>JBAIZL010000005.1:19234583-19244583 GCA_036971475.1 Prosapia bicincta
GAGACCATCAAAAAGGAACCAATCAATGTAGTTAAATATTACAAATGAAATCAGCACTTTTAAAATAATATTCTAAATATAAGTTTGTCTTGAACTCTAATTGGTCCAGATTAAATTACAATTACCGAGCAATGAATTCTTAAAATTAATTTACTTTTAAAAACCAAATATATATAGGGCTGCATATTTTTGAAGTAAACCTTTAAATATGAGGTAGCATGGAAGAATATTAATGCCATAAATAATTTAAGTTTAATAATATAAAATACCACCTAATGATCTAAAGGAAGGCTTCCCAATTGGTCCTTCGAGGACCACATGTAGGTTGTGCAACCCCCAAAAGGATTTAAATTTTTTTAATATTTTAAAGCCAAAAATTACTTTAAAGTGGAGATTTTTTTATAAATGTATATAAAAGTCCCATAAGTAATTCCAAATAGTTTGAAGATAGTCTTCTTATAAGATTAATGTATAGTAATCCTAAATACATACAGTTAATAAGTAGGCTTCGTAAAATCAGTAAAAGTGCATAAAATGCGAGATGACATTTGGCTAAGGCTATAGGAGTCCTACACGGATTAGTTATGGCTTAGGTTAGTGGAAAATTCGTTGTAACAGGGGATAAATTTAACTTTTAATGAACTTTTAAAATGGGCTTGGGAGATATTTTGTGAAGCTGTAGCTTGTGACAATTTTTACATTACTTTTGGGGACCTTTAGGTTGTATTCAACCCTTTAACCCGATTTCCTAAATAAATACTCATGTTCAGTCTTTAAGGTTAGAGTTGCATGAAGAACCATTTAGTTTTTAAGATATTTCTAGGAGGGGTTTAAATTAGTTCCCAGTTCTATTGTAATGTCCAAATCTACTCCAAACATCAAAGGGAAGAGCTACTATCTAAGCTACGGGTCCAGAAGAAGCCCGAGTTGGTCCCCGGAAGTGTCCGGCTGTACATATGGAGTTTTCAAAGCTAAAGTGTGTTGAACAATACAAACATTTAAATGTGACAAATCAAATCGCACTAACGCTACCAAATGCCTCCGAAAAACATTTGAACTTTGTTTTTATTGTATGACAGATTTGTATTTTCGACAAAATTTTTACGTAAACAGATTTCTCAATATTATTTTTCATTAATTTTTTTTACCAATATACACGGTATTAATTGTACATTTACTTACATCAATTTTATCAAGTAAAGCTTACTGACAGTATTACTACGGTATCAAGTAAAGCTTACTGACAGTATTACTACGGTATCAAGTATAAGCTTACTGACAGTATTACTACGGTATCAAGTAAAGCTTACTGACAGTATTACTACGGTATCAATTATAAACTTACTGACAGTATTAATACGGTATCAATTATAATCTTACTGACAGTATTACTACGGTATCAAGTAAAGCTTACTGACAGTATTACTACGGTATCAAGTAAAGCTTACTGACAGTATTACTACGGTATCAATTATAAACTTACTGACAGTATTAATACGGTATCAATTATAATCTTACTGACAGTATTACTACGGTATCAAGTAAAGCTTACTGACAGTATTACTACGGTATCAAGTAAAGCTTACTGACAGTATTACTACGGTATCAATTATAAACTTACTGACAGTATTAATACGGTATCAATTATAATCTTACTGACAGTATTACTACGGTATCAAGTAAAGCTTACTGACAGTATTACTACGGTATCAAGTAAAGCTTACTGACAGTATTACTACGGTATCAAGTAAAGCTTACTGACAGTATTACTACGGTATCAATTTTAAACTTACTGACAGTATTAATACGGTATCAATTATAATCTTACTGACAGTATTACTACGGTATCAAGTAAAGCTTACTGACAGTATTACTACGGTATCAAGTAAAGCTTACTGACAGTATTACTACGGTATCAAGTATAAACTTACTGACAGTATTACTACGATATCAAGTAAAGCTTACTGACAGTATTACTACGGTATCAATTATAAACTTACTGACAGTATTACTACGGTATCAAGTAAAGCATACTGACAGTATTACTACGGTATCAATTATATTCTTACTGACAGTATTACTACGGTATCAAGTAAAGCTTACTGACAGTATTACTACGGTATCAAGTAAAGCTTACTGACAGTATTACTACGGTATCAAGTAAAGCTTACTGACAGTATTACTACGGTATCAAGTAAAGCTTACTGGCAGTATTACTACGGTATCAAGTAAAGCTTACTGACAGTATTACTACGGTATCAAGTAAAGCTTACTGACAGTATTACTACGGTATCAAGTAAAGCTTACTGACAGTATTACTACGGTATCAATTATAAACTTACTGACAGTATTATTACGGTATCAATTATAATCTTACTGACAGTATTACTACGGTATCAAGTAAAGCTTACTGACAGTATTACTACGGTATCAAGTAAAGCTTACTGACAGTATTACTACGGTATCAAGTAAAGCTTACTGACAGTATTACTACGGTATCAATTATAAACTTACTGACAGTATTAATACGGTATCAATTATAATCTTACTGACAGTATTACTACGGTATAAAGTAAAGCTTACTGACAGTATTACTACGGTATCAAGTAAAGCTTACTGACAGTATTACTACGGTATCAAGTAAAGCTTACTGACAGTATTACTACGGTATCCATTATAAACTTACTGACAGTATTAATACGGTACCAATTATAATCTTACTGACAGTATTACTACGGTATCAAGTAAAGCTTACTGACAGTATTACTACGGTATCAAGTATAAGCTTACTGACAGTATTACTACGGTATCAAGTATAAGCTTACTGAAGGTATTATTACGGTATAAAGTATAAGCTTACTGACAGTATTATTTCGGTATCAAGATTAAGCTTACTGGCAGTATTACTACGGTATCAAGTATAAGCTTATTGACAGTATTACTACGGTATCAAATATACGCTTACTGACAGTATTACTACGGTATCAAGTATACGCTTACTGACAGTATTACTACGGTATCAAGTATAAGCTCTTTGACAGTATTACTACGGTATCAAGTATATGCTTACTGACAGTATTACTACGGTATCAAGTATAAGCTTACTGACAGTATTACTACGATATCAAGTATACGCTTACTGACAGTATTACTACGGTATCAAGTATACGCTTACTGACAGTATTACTACGGTATCAAGTATACGCTTACTGGCAGTATTACTACGGTATCAAGTATAAGCTTATTGACAGTATTACTACGGTATCAAGTATATGCTTACTGACAGTATTACTACGGTATCAATTATAAGCTTACTGACAGTATTACTACGGTATCAATTATAAGCTTACTGACAGTATTACTACGATATCAAGTATACGCTTACTGACAGTATTACTACGGTATCAAGTATACGCTTACTGACAGTATTACTACGATAACAATTATAATCTTACTGACAGTATTACTACGGTATCAATTATAGGCTTACTGACAGTATTACTACGGTATCAAGTAAAGCTTACTGACAGTATTACTACGGTATCAATTATAGGCTTACTGACAGTATTACTACGGTATCAAGTAAAGCTTACTGACAGTATTACTACGGTATCAAGTATAAGCTTTCCGGCAGTATTACTACGGTATCAAGTAAAGCTTACTGACAGTATTACTACGGTATCAAGTATAAGCTTTCTGGCAGTATTACTACGATATCAATTATAATTTTACTGACAGTATTACTACGGTATCAATTATAGGCTTACTGACAGTATTTCTACGGTATCAAGTATACGCTTACTAACAGTATTACTACGATATCAATTATAATCTTACTGACAGTATTACTACGGTATCAAGTATACGCTTACTGACAGTATTACTACTGTATCAAGTATACGCTTACTGACAGTATTACTACGGTATCAATTATAAACTTACTGACAGTATTACTACTGTATCAAGTATACGCTTACTGACAGTATTACTACGGTATCAATTATAATTTTACTGACAGTATTACTACGGTATCAATTATAGGCTTACTGTCAGTATTTCTACGGTATCAATTATAAACTTACTGACAGTATTACTACGGTATCAATTATAGGCTTACTGACAGTATTTCTACGGTATCAAGTATACGCTTACTAACAGTATTACTACGATATCAATTATAATCTTACTGACAGTATTACTACGGTATCAAGTATACGCTTACTGACAGTATTACTACTGTATCAAGTATACGCTTACTGACAGTATTACTACGGTATCAATTATAAACTTACTGACAGTATTACTACTGTATCAAGTATACGCTTACTGACAGTATTACTACGGTATCAATTATAATTTTACTGACAGTATTACTACGGTATCAAGTATACGCTTACTGACAGTATTACTACTGTATCAAGTATACGCTTACTGACAGTATTACTACGGTATCAATTATAAACTTACTGACAGTATTACTACTGTATCAAGTATACGCTTACTGACAGTATTACTACGGTATCAATTATAATTTTACTGACAGTATTACTACGGTATCAATTATAGGCTTACTGACAGTATTACTACGGTATCAAGTATAAGCTTATTGACAGTATTACTACGGTATCAAGTATATGCTTACTGACAGTATTACTACGGTATCAAGTATAAGCTTACTGACAGTATTACTACGATATCAAGTATACGCTTACTGACAGTATTACTACGGTATCAAGTATACGCTTACTGACAGTATTACTACGGTATCAAGTATACGCTTACTGGCAGTATTACTACGGTATCAAGTATAAGCTTATTGACAGTATTACTACGGTATCAAGTATATGCTTACTGACAGTATTACTACGGTATCAATTATAAGCTTACTGACAGTATTACTACGGTATCAATTAAAAGCTTACTGACAGTATTACTACGATATCAAGTATACGCTTACTGACAGTATTACTACGGTATCAAGTATACGCTTACTGACAGTAGTACTACGATAACAATTATAATCTTACTGACAGTATTACTACGGTATCAATTATAGGCTTACTGACAGTATTACTACGGTATCAAGTAAAGCTTACTGACAGTATTACTACGGTATCAAGTATAAGCTTTCTGGCAGTATTACTACGGTATCAAGTAAAGCTTACTGACAGTATTACTACGGTATCAATTATAGGCTTACTGACAGTATTACTACGGTATCAAGTAAAGCTTACTGACAGTATTACTACGGTATCAAGTATAAGCTTTCTGGCAGTATTACTACGGTATCACGTAAAGCTTACTGACAGTATTACTACGGTATCAATTATAGGCTTACTGACAGTATTACTACGGTATCAAGTAAAGCTTACTGACAGTATTACTACGGTATCAAGTATAAGCTTTCTGGCAGTATTAATACGATATCAATTATAATTTTACGACAGTATTACTACGGTATCAATTATAGGCTTTCTGACAGTATTACTACGGTATCAATTATAAACTTACTGACAGTATTACTACTGTATCAAGTATACGCTTACTGACAGTATTACTACGGTATCAATTATAATTTTACTGACAATATTACTACGGTATCAATTATAGGCTTACTGACAGTATTACTACGGTATCAATTATAAACTTACTGACAGTATTACTACTGTATCAAGTATACGCTTACTGACAGTATTTCTACGGTATCAATTATAAACTTACTGACAGTATTACTACGGTATCAATTATAGGCTTACTGACAGTATTTCTACGGTATCAAGTATACGCTTACTAACATTATTACTAAGATATCAATTATAATCGTACTGACAGTATTACTACGGTATCAAGTATACGCTTACTGACAGTATTACTACTGTATCAAGTATACGCTTACTGACAGTATTACTACGGTATCAATTATAGGCTTACTGACAGTATTACTACTTTATCAAGTATACGCTTACTGACAGTATTACTACGGTATCAATTATAAACTTACTGACAGTATTACTACGGTATCAAGTATACGCTTACTGACAGTATTACTACGGTATCAAGTATACACTTACTGACAGTATTACTACGGTATCAATTTTAGGCTTACTGACAGTATTACTACGGTATCAAGTATACGCTTACTGACAGTATTACTACGGTATCAATTTTAGGCTTACTGACAGTATTACTACGGTATCAAGTATACGCTTACTGACAGTATTACTACGGTATCAATTATAGGCTTACTGACAGTATTACTACGGTATCAAGTAAAGCTTACTGACAGTATTACTACGATATCAATTATAATCTTACTGACAGTATTACTACGGTATCAAGTATACGCTTACTGACAGTATTACTACTGTATCAAGAATACGCTTACTGACAGTATTACTACGGTATCAATTATAGGCTTACTGACAGTATTACTACGGTATCAAGTATACGCTTACTGACAGTATTACTACTGTATCAAGTATACGCTTACTGACAGTATTACTACGGTATCAATTATAGGCTTACTGACAGTATTACTACGGTATCAAGTAAAGCTTACTGACAGTATTACTACGGTATCAAGTATACGCTTACTGACAGTATTACTACGGTATCAATTATAGGCTTACTGACAGTATTACTACTGTATCAAGTATACGCTTACTGACAGTATTACTACGGTATCAAGTATACGCTTACTGACAGTATTACTACGGTATCAATTATAAGCTTACTGACAGTATTACTACGGTATCAATTATAGGCTTACTAACAGTATTACTACGGTATCAAGTAAAAGCTTTCTGGCAGTATTACTACGGTATCAAGTATAAGCTTATTGACAGTATTACTACGGTATCAATTATAGGCTTACTGACAGTATTACTACGGTATCAAGTAAAAGCTCTCTGGCAGTATTACCTTACATAGGGTATCAATTGTGTTAGTATATTACAAGTTCAGAAAGTATGTGTATGCGGGACGGACGCGAGGGTTCCCGAAGGAGCCCGTAATTACCCTGTGAGTAAAAACGTGGGAGTAGAGGGTATTTTTCATCATACTACTTGAAAAAACTAAGAGTTACAAATCACTATATATATATATATATATATATATATATATATATATATATATATATATATATATATATATATTCATATATATTGCTATAGAAACAACAATCTAAATTCAAACGTAATTTCTTCTCTTGGTAATAATATTTATAGTACTTTCTTATTTCGAAACATGTGTTTGTTTATTAAATTAAAATTCTACTCCCTTTCTGTATCCATTGTCAAATGTAAAGTGAAACTACAGTTTCCATTGTGACGAATTTTATTTTTATACTTTGAAGTGGAATTGTAATTCTATCTATATTTAGTTTTCCAGAAGATACGATTTCAGTGCAACTGATAGAATCACCAATGTTGAGATTTGCGTGTTACAATTTTTTTTTAAACAATGCCACTTAAAATCAGCTGGAATAATAATAATCTATCACAGTATAGTATGTTTTAAATTCTGAATTCTGCAATCAGTTGTTTGCCTAACTAAATCCATTTTTAGTAAATGTTGTAATTTGTGTAGTATGGTGAAAACGTACTTCTTGATGTGCCTTTTATCCAGACAAGATATATTAGTACCAGCAGTGTTATTGTGATACATTTAATCTTTGAGTGTTTTATTTAGTAATGATAGGCTTTTGGAAAACCTCTGAAGGGCTGTTATATGGCGTATTCTAGGGTTGTGTTTTACTTGAGTGGTTTACATAGTTTGAAGTAAGTTTGGAAAAATAAATTTTAAAACAGTAAATTTGGTGGAAATGAATGGCTAGCCATAGTAAGTTGTGGGTAAAGAAATCTTGTTTCAGAGTATGACATAAAAACAAAGAAGATATTTTTGTAGACTATAAGAGATGAGAAGTTAAAAACATATCAAGGATGAGGACCTAAACAAGAATTCACAAAGAATAATGTATTTTAAGCAGACATAGTTTACCTTAACAAATATAAATAAAATACAATGAAGGCAGTAAAAACACCAAATGATGACTCTTCAGCAAAAGTAAAAATTTAAAGGAAATCTGCAGAAATACAGGCTAAATTTTATAATCTGGCACTTTGGGGCTGCGGGATCGGCAAGAGGCTGAGAACGGGGGAAGGTGAGGGTGCTCGCAAATCATTTTCAAAACCTCGATAGTTGGACTTCCGTTGACTCATACGCTGACTCATTATTTTTTTTACCGATTAATACTTTATACTGTATAGCATAAATAACAGCAAATGTGAATAGGGCGTTCACGGAACCGTGCTAATGGGATTGTCTGAGGGTTGGTGCAGGTAGGCCGCGATTTATGGCCCCGATGAGGGATGCCGGCAGCGCCTGAAGTTTTATAGACGGCGAATACACAATTTCTACCTAAGATCCAAGTGACAGTTTATAAAATTTGAACTATACTGAAAGTAAATGATGGACTTGGTCGAGTATTTCAATTTTCCATTTCAAATTACACTTCAAAAAAACTTTGGAATAATTGTTTACATATTGACATAATAATGGAGAACAACGACCAGTATTGGCTTGCCTTATGTTTTGGCACCGACTAAACTAAGTTGGCACACAAACACAACAATGTAGAATAAACAAACAGGAAAGTAATTAAAGAATGTAAAAAAGTAGAAGTACGCATGTGGATAAAACCGAAACAAAATATGTGACGACAAGTGGGAAAAAGGTATTCGATGATGTATAACAAATAACGAACGACACAAATACTTTGAATTAGAAATAACAAATAATGCTACGCTGGATCAACCAGAAAGAAACAATATACAGGGAAAAAGAGTAATTTTACTCACACCAGCGTAATATCAGGCAAACAAAACTCGACAGCCGAAAATCAGAAGAAAAATTTTGTTTAGAGCTAAAAATAGAGAGCTTGTTTATAGAGAGACTTGTAGATTAGTAAGGATTGGAAGATGTTTTAGGGATAATTTTCTGTAGCTTATATTTACCTATAGGACAAGATATTCCATTATTATTACTATTGCATTTTACGGCTGAAAAATAATATTTTTATCTAGTTATGATTTTAATTTACTACTAATACTATTACAATAAAACAACTGTAATGCATATATATAAAAATAAGTTTAAAACGAAAAAATGTTTTAAAAATAGATTCAAGATGCATGAAATCGGAATTTTAATTAATTCTATCACCCTTATCCATGTACAAGAACAAACACTAGCACATTCGCATACACACACAGATATATTGATAGCGAGAGAAAGACAGGATAGAGAGATAGATAGAAAGACATATAGATAGAAAGAGAGAGAGATAGAGAGCCAGATAGAAAGATAAATAGGTAGAGAGTGAGAGAGAGAGAGAGAGAGAGAGGAGGGGGACTGAGAGGCAGACGTAGACAAACAAACACACACGCTCACACACAAACAGACAAAACAAACAGAGGGGCACAGGGAGAATAGTGGTAATGGAAGGGGGAGAGGGGAATATTGGTAGGGGGGGAGAGAGAAAGAAAATAAGAAATGAAAATGAATACACTAGTTTTTCTAGCATTCGGGCGATAAAAAACAATTACCTATAGACCGATTCAGAATATCGTTCGAAAATATTGAGTTACGAAATATGCGGAGTCTGAAATATACCTTATGTTCGCCATGGAAACGCTACCTCAAGTAATAACGTCCTGTATATTATACACATGTCAGAGTCCGGTCAGAAGGGCTCACCTGGGAGATCCGAACGTTCTCGTGCGTAATCAGCAATAATCGGCCTTGATTGGTTACAGCACTTAGATGGTCCCAGGTGTCGCAGGTAAATACGTCCCCCGTTCCTCTTTAGAGCACAGCTTAAATTCGTTCTCTTACGTAACCGTGTTTGCCGCTTATTAAACGCAACACTGACAACTTAATGCGTATGCAAATTGATGGAGTCTCGGCGCACATGTTTGTACTGGAGTGCATTTTGTAATTA
>JBAIZL010000005.1:19249583-19267083 GCA_036971475.1 Prosapia bicincta
AGTGAAGGTACGTTATATAACAATTGTCGCCCAACGTGGATGGCAAAGGTTCGTTATAATATATATATATTAATATATATATATTTATATATATATATATATATATATATATATATGCCTATATATCTTGTTAAAATTTTTAATCTTTAATAAAATATTCATCCACTGAAGTTCAAATACATGTTTTGACTTGTAGTGGATGATACTTGATGTTAATACAGCTTTTTAAAAAATACTGAATTAAATTAAATTAATTTATTTTAAAGTTGCTTGTTGTAATCTTGAATTCACTGATTAAACTATAATTAAATGATACTTAACTAAACCATTATGTTTTCTTAGTTAAATATCATATAATTGTAATTGATTTTAGTTTTATATAGAACAAAAACTTTCTATCACTATGGCCAGGTATGGAATATATTTACTCCATTCAGTTTGGCGCAAAATAAGTGATAAGAAATGATTTCATAAAACAAATAGGCTATGTTGTAGAGCAACTGTTTTAACTCTTTATTTTGTTACATTTTTATATTAGTTTTAATTATTTTTTAAAAGTAACTAAAATAGTTTCTTCTTTCTTTACCTAAGTAGGAATAGACCTTAACTATTTTTCTGTATAAGAAATTGTTTAGTTCAGATTTTCAGAGCCGTTTAAGGTTCATCAATTGGTTGGCTAAGCAGTCTAATCGTGATAGCGCTATCAGGACCCTCGGTAGCGCTAAAAGATTTCTGTGTGGTTTTTCACCTCACAGATCAACTCAGGCTGTGTAAATAAGTATCCAAGTATAAAAGTGTACAATGCAAGAGTTGTGCTTACTACAATACCTTCCTCAAAACACCATCTCTTCTGTGCCATCGTGGTGGTATAAAAAGGGTCGTTTTTGGTAATAATATTAGTTTGATATTATTATTTACTTTTTTTTGTGAAACTAGAAAACTCCATATGAATCATAAGTGTTCACGTAGAGTTATCTTGACCATTGTTCTCAATTATAGATGAGAAACTTGGCTTACATACGCAGGAGGGTATCTCTGATACAGAGTTACTCCTTCTTGCAGGCTATGAGAGAGGATGAACGTTTTATTTTACCCGTTCAACTTTTTTTTAGATGAAACGTTTATGTACTCCTTAACTCGTACTAAGAAAATATATAATAAATACACACACACACACACACATATATATATATATATATGTGTGTGTGTATACATGTATGTATATATATATATATATATATATATATATATATATATATATACGACGAAGATGACGATGACAATGACGACGACGACGACAAGAACAACAATATATATATATATATATATATATATATATATATATATATAGGTTAGTTCTAGTAGAGCTTAAAGCTTATTTAGGAATTTTTTGGACTTGATAGGAGACTGACAGACTTACCTAAAGGCAATAGTCCAAAACTGCAATCTCTTGGAAATAAGCACATATAAAACACTTAATACACTTTTATTTGAAATATTTCGATCAACATGATCTTCTTCAGTCAAGAAAGAGAAAAAATCTTTTGTTTTGTTTTTCTCTTTCTTGACTGAAGAAGATCATGTTGATCGAAATATTTCAAATAAAAGTGTTTTAAGTGTTTTATATGTGCTTATTTCCAAGAGATTGCAGTTTTGGACTATTGCCTTTAGGTAAGTCTGTCAGTCTCCTATCAAGTCCAAAAAATTCCTATATATATATATATATATATATAAAGAACTAAGTCAAATTACAAATACAAGAATTATAATTGAATTTACAATTCATTATAATTCTTGTATTTGTATTTTGACTTAGTTCTTTATATATATATATATATATATATATATATATATATATATATATATATATATATATATATATAACACCAAAATTATTACGATTTTAATTAATACTAAACCACAGGATCCAAGTTAGAGATAAAAGTAAAGAACCAGAAATTTGGGGAGGCATGGTTGGTAAAAATCATGAGCATTTACGTGAGCATTTACTAAGGGGATATTGTACTAGAGAAAAATTAGAAATACCGATATTGTGAATATATTTATTTCAAGTAAAAGTAATAGACAATGAAAGAATAAAACAATAAATAGACGTAAAAAGGAAAAATCAGTAACTGGCGCAATAGTCAAGACATGTAACGTACAATGCAATACTGTAGTTATTTATTTAGTACTTTGTGTAGCACTATAACAGTTGAATGGGAATGACAGAACGAATGGGACTGAGAATGTCCTGCCATGGAGGATTACGTAATGAAACAATACAAGGGAAGAACGATATCAACAGATATCATTAGCAGCTCAAATGCAATGGCTAACCTGTATTATAATATACAGAGCCAGTAGCTCTGCCTTTGTGTTCAATCTATAACACGAATAGCTCATTGGGTGACAACCATAACATCACCTTGCTTCTATGTTATAAAAGTATTAATTTTAAGTTATTATTATCATAAAATATTACTATTATAACAAATTTGTTGTTCGGCGCCAAACCTGTATTTTCGGCGATCCTCCGAATTCCAGTGCGTTTACGTTGTGGTAAACGTTGTTTCTAAAGATACGTTTTCCTTTATCCTCTCATCTCCGGATCCTCAACCTCCTGCTCTATCCGACTCCCCGAGCTGCCCTCTTTGACTGCCAAAACCTAACTCATCCCTTTTCCTCTACTCCTATATAGCTTCTCCTTTCCGTTGCTTCCCCTTCTCTTGTTTTAATTTGTTTGTAGCTCTTGCACGCTGAAATACGGCTTTCGTCGACAAAGAATCTACTTAAGGCTTATGGGTTTACGCCTCATGAACTACCTGTCTGTCAGCTCATTCTAATTCCCAGTTTAGAAGCTCTGTATCCTTTTGACCACGCTATCGTTCCAAACTATCGGTATTTTAAAACAAGTAATGTAAACATAGTCTCTTTTTTTCTTATCACCTTACACTCGAACGTACGTTCGAGTTCTGTACAGTATAGAGCATGCCAACTGGTAGAGTTCCAAAGCATTAGCTTTGATAGATTAGACACAATGAGATTAAAAGGAAACAGAATATGTTTAAACATGGTCGCAAGGTACGCAAAGCTCTACGTGAGGACGAAATCTGCATCGCAATGATTTAAGTGAAGGTTGCGGCATTAGAAGGTTGCTTTACACCAGAAATTTGTGTTATTTGTAGAAAGTTGTTTTTATTAAAACTTATAAGATAACTTTCTCATTTAAATACGGAATACCATTTTATCATAAAAGAATGGTGCGGTTTCGAACATGGTTAAAAAAAACCGAAATACAGTTAATGTAATTTATTAGGAATATGCTGTGGTCGAATCAATTAATAAATACACAAAAACCTCTTAACCACAAACTTTCTTTATTTTACCCTTATGTACATTTCAGTTACCAATTACCCATCCTCAGAGGGATAACATAGAAAGAGTCTTTGTATGTTATCCCTCTGAGGATGGTTGCTTAGTAACTGAAATGTACATGAGAGTAAAATAAAGAAAATTTGTGAATAAGAGGTTTTTGTGTATTTATTATTACAGTTAATGTTGTTTATTCATCTAATCTGTCGTCTCAAACATTTTGTTTTTGCAAAATTAATAAATTTCAATTTGCTCCCCCTTAGTCGCTCGACAAATCTCCAAATGGTACTCCACTTCTTTCCAAACATTCGTTAATATTTCTTCGGTTATTGTTGTCATTGCTTCATTAATCATATTTTTATAGGTGATTCAGGTCGCGAATTGTTTGTGAATAAACAACGCTTTTGATGCACCCCCACATAAAAAAATCACAAGGTGTCAGGTCTGGGCTCCTTGGAGGCCACAGCATAGGTCTTTGCAGGCCTATCCAACGATCTCCAAATTTTTCTTTTATAGCGTCCATGGCCAATGCACTGAAATGTGGAGGAGCACCATCTTGTTGGAAATGAATTTGATGAATGTTTTCAGAGATACTAATATAACATCTAAGAATCTCCCTACAATCTTTCTACGAGTTACTGAAACCGCACCATTATTTTATGATAATTTCTGTATATTTCTCTGTCAAATATATTTAAATATTGACAATATCTTTCAAAATTAAAATAATATTTATAAGCACATTGTCCAAGTTCTTTCTTTAGACCATAAGTCTAATGACTTGAAAAGAGCAATAAATTTTTCGTAGAAACGTCTTCCTATTAAATAATAACTCTTTACTCGTTTAAACAATCTTTTTTTATTAGAAACGATTTCATTATAGTGACACCAGTAAACAACTTCGTAACTACGTTTATTTCTTCAATCAATTCTCCCAACCCAACCTCGTATACCAGTTGCTACCGTTATCTCCCAGCACTTTACGTAAAACTATTAAACGGAACACAGCGAAGCCGTAACATCGCAAACTATTTTCCGGGAGTTGTTTTCCGAGAGCGTTCGCAATAACTAGAACAAACAATATGTCAGTTTTTATTCTGCTTGTTTTATGTCTCCAAGATGCACAGTGTAATTTCAGACTAGTTCTATCGGCGCTGTACAGAGACCAGGATATTGCTAGGATGGCGCTGTTTCCTACTTGTTAATGTAGTGTAGACGCGTTTAAAGATGTACAAGCATCAAAATGAAGAGTTGTTTGCAATTTGGGTTAATAAATAAAGCACGAATCATTTGTTGTGACTAATAATTTATGTTTTAGTGACATTAGAGCACGAGACGGTGTAACGGGTAGACATGTCCTTTACCCTCCAACACAGAGTAGGCTACTTTACTCCCGCCAACCTGTTCACGCGATGACAACGTATCTCTCCTACATCCTACCTTAATTAAAACTATTCACTAACCTTTAATAATCCTTTAGATAAAACTTTGCACTCAGAAAACTTTGAACCTTCATCGATGTGCATGAAAACTGATTAGTAGTTACAAGATGTCTCAAGTACCAAAAGTGGTTCAGTACCGACTTGTGCTTTTACCTAAAGCCCCCATTTCCAGGCAGTCAATGTTTTACTAAAAATTACCCCAGAAATCGATATAAGGATAAATTCTAAGTCCATTTAAATCTATTACGTTTTTTGATGAGTCAATAGTTTTTGAGGTATGGGTTGAAAATATTTGGTAATGATTTTTTTACAAAAAACTCCAAACTTATTCGTTTTTTGAACAATATAGTTACAAAAATTGAAAACATTTTTAAACGAAGAGATTGGTTTTTGACTGATCATTGTTGAAAGTAAAGCGACTTCATGGTAGCTAAAGATATCATTTTTTGATGAATGCTCTATTTAAAGTATTCGAGAGTAAATAACGGGAAATCGATACATTTTTCAGGAAATACACACAGAGGACTTTTCAAAGTACTTCGGAAGAACTTCCGAATTATTTCCATATTGATTCTATATCATTAACACTAAGCGAATTGATGAATATAAGATGAGATTCTTGATTTATTTTCAAAAAACAAGTAGGAAATAATATCTACGCGATTTCTACCAAAAGTGAAATTTATAAAAAATATTTATAGAATATACTTTATTTTAGTACAAGTAATGAGCTCAAAAACGTTGACCGATTTTGGATGCTTTTTCTGAAAAATGTACGATTTAGAAAAATCAGAATTATACGAATTTCTCAAATTTGAATGCTTATTTAAAAAAAAACACGGCTTAAAAAATATTGAAAATCTACAAATTTATCAAAATATTTTTAAAACATAACTCTAAAACAAATAAATATACATGAAAAATGATCCAAAACAAGATTATGGGTATAAAAATATTTTTTTCCAAATTTCTGTATGATAAAAAACAACTGTGATAGCAACGATTGAAGTGTAGATCGCTAGGATCATGTGAATCGAGATCATTAACCCTTTACTTTTATAATTAATGGAGTTACAAAGTGGAGATGTAGATGTTCTTAGGTTGTAGCCCTTGAAACTTCCTGTAAAACTGTTTTTAGATGAACCCGACACCATACAAAATAACAGAGTTATCGTAAAAAAGCAATCGAATTTTTATAGAAAACTTTTAGGAGCACACATTTTATGCCTGGATATATATATATATATATATATATATATATATATATATATATATATATATATATATATATATTAAATATGGTGATATATTTTCTTGTAATATAGTTAATAAATTAAATTATTTCTAAAACAAGAATACTTTTAATGAATATATTTATTCAATGCTTTTAGCCGATAAAATAGCACCAGCATCTTCAGGAAAATAATTATCTAATAAAATATGTTTACAAAATTAAATCCTATCTATTAAAGATATTGAAGTTAGGAGTAAAACAACCTGTATTCTAAATTTTCTTGCAAAACGAAGGAGATTCATAGAACTGCGGTAACAACACATTTCTACCTTCATTAACTATACTATAACTCCTTGTATCGGCGTGTAAAGGTGTGTGCGCACGAGTGCGCTTCCATGTCCTTGAACTAAATGTCTGAGACACACATTTTGGGTAATAAGCTGGAATGTCCCCTATAAACATCGCAGCAATTTGTAGTATTGATATTGACTAATAAATATCTTACGAATCGGTTTACCATCAATATTCAGTCAAACTGCAATGCCCGATGGCGCAGGAGTAAAGCAGCTGGCCCAGTTAGAGGTTGAAATATAAACCATGATTTGTTGATACAAAATATTTGTAAAGTATCCTGTATCCTTTATTTTTGAAAGGCTTTCATGGTGTTTATTTATCATTTCATCATTACGAGCATCTGATTTTAAGATTCAATTGTACTTTTTAATTATAATAATATTTTATAAATAAAATTTAATTAATAAATAAACAGTTTACAAAATAAATTCTAACTCTTTTTTATCGACTTGCTTTTCTGCAAAAATAAAAAGTGAGTGTGTGTGTATGTGTGTGTGTGTGTGTGTGTGTGTGTGTGTGTGTGTGTGTGTGTGTGTGTGTGTGTGTGTGTGTGTGTGTGTGTGTGTTGTGTGTGTGTGTTTGTGTGTGTGTGTTTGAGATTGTGTGTACTAATGAGTAGGCCTGTACAGTTGTAAAAAAGGTCATTTTATTATAAACTATCAAAACGTATAGTTTACTTTTATTATTTTAAGAAAATATCTACCTACAACCGTACTTTATTAGTTTTGCATATAAATTACGTAACATATACAGTATCTTAAAGTAAGGTATTTTTTAGAAAACCTTACATCACTTTACAACATTTAACAACTTATTTTCTAATCCAAATGTTGCATATTTCAAGTAGGTTTGATTTACTGTACAACATTAGCGTAGAAAGACAATTTTTTGAAACTATTTTTTTTTTTTATTTGGATTAATATATTTTACGTAAAAGTATTTAAAAAAAATTTTGTATGAAATATTACTATTACTCATTAAAAATACTATTGTGTGTGTGTGTGTGTGTGTGTGTGTGTGTGTGTGCCTGTATGTGTGTGTGTGTGTGTGTGTGTGTATGTGTGTGTGTGTGTGTGTGTGTGTGTGTGTGTGTGTGTGTGTGTGTGTGTGCGTGTATGTGTGTGTGTGTGTGTGTGTGTGTGTGTGTGTGTGTGTGTGTGTGTGTGTGTGTGTGTGTGTGTGTGTGTGTGTGTGTGTGTGTGTGTGTGTGTGTGTGTGTGTGTGTGTGTGTGTGTGTGTGTGTGTGTGTGTGTGTGTGTGTGTGTGTGTGTGTGTGTGTGTGTGTGTGTGTGTGTGTGTGTGTGTGTGTGTGTGTGTGTGTGTGTGTGTGTGTGTGTGTGTGTGTGTGTGTGTGTGTGTGTGTGTGTGTGTGTGTGTGTGTGTGTGTGTGTGTGTGTGTGTGTGTGTGTGTGTGTGTGTGTGTGTGTGTGTGTGTGTGTGTGTGTGTGTGTGTGTGTGTGTGTGTGTGTGTGTGTGTGTGTGTGTGTGTGTGTGTGTGTGTGTGTGTGTGTGTGTGTGTGTGTGTGTGTGTGTGTGTGTGTGTGTGTGTGTGTGTGTGTGTGTGTGTGTGTGCCCGCCTGTGTGTATGAGGCAGATGGCTTTGAAGGACAGGCTTTCACAAAATTAATTAATAATGAAATTATATTTGAATAAATTATTGTAAGAAGTAATTTTACACTCTATAAAGTTACAAACATTATAAATTACACCAAACGCACATATTAAACACTTAATTAGTTTTTAATTCAACTTCACTACATCCCAAAACTCCACAACTCATTTTCTCCAAAACTCTTTCGAATTCGCCAAATAGTTTCCCGTCCCCTATCTACCCTTAAATACGCCACAGGTTATCTACGGTATGAGTTGAAAATGGTAAGTATAGCACGAAACGTCGTCTTCATTTGGGCAAAGGTGCTTCGTTGGGCAAATGTAAACATATCACTGTATGTACAGTGTATATATATATATATATATATATATATATATATATATATATATATATATATGTAAAGTAATAGCTCTCATTTAAGATGGAAACGAATAGTGCCCGTACAAACAATAATTGTATTTGGATATTGTGTGTTTCCAAATAATATATTATCAAATTATTAGGGTTATATTATGTAAAAATATATATAGCAATTTACTTTGTTCTTGTAATATATATAATAATTACTTTTAAAAATTTTAAAAATCTCTAAATCATATAAGCGTATTTTGTAAACTTTTAGGATTTTCTTTGACTTTGGACAGAAGATATGTTTGTGTAAATAATTATATCCATTAATAGACACATATTACTTATAATGTATTTGTTTACAAGAGAAGTTTTTCTTTTATATTTTTCATGTTATGTTAGTATACAACTAGGCAAAGTTATTTAAAAACTATCTCCCGTTTCCGGTTTTGTATGAGTGCTTGTAGGCTATACAAAAACACATTGATATGAGGATTAAGATTTTATCTCTTAAGGTGTTTCATTACGTATAAATTGATTCAAAGTTTCTGAACAGTTTTATAGTAAAGGAATTTCGAAGAAATTCTGTTTACATCTACCATTTCTGTGGCTTTTATTTTGGGTCACTTCACTTGGTATGTCTTTGCTTTTGTAGTTCTCTTTACTCTTATCACGCGAAGCTATACAACTGTGTGCCTCCAGAATGTTTCTTAATTAAAATAATTTTAACTAGGGTCATCTTTGTAATGGCATTGAATTTATATATGAAACAATACGAATACACCGACAGTTCATACGGACATGAAGCAAGAGGAGCAGGAGCGAGGGGTACTCATTGTTAGTGCGAAGGGAAGCTAGTACTTACCAGGCTTCTAGGCAACTGCTGGCGAACAACCTAGAGCCTCACACCAGTAGCAGCAACTCGCCCAGTGTCGCGCTACGCTGCCAGAACTCATCTCAACTAGGTGGATGGTAACCCTACTATAAGTACTCAACCATGTATGAAATCCTGGGAATGGAAAAGACTGCAATAAAACATTCAAGTGGGAGCTGAGACAACCCAGCCAGATATTCCGCTCATTCTACGTTGAGCTAGGGATACTATAAATAGTAGAGTCAGCAATGCCACACATCGAGCTATGAAGATGTTGAGCACAGGTAAAACGTGACAGAATCTCGCTACCTTGGGATCATTGCTACCACAGGATATCTATAAAGAAAAGAGCTGTGGTCAGTTTCCAATTAGTCACATTGCATGACTACAAGCGAGTGCATCTCCTCCGCAGTGCGAATCCCTTGCTGCTTTGTGACCCGTCCCAGGATATCTAGAAAGAAGAGAAGCTGTGGTCCGCTTCCTATTAGTCGCAGGGCATAACCACGTGCGTGTCGATCTTCACCGCAGTGGGAATCCCTTGCTTCCGTGTAACCAATTTCAGGATATCTAGAATGAAGTGATGCTGTGGCCCACTAATTATTAGTCGCAGGGCATGACTACATGCGAGTCGATCTCCTCTGCAGTGCGAATTCTTGCTTCCGTGTGATCCATCCTATGATATCTGGAAAGAAGTGAAGCTGTGGTCCGCTTCATATTAGCCGCATAGCATGGCCACGTACGAGTCGATTTCCTCTGCAGTGCGAATCCCTTGCTTCCGTGTGATCCATCCCAGGATATCTGGAAAGAAGTGAAGTTGTGGCCCATTTCCTAATAGTCGCAGGGCATACCCACGTGCGAGTCGATCTCCTCCGTAGTGGGAATCCCGTGCTGCTGTGTGACCAATTCCAGGATATCTAAAAAGAAGTGAAGCTGTGGTCCGCTTCCTGTTAGTCGCAGGGCATGACTACATGCGAGTGCATCTCCCCCGCAGTAGGGATCCCTTGCTTCTGTGTGATCAGTCCTATGATATCTGGAAAGAAGTGAAGCTGTGGTCCGCTTCCTGTTAGTCGCAGGGCATGACTACATGCGAGTGCATCTCCAACGCATTGCCCTCGCTGATGATTGAACCTCACCATTGTGCAGTCTTGCAAGAATGTACAGTGATCATTCACAGGACTACCAGGCTATAACTTTACTGACTGATGACGTCATAAACCGCTACTGGGAGTCTCGTCTTCAAATGGTTGAAGAACCACGTACGGGCGTTGGATAAAGTAGTGTATAGTGTATATGGCACAATATGCAAATAGTTTGCATTTATAGTATAAAAAGAAAAAAGAGATATTTTCTCTTTATTTGTTGACTACGATCAATTCTAGACAAAAATATAAAACTAACTCTAAAGTTCAAAAACATCGCTTTCCCATTTCTAAACCTCTCTATAAGATACAAATTTATTTGTTCAACAAACAACAAATACATTCACACTTTTAAAACAACAGACAAAACAAGCTACAAAATAAAACACTGACGTTACGTCATAAAATAATACGGAATGTCAAAAAGTGTTGTGCAAAAACATCAAGTCAACGTTAGCATATTGATATATCTTGCACGCACGAGCTCACAAATACAGTCCACGAATGTGGAATCATTCCAAAAATATTGCTCAAAACTGCAGCTGTTTTGCTGTGTTGTTTATTGTCGTCGTCGTATAACACAAACAAAATTGTTAAATTTTATCTGTGAATATAATAGAACCACTGGATTGGTAAATATTACAAATCAGTCATTTTGTTTATAGATTTGTTTATATAAATAATTTCAGGTATAACTTTATTCCTATAATTAAAGTGTATATAATGTAATCAATTATGTCAAATGTGTCTAAGGAACCAAATTCACTTTAGGAAAAAGTTATATAACTATTATATCTATTTTCACCGGTTTTTTTCAAATATTTATTCAATAATTGAATTATAAAAATTTGGAGGGTCTAGGTCAGCTTCGAACTTAATATATTCGAAGTCTATCGCTTTGGCACTTAGCCACTTTCCTATAGCTAGGAATGTATCTCTCAAAGATATATATGATTTTTTCTTTTGTCCCCATATAGTTGCCGTCGAAACCTCCATCGCACAACCTTAAATTGTTACCATGGTTACCACACAATATCATAAATAATGCTGTAGAATTAAAAATGAATGAAAAGAATAAAATAAACAAACAAACTGGATTAACGCTAACGAACCTTGCTTCACAAACGGACAATGCAAAAGGAAATCGAAAAGAAACGACAACACAATACAAACGACGAATAAAAGTAGTATCAGAATAAATAGAGAATAAAGAGTACAAATAAAGAATAAATAGTAGCAATCAGAAATAATAGTCCAACACCATAAATAGAAAAAGAAAATGAAATGTTACAAGGATATTCGCTTTCGATTTTGTTACTTAATATTTTTATTAGGACATATGTATATACATATTTATATAATTGTAATTATAAAATAAAAAGAAACTAAAGTAAATTTTTCTTTGTTTATTTAAGTAGGAATTGACTTAAAAAATATATATATTACTTGTTTTTAGATTAAAACCATAACCTGTATTTTCAAAGCTATACCTCCACGTATTCACTTAAGTAACAGATCTGAAACTGCGTCACTCAACGGAACGACAGAAAGCTACAACACATCCGTTTTCTGTAAATACCAGCTAATCTGTTGCCCGTAATTGCATCTGGAACTGGCTGAGTTCCGGACGTCCAGTAAATACGAAATCTATTTCTGCGGTAATAGCCTCGACACAACCTTTCAGGCTTGATTGGATTCCGCTATATTTAACCATGTCCCGTATTCATATTTCTTCACTTACTTCACGACAGTGCTGTCGTCACTGTATTTGTAACATTTATACACAGCTGGGTTCTATTTGCCACGCTTTGTTAACGTTGGTTTTAAATTGGTCTGGTGTGATTGGTAGGCCTAACAGAATGTACGAAAAGGTTTACAAACAAGATAATAATTTTAAAACGAACGAATTAATTTCATTAATCACTTAAACAATAATTTATGACTATCCGAACTTAAGTGTTTAAGTTATTAATAAGATTCACCGAACGTAATGGACTACAAAATTCAAGAATTAATTTTATTTTTCAGTTTTCAGATGTTAGATATAATATTATAATATTTGTAGTTTAGAGGTGAATCTCATCAATACTACCAATGCATAAAATAGAAAATTATTCTAAATATAACTATGACTAAAGCATTCTGTCCCCTTAGGCTACTAACAAAAGCATAAGCTAAAAATAAACCTCAAACTCACAGTTTACTTTCAATGGCCCTCAACTTTCAATGTGCTTGTAGGAAATTAATAGTTATAAATTTTCTATCAATATTCTCCATACACAAAGGTAATAATTTCAATAAAATTGCAGAGCCTATAACTGCTATACCTTATTGAAATGTGTGACACCTTCTGCGTATAACATGATAACTGTTTTAATAAAAAAACTCACACACGTATCTAAGCTTCAGTAGCATCCTATTCGCATTACAATGCTTCCAATCAAACCGTGCCCATTATGAATCTGCATAGCGTAGGCTAATTTATCAGATCAAATTACACAATGGTGGAACTAGGACATGTTTCCGTAATGGAACCATCGATGCAGACAATTGGCAAAATGCTTTGAAGATGGCTTTTTATCTGTCCGTCAGCCAGCGTCAGATTGCATATCTGTGATGCAACATCAAACATTAGTTATCCATTGGAGCCAAATCTGGTTCTATTCGGCATAGAGCAATACAATTGTTTTAAATAAGTGGTTTACAAACTATTTTTTGTACATTGGATAAAATTGCCTTTTATGTGGTTTTGTAAAGGTATAATTTTGATTAAATGATTCTCCTCTTTTCAACGCAACCTAACTGATAAATACTATAAGTGTTTACATAAACTTTTATTTGGTAACTTAAATGAAGAAAAGGTAGCAGAAAATCTAGGTAATCTATGAATAGTTAACAAATTCATTAGCTTACCCTCGTGTAGGGTAGAAATTTTGCAATCGATTTTAAACTAACTCCAGAATCTAGCTTAATGTAAAATTTAAACATAAGTCTACGTTAAAACCGTAAGACACTACAACAGTACTGGGTTTTTGTGATAATAAACACTTGAAATTTATAGGTGCTGTTAATGTTTTTCTATTTAAAAAATAATCAAACTACTAAAAACCCCTTTTAAAGTGTTTTTAAAAATATCTACAGGTTATAAAATCATTTTCTCTATATCTACATAGACACATAACCTAAAGTAATTTCATATGTTTATAGCCTGCAGTTTATCCCAAATTATTAATATTAGCTGAGTTTTTAAAGATTTTTATAGACACAAATTAGCCTACTTGTAAAATTCAAAACAAAAAACGTGACATAATTATGGCTAATTGCAAGAATTATAGGAAATAGCTGCGGTCATCTACAGCAATAGCTGCTGTTACCTACAGCAATAGCTGCTGTTAACCTACAGTAATAGCTGCTATTACCTACAGCAATATCTGCTGTCACAGCAATAGCTGCTGTTACCTACAGCAATAGCTGCTGTTAACCTACAGTAATAGCTGCTATTACCTACAGCAATATCTGCTGTCACTTACAGCAATAGCTGCTGTTACCTACAGCAATAGCTGCTATTAACCTACAGTAATAGCTGCTATTACCTACAGCAATATCTGCTGTCACTTACAGCAATAGCTGCTGTTACCTACAGCAATAGCTGCTGTTACCTACACCAATAGCTGCTGTCACCTACAGCAATAGCTGCTGTCACCTACAGCATTAGCTGTTGTTACCTACAGCAATAGCTGCTGTCACCTACAGCAATAGCTGCTGTCACCTACAGCATTAGCTGTTGTTACCTACAGCAATAGCTGCGGTCATCTACAGCAATAGCTGCTGTTACCTACAGCAATAGCTGCTGTTAACCTACAGTAATAGCTGCTATTACCTACAGCAATAGCTGCTATTACCTACACCAATATCTGCTGTCACTTACAGCAATAGCTGCTGTTACCTACACCAATAGCTGCTGTCACCTACAGCATTAGCTGTTGTTACCTACAGCAATAGCTGCTGTTACCTACAGCAATAGCTGCTGTTACCTACAGCAATAGCTGCTGTTACCTACACCAATAGCTGCTGTCACCTACAGCAATAGCTGCTGTTACCTACAGCAACAGCTGTTGCCAGCGAATAGAGCAAACAACTGTTCGTTAATAAAAATGGTGGTGACTTTCCTCCATCAACTATTAAAGCACAAGGCTCATATTTATTACTTTTAATTTTACAAGTATTTTTGTATTATTTAGAATTCCCATAATAGAATATTAAAACGGTTGGTATGTGATTATGTATTCGTGTGAGTATAGGAAAAAAATATTTACAATTGTTTTATTTTATTTTCAAACCTATTCCTTGAAAAAATATTGAAATAATTATTTAATTTCAAACTAAATATTTTATATTGTCTATAACTGTAAATGAAATAATGATTTTATAAGTGTTTATGATTTCTTAATTTTGTTACTGCATTTAAAACATTACTAATGTTTGTTACACAATTTTATGAACTCATTTTGAAAGTATGATACAAAACAGATGAGAAGGCTAATACATATAAATAATTTCGTGCAAACTTACAGAGTTATACTTTGTGAGCCACATATAAATCTGTGGTGAGTATCTACTACTCTAAATAATCCCACAGCTACATGTACGCTAAACCCAACACTAAGAAGCGTATAGGATAAAGTATAGCCTCGAGGAGAGCGTTGACAGAGATGGAAGACGAATCCCACGTGAAGTGTAAACAACAGGGTTGTTAAGTAAAATTCCCATTCAAGGGGGGTTGACGATAATCACGTAACCTGTTTAACACCCCTTTAAAAATGTGCGTGCATTACTTCGCGTTTTCACTTTTGCCGCATTGGCTTTCTCTACATCCCGACGAGACCCTTCACCACATCATGCCTCCTGCCTCTTCCTCTTCGGACAAGTTAGGCAACAAACTCGTCAGGCTCCGAGTCAATTACATGTGTTGCCTTCAATGTTGTTTGACTTTTAATCTTGTGTTGCCCAATGACTAATTTTCTTCATCTCTGATAAGAGCGATTATCCAATGTGGGACTTCATTTAAAAGCCAGTGTGGAACACACTGCGCCTACGAAACCGACATTAAACACTTGAAACCGACATTCAAGGTCATCGTAGTAAATAAAAACTCACAATATTAGGGTACCAGTACCTAATTGCCAGAAAACATTAAATCCTCAACGTAAGTGGACCTGTCAACTCCGGTAGGACAAGAAGAGTTCCAATCACAGGCTATGAAAAAACTACCTTCATAGGGAGGCGGGCTCGTCAGAATCGATTGACAAAGAAATTATGCAAACATTTTGTCCTCAGGATACATTTTTCATTAGATATTATTTAAATTGTTTATAACATTTTCATCAGTACTTTTTTAATAATAGCAACGATAGTTAGGTATATCAGTTTAGCCAACTTAAAAAACAAAATTTATCCCTAATTGCCCTGTTTAAGGAATTGATATACTCTAAAACTTACAATAACACTTTTCTTCTCTAAGACCTTAAGAAAATTAAAATATCAGTTCTTCTTTTAAAAAGGTTTCAAAAGTTTCTGAAAATATACTTTGAAGAATATCACAGTACTTTTTCACTATCAGCTGTACATGTTTTTTTTTTTTTTTGCTTAAAAACATTGCATTGCAGCTCTCATGCTATTAACAATTAGACTGTGCCAATCAAGAACTATATTCGATAATTGAACAACACGCTGGCTATTGTTTTCGTTAGAGAGAACAAAAACAAGGAGGATCTAAACATTAAAATCAGGATAATTACTGGGAGGAATTCTGCTACCATATCCACAGCAAGTGGCTCGCTAATAAGTAGGTTTCAAAACCAACATTGGCATACGGAATATAGCCTAGGATTGCTTCAAGAAAAGCAACACGATCAAACACTCTTTCATATAGTGTCTAGAACAGTATTACTTTCCATAGTAACATGGAACGTAGCCCTTCATAGAGGTTTTGTGGTTGCTATGGTAACGGAAGAGATTGAAAGTTGTAAAAACACATAGATCTAGGCAGCATAGACCAAACACTCTTTCAAATAGTGTCTAGAACAGTATTACTTTCCATAGTAACATGGAACGTAGCCCTTCATAGAGGTTTTGTGGTTGCTATGGTAACTGAAGAGATTGAAAGTTGTAAAAACACATAGATCTAGGCAGCATAGACCAAACACTCTTTCAAATAGTGTCTAGAACAGTATTACTTTCCATAGTAACATGGAACGTAGCCCTTCATAGAGGTTTTGTGGTTGCTATGGTAACGGAAGAGATTGAAAGTTGTAAAAACACATAGATCTAGGCAGCATAGACCAAACACTCTTTCAAATAGTGTCTAGAACAGTATTACTTTCCATAGTAACATGGAACGTAGCCCTTCATAGAGGTTTTGTGGTTGCTATGGTAACTGAAGAGATTGAAAGTTGTAAAAACACATAGATCTAGGCAGCATAGACCAAACACTCTTTCAAATAGTGTCTAGAACAGTATTACTTTCCATAGTAACATGGAACGTAGCCCTTCATAGAGGTTTTGTGGTTGCTATGGTAACGGAAGAGATTGAAAGTTGTAAAAACACATAGATCTAGGCAGCATAGACCAAACACTCTTTCAAATAGTGTCTAGAACAGTATTACTTTCCATAGTAACATGGAACGTAGCCCTTCATAGAGGTTTTGTGGTTGCTATGGTAACTGAAGAGATTGAAAGTTGTAAAAACACATAGATCTAGGCAGCATAGACCAAACACTCTTTCAAATAGTGTCTAGAACAGTATTACTTTCCATAGTAACATGGAACGTAGCCCTTCATAGAGGTTTTGTGGTTGCTATGGTAACTGAAGAGATTGAAAGTTGTAAAAACACATAGATCTAGGCAGCATAGACCAAACACTCTTTCAAATAGTGTCTAGAACAGTATTACTTTGTAACACACTTTAGATGATGTTACATATTAAAAAAGGAAATTTCAGAAAACGAACGAGAATGTATTCGAAAATGTAACAATATAGAACTAGATCAAAAAATTGTGATTTGCTAGAAATAAATCAAATCTCTGGTTGGTAGTGGCATCTGTATGAAGAGTTTAAAAACA
>JBAIZL010000005.1:19272083-19277083 GCA_036971475.1 Prosapia bicincta
ATAGAGAGTGTGGGAGTTTTTTTTGCTTCTTTTTTTTTGTTTTGTTTCAAGATTAAGAGCAATATATCTTTCAACAAACCGGTAATATCAGTTGTTCCTGAACTTTTAGAACAACTAAGTTCTAAAGTTTAGTGTTGATACAAATTAAGTGCACTACGCGTAAAGTAAATCTAAACCCAATTTACTTTTCGTGTGTAGAATAATGAGTTCATTCAAAAACATTCCTGCCCCGGACCAAACCTCTGAAAAAGCGCGCTGCTTTTGAGCTTCATAAACATTCGCCGAGAACATTACGTATTCCATGTGTGCTTCGGAACTGAAAAGGTGAAATTTATGTGTGCATTTGTATTGAAAAAACAGTCTGAGAGCCTAATGGACAGAAGCTATCGCTATGGGTACAAGCTTGCTTATATATTTTTAATGAAATGGTAATTTTATAAAAATGTAATCACAGACACATAAAATCCCAACATCTGCAGACTATAAACAATCCATAAAAAAGCTGTTTAAAAGCTTCATTAGCACGAAATAAAACAGCTTTGAGCTTTAATTTCTTCAAGTTTAGGTTAATTTATCTTTATTTTCCTAACCACTTTAAAATTGTATGCTAACTTATAAGAAAATTAAATGTATGTGTAAGAATAAATAAGGAGTAACATTCTTCATTTTACTCTCTACATGGGAAGATACAAAAGATAAAAGATATATAAAAAGTATCAAATCTGAGAATAGATTAATTTTTATTAATATTTATGCAGAAAGTCGCAAACATATAATGAGGGGATAACTAAATATCCTCCAAAAAAAACATTTGACAAGTAAAAATTAGAAAATTACTTTTCTAAAAAATGTTCCATTAAATTTTTTCTAATTGGTAAAACAGATAATTTCGATTATTTATGGCAATTTCATTCTTTGAATGAAAACCTCGTTAGGAAATTCAGAAGCTGTAAGCTTTGATCTTCTTTTCTTGTTCTATTAATTAAAAGGATGAAATTTATTATTTTTAAAGCTTTCTTGAAATTTTATCTCTTGACTTGTAGGCCTAACTTGTTAATGAAATTCAGAAGCTATAAGACTGATTTATTTCATATATTTTATTTCATTCTATTTGTTAAACAAATGACATTCATTAATTTTTCAACTTTCTTCAAATCTTTCTTATTACTAAAATCTTGTTTACGAAATCCATGAGCTGCTCATAAAACTAACCATTTTGATTTTTTCTATTTGTTGCAATGAGGTAATGGTAATTTTTTAAAATGTTTTGGCAGTTATATTACAAGTAACAGCTTTTTTATGATGCTCAGAAGGGGCAAACAATAGTTTGGGAGTAAGGTGACCCAATTGCAAGAACTGAACAATTTCTATAATGTAAGCATCCTAAAAGTCTTAGTTAATAATATAAATTTTATAATAATACAATAAATTTATTTAAAATATTTTTAAAATTACTATATTAAGATTTTGTTGGCTAATGTTTAATTGCTTAAAGTTTATTCCTACAAAGAAAAAAACTGTCGGTAGTAGTTATTATTAAAATTTCGAAAAATGTAGTTGTAGTATTTACTAATACCTTTTCTTTAAACTCAAAGTCTGAGAACTTTTTTTTATATAATTGTTTCTATTATAATTACCGATTTTTATTAAAATGTAATTTATTCAACTTTATTGCTCTTTTTTTAGTCTTTAGGTTTATTCAATCTTTGAAAATGATTACCTAGGGTCAAAACTAGCAAAATAATAGATGCTTGAAGCTATTACTGGCAAATGTATGAGCACATTGTATAATGTACATTTTGAGAAAGCTCTTCCTTGTTATTCCTCAACATCATTCTAATTAAATAAAATTACTTATTATTATTATTATCATCATCATTATGAGTATGACATTTTATTACTATTGTCAGATAATTGCAAATCATTATAATTCCACATCACGTAAATAAAATCTGAAGGAACAAACCGTAAGTAAATGCAGGCTGCAGAAACTCGTCGGTATCGCCAGAGTAATCCGGTAACAACGAGAGACTATTCTTATCAGAGATCTTAACTTCTGCACAGGTAAATCACACTTTGACGTTTGTAGGGCACCGGCATTACCTCCACCAGCTTAGCGCGCTGAGTACCAACTGTCGCAGACCTTATCGCCATCAAGCCAGCCTTCCGTTCTACCGGACCGTGAACTAGTTACAAGTGGTTCAAGTAAATCAACGAGTTAAACCCTGCAACTGTCTTCGGACGATTTAATACCCTCCTTCCTTTGAATTATGTACAATTTTATTTAAACAAAATTTATCAAAGAACGTATATTTCGCAGAAATTCTTAAAAATATTACAATTAAAGAAATATAAGATTTACTATAAATTTATTATTTCCTAAATAATAGGGCTATACAGAGGACTAATTCGTCACGTTCGGGACCGAAAGGGCGCTGAATTCGAAAAAAAGACGAAATACGGAAGTCATGAAATTAACATGTAATTGTGGGTAAACATAGTACATTAATACGTAAATAGTTATGTAATGTAATTAATGTTGTATTTACGTGATTTATATCGCTTTAAAAACTCAACAACACTATTACACAACTTTATAAAATCACTAATAGCCTGTTCGTCATTACAAATATATTATGTTAGGTTACACTATTTCCAAAAAAAAACATTAAAAAAACATATTGCAGTACTTTGTAAGAAAAATAACACTAACAAGGAAAAATACGGTATATTAAATCCATTTACGTTTTAGTTTAAAAAGAAGTTTTTAATTTTCTTTTGTACTGAAAAATGGTTTTCCTTTTGCATTGCATGATGCTGAATTTTTCTAAATACTATCAATTTTGTCTGTTCTGTTATATTCCGTCTCTCATACTACACAATGCATTTCGTAAGTATTTCATATACATCTCTATAAGTGACTTCATTTACTGAGCAATTGTGTTGAGAGATATTCTCAGCAATCGAATGACTAATATCTGGTGCCACACCGCCGTAAGGAGTCTAAGTGCAACGCACACGCGCACACTCACACACACCCACACGCGCACGCGCACACGCACACGCACACACACACACACACACACACACACATGTATTTCAAGCAGCAGGTATAAACAAACTAAACTGTACGAGCTGAACACATTCTGCATTAGCCACAGAGTTCTCAGCTGCAGGCAAATATTCAAACAACAGTTACAGTCTGTGACTAGCTTCCTGGTAATAAAGCAGGCATCAAACACAGAAACTACACAACATAAACGACGCACGCTCCAAGATGATAGAACAATACGACATTTACAAATATAACAGAATTCAAATATTATAATAAATTATCAAATTTAACTCAAATCATGATAGTTGTCGGCCATAAGTAATCAATATTGGCTGATATAACTAATCGATGTCGGCAAAAAATTACAACTGGTAATGCTTAAATTCTTAAGAAACGTGAAAAACAATAAAATATGTAGTTGACGGCAAAAAATTAAAAAAAAAGAATAACCTTTTCTCCCTGACACATAAAACTTTAAAACAATTAACATAGCACTGCATAACAATATAGCTACAAATTATCACGTTTTTATTTGGTATTTAAAAAAATTAATCTTCACTAATCAAACAGTTGAATCGTTAGAAATGAGACACGGCCTACTTGTTTGGCAGTGATATACAAAAGCATATTCCAAATTTAAGGTCATTATCACCATTATCAACAAACTAACTTATCTCAACAAAATAGGCTTATATGTTTTTCTAAATAATTCTATCTTAACCGTAGCCTTTGTAATAATAATCTAATGTGTTATAACTTCGTGTTTTATAAGAGTATGCTTTTGAAAGGTTTTGTGTGGTGTGAAGTGATTTTTATCATTTTCTGAAATTTTAATATCCGGGGCATGAGATATAATTTTTTGTTTGACCGTGTTACTGAAAATAAAGTCATCAGACTTTATCCGTTGCTTACCAATACCGATTACGTTTGGTATGCCGATAAATACCCTGACCGCACACTCTCATGACCGCATTATAGATCAAGCTCAATCATCTCCAGTTTACTAGGTAACGATGAAGATTGGTTAAAGCGCTTGAAAACGTCATACTGAGCTGTTTTAATAAATATAATTCAATTATAAGTTCACCAATCCATAAGTTCAACCTTAAGTTCATTTTTTGTTTGCGATGTATTTCGTGTTGTATTTTAGTTTGATGTTTGTTTTAATTGCTTATTCATATCCTGTTTGTTTTAATTGCTTATTCATATCCTGTTTGTTTTAATTGCTTATTCATATCCTGTTTGTTTTAATTGCTCATTCATATCCTGTTTGTTTTAATTGCTTATTCATATCCTGTTTGTTTTAATTGCTTATCCATATCCTGTTTGTTTTAATTGCTTATTCATATCCTGTTTGTTTTAATTGCTTATTCATATCCTGTTTGTTTTAATTGCTTATTCATATCCTGTTTGTTTTAATTGCTTATTCATATCCTGTTTTTTTTTAGATTTTATACGATCTTTGTTACTGTATGATTACAGTTCACTGAGAATTTTACAAAATAAATATAAAACTTAAAGATTGTTATTTCCAAAAACGATGGTTCCATTGTTTACCGGGCGTCAAGTCCCTGTTTAAAAGCCCCTATCACGTACGCTCGCTTTATGGGGTACTGTAATTCTTTCAAGCATCATCGAATACAAGGCCGAAAGAAAGCTTTCAAACACAAGGTATATTTTCAGTTAACCGAGATTTATGATTTAGACGACGGGACGATCTCGTTGGGGCAGCGTAGTCGAGAGGGCTTAATTCTGTTAGGATATTAGAAATATAACTTAACCTACCCACTCGAATGTAATCAGCTTTGGGATATTTGATTTGTATGTTGTGATTTGATCTTTTATTTGCACACACCAAAATCCGTTCAGAAGGACTTCTATTGGAATGTTTTTTCCGGTATTCCAAAGCTTTAACGAAAGCGTTGCCCATTGAGAATATATTATA
>JBAIZL010000005.1:19282083-19359583 GCA_036971475.1 Prosapia bicincta
AAATGAACGACTTCTCCCTTTCAATGCGGTTATGACTCACTCATTACGTACTTTGACATAAGTCATAAGACACTCCGCAAGACATAATTAATTGAAATGAACGACTTCTCCCTTTCAATGCGGTTATGACTCACTCATTACGTAGAAACTATACCTTTTATAACCGAATGCACCCCAACCCGATACTGTGTTTTATACATTAGTGTGACAATCCCTGAAGAATTACCTAATAAAGTATTGTGTTATAACAGAGAGGTGACGTTTCTACGATGATAATTAAAATATGTTTGGTTTTAGAAGCATAAAATCACTCGTTTCTTGTCTAGAATGTATTTGGGTAACTTTTATAAATGGGAAGACCCGTAGTTCAGTCGTTGTCAGGTTTCAATTAATAACATAGCCTCCTAAATCTATTGTTCTACCTAGCAGATAATGCTGTTGTCAATTAGCTACTGGATTACGTCAGTATCTAGTAAATTATATGCCCCAATGTATTTTCCCCTTGTTATGCCTTCGATTAAATTTCCAACATGTGTAGTTGTATCTTTTATTTGTTTTGAATGTTTTCTTTGTTTTTTTTTCATTAAAAAACTTTTGTAAAAATATGTTCACAAAATTTTTATGTAAATTGTAGAGTCAGATATAAATATGTATATTAGATACCGCGAATACCAAATGACGAAACCGTCATAAACCAATAGCCAAATAGTTTTGATTTTAATTTTTTTCACCTTTATTACTTAAAATCACATTTATCACATGAACCTAGTTATTTTAAATGTCGCAAACAATAAATAGTTCTTCGGTTATAAAAAAAAAAATATAAACCTAACCTCAATGCGCTTAAATGAAACTTGTTGTTGTTGTTGTTGTCGTGTGACAAGTGCAATAAAAACAATAAAAAAAAGAAAAAAAAGTGTTCAGAGAAAGGTAGAGAGCACAGTTACACGGGTCCAAAGGCGTGAAGCACTGCACTTGGCCACATCTGCAGCTTTGTCCGTATAAAGGCTCTCCCTAGAACAGTTTAAGTCAATTTTAAAAAGTGCTGCAATGATGGACGGTCAGTTGAAGAGATGATCGGGATCAAGCTGTATCCCTGGGCAGTGCCTACATTCAGGGTATGTCCTTGATCCATCAGGCAAGATTTTCCTGTCTTTGAGGTGCATTGTCCTCAGTCTGGCAATTGTTTTTGTTATTTCCCTGTCGAAGTTAAGCTCGGGAAGTGATGATTTCTTTGATTATTAAGGCAGAGCTTCTGTTTTGCAACGGTATTTACGTCGCAAGATGTTGTAATCACGGGGGCTGGTTCGATGGTCCTCACTTCCTTGGCCAGAGAATCGGCCTCTTCGTTCCCTTTGATGTCGACGTGTGCCGGGATCCATTGAAGCGTACAAAGCTTCTTCTTTTCCTCAATTGGTGCAATGAAATGAAACTTAAATAAAATGTTTGCTTATAAAACAGAAAATAATTTTATGCTACGTTAAATAATAATAGTTTTAATCGTTAAGGGTCTACAGTGCAAAAATAGTATCTCTTGAGATTTAGCTTAGCACAAATTTACTTAGTTAAAGCTAATGTTTAGTGCTGGACTTTACTTCAAGTCAATCGCGTTCACCAATGTTTTATAATCAAACCTATCACCAATGTTTTATAATCAAACCTATCACCAATGTTTTGTAATCAAACCTATCACCAATGTTTTATAATCAAACCTATCACCAATGTTTTATAATCAAACCTATCACCAATGTTTTATAATCAAACCTATCACCAATGTTTTATAATCAAACCTATCACCAATGTTTTATAATCAAACCTATCACCAATGTTTTATAATCAAACCTATCACCAATGTTTTATAATCAAACCTATCACCAATGTTTTATAATCAAACCTATCACCAATGTTTTATAATCAAACCTATCACCAATGTTTTATAATCAAACCTATCACCAATGTTTTATAATCAAACCTATCACCAATGTTTTATAATCAAACCTATCACCAATGTTTTATAATCAAACCTATCACCAATGTTTTATAATCAAACCTATCACCAATGTTTTATAATCAAACCTATCACCAATGTTTTATAATCAAACCTATCACCAATGTTTTATAATCAAACCTATCACCAATGTTTTATAATCAAACCTATCACCAATGTTTTATAATCAAACCTATCACCAATGTTTTGTAATCAAACCCATCACCAATGTTTTATAATCAAACCTATCACCAATGTTTTATAATCAAACCTATCACCAATGTTTTATAATCAAACCTATCACCAATGTTTTATAATCAAACCTATCACCAATGTTTTATAATCAAACCTATCACCAATGTTTTATAATCAAACCTATCACCAATGTTTTATAATCAAACCTATCACCAATGTTTTATAATCAAACCTATCACCAATGTTTTATAATCAAACCTATCACCAATGTTTTATAATCAAACCTATCACCAATGTTTTATAATCAAACCTATCACCAATGTTTTATAATCAAACCTATCACCAATGTTTTATAATCAAACCTATCACCAATGTTTTATAATCAAACCTATCACCAATGTTTTATAATCAAACCTATCACCAATGTTTTATAATCAAACCTATCACCAATGTTTTATAATCAAACCTATCACCAATGTTTTATAATCAAACCTATCACCAATGTTTTATAATCAAACCTATCACCAATGTTTTATAATCAAACCTATCACCAATGTTTTATAATCAAACCTATCACCAATGTTTTATAATCAAACCTATCACCAATGTTTTATAATCAAACCTATCACCAATGTTTTATAATCAAACCTATCACCAATGTTTTATAATCAAACCTATCACCAATGTTTTATAATCAAACCTATCACCAATGTTTTATAATCAAACCTATCACCAATGTTTTATAATCAAACCTATCACCAATGTTTTATAATCAAACCTATCACCAATGTTTTGTAATCAAACCTATCACCAATGTTTTATAATCAAACCTATCACCAATGTTTTATAATCAAACCTATCACCAATGTTTTATAATCAAACCTATCACCAATGTTTTATAATCAAACCTATCACCAATGTTTTATAATCAAACCTATCACCAATGTTTTATAATCAAACCTATCACCAATGTTTTATAATCAAACCTATCACCAATGTTTTATAATCAAACCTATCACCAATGTTTTATAATCAAACCTATCACCAATGTTTTATAATCAAACCTATCACCAATGTTTTATAATCAAACCTATCACCAATGTTTTATAATCAAACCTATCACCAATGTTTTATAATCAAACCTATCACCAATGTTTTATAATCAAACCTATCACCAATGTTTTATAATCAAACCTATCACCAATGTTTTATAATCAAACCTATCACCAATGTTTTATAATCAAACCTATCACCAATGTTTTATAATCAAACCTATCACCAATGTTTTATAATCAAACCTATCACCAATGTTTTATAATCAAACCTATCACCAATGTTTTATAATCAAACCTATCACCAATGTTTTATAATCAAACCTATCACCAATGTTTTATAATCAAACCTATCACCAATGTTTTATAATCAAACCTATCACCAATGTTTTATAATCAAACCTATCACCAATGTTTTATAATCAAACCTATCACCAATGTTTTATAATCAAACCTATCACCAATGTTTTATAATCAAACCTATCACCAATGTTTTATAATCAAACCTATCACCAATGTTTTATAATCAAACCTATCACCAATGTTTTATAATCAAACCTATCACCAATGTTTTATAATCAAACCTATCACCAATGTTTTATAATCAAACCTATCACCAATGTTTTATAATCAAACCTATCACCAATGTTTTATAATCAAACCTATCACCAATGTTTTATAATCAAACCTATCACCAATGTTTTATAATCAAACCTATCACCAATGTTTTATAATCAAACCTATCACCAATGTTTTATAATCAAACCTATCACCAATGTTTTATAATCAAACCTATCACCAATGTTTTATAATCAAACCTATCACCAATGTTTTATAATCAAACCTATCACCAATGTTTTATAATCAAACCTATCACCAATGTTTTATAATCAAACCTATCACCAATGTTTTATAATCAAACCTATCACCAATGTTTTATAATCAAACCTATCACCAATGTTTTATAATCAAACCTATCACCAATGTTTTATAATCAAACCTATCACCAATGTTTTATAATCAAACCTATCACAACCTTACACTTTGATCTTATATTCAATATAGTTATGTTTAACTGAATTTAAACTACTTAACTAAGTGAATACGTAAGTGCTTATTTGCTGACGCGTTTCAAAACGATCGTTCCTTTTACGAAGCTAAACCTCTGCTCGTAAAAGGAACGATCGTTTTGAAAGGCGTCAGCAAGTAAGCAATTACGTATTCACTTAGTTAAGTAGTGTAAAATTAGTTTAATCAGTGAATTCAAGATGATTACATCAAGAAAATAGTTATGTTGTTGTAAAATCACATTGAATAAACAAAACGAAGTTTCCATATTGTGACGATATGCCTTCAGTGTCGACGACAGAATATCAATCTTTGTTAACCAGACGCAGACGTAATATAGGCCTACATTATAACTTGTTTACATTCGTTTCCTTGGTGTATCAATTCTCTTAATACAACTAAATCATTCCTAAGGGGATGTTTTAGAATCATATTTTAAATATCGTAATATATATTAAAATGATGTAGAAAAGCTCAACAATTACTTCATAAAGGATTGGTATTGTAAAGTTTGGTTATGTTGGTATAGCAGTGTAACATTTAACAAGTGTGTATCAATGTAACATTTATCTTTTTGCAACAAAAAAATTACAATTATTTTGGTAAAAATATAGTCTTAATGACGTTGGGGGAAGAAAAATTTTTTTCGTCCTAAATTACTGGTTTTAATCTGTAGAATACGAATATTGACTTATCTTTCTACGGAAAGTTACTTTTTTCACATTTTAAATGTTAGGTTGTAATGGTATTTATAGCGTAAACAAGTCTTATTGATATTGTTATTTTTTTTTAATTACTCATTTCAATGTGTAGAACATTAATATAAACATTTTCCGCGGAAAATAAAAAAAGTTAATTTTTCTGGACATTTTTACGTTAGTCCGTATTAACATTTATAGCGTGAACCGGCCGCGCAGTAGCTACAACGCGCAGCACTACGTAAAAAAATTTTTTTTCAACAATATCAATAAGACTTGTTTCTACATACAGCCAATAAGGCTGTTCTACAGATTGAAACGAGTAATTTAAGACGAAAAAAAAATTTTACCTCCAACGTCATTAAGACTATATTTTTACCATTATTTATTTTATAGTACATTAATAAATTTATAGTACAGTAAAAAGAAATAAAATCAAAGTTGGTGAGCAATTGGTAAACTTTCAGCAATATGTTTTATATTGGCTTTACATTGTTTTAGTAGCAAGTATAAAACGGTACTTACATAAATTACGAAGTATATATCCAATGAATCAGGAATACAACCAGTGTTCACTTACTATACTTTTATATAGGCTACAGCCTACTTTAGGGTATATTAACATACTTTATTCACAATATCTAGCTTACGGTGAAAGAGGTAAGACTGGAATGTGCTAAACCAGTAAACAAGGTTCCAACAATTAGTTGGACTTTAGACTAACGAGATAAGCACAAAAGTAGAACGTTTTGAGCTTTTAGTTTAATGGAGGGCGTAGAGAACCGTTTGCTTTCAGATATTTGTTACAGTTGCTGCAGTTGAGGTTAAAGTAATTTCAATTTAACTTCTAATTACGTTGTATTTGTAACATGTAAATATCTGTATTTACGTTCAGTTGTCATTTACTAATATTGTATTTTTTTCGTATCGTAAGTGTACGTATTTAACGTATAACAAAATTACATTAATAAATAGCGAAAGTTGTAAAAGCTGTAGTTTTTTCCAAAAACCAAGAAAACCCTACTGAGAAATGCGTTTTTATTCGCGCCAAGCAATCGTCTGTGGCATTAAGTTTTGCATAAATTTATTTAAATTATAAAGTTCGGTAAGTCGGTAATGTCTAATTAAAAACATTAATCAACCATAACAATGGATAATAAAATCTACAAGGATGAAATTATAAATCTTATCTGTTTTACAATAAAAAAAAAAGTTTTACATAACGTGTTACATATTTATAACTTACTAGCTCCAACTTGCCACGCTTTGCTGTGGCACGTTATGTTTGCACATGTTTGTATTATGTTAGCTGTCAACACCAATCGTGCACCTTCAATTTACTTTGAAGATCCGACAGTAGCTGGATCGTGTCGGTGTCGCTCATGTTTTCCCAGCTCTGCACAGCGGGTTGAATGTTGCGTACGTTTTGGTTAGTTGAATTTTGGACATTTGAAAGAGCCCCTAGATGAATCTTGCGAACTTTTTTGTTAGTTGAATTTTGGCCATTTGAAGGAGCCTCTAACCAACACATGCTTTACGCCGCGTAGCGCCTTATCGAACCTAACAATGTCGTTATCATCGTTCGATCTTTGTTGTAGAAACGCTTGTCATCCCATAGATTCGATCCGCGAGAACCGGTGATTCTTTCTCAAGCAAACGCCTATATAGTCCTAACAGATTTTTTTTCTTAAAAGACTAAAATTACTGTCCAGTAAGAGAGAGATCAGGTGAAGCATTATGGGATGAATAATACGTTTAATTACGAATGCATTATGTTTGCATGAAGAAATGAGGAACAAATATATAAATAAGGAGCATGCGTTTCATACAAGTTTAATTTTGAAATACTTCAAAGGCAATACAGAGCTGAGGCTGTAATTATGTTTTATCGAACCATTGTCAGAATCAATGTGATAAGAAATCCTGGCGCATGGAAGAAGACGTTCCACACAACCCCGTCATTTACATTAACCTATCATAAAAGCCATTAAGTTCACGCGTTAATTTGGACATATGACTTTAGATCACTTTTGTTGTAACTATGTTTACGGTGCGAACCCACAGCAAAAGAAGCAGTCGCAGTTCGGGACGGTACTAGCTGTTGTTTTTGAAACGTAATTAATTGAGTACAAATTAATTGAAAGCTTAATGAGTTATTTTCCCGGAGGACCACCCGTTCTATATATAACGGGAAAGGAGTTCAATGATGGCAATAACCTTGAGTAACAACATCAATACTTATACTGAGTTTAGCACTAATCCTTAGCCGTATAATGTCTACTCAGAGCTGCATCCAACAGTCTTTCAATCACTGCCAAGGACGGCGACAATTTTTTGTAACACTTAACGGGTATTTAATGTATTAAATCTCATAAGTTCTCAAGTATAAGTGCAGTCGTGAAATTGGATAAAGTTTGCATACACAAGAAATGTTATAAAATTGCACGCGCGGTTAAACACAATGTTCACGTTGTAACCAATAATGCTTCAAAACAATAAACTGAAATCTATAATAGTCCAAGGCTTTGTTAAAATTAGCGTGGTCAGCAGCACCGATTACACCATAATTCGTCAACGACGTAACTTGTGGTTTTTACACTAACACACCTTTAACACAATCTTACACAGCGGGAACAACCTATTAACTGGAACTAAGGGGTTCACTTAAAGACTAAATGCGGTTAATTAGTATGGAATTGCGGTTATTAAAACAAGCGGCGGTTTAACACGAAAGTAAGCATACTGAGAATGAACTGTAACAAAGCGCAAAGCTGGCGTGTTAAAGTGAGCACCTATAAGGCGACTTTCACTGAATTTAGAACTGTGATACACTTCTATTATTATGCGACCTGACTTTCCTGCGGCAATCGTTTTGGTTGAGGCGGTTCTGGCGTTAAAACTTAAGGGTGTACAAGAAACAGTGTAACGTGGTCGGCCATCTTGGCTAACAACAGGCTTGCTGGTGGTCCAGAAAGAGAACAAATTGAGCGCTTTCTATTGAATAAAACTGTGAAACTGACAACAGCTGTTTTATATAGCAAACACAAGATTCAGAATCAAACTCTGGAACAGGTTAGTCCTGTTCTTAACACTGGCATTCTCAAATAACCTCTATTTACGATTTGGCAAACGGTGCCGCTCGATCACGTCATGATCACGCAAAGTACCTCGATTAAGAGGAATATTTAACTCAGATTGTACAATAATCCTAAAGGATTGAAGTGTTAATAAACAATGTACTTGAGAAAAGACATCGCATTTGACTGGTTGTCGTTACCTATATGGCGAATGTTTCCTTTAGCTTGCGGCAGATGGCGTTGTTGATGTTACACGGCTGACGTTAAAATAGCTGTTTTCCTGCGGTCTTGGGTATGTTACTGGCACAAAAAAAAAAAAGATAAAAACAACCTTTTGAAGCGGACTATATTCGTGTCAAAATTTGAGCTCAGTTGCTGAAGAGGGATTTGAGTTATTTGAAGCTTATACCAACATCAGGCTCTTTATAGATAAAGATAATTAAAATTTATTTATTAAATTATATAAAAGAATATATTATCAATAATTATATAAGCCTTAATATATAACAAGAATAACCATGTCATCTCACAACGTTTCTGCGATTTCATCCTTTGCTTTTGTGTTTCTGAACATTTTGAATGTAACACTGGAAAGGCATCCGTTGAACGATATTCAACCCTTCCTAACTGGATTAACTCAGGTATATATTCTTCAAGTAGGGGAGTGTACATTAATATTTATATTTATTGACAAAGAATTTTTTACAAAAATTATACATATTTTAAAATAATGTGAAAAATACAATTTAATTTACAACAGAAAAATACTTATTTTAGGGAGGCTGCTTCGGCTTCTCTGCGTCGTTGCCGTCGCCATGCTCGCTGCTTGTTGCGCCACCGGCGTTTAGTCCTGAGCTCCTTTTCTTCATCGTCCCTCATGAGTTCTTCATAGAGCTGGATGTTGCCTTCTGCGAAGTTTTTGTCCGGGATGTAGACTCCCGGAGCTAGGGCGAGCTCAGTTATTTCCTTAAACGATGTACCGTGCTCGTCGTGCGGGATCAGCCCAGGAGACGTGTCGTCGGCTTCTTCGTAGTCCCAGAAGAAGTACTTCCTCTTCAACTCCTCGACACGTGCCGGGTTGGTCTTCGGCCGACGGCGGCGACGCCACACTCTCTCCCAGCCGGTAGCCACAGCAGCGGGATCCTCCCTGTACTCCGTGTTGCGGTACTTCCTCTTACGAGGGAATTTCCTCTTAAACTCAAAATGTTTCCAACTCAAGAACACCTACGTCTGAGCATCCAGCGGTTACTTTACATGACAACTCTATACTCAATGATACTACTTAGAAACTTTCTAATTCCGATTATATTGCCCCATAATTTAATTAATATAGGTTACTAATTAGAAAGTGTAGCTAAATTAATGTCCAATTCGATAATTCCCAATATTATTACAAGCATTTTAGTGCTGCATAAACAATGTCCAGAAGATCAACAAATTATGGGCCTTGTCAACAGGGAATATCGACCGACGCTAGGCCTACAATCTACTGGCTTGCATAAAGGATGTCCCTGTGGGCCTCGTTCACTTAGGCCTGGAACAATATTTGGTCGCAAAACAAACGTTTCCACCTTTCTCCAGACAAAAGACACGTTTATATTGAAACTAAATTGAAACGCGTTAATTTAAAAACTAGTGGCTAGATTAAATTGAACGAACAACTGGTCAAATCTTGTGGAAATGCATTTTAAACAATTTAATCATAATATTATATAAAATGCTAATTTGTTCTGACTAAACGTGAGGTAGTTTGGTTGTTAATCAATGATCAAGGCACAATGTTCTTGATTATATTTATGGTCAAATTTAACAATTTATCATCCTATCACTTTAAGTATAAGATAGTCTATGATATCCTGGCTGGAGAGTATATGTATGGCAGCTCCTATCATGCCATATGAGTGAATGAGGTTTTTTCAAATTTTAAAGCAACTGTCTAGTAATATATATATATATATATATATATATATATATATATATATATAAATATCGCAATATGTTTTCTTGTGTATTAATAAAGAACAAAAGTCAAAATACAAATACAAGAATTATATTTGAATTTACAATTCAAAGCTTTTCGTTGGCTAACAGTACCAACATTATTGTAAATTCAAATATAATAATATAATTTCTTATGAAATTATAACAGAAAGGTTCCTTGCAATAATGAAGCATTACAAGAGATGGATAAAATGAGAAATTATTGACCACTATCAGCTTCATAAATCAGCAAAGAAAAAAAAGCGAAAAATAGTAACAAATAAAAATAATAGTCCAACACAATACTCTATAGAGAGGGAAATGAAAGATTCTAGAGAAATGCCCTTTATATTTTGCCACTTAATATAGTTCTTCTGACATATTTATAATAATTGCAATTATAAAGTAAAAAGGAAGTAAAATAAAATTTGTCTTTGTTAGTTGTTCTTTACTTGTTTAAGCTAAAAACCAGAAATATAACAGAAACGTTTTTTAAAGTAAATCCCTTCTGAGGTTAACAAAGAACAATTTTATTTTAGTCACCCTAGAGCACTATTAGGTATAATAAATTAACCCTGATACAAAAGGTACAAAAAAAATTTACCTTTAAAACAATAAAAAAATTATATTCCTCTTCAGTACTAATAAACTAAAAATAATTCAAATTTAATTACTTAAAACAAAACCTCAAAAAACAACTAAATCTATCTTGATCAAATTAAATTGATTTGAACAATTATTATATTAGTGTAAATAATATACTTTACTACTTTAGATACAATTTGGAATATTTAAATTTAATGTTTTTTTTCACCTTCCGGTAAAGCTACTTTGTTACGACTTATCTCAAATTTATGAGAGTGACGGGCGACATGTAGGCCTACATACTTAAGAGCTACAACCCTATTAATAATTTCAATTAATATTACTTTTAAATCCAATTTCATTATATAATTACACTTATAAATTCAAAATAAAATATATTGTAACCCATTTCTGCTTTAATACAAACTGCACCATGACCTACTATTTTTTTAAAAACAAAATCAAGAAAATTACCTTATAATACATTCAATAAAAGAGATATACAAGTATCATTCAAGTAAAATAAATCGTGGATTATCGATTAAAGAAACAGGTTCCTCTAAAAAGATTTAATTACCGCCAAATTCTTTGAATTTAAAGATCATAACTATTAATACTCATTCAAATCTTTTCACATTCAAGATAATAGGCCATCTAATCCTAGTTTATAAAAGAAATAAACTAGTTCTTAGAACTAAAATAAATTAATTTATAATTTAATAGTAAGATTTCACCTTAACTACATAACTTTTAAAAAAGCAAAAACTAAAACTAAAAGAAAAATAATCTTAATTTATTATAATTGTATAACCGCGATAGCTGGCAGAAAATAAATCATAATTTTAATAAATTTACAAACTCAAACTTAAATAAATAAATAGAATTAATTATTGCGAATTAAAAGTTTTTCATTTAGAATTAATCTCTTTATAAATTAATATTTACATGTAATTAACATGTTAATTTACATGTATTTATGGTATTGTGGGGTAACCATGCCAAGAGTTTAAGGTTGTACACTGGAGGTTTTGGCAACAAACAGATGGAGTACCAAAAATTCATATACACTTTTGAGAAACATATTCAATGGTATTGAAAAGTTGGCGCAGTCCCACGGCACGTTCAACGTAGAACTTGAAGATTCTCAGTTCGAAACTGGCTGGACCCCACAAATTTTATAATTTAATTATTAAATAAATATTTGAAAACACCGAATTAACATCAATTGTCATCCACTATGGGTTGTTAAAAATGTATTTGAACTTGATTAGACCAATACATAGCTATTTTATTAACAATTGAAAAATCGAAATCTTGTTGCTGTTCATGACGAGCTGGTTGTTAATTACTTATTACACTTTTGCTATTACTTGCGACCAGACTTTTTGGTAACTTACACTTGCAGAAATTGTTTTCGACTTACGACTTCTTCAGTCTCGATTGTAATAAATAATTGAAAATTTGTACCAGATATATATAAGGAAAGTGTGAGCTAATACAAGGAGTTTAGTGAAACTCCCAAACAGGAGACTTTTCTGTGTGAAAATTTCAATAACTTCATATCTTATAGAATGAGATATCTGAATTGAAAAACAATTAAAAAATCTTGCATGTCATTTGGTTTTCGTGCGTCAGCCACTCATTTTTAATTCAAAAATAGTTGAAATGTTCCTAAAACATTTCCATACATAATTAGCTACATCCTCCAAGTGACAGTCAACTCCTGACTAACATGCTTGGTATTCAGACATATTTTATGGCATTTTCCAACTGCGGCTATTATCTGCCGCATGTGCTGTTGTTTTTATTTATTTATTGTTATATTGTTCTTTGTTGTTATTTTGTTATTTATTGTTTTATATTTTTATTGTTATTTTTAGTTGTGTAATTATTGTTTCATCTTTATTGTTATATTATCTGCCGCACGTGCTGTTGTTATTATTTATTTATTGTTATATTGTTCTTTGTTGTTATTTTGTTATTTATTGTTTTATATTTTTATTTTTATTTTTAGTTGTGTAATTATTGTTACATCTTTATTGTTATATTATCTGCCGCATGTGCTGTTGTTATTATTTATTTATTGTTATATTGTTCTTTGTTGTTATTTTGTTATTTATTGTTTTATATTTTTATTTTTATTTTTAGTTGTGAAATTATTGTTACATCTTTATTGTTATATTATCTGCCGCATGTGCTGTTGTTATTATTTATTTATTGTTATATTGTTCTTTGTTGTTAATTTGTTATTTATTGTTTTATATTTTTATTGTTATTTTTAGTTGTGTAATTATTGTTAAATCTTTATTGTTATATTATCTGCCGCATGTGCTGTTGTTATTATTTATTTATTGTTATATTGTACTTTGTTGTTAATTTGTTATTTATTGTTTTATATTTTTATTGTTATTTTTAGTTGTGTAATTATTGTTACATCTTTATTGTTATATTATCTGCCGCATGTGCTGTTGTTATTATTTGTTTATTGTTATATTGTACTTTGTTGTTAATTTGTTATTTATTGTTTTATATTTTTATTGTTATTTTTAGTTGTGTAATTATTGTTAAATCTTTATTGTTATATTATCTGCCGCATGTGCTGTTGTTATTATTTATTTATTGTTATATTGTACTTTGTTGTTAATTTGTTATTTATTGTTTTATATTTTTATTGTTATTTTTAGTTGTGTAATTATTGTTACATCTTTATTGTTATATTATCTGCCGCATGTGCTGTTGTTATTATTTATTTATTGTTATATTGTACTTTGTTGTTAATTTGTTATTTATTGTTTTATATTTTTATTGTTATTTTTAGTTGTGTAATTATTGTTACATCTTTATTGTTATATTGTTATTGTTAAGTTTTATAAGCTATTCTTTATATAGTTTCTTGTTGTTGAATTATATATATTTGTTATGTTTTGTATTTTGGTTATTTCATATTCATTGGTTTATTTAAAATACTTTGCGTTAGTTACTTCCGTTGATTGGCGATGAAATCTAGTCTATCAGTCCATGTCAGATAAACGCTCTCTTTTACTCTTTTTGATATTTTTTCATATTCTGAAATTTTACATCACTGTACATCTTGACAAAATGTTTAGGAGTTTTATCGCACGGTGACTTCTATATTGAATTACTACATTAGTTTCTTTTAATTTTACATTGCTTATTATTATTTATATTTTTTATAAATTTTGTATACACAATCTGTGACAAACAAGGAATATAATTTTTTTTTAAAGTCAATTCCTACTTCTATCAACAAATAAATATTTTATTTCAGTTTCTTTTTATTTTATAATTACAATATAACATATGTTAGAATACAATATTAAGTGTCAAAATAGAAAGAGAATTTCCTTTCAATTATCCACTTTCCCTTCTGTGTATGGTGCTGAACTATTATTATTTGTTTGTTACTATTTATACGCTTTTCGTCGCTTGCATTGTGTTGTAATTTCTTTCCGCTTTCCTTTCGCATTGTCCCATTGAGAAGCATGGTTCAATATCGTTAACCCAGTTTGTTTCTTTACTTTATTCTTTTCATCCACTTTTAATCCTAGAGCATAATTTATGATATTGTGTGGTAACCATGACAACAATTTAAGGTTGTACAATGGAGGTTTTGATGACAGAGAGGGGCAAAAGAAAAGTTCATATACCGTACAGCTAGGAGAAGTAGATTTCTAGCTATGGGTAAGTTGGCTCTGTGCCAAAGCACTAGACTTCGAACATGATTATACTCAGTTCGAATCCAATGTATAATCCCCAATTTTTTATAACATTAACTGGCGTCCGCTACAGGTTAAATGAAATGTATTCGAGATTAATTGAATGAACAAAAACGTGTTTTATGAGCGATTGAAAATTTGTACAAGATATTTATCAAGAGAGTGTGCGCTAATAGAATGAATTAAATAATTAAAACACAATCATTATTATGTTTCAGGAAAAATATAATTTATCATAAATGAATGTCATGACCAAAATATATGGATTATAAATGGATTGTGAAACAACATTTAAATCTAACAACTATCCTTTCCAAAAATATAAAAAGATTTAAATAAGAACTTAACATCGGTTATAATAACAAGACAAGGTAAAATAGTCACTGTCACGATGAATAAAAGTTTGTAAAACATGTAATTGTAAAATAACATTTATTGCAATAAAATATTCAGCTGTTGCTTCCTTAATACGTTCCCACTCCCCACCTAAGGAATAAAAGCAGTTAGCTAAATTCATATACTCCCAAGTTGAAGTTACTTCAGTGTCAGTTGGAATTCACTTGATCGTAAAATACATTAAGTACATCCACCGAAGTAGTGTCTAGTGAACACAAGTTACGTGCAACTATAAATAACTCAATTAATCTGACGGGATCTGAATTCACCTTGGATTCTCTTGGCTCCAGTATTTATTCGTTTAGAAAATAGCGTAAGACGGCACTAAATAACCACTGACCATTCTCTTAAAGAAATGTAAATAGTTACTAGAGATAGAAATACACTGCAAGTACAGGGATCTTGATCACTTGAACGTCACGCAACTTGGTCATTTGAACCGTAACGTATACCTCGGTTAGGTGAAACCTTGATCATTTGAAGGCTACCATACAGCTCGTATCACGATTACAAACAATAGTTACACTGCAGTTGAAAAAACAGTAGAGAGAATAACTTTGCAGTAAACTATTAAAATTAATAATGAACAATTATTTATATAAACGTATTGCTCTTGAATACATAAATATATAGTCTGATGATGCTACAACTCTTACATAAGTAGGGAAAGTTGAGCTAAAAAAAGTAGATTTCTCTAGGAAACGAAGCTAAACCTTATTTTTTTTTAAAGTAATAATATTATGCTATACATTTGATTAAACTTTTCTGCCTTTCCTGGCATTAATTTTTTCTTTGGTGACTCATTTCGAATTAACTTCATTCTCAAAACTTTAAACAGATTTTTAAACTGTACTCTGTTTAAAATGGAGTTAATCCGAAACGTGTCAACAAAGAAAAGTATTTTAATGTTAGGAAAGGGAAAAAACTGTACTGAAAAATGTACAAATATTCCTCCCAAAAATAAATATAAATGTATTAAAAATTTCAATGGTATTATATAATACTATGTTAACATACGTATAGGCCTATGTAGTACAAAAATAGTATTTAAAAAACTAACAACAATATGATATTTGTCTCGTTGTATAGGGCGGCTTAAATGAGGGCTATGTATATTCTACAATATGTTTATAAAATTAATCATTATATGCACAACTAATTAATTAGCTAATTAAGAACCATTTTCACTTGCACTAATGTGGGGTTTCATAGGAATGTCCTGTCACCATCAGAACACTGATATTGGATTTTACCAATGGATCAAATTGTGGTTGTGGCCGCTGCAGCTGTATTAATTTAATGCTTATGTTAGTATCGTATTTGTGTTTTTTGTGAGTTACGTATTTTAAACTGTTTCAAACCCCCCATTAGTTTAAGAATTATATCAATAATTTGGTGTACAAATTTATTTAATACCATTATAGCAAAAATGTGTGTTGAAAGTTTAAGAGCCAGAATAAAACATTAAAAATTAGTCTCATGATTAATAGTTTATATTTTATAGCTTATTTTTTTATTAAAAGTAACCTTTTTTATATAAAACTAAAACAGTTTCAAAATAAAGGTTCCATTTGGCCCAAATTGTATACGAATAAATTATATAGCACAGATTTTGCATTTTTGATCGATTTGTTATGTGATGTATTGTTTATTTATTTTTTTATTATAAACACTAAGAATTTAAAATGTAACTTAATAAGATCAATAAAATTCCAAAGGCAAATTTAAAATTATACATTTGTAGGTTAGTGCTTTACGTTTGTAATATGTAGAAACAAATTTTAATATAAGTTTGTTTTGTGCATAATCCATTTATATTACGATTTTTATTTTAATCCCGTAACGACACACAAATAACCTTTTAGAGTAATAAAAACAAAGGCCAAATAAGAAAAGCATAACATTTTACAGTGCTTTACACTATTGTTGTAAGACATAGTATAAAAGGTAATCTCTTCAATTAAAGATCCGGTTTCGAAATACCACGGTCACAAGTAAAATTAAAATAAAATGAGTGTAGTGAACTTTATTTCCCTTTTTGCTCAGTATATCATTGTTAAGAATAAGTTTTCATTTATTTTGCAAAACGTGACTAGATTAGTATTTAATGTTTATTTCAATAAAATTAAGAAAAATATTTTTTTTTAGTTTTTAATATTTTGCTTTTTAAATTAAACAGTATTTTGGTAATACAAATCTAGTTATTCGTATGCTTTTTAAAGTGTTCAATGGCTCTTATGGTCAATATGGTGTTTTGTAAATGAGATTTTTAAATAGGTAATTCATATGCAACTGAATAAATAAACACTTTTTAATATATATAGATCATGATACACCAATTAAATATGCTGTAGTTCTCCCTTATTTATTATTTAATTATTATTTACTAACTCGTTTTATAGGTTCTCCTCGTACCACAATAATAAATATACCCCAATAGCTTTGAGAGTTTATAAATAAATAAACTTTCCAACCCAAATATACGTTGGTATAGTCTACAGAGTAATTCCCATTTCCAGAACGGTTTCACAACTTTTGTCCGGCTTAGGGTTTTTTAAAACATACTGCATGGAGTTTTTCAGCAAGTTTGAGGAAATCGCGTTTCGGCCCCTGCGAGTACGGCTTTGTGTTACCTCTCACTCGTGCTACATTATTAATGCTTCCAGCCCACACGTCCGTTATTCAAGCTTCTACAAAGGCAAATAATTGCATACACAGTAAGGTCCCGGATTCTATCCTTGTCCTGAAATAATTATTACGTCCTCAGCATTTGGTAATCTAAAATCACGTTTTTTCTTAGATTTATAAATATTTTATTACAGAAGTAAAACTATATATATTATTGTGCCTCTTTTTTTGCTCCGAATTGCTCTATATATAGAGGCTGCCAAAGTCCGGCATAGAACTATAGTTTACACGGAGCAGGCTTGTCAGAGGCTGACTGTGGATATCTGTATTACCGTAGTAAAGGAGTGGAAGGTTGTTTGATAAACCAAAAATTATTATCATCGCCTAACTAATGTAAGTGGGAGATCTGTGCGCTGAGTCTAGTATAATAATATCGCCTAAGTAATGTAAGTGGGAGATTGGTGCGCTTAGTCTAGTATAAGAATATCGCCTAACTAATGTAAGTGGGAGATCTGTGCGCTGAGTCTAGTATGATAATATCGCCTAAGTAATGTAAGTGGGAGATCTGTGCGCTGAGTCTAGTATGATAATATCACCTAACTAATGTAAGTGGTAGATTGGTGCGCTGAGTCTAGTAATATCGCCTAACTAATGTAAGTGGGAGATCTGTGCGCTGAGTCTAGTATAATAATATCGCCTAAGTAATGTAAGTGGGAGATTGGTGAAATGAGTCTAGTATAAGAATAGATTGTTAACATACGTTAAACCTAAGCAATGTTTTGTAAACACTCCGTAGTTGTTAGCAGTAAAGCAATATAAAAGTTGCTTAAAACTTATTATACTATGTGCGGCCTTTAAGCAAGCTACCACGAGAAGCTTCTGCACCAAAGCACGTAAAGCAGCCATAATTAATATGATGATGATGATGATGATGACGAGTCCATCACAAAACATCTTCAGATAATGCTATGGGCTTTGATAACAGCTCCAGCAATCCTTACTATGTAGCCGCCATAAATATTCACCTCTGAATATAAAGCTCCAATTCTGAATGAGTCCGGAAGTCTGGCCGGACCGTTGCAAATGTGTGCTAGCGTTAGTTCTGTGTCCAGGCAGGTATGACAGTCTCGGTACGTTTTCTTACCCTCTTTATTCCTCTGTCTTGGCCAGTGCTTAGTCTGACCTTGGCTTTTGCTATTGGTTCTCATTGATCCTTATTGATGTTAGAAAACTGTTGATTCATTGGAATTAAATTCTAAATTAGGTTGATTTAGCCACGGTGTTTGAGTCCAATAGGTGAATTTCGATTGCGCCACCAGTAGCTGAGGTGTTGATGATTGCGCCACCAGATGATTGCGCCACCAGAAGTTGAGGTGTTGATGATTGCGCCACCAGAAGCTAAGGCGTTGATGATTGCGCCACCAGTAGCTAAGGTGTTGATGATTGCGCCACCAGTAGCTAAGGTGTTGTTGATTTCACCTCCAGTAGTTAAGGTGTTGATGATTGCGCCTCCAGCTACTAAGGTGATGATTGCGCCACCTGTAGCTAAGGTGTTGTTGATTTCACCTCCAGTAGTTAAGGTGTTGATGATTGCGCCTCCAGCTACTAAGGTGATGATTGCGCCACCAGTAGCTAAGGTGTTGTTGATTTCACCTCCAGTAGTTAAGGTGTTGTTGATTTCACCTCCAGTAGTTAAGGTGTTGATGATTGCGCCTCCAGCTACTAAGGTGATGATTGCGCCACCAGTAGCTAAGGTGTTGTTGATTTCACCTCCAGTAGCTAAGGTGTTGTTGATTTCACCTCCAGTAGTTAAGGTGTTGATGATTTCACCTCCAGTAGTTAAGGTGTTGTTGATTTCACCTCCAGTAGTTAAGGTGTTGATGATTGCGCCTCCAGCTACTAAGGTGATGATTGCGCCACCAGTAGCTAAGGTGTTGTTGATTTCACCTCCAGTAGTTAAGGTGTTGATGATTGCGCCTCCAGCTACTAAGGTGATGATTGCGCCACCTGTAGCTAAGGTGTTGTTGATTTCACCTCCAGTAGTTAAGGTGTTGATGATTTCACCTCCAGTAATTAAGGTGTTGATGATTTCACCTCCAGTAGTTAAGGTGTTGTTGATTTCACCTCTAGTAGTTAAGGTGTTGATGATTGCGCCTCCAGCTACTAAGGTGATGATTGCGCCACCAGTAGCTAAGGTGTTGTTGATTTCACCTCCAGTAGTTAAGGTGTTGTTGATTTCACCTCCAGTAGTTAAGGTGTTGATGATTGCGCCTCCAGCTACTAAGGTGATGATTGCGCCACCAGTAGCTAAGGTGTTGTTGATTTCACCTCCAGTAGCTAAGGTGTTGTTGATTTCACCTCCAGTAGTTAAGGTGTTGATGATTTCACCTCCAGTAGTTAAGGTGTTGTTGATTTCACCTCCAGTAGTTAAGGTGTTGATGATTGCGCCTCCAGCTACTAAGGTGATGATTGCGCCACCAGTAGCTAAGGTGTTGTTGATTTCACCTCCAGTAGTTAAGGTGTTGATGATTGCGCCTCCAGCTACTAAGGTGATGATTGCGCCACCTGTAGCTAAGGTGTTGTTGATTTCACCTCCAGTAGCTAAGGTGTTGTTGATTTCACCTCCAGTAGTTAAGGTGTTGATGATTTCACCACCAGTAGTTAAGGTGTTGTTGATTTCACCTCCAGTAGTTAAGGTGTTGATGATTGCGCCTCCAGCTACTAAGGTGATGATTGCGCCACCAGTAGCTAAGGTGTTGTTGATTTCACCTCCAGTAGTTAAGGTGTTGATGATTGCGCCTCCAGCTACTAAGGTGATGATTGAGCCACCTGTAGCTAAGGTGTTGTTGATTTCACCTCCAGTAGTTAAGGTATTGATGATTGCGCCATTATTAACCTCCTTTGCCAGCTCATCTATAACTTCTGTCAAATTATATAATGCTTGAAATAGTTACTATAGTTTTGTTAATTGAATTAATAGCCTATTATTTATTAACTAAAACAAAATTAATATCTTCCAATATATTTAAAAATTTACAGAAGTTCAGTATAGTAAAGGCAAACTGAACTATCAGAGCCAAAACTATCAAAGTTAGAAACTTGAAATTTTGGGAAGCATTTCCGTCACGAAGAGGAGCTACTTTCTTATAACTTGGTAGGACTGGGCATAATTTTAATTCTATAAGATAAAGAACGAACAACTTTAAAAAAGGTAACATTTTCGCTTTAACGGAATCAACACCAAAATATTACATGACGTAAATGTCATAGTCTGAAAATAAAAAGCGCCTGAACGTGACAGTTTTCGAACATTAAATAACACAGATTGAAAAGTAGCACAATGAACGTAAGGGGTTTAACGCCCCCAAAAGCTTTTGGGAACTACCCGAAATTAAAGACACACGGTTACACTGGCAAACTATCTTTATTTGTGCACTTATGGTGAGACTAGTCACGGCTATGTCCGGACATTTCCATCACTTAAAACTACTTCTGTTTACTGGCAGTTACTTTAACGTATGCCCTCACTCTGAAGCGTTTTCAGTAACAAAAGACCGGACGGTTAGTTTGCTTGTTTTGTAACTAGCACGTTTTGCCTAGCTCATAACTTCCAAGTTGCAAAGACTAACTTTGTAATAAATATTTACAAACAAGTTTTACTTTGTATTCTAATTTGGAACTATCTATATGCCAGTATTCATCTGACATACTTGCTAAACAATACTAGATGTGTTCGCTATAAGCCATCAAGGCAGTTTAGTTTGTAAGATATCATATCAGCAGAGAGGTACAAGTATTAAAAAACGTAAACAATGCACGAGTAAACTTATCTGTGTGTGACAAAACATAACACTCGACACAATCTCTTATAAAACTCATAACTTCGATTAAAAACATCAGAATCAAAGATTTGATAAAGAATAACAAATAGTTAAATACCTTATCCGTATAAAGCGAAGGTTTTTTTTTAACATTACAAGTTCATTTAATAAACTACCAGTTCCAACAACAATTTTACAAGTTCCATTTTTCAATAATAAACTACATTCATTCAAAGGAAATATTGGAAAGTACCCCTAATACCACAAAAATAACAAATAAAACAAATTAATTAAGATTACACCCTTATGTACATTTCGATGACCATGTCGTCATCATCAGAGGGTCTTATTACAAAATTACAGTCTAGCAAACAAGAAGTTACAGAACTTACAAGAAGATAGAATGATGATATTCAAATATTTTCATTGTAATATATTGTACCACTGTGCTCTTGATATTGTGTATATTCAAACACTTATGTATGTACATATGATTATGTATGTATTTATATATGGATATAGGTGCTATGGTTGATAACATAAATATAGCTGGACAACATTGAATACCTAGTTTATATTTTGGCATAGCACCTATATGCATATATGCATACATACATAATCATATATACATATATAAGTGTTTGAATATACACAATATCAAGAGCACAGTGGTACAATATATTACAATGAAAATATTGGAATATCATCATTCTAGATTGTAACTTCTTGTTTGCTAGACTGTAATTTTGTAATAAGACCCTCTGATGATGATGACATGGTCATCGAAATGTACATAAGGGTGTAATCTTAATTAACTTGTTTTATTTGTTATTTTTGATTATTTTTGTGGTATTGGGGTACTTTCCAATTTTTTTCTTTGTAACATATTGTACCACTGTGCTCTCGATATTGTGCACATTCATTTAATTACTAATGTTTATATTTCAGTTATTCAGGAACAATGATGTTTTCAAAAACGTTTCGCTAACGTGATCCAAGCAGGGTGGCGGCGTGGGTGCGTTAGGGGTAAATCTCCTCAGAAAGATTATAAAGCATTTTTCTAAACTTTCACTGCTAAAACATTAGTTTTAAATAGGCAAGTTTTTTAACCAACTAAATTCTCTCTAAGGGTGTTCAATTAATATAATTTTAAGAAAGTATTTTTTTAGAACGGGTTGACAGCAAACAGAAATTTGTTTATAAGCGTGCACGTGCAATGTCCGTAAAAGACTTCAATGCTCTTAACTTCGTTTGGCGATGGTCACATATTTAAGGAATAAAACTTCTAGCTATGGCTTATCTATAACGGAATCGCTGTATGAGGGGATGAAGCTCTTAGCAAACTTTCAAAGACGTCTCATAGGCTCAATATTCCTTTGTGGAATCGAAGTTGCTTTATGGTATTGTTATTTCCTTCAAGCCTTTACTGGATATTCTGATAAAATGCCCTTATACGTGTACCTAAATTCTATGCGAATTCAGTAACCTTCAAGTTTGTAGTGTATATACAGTAGAGCGTCGAAAATCCGGATCAGTTGCGACAGGGGATCATCCGGACTACTCATTTATCCGGATTTTCAAAGCATCTTTAAACTAATGCATGTTATTGATATTTCATTGACTATAATCTATTTTAATGCTCGGAGTATCGTGAAAGTTAAAATTAAACAAAGAATTATTACAAAATAGTCTTCAAAGGACTTAAAAAATACAAAATCATTTAGTGATAATTATATGTAAAGAAATTTTTAACCAAACAAACGGGTAGAGATGTCACACTTGATAAATAGCAATTACAGATGAATAATAATATTAAAATCATAATATATGGCAAATGAGCTAACGATTAAGTTTAATAATAAATTTGCTGATTGTTTACAATACACATTATTGGTTAGCATGCAGAATATATAATTCTAAAAATTTAATCATGATTAAATATACTGTATGTCGCGTTTTAAACCAAGTTATGACGCATTTATCGGAACTGATTATCTTCTTTGCGTTTGTAATTAAAGATAACACTTAGTTTAGATATGTATTGTAGTGGCGCCGCGCTCTGTATGCCGAGTGCCGTGCACGTTGACACCATGATCCGGATTTCCGACGCTTTACACTTTACTGTAATCTAAGATGAAACCTAATTCACTCATTTGCTAATCAAACGTGCCTAATTTTAAGCATTAAAGTGGCGTTAAATGTATTTATTTTTGCAATGATTGCCTTAGCACTCCCAGACCGCTCGTCCGGATGCCACTACACCTTTCCCGGAAGGGATTTCTGTTTAAGCTGTTGGATCCATGCGATGATTTTTTAATTAAGATAGTTCAAAAAAGGGGTTAGTAAAATACATATTATAGACACTATAACTTTAGTAACTTCAGTTTAGTAAAAGGACTTTAGGCTTTAGTAAGGGAAACATAAGCTTGTAATTTATAGAAGTTGCCCTTTCAACAACAGATTTTATTTTCCTCCTAAAGGTTCACAGACGATGCCAAGAAGGTGGATAGGACAGTCTACATACAATGTTCAAGTACTTACTTGCACCGTATAGGTCTTACCTATACGGAGCGATTTTATCGAATTTAATTAATTTGATGTGGTATACCAACTATTCTGTGAGCTTAGCTTGTGAGGTTATGTTTGTAACAAATAAAAGACGTACACAAAACTCAACAGTTGAGTTGTAAATTAGCGTTTGTATTAGCAACACTCACTGATGATGATGACTTTGTCATTGAAACGCGTCAGCAAATAAGTCATTAATTCGTGACTTTTGTGTACGTCTTTTATCTGATGAGGTAAGTTTTTTTTTTAAATCAAATTCTTCTTGTGTTTAGACTTTGTATTACATTATTTATACTTTTCACTCATTTATATGCTCGTAGCTTCGCACCTCAGGAAACCGTGACACGTAGCTCCAGTATTGTACAATATTATAAATAGAGCAGCAATGTGATATTCCTTGGAGATTTCTGGATTCGGTTTTACATGCATTTTCGCTAGACATTTATGCGGTAAACGCAAATACCTGTATTTGTCCTTGTTAAACCCATACTTAGCTCTTTATACTGTAGAAAAATAATATTACATTGTTTTAAAAAATGGAATGTTAGATACTCAGTGAAATAAATTTTATATAATCTGTTAGACATATTTGGGCAAATATTGGTACTATTTAAAATAATATTAGTTAAATATTTTTAAACTATAAATTTTAAATAAATATTTAATAAAATTATATTTCTTCCACATTGGATGAATAAAGGCGTAAAATAATCTGAGATTATGTTTGCTTTTTTTCTTTTCCATTTAATAATCTTTTCATTCCAATAATATTTCGTTCTTATTTTTTGTTTTTATACTTTTTTTCTTCGAATAAAGGTTGCTGTATCTCTTATTAGATTCTGTTATTCCCATTCCTTCCACGTTCACTTTACCTCTTGATAAGTCTCGTTTCCACTATTAATCCGTAGACATGAGTAAAGATTTCATCTGTGTCTCTTTAATCTTCTGGAGATTAAAACTCTCTTCAATTTGATACCACCTGATGTTTTTACCTTTTCTTTACATGTTCTGTATTATTTTTAATTGTTCCTAATGCTTTGTTTTGTTACACTCTCTAGAGATGTGCATAGCGATAGAGAGGTATCTTTTAAAAGGCCTTAAAACATTTAAATTTAATTCTTTCTCCAAACATTTAACTTACGTTTAAAGGATACATTTCATTCCTTATATCTATCTTCTATTTCATAAAACTCATATATAGGGCCTACATTAGTAAGTGTGCAACTGCGTCTGCTTGTATTAATATATATATCCATGTGTGACACACATACAAACACACACACACACATACACACACAACACACATTCACACACACACACACACACACACAAACCAACAAACACACACACACACACAAACATACACACACAGTCACCCCCCCCACACACACACAAACAAACACACACAGTCACTCACTCACACACACACGCGCGCACGCGCGCGCGCACACACAAACACAAACAAACAAACACACACACATATACTCACGTGCGAGCGCTTTAAAGCGAGAATATAATAGGGCTTGTTTGTATATGCATGTAACTAGTACAGTGTAGCAATTAGATTTTTACAGGTAACAATTATATAAAAACAAATTGCATACCCAGAAGGCGCATAATAAACAAGCCATTGTTAATGTCGCTTTATAAAAAAACCCGTTATAACTTTAAACAGTAGTTTTACTATAATATATGCTGAAACATAGCTCAACTTCATTGTTTACAAAATCTAAATAGAATTTAAAAAGGTAGTATCGTATACACTCTTTACTTGCCTTTAGAAATTTATTTTAAATTTCTTCTCTAACGAGGATTAATTCTTCTCTCCAAAGGGAATATTGAATGTAGGCTATATAAAGTGCAACTTACCTGTAACAAAAAAAAACACACAGGTTAAAACTGTAGTGAAAACTATGTGATACAAGTAAAAACATTTTTATAACATAATGGCAATATTAATGTGACAAAGTGAGTCGTTACGTGTGTGTGTATCGTTCTATTTTTATTTCAATTTCAGTCATAATCGCGTGATTATTCTATCTCGTACAAAGTTAAGCTCGATAAACGTTTAACTGAAACCTGACACGATGGACAACGACCAGCAAATTTTCTTGTGAACGTGAAACATTTCTGAATAATACAAAGTGAAGTGTGTCAGTAATATTCGATTCCATTGCATACAGACGTTAAAATATTTCCCGTGCGTTTTAGAGGGAAAAAGAAAACAATCTGCATAAAGAGATACATAATTGATTTTAAAAGGTATTAGAATGTAATTACACAAAGATAATACATTTACATGTGATTGCCAGAAATTTGTAAAATAATGTTTAATAATAATGTCAGCAAAATGTTGCTACTTGCAGGTTATAGGCTACGGGCAGCTGGTTGATGATTATGGCCTCATTGGTTGAGAGATTTATATAGCTTTTGTTACTGATTTGGTTTGGTAGAAATATTTTATTCTAGGTTTGGTGAGAAGTAAAACAATAACCAATAATAATTAAAAATAAATATCTACAATTGTTATTTTCGTTTTGAAGATACAAAATGTATATTTTTTTAAACGTATTCAAGTTTGTTTTAGTTACCAATGGAAAGGTTTCGTACTTAGATAGTAATAGCAGTAAAAATTTGAATATTCGTGCAGACTATGCTTTCACTGATTTTGTATGTTTTTTTCTTTTTATGTTTTAAATGATTTATTTTGTAAACGTTTCCGTATTTATGTTATTATATTGTGTGTCTATGTGTACGTGTTTTGATAAATAGGTTGGCGATTTTGCTGAAAAGAATGTAATGAGGTTTTTGCAAAACCTTTTAGCTTCAATTGGTCGGGAAAATGCATAGAAATATGAAAAATTTGCTTCGTTTCTCAACTCAATATTGGACAAATAAAAGAGCAGCTCGGTTTTTTAACTTCCAAGCTAAAATGGCCGTTGTAGGTCTTATTTGGACTAAGATGACCAAATAATAAATAAGCCGCGATTAATTCAAAGTCAGTAACAATGACATGTATTCATTGCTAAGTGAAAACATTAAAGTAAACAAATACTTGACAAATATTGACCTAAGATTTATCTGTATATGATCTCAATATGTATTTATGAAGTACATTGAATTTACGTGTAATATTCTGTAATTTAAAAAGTAATAATTTTAAAAAGCACGTACAGGATAAAGTTGTTGTTGTTCTGTGGAAATTATTGCTATAGTACTTGATGTGCACCCATAGGGTAGACCTCGCAAATGTTTTAGTCACATATACAGGATGCCCGATGAGAGGAAAGTAATGTGTCCCATGGATGATCGCCATATGAAATAATATAGCAGCCATCAAGTGGATAAGAGAACTATAAATCAAGAGATACAGCAAGACACTTGATCAAATCATGCACAGTGGTCTACTTGACATTTAGAGCGAGGCTCAGTGGCTTAGTGTTTATAGAATCTCACTGCTCTACCTATCGGTCCGCTACAGCCACTGCCTCTTGTTCCCTTCTGTGTATAGATGTGAGAAGGCATAGACGACTGCGCTTGACCTTCCCCTCTCCACTAGTCGTGCCCATGTAAAGTCCCTTGCTACATCTCGTGAGTTATAAGTTGAAGGAAATGAGCAACTCCCAGACGATGTGAGAAGGCATAGACGACTGCGCTTGACCTTCCCCTCTCCACTAGTCGTGCACATGTCAAGTCCCTTGCTACATCTCGTGAGTTATAAGTTGAAGGAAATGAGTAACTCTCAGACGATGTGAGAAGGCATAGACGACTGCGCTTGACCTTCCCCTCTCCACTAGTCGTGCGCATGTCAAATCCCTTGCTACATCTCGTGAGTTATAAGTTGAAGGAAATTAGCAACTCTCAGACGATGTGAGAAGGCATAGACGAGTGCGCTTGACCTTCCCCTCTCCACTAGTCGTGCACATGTCAAGTCCCTTGCTACATCTCGTGAGTTATAAGTTGAAGGAAATGAGTAACTCTCAGACGATGTGAGAAGGCATAGACGACTGCGCTTGACCTTCCCCTCTCCACTAGTCGTGCACATGTCAAGTCCCTTGCTACATCTCGTGAGTTATAAGTTGAAGGAAATGAGTAACTCTCAGACGATGTGAGAAGGCATAGACGACTGCGCTTGACCTTCCCCTCTCCACTAGTCGTGCACATGTCAAGTCCCTTGCTACATCTCGTGAGTTATAAGTTGAAGGAAATGAGTAACTCTCAGACGATGTGAGAAGGCATAGACGACTGCGCTTGACCTTCCACTCTCCACTAGTCGTGCACATGTCAAGTCCCTTGCTACATCTCGTGAGTTATAAGTTGAAGGAAATGAGTAACTCTCAGACGATGTGAGAAGGCATAGACGACTGCGCTTGACCTTCCCCTCTCCACTAGTCGTGCACATGTCAAGTCCCTTGCTGCATCTCGTGAGTTATAGGTTGAAGGAAATGAGCAACTCTCAGACGATGTGAGACTAAAATCGACAATGAGCTAATTTGGAAAAAATGTAGTATAAAGTATGAGAGGAGGAAATATCCCGTATATGTTCTACAGATGTCTCCCTCGTTGGAATAACCGATAGAATAAGTTACTACATCAGTAACCAGAGTCAATATGTTGATTTCCTTATAATCCTTTATTTGTATTTCCTCCATGGTGTTTATGGACTTTTATAGTTTAGGAACTGTTAGTCAGAATGAGGAGTTATAGTCCCTCCACCGGCTCCATGGTTAATTCGAACAAGCTTTTGTTTCTACCACACCGCTGATGAGAATAAAGGAGGTTTACATTGCAAACCCTAAGCTCCAACATACAAAAGAAACCCCACTGGAGGAAAGCCAATAAGGACTGACTGTATCAAACTCTGTTGTATAATATATGAGAAACTGAAATACCGCTTCGTCAAAAGCGAAACGTTAGTTGTACCTAAGGATATCTGTTGTTTTAAATACAAACATAATACTTTTCCTTTATATTTTTCAACTCTTCAGTTCCATTACTTTATCCATTGACCCAGTTCAGTTATGCATTGAAAACATCTCCGCTGTTAGAAAAATCTCGGAAATCCGCGATGTTGGAAAAGACACAACAACTTGTATAAAATCCAGGAAAATCCACACTGCAAAGTTTTCAAAGGACTGTTGCAGTGTGTGTTTACTTTACGTGACAAGTAAAGTGGGTTCATTAGTGTGTTGTTCAGGAACAACGGGAGATACGAGGATAATTCTTTTACAGATCCATGTAGACGAAAGGGATGAAATAGTAGACGAAGGGATATTTCTTCATTTGCTTCTCGTCCTTTTTTTGACAGACGTACAGGTGAAACACCTGATCCGAGAGACTTGAGTTCATTAGATGCTGTCGACAAAGTTTAGTTTTCAAATTTGTTAAAAATGTAAAATTTCAATAAGAATTGAATATTCTCTTCTTGATCAAATAACTGAATTTTTTATAAAAATTTCTGAGGAGTTTTGTTTACAATATGAATTTTCAAAGAAACTTATTTAGGGCTATTCCGTATGTATATTTTCAAATCGTTACTTTTATTATATAGGTTTTTTCAACATCCAAATTTAGACAAAATTTTAACGTCGAAAAAATGTTAATAAAAATTTGACGTTTTGAAACCATTATGGTATTCCCTTCAGGAACCTATTGCTAAATACATAAGACTTTACAACTTCATATACAATTATAACAATTCAAAAACAACAAAACTCATATAATTATAAATTATTATTATATTATAAAAGTAAAAAAAATTACTGTACGCCTAAACACAATTCATGTCAACATAGTTGTGAACAAAGTGTCGAAAATTGAATTAAAAACTAATTTACATTGAAATCTTGTCTACAATCGGTGGTTAAAAAACATATTCATTTGTTTTAATTACAGTATACCATATATTTAGCAATACACTACTGATATTTCTGTCTTACCCTACTGTGTTTAAAGTTAATACATTTGTGAAAGGCTTTAGAAGGTCTTTAAAACACAGGAATTATAGTTAGTAGTCTACTAATCTTTTTAATTCGGATATAAGGTACTTGCTTAGGTGGAGCCTCAACCACTATGAAATCTGTTAAAACTGGAACTTCTTTAATATTTTGAATAATACTTGGGTAAAATAATGACAATAATGTGAGAGTCTTTGAGTGATAAATGTCCTGAATAAGTGTAAATCCAGGAAGAGTTACAGGAAGAGGGATATTAGACTAATATTTTCCTTGAGTTTTATTTCAGAATAAAGTGAGCAAAAATTTGACAATTATTTTGTAGTTGAAAAGAATTACATTAAATAATGCTTAATTTTAATTCAAAATACTTTTGGATACGAGAATACTTTCTCGTACTTACCAAGAATAACTGTAAAATATACATTTATTCTACATAAATACTATTATAACGAAAATATTGGAAAGAACCCCAATACCACAAAAAATAATCAAAAATAACAAATAAAACAAGTTACTTAAGATTAAACCCTTATGTACATTTCGATGACCATGTCATCATCATCAGAGGGTATTACGACAAAATTATAAATACTTCCGCTCCAAAACAAAATTTAAAAATTTTAGGAAAATAGCCATCCTCCCCCTCTACGGCACATCTTTGACGCTACAAATTCATTGTTTTGGCTTTATTTTTATACCTAGTAACTCGCAAAATGCCTCTAAATGTAACTAAACTTGCTGCTGATCCCCAAATTTTTAAAAAATTTGAAAAAAATCCACATTGACAAAGGACTATTTGGCAACACAAACTTTATAGAACTGTTAAACTCGAGCAAGTATTTTATTTTTTCCCGATAGCAAGTCGCAAAGCTATTCAAAATAATGAAATAAACACTTGCAGACACTATTCCACTCCCAAAACAGAATATATTGCATTGGCCCTTTACGCACCTTTTATTTCTAAATTAATCCTAAGAACGATAGACCTTATCATTCAAAACAGTGTGAAAATTGTTTAAGTATTTTTTGTTTAAAATTTGTAATTGTTTGGGAGTCAAGAGCAAGTTTAATTACACTTTGCGAGCTACTAGGTAAAAAAAAAAATTCAAAAGGTTAAATTAGTAACATTTCAGGTGTGTTGTATCAGGGATTGCTATTTTCCTGATTTTTAATTTTTGTGGTGTGAGCTGAAACATTTATAATTTTGTCGTAATTCTGATGACTTTCTGCGTCGTCCAGTATAACTTTCTTCTTTTTTGTTAAAACCGATTAACTGAGAAGAGGAAATAAATACCAAAATTTGAAACACCATTAAACATTACAATAAAAATATTGGAAAAAACCCGAATACCACAAAAATAATAAAAAATAACAAATAAAACAAGTTACTTAAGATTAAACCTTTATGTACATTTCGATGACCATGTCATCATCATCAGAGGGTCTTATTACAAAATACAATCTAGCACACAAGAAGTTACAAACTAGAATGCTGGTTTGTATGTTCATCATTCTAGTTTGTAACTTCTTGTGTGCTAGATTGTATTTTGTAATAAGACCATCTGATGATGATGACATGGTCATCAAAATGTACATAAGGGTTTAATCTTGAGTAACTTGTTTTATTTGTTATTTTTGATTATTTTTGTGGTATTTGGGGTTCTTTCCAATATTTTCATTGTAATATATTGTACCACTCTGCTTTTGATATTGTGTGCATAAATACTAGTTTAACCTAAAATATTTATTTTAGTTTCTGAAGAATCTCTTATTTCTTAAGAATAAATATCGATAAAAATAGAGATAAAAAAATGCCGATGATTAAAAATCTGCTTCCGAATTAAATTAATTAAAATCTAATCCAGTATTCCATGTTATGAAACAAAAAGGTTTACATCGCATACTTTGATTTACATCTTTCTCTTGTTGTATAAGCAAGAAAACTTTAAACCATAAAAGAAATAAATGAGCATTTTGCTGAAACACTAAGCGCTTTCAAAAGTTAAGTAACTGATTTTAAAACAGCTTAATATAAACTCAGTTTTCTGATTAATAATAACGATCTCATTTCTTTACTGCAAACGTTAATCTTGATTTAAATTTATGTGATAGAACCTTTAATAATTTAAATGCTACAAAGGTTGAGTCAATAAACATATTCAAAGCAAACACACCGTTTAATATAATTGAAAAATGATATATTTAGCAAAAAATTAACTACGTTTTGTTTAATTACCTAATAAAACATTTTATTTATTTTTAATTAATTAAATATTTTTAAACTTTATGATCACAAATGAGAAATTTGTAATATGTGAAGTATTATTTGATTGGCATTTAATAATGTTTACATTTAAATATAATGTAATGGACAAAATGAAAGTAAACATTGTGAATAAGTTTGAAAGTAATTTTCCCTTACTTTATTAATCAACCTTTTCTATAAACGGTAGTTTTGATTTATATCTATAGCGATAAAATATACCCTCGAAAGAGTTTGTATAATAAACCTAATATATATACATATATATATATATATATATATATATATATATATATATATATATATATATATATATAGTATGTTTTCGTGTTTAATAATTTAAACCAACATACAAATATATTCAAATACAAGAATATTTATTAATTTATATTCAAATCGTTTCGTTGGTAAACAGTACTAACATCATCAGAAATGAAAATTACAATAATGCAAAGCTATAGGCCTAAAACATACGTTAAATTAGAAATAGAATTGTTGCTAAATCTATACAATTTGCCAAATTTATTTTATTGCTGCAACATTATAGGCATTGATTATAGTATCAAATTTAGAATGTATTTGTATTTGTTGTTTTATTAATTTGTTATTATTATTGTATTTATATATTTCGAATGCTTCATATATATTCATTCTTAATCCTTTATTAATTTATTTTATAGACTAAGTTTCATATTTTCAATATTAGGAAATTGGTGCTTATTATTAATACAATGATTTGCAAAATTTGATTTATATATTTCTGGATTAATATAGGCATTCAAATGCTCTTTATATCTTTTTTAAAAATTTTTTCTTGGTTTGATCTATATAAGCTTTATTACAGTTTTCGCATTCTAATTTATAAACACCACCTTTTTCATGCATAATTGTATAAATTTAGCAACAATTCTATTTCTAATTTAACATATGTTTTAGGCCTATATCTTGCATTATTGTAATTTTCATTCCTGATGATGTTGTTACTGTTTACCAACGAAAAGCTTTGAATATAAATTAATAAATATTCTTGTATTTGAATAACCTATGTTGTTTTAATATATATATATATATATATATATATATATATATGAAGGTGACATATTACTATTGTAAATACTTTTAACCACCACTAAGTGCAATAATTTACCTTGTGTGATGAGGCTCCTTTTGGTCACTTGACCATTGCCCTGTTATGTCAATAGTCAAGTGACCAAAAGGAGCCTCATCACACAAGGTAAAATTATTGCACTTAGTGGTGGATAAAAGTATTTACAATAGTAATATGTCAACTTCATAAAGTCAGTGGAATAGAAAAATAATGGACAACGTAAAATATCAATATAAATATATATATATATATATATATATATATATATATATATATATATATATATATATATATATATATATATTATATATATATATATGTATGTGTGTGTGTGTGTGTATAAGGACAATATGTACCATTACGAGTAATGTGCGTGAGCATTCCGTTCTCCTTCAGTGAGTAAAACATACGGTAAATGGAAAGAGGTACCACCATAAATGACCGGTGGACGATTTATCTGTGTGTTTAGTTGCAAATTAAGATGTTCACAAAACACCGCTTGATAAAACTGTTATAGTTTTTGCTTTATTATTTTGCATATTTGTTTTAAACGTAATGGGGAAAATATTGCATTATTCTTTAAACAAAATTTATGGTACACTTTTTTAAGTAATGAAAATATAGATAAATCTCCATTAAATGTCCCTGACATCGTTTCTTAAGCTAGCATTCTGTAATCAGCATTGTAGCAAGGGATTAACAATAACCTCAACAAACTTCATTTCAGAAATCGATATAAGTACGAAAAGGGTCACAAGTTTTATAAATGTTAGCGTTAACCAAAAAGAAAGAAAGCCATTGACTAAAAGCGAAGGTTTGCCGTAATGATGTCAAGAACCTATAGAAAAATAAATTACCATTCAACACGTGAAGGGCGATAAGTCGCCGAGAGTGTTTGCATGCAGAGCCATTCAATAAGCGATCGATCGCCGGCAAATATTTAACAGAGCAATGTTTGAACAGCTCGGCTCATGAATTATTTACAACGCACCGTTTATTTATGCATTCTAATGGAGTTTTTATTTAAATACTACTTCATAAATGCATTAGGCACTCATTACAGGCGAAAGCGTCGAAGATTACAACGTTTCTGTAATTTGAAGCCGTCGTAGTGACCACATCCAGTAAATAAAAACGTCAGAGGTGACCAAAGGTCTGCATGTAAATCACCTGTAAGGAGAGAACCAGTCTTCTGCTAAAAAAGCATCCCCTGGAAAAAGCTTAAATCTTCACCAAAAATGTCACCGCTATTTTGAACATCCCTGTGTCGTAGTCAGTAATTCTTTAATCTGTACTGATGGAGTCCATTTAAGTAAGACTAGAAAGAGTTGCTGGAAACAGAAAGTATCTTTAAGCTTCTTGTCTCTTTGCTTCAGCATAATGGAATCATAAAACCCTAATGATCTGCGCCAGGAATTAAGACAGCACATCACAATATTACAGCTACCTATAGTCAAGAGAAACCGACTTTCCTTTTCAAGGACTTGATAACGTGTGAGCACGTGTACTTACGTCACGATGCGCAGAAGTCCGGCCTTACTAAGTAATCATCAGAGAGGACGAGACGTTTACCACCATCATAGCTGATAATATCTTTTATCCCCCAAGACAAACGTGTAATGTTTTAAGGAAAATAAGTTAATGTAATTATGTGATAACAGAGCAATAAGTGATACGTGCTTTGTTATGTGAATAATTCAAGTGTTGCCTATGTGCTCTCATAGCTCAATGTAAACAAACATATTTGTATTATACACTCACAAGTCTTGATATTAATAAAATACGGTTGATACACTCGTATGATCAAATAAAATTTATTTTCAAAATAACTGCGACGTTTCGATGTTCTCCATTTTCATCAGACGTTTGCCATAAAACCTATCAGCAAGCCTGATTAAGGTGGTAAACTAGCTGTCAAAACTTTGACTTTTTTTTGAAAATAAATGTTACTGACTCATATATCAACCGCCTTTTTTTATTATTGTAAAAATACATCCAGGATTACTTACCCGACATAGACCTACTCTTCCTCATCCCATTGTCTTAGGAATATGCCTACTAAAGTATAGGCAAGAGATTATAACAAGTCTTTTACTAGTTGGAAGAAAGATATTAAGACATAAGCAAGACTATCTCATGATAGCCAGAGTGAAGAGAAACATTGCACGAATAGACACGACGATATACCTGAAGTAGATCTCCTCTCTGTCGACACCAAACAGAAGTGGATACCAGCACTCAATAAAGAATGTGAAGGATAGAGTATGATATAAGTAGAGAATGCGAGGGTTGAGTCAGGCCACCTGTGACGTGGGAAAACCCAGCCTTCAGGCGGTCTTACGTCATTAACCCTTTCAACCCTTTCAACCCTTTAGCCTTCAGGCGGTCTTACGTCATTAACCCTTTTAATCCTATTAACCCTTTTAAGCCTTTCAACCCTTTCAACCCTTTAGCCTTCAGGCGGTCTTACGTCATTAACCCTTTTAATCCTTTTAGTTAACCCTTTCCCTTTCAAGACTGGTGCCGTCGATTCTGAAAAAAATCTTTTTACCTGAGTCGTATTCGAACCCCGTATGTTTGTGTTTAGAACCATCAACGCTAACCTCTCGGCTAACTTGTCCAAACAATAGAGACGCTTTTATTTGTGCTATATGACCAGTATTGTCGTTAGTCTTCTTGCATGATAGGATGTCATTGATCCTTTCTCAAGAGTTGAAAGGGTTGAAAGGTTTAAAAGGGTTGAAAGGGTTGAAAGGGTTAAAAGGGTTAAAAGGGTTGAAAGGGTTAAAAGGGTTAAAAGGGTTGAAAGGGTTAAAAGGGTTGAGAGGTTAAAAGGGTTAAAAGGGTTAAAAGGGTTAAAAGGGTTAAAAGGGTTGAAAGGGTTAAAACGGTTAAAACGGTTAAAAGGGTTAAAAAGGGTTAAAAGGGTTGAAATGGTTAAAAGGGTTGAAAGGGTTAAAAGGGTTGAAAGGGTTAAAAGGGTTAAAAGGGTTGAAAGGGTTAAAAGGGTTGAAAGGGTTAAAAGGGTTGAAAGGGTTAAAAGGGTTGAAATGGGTTAAAAGGGTTAAAAGGGTTAAAAGGGGTAGAACGGGTTAAAAGGGTTAAAAGGGTTAAAAGGGTTGAAAGGGTTAAAGGGGTTGAAAGGGTTAAAAGGATTAAAAGGGTTGAAAGGGTTAAAGGGGTTAAAAGGGTTAAAAGGGTTAAAAGGGTTGAAAGGGTCAAAAGGGTTGAAAGGGCTAAAAGGGTTAAAAGGGTTAAAGGGGGTAGAAAGGGTTAAAAGGGTTAAAAGGGTTGAAAGGGTTGAAAGGGTTAAAAGGGTTGAAAGGGGTTAAAAGGGTTAAAAGGGTTGAAAGGGTTAAAAGTGTTGAAAGGGATAAAAGGTTTGAAAGGGTTAAAAGGGTTGAAAGGGTTAAAAGGGTTAAAAGGGCTGAAAGGGTTGAACGGGTTAAACGAAAGGGTTAAGGGTTGAAAGGGTTGAAAGGGTTAAAAGGGTTAAAAGGGTTGAAAGGGTTAAAAGGGTTAAAAGGGTTGAAAGGGTTAAAAGGGTTGAGAGGTTAAAAGGGTTAAAAGGGTTAAAAGGGTTGAAAGGGTTAAAACGGTTAAAACGGTTAAAAGGGTTAAAAAGGGTTAAAAGGGTTGAAATGGTTAAAAGGGTTGAAAGGGTTAAAAGGGTTAAAAGGGTTAAAAGGGTTGAAAGGGTTAAAGGGGTTAAAAGGGTTGAACGGGTTAAAAGGGTTGAAAGGGTTAAAAGGGTTGAAATGGGTTAAAAGGGTTAAAAGGGTTAAAAGGGTTAAAAGGGTTAAAAGGGTTAAAAGGGGTAGAAAGGGTTAAAAGGGTTAAAAAGGTTGAAAGGGTTAAAGGGGTTAAAAGGGTTGAAAGGGTTAAAAGGGTTAAATGAGAGGGTTGAAAGGGTTAAATGAAAGGGTTAAAAGGGTTAAAAGGGTTGAAAGGGTTAAAAGGGTTGAAAGGGTTAAAAGGGTTAAAAGGGTTAAAAGGGTTGAAAGGGTCAATAGGGTTAAATAAAAGGGTTGAGAGGTTAAAAGGGTTAAAAGGGTTGAAAGGGTTGAAAGGGTTAAAAAAGGGTTAAAGGGGTTAAAAGGGTTAAAAGGGTTGAAAGGTTTAAAAGGGTTGAAAGGGTTAAAAGGGTTGAAAGGGTCAATAGGGTTAAAAGGGTTAAATAAAAGGGTTGAGAGGTTAAAAGGGTTAAAAGGGTTGAAAGGGTTGAAAGGGTTAAAAAAAGGGTTAAGGGGGTTAAAAGGGTTAAAAGGGTTGAAAGGTTTAAAAGGGTTGAAAGGGTTAAAAGGGTTAAAAGGGGTAGAAAGGGTTAAAAGGGTTAAAAGGGTTAAAAGGGTTAAAAGGGTTAAAAGGGTTGAAAGGGGTTGAAAGGGTTAAAAGGGTTGAAAGGGTTGAAAGGGTTAAAAGGGTTGAAAGGGTTAAAAGGGTTGAAAGGGTTAAAAGGGTTAAAAGGGCTGAAAGGGTTGAACGGGTTAAACGAAAGGGTTGAAAGGGTTAAAAGGGTTGAAAGGGTTTGAAGTCCAAGTTGACCTGATGTCAAAAATCGTCGTATTCGTACCTTCTGCGCCCCGTCTTGAGGAAATAATGTCTTTAGGCGTAATCAACATGCTAGTACTGTATGAACTTGTTTACTTCCAAGCTTAATTGTTTTCTTTATTATTTATAATTCTTATAAATCAAATGAATATAAATAGAATATTGGAGTTTTATTATTTTATTTTTCTAAAACAAGACGTTTGGCTCGTTATATGAAATATATTCTTGTTTAAAAGACAGTAAGTTATACACTGTGTATAAACACTGATATTTCAACACGAAAATATAAATGACATTATTTGCAAGTAAAACACATAGTACAGGAGTATGTTACATCTAAGTATAAATTAAATGGTCATTAAGTTTTAATCATTCAATTAGCATATATAGTATTATTTTTTTAAATTAAAGAAATTAAACTTTATAAATAGAATATAAGAAAAGTCAATTACAATATATGTGATTCTTTGTTGATAAAGTATGTTTATTTACGTAGTCCTGTCCATAGGTACTAATGAGCACTGTATATCAAGCTCGAGAGACTACTATAGCCATGCAATATGTGGAAAGAGTACAGAGGTATCCTATATGTAGAAAACAGTTACATTAAATTCATACTTGTGAGTCATCAATGTCAGAATTACTTAAAAATACACATTTTACTATTACTTTCCTCAAAATACACTTGAAGCATCGACGAGTATTCATTCTGGTGTAAATTCGAAGCAGTGGGAGAGGGTATATAACAAGCTGCGATATCTTATAAAAATTCACAACTTACCTTCCTTCTGTCCTAGCTGGATTACAATGGAATTACTGCAAAAAGAATATGCTCTGGATCGTTCAGGCAGCATCCTACATACGTTTGTGAGCCATCATCCAACTGTGGTGCTTACAGGTTATAATAACAGGACATACAGAATTGATGACATAACCATTAAGTTAACTCAATTGAATACTTTCATAAGAGACATTCAGAATATCACATATGTTGCCCATTTAAAAATATAATGCATAAAGAAGACAGCGGACGTCCCCAGTAGGTCTACATATCAGGCTTTATTGTGTTTATTAATTTTGTGAAAGTTAGTATAAATTTTACTTTCAATAGTATTAAACGTGAGATGTTTAACTTATTGGTTTGTTAACATGATTTATTATCAGATTACCTTACATATTTTAAATATAAACATTCACATTTTGTGGTGCTATCGATTTTACTATCAAGATAATACGTGAGTACAAGAATTTTTTTGCCTTTGTTTACGGAAAAATTTCACACCAGTGACAGTTTTTTCATGTTATTCTCATGATAGTAGAATCGTTCAGAGCAATCTATACTAGAACATGTGTTTATTAATTTTGTGAAAGTTAGTATAAATTTTACTTTCAATAGTATTAAACGTGAGATGTTTAACTTATTGGTGTGTTAACATGTTTTATTATCAGATTACCTTACATAATGTAAATATAAAAATATTATAGTGCCATACATTTTACTATCAAGATAATACATGAGCAAAAAATTATCTTAATGTTTTGCCTTTGTTTACGGAAAAATGTCACGTCAGTGACAGTTTTTTTTCATGTTGTTCTATGTTAACATGTTTTATTATCAGATTACCTTACATAATGTAAATATAAACATTCACATATTGTAGTGCTATCGATTTTACTATGAAGATAATACATGAGCACAAGAATTTTTTTGCTTTTGTTTAGGGAAAAATTAATTTCACACCAGTGACAGTTTTTTATGATATTTTAATGATAGTAGAATCGTGCAGAGTAATCTATACTAGAACATGTGTAAATGACAAAAAATATTAAGTAGCTTTACGTGCTTTTTTAATGTAGCCATAAGGCAGTGAGCCATACTCACCCTCTCTTTTCCTCTTGAATCCTGTTATTTTAAAGTATTTTAATTCCGCGACAGTAACCATATTTTCATTTCATTTACATTAATTTTGTCAGTTTAAATTCTAAAGTTAACAGGTTTTCATTGAAAAATATATAGTCTACATAGATTAAACACAATATTAGCAATTTCTAATGTTGCATATTGACATTATAAAATAAATCTGTAACAAATTTATATAAAATATATTTATAAGCTGCAATAATTAGTTGCTATTTGTTGTTTCATACTAAGTCAATGAAAGGGTTGGTGATCTACACGGAGGCTACCATTTCTTAACCAAATTGACCTGATGTCAAAAAAGTCGTACCTTGTGTACCCTATGCTTCCTTTCTTGTGTGCTAGGTCTCTACCTGTTTCGTCCTGAATAAATGTTTGTACTAAGTCAATTAGTTTCAATACTGTTAATTTCGGTAATGGATGGGAGTATAAGAATTAATACCTTTTTAATTTTAATTTTCTTTATTTTTCCAAACACATAATACAGAATGTTCAATTTAGTAAATCAGTTTATTAATCTTTTGAATTTCTCTGTTATTGAAACAAAATTAAATACATACATTATTCAACTCAAAATTATCATTTCCTTCGAAACACATGTACACTTTTCGGATTAGATTTTTAAAAATAACACAAACACACGTATCTGGTACATTGCAAGATGTGTAAACTGACCATGGACAAGCCGTGTAGTGCTGTCTTGTTGTGTCGTACTCTGCCAAACCATGCCTCTCCATTAAAGCCATTGCTTCCCTGATGTAATAATGAGCCAAGGTTTTCCCACACGTACATAGCTTAGGGTTAGCTAAAAGTATTTCGATGTCTTCGTGAGCTGCCAACATAGTGATACGGTTATAAATCTTCACTCGTATTTATACATCTCTAGGATTACTTTCTCTTAGGCTTTAGGCGTATTAAACTGTCTACAGTACTAAGCTACGAAATACATTATACATCTTGTTTATTCTATTTTAGTTTATTTTAATATCTTTTATTATAACAAAATTCAAATCTATTATTTACTCTTTTTTATTCTTAATAGAATATCTTAATTCTAACTTAAATATCGTATAGAAACTAACAATCTTTATGATTAAGTATTTTTGTATTTCAAAAATTATAAGAATCTATTGTCATACTAAAAATGTTCAACCAAAGTATCTATAATAGAAATCTACTTTCTACTTGTATATAGAGTAAAATGAATAAATGTTTAGTGAAAGTTTTCAACAATATCTGTAGGATAGGATGGAAAACAACTTTCTATTCTATTTGTAATCTTCAAGGACTTTGAATAATATATACCATCAAAGAATTAATAATCTTTATTGAAAATAAGTTTATTTTATATTTAAATCATAACCATAAAAATAGAGATTTCTTGTGATTATAACATAATTCTTTAATCAGAACTTTCTTTTTTTTATGAAATACATCTTGTTTATTATATTTTAGCTTATTGTAATACCTTTTATTAAATTGTTTTTAATTTTATTTATTTTTCTAAACACATAATACAGAATGTTCAATTTAGTAAATCAGTTTATTTCACTTGATCCAAAACCTTTTAAATTTCTCTCTGTTACATCTAAACGTTTTATTTCATAAAGTTCACTTGTATATGCAGTTCTTAAATCATATCCAACTGATAGAGGTAAACATCTTTATGGAGCAAATTCGTATTTTGATAACATAAAGTATTTCAACTTGACGTTTATTAATTCAATTATGTATTATATATTTATTTATGGTAAATTGATACAAATAACTCAACACATTATGTGAATCAAATTTACGATATTATTTTTAAAATGAAAGAAAGAACTTTCATTTTGTTTACATTTTATTTATTTCAATGGAACAAGGAGAAAAATAACAATTTAAAATAATATAACAAATCAATATAATAAACTTCAGTTTCCACTTTATTCACTTTATTCACTTTAAGACATCTCCAAAGTCTTAATCATTCAATTAGAATATATATTATATTTATTTTTTAATTAAAGAAATTAAACTTTATAAATAGAATATTAGAAACGTCTATTATTTACAAAATACGTGATTCTGAACTTTCATAAATTTATTATTGATAGAAAACTTCTTTTCAATTAAAATACCAAGTAAGTAATAATAATTGTATTCTACTAAGGTTAATCAATAAAAATACTCACTGTATTAGTGTTCAGAAAAAGCTCCTCTTCGCTCTTCGAAAAAACTCATTCTGTTATTTTCAAATCAACTGTTCGTTCTTTTTTAGATTTAACAAAAAGCTTCTTTCCTATAATAGCTTCTAAATCTTGATCATTTGAAAATAAAGTAGTATAACGTTTTGGTAGATAGGCATGAACAGTTTCTCCCTTATTGATAAATTTTACTAATATTGCATGACCGTATTTCGCTTCTACTATTCTTGCTTCTTTAATCACGTATGGTTCCCCTAACGTAAATGATTGAATAGACACTGTGTCTACACTTGTTGACAAATTGAATTTTTCAATAAGATTTGACATGCTTATGCTCTGTTCTGCAGTTCACGACACAAACTGAATAAATATTTCTCTGGTTGTTGAATTTAATCCTTCTAGTTGTAATTAATTTGTTTTGATCATTTTAAATTTTCCAAGAATAAAAATTCTTTCAAACTTTCCTAATGTGTTTTTAACTGCTTCTTAAAATTCCCTAATTATTATTTTAATTGACTTGTTTATTAATAATCTTTCAAAATTTCCAAAGTTGTTTTTCAAATATAACATTAACGATTTGTTATCCTAATTTGAAAAAACATTAACGGCTTGTTTACAATATAGTTATAAAAGATAGTGAAACCAAAACTCAGTTTTAATTTCTTCTTTGCTGTATTTGGGTGTGTACTATTTTATTGAAATGGCTGTATATCTTGTTTCGAATACGGAAAAGTATGTTAAAAGGTATCGTATTAATGGAACTAGGTTTCTTTTTAAATTCAATTTACCGCCAACTAATGTCAATGAAATTGACTGGATTAGACAAGGACTTAATGATATAATTGATTCAATGAAAAGTAATGCGACTGATCAAGATCAACTCGGTTTCACTTTGTCAAGTTTGAATTTTAAAAACCGAGAACTGGGGTATGTTTCATTTCGTCCGGCTTCTCAAATTAATTCTGATATGTTATTTCAGATATTTGGAGGCATTATTCAAAGTAATTCACCTGGTTTTAGTTCAACCGATACTTTCGAGATTACCTGTACTAGAGTAAGGGTTCCACTCGAATGAGGGCACATAAGAACAGGATTTTTCAACAATTTCGACGAGAAGGGGAATCGTGGTTATAAAAAAAATTTCGATTCTCTTTGTTTCCCATGTTCAATTGTAGTTCCAAAAGCAATAGTTGATAAAGATATCGAATATTCAGCAATAAGACTAAACCGTCGAAACAAAGCACAGCAGTTAATGACTGACGCTAAAAGTACAGATATCAGACACAAACTTGGGAATAAAACTTTCTCAATGAATATAAAATGTCATATAAAATTGGAACTTGTGATAAAATAAATTACAATCAGAATAACAGCACATTAATGTTTAATAATAGAAGCAAAATAAAACAAAAAATTGTTGCTGTTTACATAAACGTTACAAATATGAGTTAAAAATGGATAGCAACAAAAAAATATATAATTAAAATTCTTATCATTTTAAAAATACTGCAGTTTACAAAAATCTACAAATCTGGTTTGTATGCCTATAGGGGAGTCCGCCAGATAAAATAATGGACAACGCATCAAAGGTTATACCTCTTGGGTGATGTGGAAATTAACCTATATAAGTTCGTATTTTTTAAAATCAATCACATTTCTAAAATGGATCTGAGATATGCTATTGCAAATGAATTACATAAACCGGCTAGAAGACATTTCAAAACTAGACGTGTAACCTTGAAAGGCATTCACGATTTATATCAGGCAGACTTGGTAGAGATGATTCCTTATGCTAAACGAAACAGAGGATACAAATACTTACTAACTATGATTAATTGTCTTACAAAATTTGCGTTTGCGCTTCCTTTAAAATCGAAAACAGGTGTCGAAGTGGCTTCTGCTCTAGATAGTGTTTTGAAAAATCATCCAATGAATTATTTTCAAACAGACCAAGGTAAAGAATGGTTCAACGTTCATGTTCGAAATTTAATGAAAAAATACAAAATTAATCACTATACTACTTATTCAGATAAAAAAGCTTCCATAGTCGAAAGATTTAATCGTACGTTGAAAAGTAAAATGTGGAAAGAGTTTACTGCTAGGGGATCGTATGTATGGATAGATATACTGAATAGTTTAGTAAAATCGTACAATACATCAGTTCATAGAACCACAGGAATGAAACCTGTTAGTGTAAGGAAAAAACATGAAACGAATTTATTAAAAAGAATATCTGTTAATGGTACGAAACTATTACCCAAATTTAAAGTAGATGATAAAGTAAGAATCTCCAAGTACAAAACAACTTTTGCGAAAGGGTACTATCCGAGTTGGACAAACGAAGTATTTTCTGTTTTTGCTGTAAAACCTACAATACCTGTAACGTATGTGTTACAAGATTCTAGAGGTAATATTTTGAAAGGAGGTTTCTATACCGAAGAAATCAGTAAAGCGAAAATGGGTGATGTTTATCTTATCGATAAAGTATTAAAGAGAAAAGGTAATAAAGTTTATGTCAAATGGACAGGTTTTGATAAAACACACAACAATTGGATCGATACGAAACAACTTATTTAGTATAAATTATAGAAACAAATACTGATATCATTAGTGTTACATCACAATGCGTACAGAAAAGGCCCTACAATCTTTTACAATGTCAAATTTTGATAAATATGTAGAGTGTACAAAAAAAAAATGCGTCAGACATAGTACACTTTTACCAAATACTATTCGATGTATTATTTGTGGACCTTCTAATTGCGGGAAAACAAATGTAGTATTCAATTTATTGTTTGAACCCAATGGGTTGAAGTTTGCTAATGTGTATGTGTTTTCAAAATCATTACATCAGTCAAAGTATAAACTTTTAGAAAAGGTTTTCTCAGATTCTGAAATCGGCTACTTTTCATACTCTGACAACCAAAGTGTACTTGAACCCAATGACGTAAGACAAAATTCCGTAGTAATATTCGATGATATTGCTTGTGAGAAACAAGACAATATTAGAAAATATTTTTCAATGGGTCGTCACAATAATGTCGATACTTTCTATTTAGGTCAATCGTACAGTCAAATTCCAAAACAATTGATTCGTGATAATACGAACTTTTTAGTTATATTTAAACAAGACGACCTCAATATAAAACATATTTATAATAACCACGTGACTCCTGACATTAAAATATCTGTTTTTAAAGACATCTGTGCTGAGGCATGGAAAAATATTTACGGCTTTGTGGTAATAGATAAAGACAGTGAAAAAGATCAAGGTCGTTACAGAATCGGATTCGATTGTTTTGTAAAAGATTTATTTTAAATGTATTCACTTGTTCACTATCAGTATACAACATGACGCCCAACGAAGAACAAGTTATCCTTGAGATATCTAGATTGAAAGAGGCTATAAAGAGAAAATACCGTGAAATGAGATTCGGTGATGTGGAAAGGGAACGAGTAATGACTAAAAAATACAGTCCCCTTATTAGGGAAATTTCGAAATTACGGAAAGATAAAGTGGAAACTAAACCTGAGAATGAAGAAATAAAACTTGAGCCAATTACATCACACTCAACGCCTCTAAAAGAATCATCTAGTGTAAAAGAGTTAATGACTACTCCTAAAGGACAAGAAGAATACAAAGAGACTTTAAATACAACCTTTTCTAATCAACTCACACTTTTGTACATGACAAAAATGATTAACGACTCCGATCTGATAGATAATGTATATGGACCGAGAATAGAAGGTAATGTTCTTATGGTCGGAGATAAAGAGATTCAGTTTGCCGAAGATGGTGACATTATTATAGCAGGAGAAAATTACAACGGTACCGAAGGACTTTATGAATTATTGTTTATGCGTATACCAAGAAAAATATATACGGATGAAGATGTAGAAGCCTATAGAAAAATTTGTAAAAAAACTCATGCTCATAAAGTGAATTACAGTTTTAGAAATATTATAAATCGAGATGTTAGAAACGATAAATACAAAAATATTATTCAGCATCTGTTTCCCCCGAAAAGGATTGGTAAAGGATACGCTTATTGGGATAATCCTAACGAATTATGCGATAGGCTGAGACTTTTACTGTCTTCTTACGAAGCTGGTCATACAGGCCATAGAAACGAAATAGCGTCTGTTATAGAAGAGCTGAGGGAAGCGGGGATTATAAAAGGATGGGGTAATAAGAAAATTAGAACACTAATAAAATGAGCGTCGATAAGTTTGGACGTTATTCTAAGCCTAAAGTCGGAGACCCTGTTTCTGAAAATGACATTGTTAATATGCGAACGCTTAAACGGGATTGTTTGACATTCGATAGTTCGAAGAACAAATACTACGCTAATGAAATTTCTTTAGGCGGTTTAGGTGAACCTAAAGATATGAACGATGCAGTAACTAAAAAATATATCGAATCTTTTGTCCCCAAAAGTTGTTTAACTTTCAATACCGATAAGAATTCATATTTTGCCAATGGTGTTTTGCTGGGTGGATTGGGTGAGCCTAATATCAGAGATGATGCAGTGACCAAAGGTTATCTCGAGAAAACGTGTTTAACTTTCGATAATGTAAAGAACAAATACTATACTAACGGTTTTTCTATAGGAGGTTTAGGAAAACCTACTGGCCGAAACGATGCTGTGTCTAAAAAATACCTCGAATCATTTATTCCGAAAGCTTGTTTGATATTCAATGATGAAAAGAATCAATACTATGCTAATGGTATTCAATTGGGTGGATTGGGGGAACCTATAAATACTGACGATGCGGTAACGAAGGGGTATCTGGAAAAGTTAATTCCAGTTAAAATTGGAAATACGTTTTTCTTTGCTAATCATCGTTTGCGCGATATAGATGCTCCAGAATTGCAGGGAGACGCCGTTAACTTAAAATACTTGGTAGATAATGCTCTTCTTATAAGTGGAAAAGAATATGACGGACGATTTAAACGTATAAGTCACGTGGGATCTGGTAAAGAACCAAATGACGTAGTAGTTTTTTCACAGTTAGCTACCTTGTACAATGACATTCAAATTCGAATTAACTCTGAAATAGCGATGTTGAGAGAAGAAATTAAAAAAATAAGAAATTAATTCTAATTATAAAATTAGTTTAGAAAAAAGTATTAAAAGCAAACACTTATACGTTTCTGATTAGTAATAAAATGGCATTCAAATGGAAAACTAATGTCAGTCGTAAACGAAAGGCTGTAGGAGGTGGTTTGATTTCAAGTGTTTTGAACAAAGCAATAGATCTATTACCAATCGAATTACATTTACCCACTTATAATTACTGCGGTCCCGGAACAAAATTAAGTAAACGTTTAGCACGCGGCGATAAAGGTATAAATGCACTAGACGAAGCCTGCCGGGAACACGATATTACCTATAATAGATTTACCGATTCTCAAAATCGTCGTAAAGCCGACGAAGTTCTAGCGGAAAAGGCTTGGAAAAGAGTTAAATCCAGTGACGCATCTCTTGGCGAACGCGCAGCGGCCCTAGCTGTTTCGTCAGCAATGAAAGCGAAATCAAAGTTGGGTGGGGGTAAAAGACGTACGCGACGTCGAAACCACCGTACTCCTCATGACTTGAAACAGCTATTAAAAAAACTTAAGGGTAAAGGATTATACCTTAAACCATATAAGGGTCGTGGAGGAAAAAAACAAAAAAAAAAGAAATAATTGAATCGATTCCTATCAGACCATTGACAAATATTGAATTAAAAAGATATGCAAAGGTACTAAACATACCTTGGTTCAGAGGAGTTTATATGAGAGATACTCTACCATTACGTGCATTGAAAAATGAATCAGGCATTGTAAATTTAGACAGTGTTATTGGAATTGGCACTCATTGGGTTTGTTACAAAAAAAATGGTAAATCAGTAGAGTACTTTGATAGTTTCGGAAATTTGAGACCACCCCTTGAACTAGCAAAATATTTCGGTAGGAATGCTAATGTACACTATAATTATAAGAGATACCAGAAAATCAATTCAGTCATTTGTGGACATTTGTGTCTAAAGTTTCTGACGTCATGAGTATAGTGTTATCAGGAAATACATCTGTTTTATCTAATGACTTTTTTCCTCCGTATGATGTTTCTACTGGACAATGGGAGATAGGATTCATAGACTTAGCTTCCTACAACTCGATTCCAAATATCGTAGATGGTATAAATAACGTTTTTCATTACGGTAAGGATAAATACATCACATTGCCAACGGGATCATATGAAATTGAAGATATAGAGAGGTACATATTAATGAATTTGGATCCGAGTATTTTCTTTTCGCTACGTCCAAACAATAACACTTTGAAAGCTGAAATAAAATGTTCCGAAGAAATACATTTCGATAAAAAACATTCTATAGGTAAACTGTTAGGATTCTCTGGTTCTCATTTAGTATCAAATAAAAAACATGTTTCAGACAAACCTGTTGATATCATTAAGGTGAATGTGATTCGTGTTGAGTGCAATATTGTAACTGGATCGTTTATAAATGGTGTCGAATGTCATATTCTACACGAGTTTTTTCCTCAGGTTCCTCCTGGTTACAAGATCGTGGAACATCCTCCGAATGTAATATATTTACCTGTCAACGTAAAAATAATTCATAACATTACTGTTAGTCTAAAAGATCAAAACGGAGATATAATAGATTTTCGTGGTGAAACTATATCAGTTAGATTACATTTACGAAATGGGACTAGTATTTAAAAAGAGTAAAAATACAAAGAACATCAGTCTACCAAGATCCTTACCAGGATTAACATTAAAAAACGTAAAAAACATCAGTCTACCAAGATCCTTACCAGGATTAACATTAAAAAACGTCAAATTTCTTAGATCTTTAGGTTTTAAAATCGTAAAGAATGGAAGAACTTTTGGGAATTGACAGTGGTGTCGAATACGACAATACTCTATACGGTATGGAGTATCATACTCATAAACCGTATTCTTCATCAACTTATAATAATAACGATGAGATACGTATACCGATTCATCAACAAGATGTCATTACCGTACCTTTCGAAAGTTTATTACACATAAAGGGCACTGTCAGTGGCAAAAAAGCTAACGGAGAAGAAACTGAGGTATGTTTAGTAAACAATGCCGCGGCATTTTTTTTCGATGACATTCGGTATGAGATTAATGCTAACGAATTGGACCGTACAAGAAATGTAGGAATAACTAGTACCATTAAAAGTATGCTTTCGATTCGTGAACTGGAAAAAAATAAACTGATAAATGCAGGATGGATCGGAGTGGGTAATACAAAAGTAACAAAAGAGTTTACCATGTCGATTCCTTTAAAAATGTTGATGGGATTTTTTGAAGACTACAGAAAGGTTGTGGTGGGGGCAAAACACGAACTTGTTCTGTTGCGCTCGTCATCTGATTTAAACGCAGTTTACAGTGACAATGCAGATTTCGTAGATTTAAAAATAACTAGCATAGCATGGAGAGTTCCACACGTCATCTTGGCTGATCCAATCCGATTGAAAATTCTGAAAATGATTGAACGCGATGCTCCTATTCATATAACAATGAGAAAATGGGAATTGATAGAATATCCGTCTGTTCCTACAACAAACCGTATATCTTGGACAGTGAAGACAGCCTCTCAAATGGAAAAACCCAGATATGTGATTTTAGCTTTGCAAAAAAATCGAAAAAATCAGATAAAAAAGAACGCCTCTGAATTTGACGATTGTAAAGTTACAAACGTTAAATTGTATCTCAATTCACAGTATTTTCCATACGATAACATTCATGGAGATATTTCTGTTATTTATGATATGTACACTAGTTTTCAAAAATCCTATTACTTTCGTGAATCGTCTCCTTGTTTAGATTTAGATACTTTTATGAATAAAGCTAACTTTTTTGTAATTGATTGTTCAAAACAAAACGATTCTGTGAAAACGGGTCCTGTGGACGTAAGATTAGAAATAGAAGCATCTCAAAATATTCCAGAAAATACTTCAGCGTATTGTCTAATACTTCATGATTCGCATATTGTTTATACATTACTCACAGGATCAGTGAAAAAGATTATGTAAAAACAAAATCGTTAGGTAATTGATTATGAAGACATGTTCAAACAAGCTTCTGAAGATTACGTAACAAAAAAAAATCATCAAGTGTTAATTAAACATATATAGACAAGTTCCAACAAGTCTCGGTAGGTTACGTAATAGAAAACCATTAAGTGAATGTTTATAAAACACATATTAGGTTAAGATAAGATGCCATTTTTAGTCATGGAATCTATGGATGTGGATCGAGCAACTTGTTCAGTTTTACCAGTAGGAATTTTTCTAAAGTCAATAAATTTTTTAAATGCTGAATGTACAAAGTTCGTTGCTACAGGACTTTTTAAACACAAAGATTATGCTCTTGGTGTGCTTATACAAACGAATAAGAAAAAACATATTTTTTTGTCTTATATGGAATTTAACGAATTTCTGACTCAAATTCCTCAAGTAGTAGTTGATGGAAAACAGCGTAAGTTTTCAATGATGAAAGGTAACATTACGCTAAAAAAATGTTTTGGAAAAAATTATATCAGTTTGTATGACGGGCATAATACTGCTACTCTCAATATCAACGAATGGACCTTACTCATAAATACTATTCCTTTGATAACACGAAGAATCATGGAACTATTTTATAATGAACCTGAACTAATATCTTACATCATTGACTGTATGAACACAGATGAATTAATATCAAGTACTCTTCCCGAAGCTGATAAATTGTATGAGGAAGTAGCACTGTTTAAAAAATATAGTTAAATACAATAAATTATTTTAAGAGTATCTAATTATTTTGCAAGACGTTAAAATGTTTAAAAAATTAGGTAAAAGATAAAAAAAACTTCTTTAATTCTTGCTATTTGTGTATCAAGTTCTGAAAATGTATTACATTGAAAAATATGCACTAGCAAAGCATTGGTAAATAATTAATTTATAATTAATGTTTTAATAAATATTATTTTTATTAGCTTCGAAGTTTATTTTTTTTCTTACAAGTCTTGTTCTATTGTAAATATTTAGTAAAAATTATATAAAAGAATAAAAAACACATAAGTCATTAGAATTTTGATGGACGTTTCTTTATCAATGAATATTGCATTGAGAGGATGTTTGTGACATGAAGTTATCTTTTATTAACATTTGAAATTTAAAAAGTGTCTATTTGTAATATTTTAAAGTGTCACAGTATTAATTTAAAATCGTTTTGAATGTCACTGGCACGGAGGAAGCTCTTGTAAACATTCAAAATTTTAAAGTTTCAGTATTTATGTAAAAATAGTTTTGAATGTCACTGGCACGGAGGAAACTCTTGTAAACATTCAAAATTAGAAAGTTTCAGTGTTAATGTAAAAATAATTTTGAATGTCACTAACACAAATGACGCCCATGTAATCATTAAAAACATCGAGAAATGTCAATCAAAACTTTAATTGAATCTTTGTAAAATCACTTTAAATGTTTTGAAAATTGTTAATACAGATTTCGACAAATCAAAAATTCAAATCTTCAAAGTTAGTAATTTTTTTAATATAAAAAATAAAATATCTGAAGGAGAGTGTTACGTTAAAAAATCTTAAAAATTAGTTTAAAATATAGTCAATTTCATGAAAAATCAAAAAAAATTTTAAAAAAAAAAACAAGACTTGTAATGTGGGCAATGCCAGTTCCAACCCTGGAAAAACACAGAGGACAAGTCTTTATAAATAAGAGATAAGATATTACTATGTCATTTACTTGTAGTTACAACAAATAAATCACTGAGAAGCTGAAATATTGCTTTTGTCTGTCTTTGTAAATATTAAAAGAATTTATAAAATCTTTGTAAAATCACTTTAAATGTTTTGAAAATTGTTAATACAGATTTCGACAAATCAAAAATACAAATCTTTAAAGTTAGTAATTTTTTTAATATAAAAAATAAAATATCTGAAGGAGAGTGTTACGTTAAAAAATCTTAAAATTAGTTTAAAATATAGTCAATTTCATGAAAAATCAAAAAAAATTTAAAAAAAACAAGACTTGTAATGTGGGCAATGCCAGTTCCAACCCTGGAAAAACACAGAGGAAAAGTCTTTATAAATAAGAGATAAGATATTACGATGTCATTTACTTGTAGTACTTCAATATGGTAGGAACATTTTTTTGGACAGATTCTCTTTCTATTGAAAAAACTGTTTTTAATGCTTATTCACTATACAATGAGCGGTTAAAGACCTATACCACATGGGAGGGAATATCTAACGAAAATATAAATCCTATACGTTTGAGTGAAGCTGGGTTTTTTTATACTGGAAAAGACGATAAAACCATATGTTTTGTATGTGCTGGTGGACTTAAAGAATGGTCACATAACGATGACCCAATTAAAGAGCACGTTTTGCATTTTAGTTCATGTAAATATGCAACAGCTGTGTTGAATGCAGTTAAAACCAAACCAATAGAAGAAAAAGAAGAAGATCCATTTTTATGCAAGATATGTTGTACGAATGAAATGGAAATCGCTAGTTTACCTTGTGGACATATATTTTCGTGTACTGAGTGTTCATTGGAATTACAAGATTGTAGTGTGTGTAGAAAACGAATCTTAAGTAGTATTAGAATTTATATTTCTTGATCTATGTACTCAATTAAGCTATTTTGACAAGAAATCTCTACTTTCTGATTAAAGAATTTTGTTATAATAAAAGATATTACAATAAGCTAAAATATAATAAACAAGATGTATTTCATAAAAATAAAAAGTTCTGATTAAAGGATTATGTTATTATCACAAGAAATCTCTATTTTTATGGTTATGATTTAAATATAAAATAAACTTATTTTCAATAAAGATTATTAATTCTTTGATGGTATATTTTATTCAAAGTCCTTGAAGATTACAAATAGAATAGAAGGTTGTTCAATGACTATTTGTTAACTTGATAGCAATAATGATAATATTTTTTCGATAACGCTTAATGATTAGTAGGTGAATTAAAAATAATATAGTCAATTTCATGAAAAATCAAAAAAAATTTTAAAAAAAAACAAGACTTGTAATGTGGGCAATGCCAGTTCCAACCCTAGAAAAACACAGAGGACAAGTCTTTATAAATAAGAGATAAGATATTACTATGTACGAATACGACGATTTTTGACATCAGGTCAACTTGGACTTCAAACCCTTTCAACCCTTTTAACCCTTTCAACCCTTTCGTTTAACCCGTTCAACCCTTTCAGCCCTTTTAACCCTTTTAACCCTTTCAACCCTTTTAACCCTTTCAACCCTTTTAACCCTTTCAACCCTTTTATCCCTTTCAACACTTTTAACCCTTTCAACCCTTTTAACCCTTTTAACCCTTTTAACCCCTTTCAACCCTTTTAACCCTTTTAACCCTTTCAGCCCTTTTAACCCTTTTAACCCTTTTAACCCTTTTAACCCTTTCTACCCCCTTTAACCCTTTTAACCCTTTTAACCCTTTCAACCCTTTTAACCCTTTCAACCCTTTTAACCCTTTTAACCCTTTTAACCCCTTTAACCCTTTCAACCCTTTTAACCCTTTTAACCCTTTCAACCCCTTTAACCCTTTTAACCCTTTTAACCCTTTTAACCCTTTCTACCCCTTTTAACCCTTTTAACCCTTTTAACCCATTTCAACCCTTTTAACCCTTTCAACCCTTTTAACCCTTTCAACCCTTTTAACCCCTTTAACCCTTTCAACCCTTTTAACCCTTTTAACCCTTTCAACCCTTTTAACCCTTTCAACCCTTTTAACCATTTCAACCCTTTTAACCCTTTTTAACCCTTTTAACCGTTTTAACCGTTTTAACCCTTTCAACCCTTTTAACCCTTTTAACCCTTTTAACCCTTTTAACCCTTTTAACCTCTCAACCCTTTTAACCCTTTCAACCCTTTTAACCCTTTTAACCCTTTCAACCCTTTTAACCCTTTTAACCCTTTCAACCCTTTCAACCCTTTTAAACCTTTCAACCCTTTCAACTCTTGAGAAAGGATCAATGACATCCTATCATGCAAGAAGACTAACGACAATACTGGTCATATAGCACAAATAAAAGCGTCTCTATTGTTTGGACAAGTTAGCCGAGAGGTTAGCGTTGATGGTTCTAAACACAAACATACGGGGTTCGAATACGACTCAGGTAAAAAGATTTTTTTCAGAATCGACGGCACCAGTCTTGAAAGGGAAAGGGTTAACTAAAAGGATTAAAAGGGTTAATGACGTAAGACCGCCTGAAGGCTAAAGGGTTGAAAGGGTTGAAAGGCTTAAAAGGGTTAATAGGATTAAAAGGGTTAATGACGTAAGACCGCCTGAAGGCTAAAGGGTTGAAAGGGTTGAAAGGGTTAATGACGTAAGACCGCCTGAAGGCTGGGTTTTCCCACGTCACAGGTGGCCTGACTCAACCCTCGCATTCTCTACTGATATACAACACAAAGATAAGGTTATAAAATTACCCAGATTTGGAAGATTACAGTATCACAAGTGCAAAGTAGCGTGCCCGAGGTAGACTAATTATTTATCGGAGTCATATGGTGTAGGCCTACAAGCGCAGAAAAATAATTTATAAATCAGATCAGTTATTTAGCAATCAGTACCACTTTGAAACATTTGAACCCACTTTATTGATTAAATTTAATTTTGTACTATTACACTATATTTGTATTTATTAAAGTGTTTATTATGTCTCCAGCTTTAGGTGATGATATCACCTAATCTGTTTACTATAAAACTCTCTCAAGTGCACTTTTCCATTTCCTGTGTACGTTTCAAAAATTCCCTTTATGGTGCAAAACATTTTTTGTAAAAGATTCCTTAGGACTGAATCTTTGGTTTCGAATTACCATCTGTTATGCTTCTTTCTTCAGACAACTTATTTTTGCTTTTTAATTTGATTAAAAGAAAGGATGAAACACTGTCATAACTATGTAGCTTAGTTGTAAATTAATGCAAAATTAATTGTAAAATGGTTGCAAGTTATGTACAGGAAAAATAGCCTATACATTTATCACCACAAAGTGTAACAAAAATTGTGTGTAAATAAAGTATAAAAGCTGTGAGATTTTCAATAATAATACACATACAAATGGAAATCCATATTTTACATTACACATTATTCCACTTAATAAACGTACAACACAGCTTTGGAAATTTTGTCAATTATTCGAAAATTTTGCATTGTCACGTAAATTTAAATGAGAGGCTAATTTAATCTTTCACTCTACTACATGCGGCTTTGCGTTAGACATCCATGATGTCTCGCTCTTTTTTTCACTATCTCTCCCCCAAATTTTTCTGAGTTCCTCTTTCCCCTCATTCTACTGGTACATAAAATTTAAGATTTACAACACTATTTTAAGAATCCTTCGTTCTTGCTTTCTCTTACAACTTGTATCCTTACAATGGATTCCGTGACGATTGTCCCAGACGTTCTCAGCAGATCTTGAGCGAGCCCGAGGAAACAAGAAATGAACGAGTGTTACAAATGAATGGTGTTAGTTTTAACATTCGTTAGTTTAAAAAGTTTCAGGATTGGAACAAGTAAACTTATTAATTTTTAGACGCTTTCACTACCTACAGGACAACTCGGCCTCTAATAAGCTAAAGCCAAATCTGATCTAATAAAGGGCAGTTGAAGCTAACAGCTGGCAACATAACCTACTTCGTAGTCTATACCATATTAGTGGTAGAGAAGAGGTTAATTCCAACTCTACATGCTTTAAATGTATTGGGTATAGAATAAAAGAAGGAGGTCTGGTTTCCTGTAAATACATAAACATTAAACTTCAAAGTCTATATCCACATAAAATGTACATTTTCTCGAATAAATCACCAGCTTTATAATTCTCATAACACGATTTTTACTAACATTTATTTTCATCGAAGAAGATTAACAAAGATTTAAAAGAGAACGATGTATAAAGTTTGCGTGACCTAAAGGACGTTTTGTCTAAAGACGGCTTAATTAGGAAGCCGAATAACAGAATACTGCACACGTTTATTGTTTTGTGTGTACAGACTTTGTGATCCGACCGCCTTTGGCAGGATTGAAATGTTTGTTTTGCATCCAAATATTGTCCCTTGCGTGGTCTAAAGGGAAATCCTGTATGCAGCACAGTGAGTGGTTCTGATGATGCTCCGCGTTGACAAAGTCAATAATGTGTTGATCTTTGGATCTAGTTTGTCGTAACGTACTCTACAAGAATGGATTTCTACGTAGATAAAATTTTACAATAAAATTTAATATATTGTGTAAAATTTGCACAGATGCTTTGAAAAAATAAAATAGTAGTCAGTTGGTATTCATTGTTATTCATCTTTGCTTATAAGCTATGCTTAAATTTGTGTAAATTTTAAAAAAAGTTAAATCATGTTTAAAATTTTGATATTTATTTCCTGTTCCCACTTAATCGATTTCACCAAAAAAGAAGAAAGTTATACCGGGCGATGCAGAAAGTCATCAGAATTACGACAAAATTATAAATACTTCCGCTCACACCACAAAATTAAAAATTTTAGGAAAATAGCCATCCTCCCCCTCTACGGCACATCTTTGACGTCACAAATTCATTGTTTTGGCTTTATTTGTTTACGTAATAACTCGCATAATGCCTCTAAATGTAACGAAACTTGCTGCTGATCCCCAAAAATTTACAAAATTTGAAAAAATCCATATTAACAAAGGACTATTAGGCAACACAAACTTTATAGAACTGTTAAACTCGAGCAAGTATTTTATTTTTCCCGATAGCAAGTCGCAAAGCTATTCAAAATGACGAAACAAACACTTACAGACACTATTCCACTCCCAAAACAGATAATATTGCATTGGCCATATACACACCTTTTATTTCTAAATTTATCCTAAGAACGATAGACCTTATCACTAAAACAGTGTTAAAATTGAAGTGTTTAAGTATTTTTTGTTTAAAATTTGTAATTTTTTGGAAGTCAAGAGCAAGTTTAATTACACTTTGCGAGCTACTAGGTAAAAAAAAAAAAAAATTCAAAAGGTTAAATGAGTAACATTTTAGGTGTGTTGTATCAGGGATTGCTATTTTCCAGATTTTTAATTTTTGTGGTGTGAGCGGAAATATTTATAATTTTGTCGTAATTCTGATGACTTTCTGCGTCATCCAGTATAACTTTCTTCTTATTTATTAAAATCGATTAACTGAGAAGATGAAATAAATACCAAAATTTGAAGCACCATTAAACATTACAATAAAAATATTGGAAAGAACCCCAATACCACAAAAAAATAATCAAAAATAACAAATAAAACAAGTTACTTAAGATTAAACCCTTATGTACATTTCGATTACATCATCATCATCAGAGGGTCTTATTACAAAATACAATCTAGCACACAAGAAGTTACAAACTAGAATGCTGGTTTGTATGTTCATCATTCTAGTTTGTAACTTCTTGTGTGCTAAATTGTATTTTGTAATAAGACCCTCTGATGATGATGACATGGTCATCGAAATGTACATAAGGGTTTAATCTTAAGTAACTTGTTTTATTTGTTATTTTTTATTATTTTTGTGGTATTGGGGTTCTTTCCAATATTTTTATTGTAATATATTGTACCACTGTGCTCTTGATATTGTATACCATTAAACATGTTTTAAAATCCTACACAAATTTAAGCATAGCTTGTGAGCAAAGGAGAATAATAACGGGTACCACGTAACTAGTCTGTTATTTTCTCAAACCCTCTGTAACTATGTAACATTTACTTGTTATTATGTTCAAATTGTGGGGCATTAGCGGAAGTGTTTATAATTTTTCCTAATGCCTGATGACTTTCTGCATCGCCCGCAATATAAACACATTAACTGGAAATAATAAATATAATGGTAAAACAACAGTACTCAAGAACTTAGTGTTTGAAACGCCTTCAGAACTAGATTTCCGTAAAAACTACTTTAAACTCTTGCGTCGACTAGCTTACAAACGGGTCCGAAAAATATATATTGCCTACACTTAGTCGTAATCAACCCCATACACAGTATAGCCTCTCTATTTCGTCACGTTCGGGACAAAGGCGAGGGAGAAAAAGTCGAATTACGAAAGTCTTGAAATTAACATGTAATTGTGGGTAAACATAGCACATAAATACGTAAATACAGTAAGTAATGTAAATTAGTGTACTTACATTACTTATGTCGGCCGAAACACTCAACAACAACTATTACACAACACTATAAACATACTAGTAGTCTGCAGTATATACAGTTCGTAGTAACTGTACGTTACTGTATTTCCATAAACAGTTCTTAAGTAACTTCTAAGAACAATAACACTAAGGAAAGTAGGGTTTATTAAATCTATATAATATGTTTTATACTGTAATCACAACAAAACATTTGGTTTGCCTGGATAAATGTGGGTTTACACTATTTTAAGTGTGACATAAGCAAATCTCCAAGGTAATAATGTCATACAGCTTGTGTGGGGCAAAGAACTACTCTCCTTAAGTAGACCTCAACTCAGAGTTACTGTAGAGCTGGTCACCGGCCATGGGAATCTGAAGGGGTTCCAATACAAAATTGAAAAATCTAGGTCCCCTGTGTGCAAGAGATGCGACGAGAACTAAGAGGAAAGCCCAATCCACGTACTCTGTGAGTGTCCTGCTTTGGGTGCTGTAAGGAGAAAGTGGTTTGGCCGGCAGGTATGTACACCAGAGGATATCAGAAGATTTAGCATCAGGTGGGTACTTGATTTCTGCAAAAAGTAGGTATCCACTAAGCTAGTCCTGTGGTAGGGATGGGAAGAGAGTACAAAGGCTGCAGCTCTACACCAATAAGGTCCTTCCGAGTTTTAGTAATAATAATAATATTCATTCGGTAATATGGAATTTGTTATTGTTACTTTGTTTTTTTAAAACAAAAGTGTAGATTTGTCAATATGTATGTGTAGACATGGTCTCTGCGGATTGTTTTTTGAAAGTCAGACTGAGTGATGGTTTTTGTGTACTTTTATGCAATGCATGTATAATATTGCTAATTGTATAGTTAGTTAGTGTGCTTCGAAATAACCGTATGAAATCATTTATAACTTTAACTAAACGCGTCATTCAAACAAAAGCATTACCAAATAAAAATATAAAACACCCTACTTCAAACACAATCAACAAACATTTCAAAATTATCCCAAACAAGGATATAGACTGTTCTTATATAGACAGAAATATGGTATATTAAATCTGTATATGTTTTAGTTTTTAATAAGTCTGTGGTTTTCTTTTGTACTAAAGAATTCTTTTCTGATGACTGCTACACTATGTGGGGAAGACACAGTGCAGAGGATGATTGTTATTACTGTGAAGAATGTGGTGACGAATTACAGAAAATGGGAATCAGAGAGGTTCTACTGCATGCCTTAAATAAAATACTACTTTTAGTAGTTGGTTCAATAAAACCAATAAGCACAAATTATTTCACATTTACTAAAAACCTTTCCGGCACTTTAGCAGATAGTTACACTTTAGCAGGCCCACACAGGCACTGTAAGATTGTCACCCTATGAGATCGATTGAGAAACGTAATGTTTGGACAAACATTTCGATAGAAATAACTACTGACACGCACTATGGGAGCATTAATTGGAACTGATATCTCTGGACCTGATATTTGTTATTTCAATATGTGCATAGAGGTTTGTACTAAAGTAAACGCGATGCCACTTATAAATCGTTTTTAATCATAGCATAATATTCTCTTTATTGACTGTACGTTAATTGCATGCTATATAACAGAAAAATTAATCATGATATGAAAAAATAGTCTAAAGGCAAAGTGTTGAGTAATGAACAAGAAAAAGCATGCTGTAACCTAATTATTGTAAAATTGACCTCCAAAGGCTATTTAAAAAAAACGTTTTACTGTCGTCAAGCAGAAACAACGACTCTGCAGATACGTATTACAAGTTCACATGACAGCCAAACTTTAAAGGTAGGAGAAAACATGAATGTATTCGTTACAGATAGGTGGAGTAATAATTCTGTTGGTGTATCGGATCAGAATCCGTCATTCTCAGCCCCCCAAATCACCCCTTCCCTCAACGGAGCGGAAGGAAGCTCTATTTATGTCTTTTAACGATGCCTAATATATTTTATAGTAATATAAAATGTTTAAATACTATAATAATTTATTGTCTTAAAGCAATATAAAATATCTTTTAGAGTACTAACTGAAATCTATTAAATGTTATTAAAATATAAAAATAATTTTCACCAAATATTGTTTCCTTAAGAATGTGAAAGGCAAACCCCCCCATTAGAAAATATTATCTTTGGAAAGAAGAGAAAATAAAACATTTGTTTCCAATTTAGAATATTTTATTTAAACATTTATTGAAAATTAAAAAAATATCTTCGATAGCTAGTGACTCCGCAACACAACAAGTAGAGCGCGAATAAAAGATGAAACTTTACACTCCTCATTTTCCAAATTACAAAATTAGTCTTTAGGAGCGGAGGTAGGAGTTCACTAGGTGTTAGTGAGTAGGGAATGTAACGGTGGGGAGAGCATACTGGAGAATGACCGCTCTTTTTGTCTGAACTTCAACAAATGAATTTTGATGTATCAAGGAGTTAAGAGCTACCCTTACTCTTCCAGAAGCATCTCTAATTCACTCTTAAAAAGGAGTTTACATCCTGAGTGAACTCGTAAGAGGATCGCCCATTTCTTCCATAAGGTAGGCCTACTACTTCCAAACGCTATATGAGAAGGCCATATGAGAAGAATGAAGGTGGATTTGCAAAATAGAACCAAATCATTCAAAGATTAAAAAAATGTGAAAAGAATTAATGATACAGTTAAATATTTTTGAAGCAAAGAAAAGAAGAGAAAATTAAGAATGTCATTCAATGCTTTGAATCAAGGAGTTGTTGAGCCAGGCAGTGCAGCATTACAACCAATAATAAATATTGGGATTACGTGTCAAATACAATGACAAGAAGAAAGCATCATTTGTAATGTGTTTTCTTTGAAATTTTGAAGTTAAAGATCAGCGCCCGTATAAAAGACTTAAATGGTAATGATGTGGTTTCGGAGGTCGTGTCAAAGTCAAGTTGGTTGGAGATTAGAGCAACAAATCTCTAAAAGAAAATTATAAAATAGGATCTTTTGTGTACTGTGTGCAAGGAGAATGTAGAGAATTTGTGACTTCCCTTGAAACTTGGAAACTCAGCATGCTTGCGCCTAATGGAAATCGACAATACTTGAGAATAGAGACTGAAAATTGGCGAACGCGGTTACTGAAGACGGGTTTACATCTTATGCACGCTCGAAAGATCTTCAGAGTGTAATGGAAGCTGTTGCGACGAAGTTTAGGCTTTAAAGAATTTTGGCTTAAAAAGTCTTTATCTTTTGAAGTTTAGATGCCGAGTTCACTAAAGCTTTAGAGCTGCTGTGTTTTATCTGGATCCAGTTACTCTGCCTCCAACGTCTGTACATTATCTTTATGACTACAATGTAGGCTATTTCTGTAAAAACTATACTATTGTCAAGTTTTAAATTCATCAATATCTATATACAACATCAAGAGCACAGTGGTACCAATATATTACAATTAAATTATTGGAAACAACCTCTATACCACAAAAATAACAGATAATACAAGTTGCTTAAGATTAAAACCTTATGTAATCTTCGATTATCTCTCGATAATGACACGATCATAGAAAACTACATAAGGGTTTAATCTCAAGTAACATGTGTTATATGTTATTCTTGATTATTTTCGTGGTATTGGGGTTGTTTCCAATAATTTAATTGCATCAATTTCTGCTTTATCTCTAAGCAATGAATTTTGTATGACTTTTAGACTCTCAGCGTTTCCTTTTCTTTCACGGTTACCAAGACCAAAAATAATAGTTGATCTATAACGAAGGATGCACTTTCTAAGGAATCCTTTCTAGGTATATGGGAAGTTTTATAGTAGACCTAAAGACACAATAGTCTATACAGCATTTAAAATATACTTAAATTTCTATTTTACTATGTTAACTATATAGGCTACACTTATATTTGTATTTTACTATATTGACTATATAGGCTATACTTAAATTTCTATTTTACTATATTGACTATATAGGCTACACTTAAATTTCTATTTTACTATATTGACTATATAGCCTACACTTATAGGCCTATTTGTATTTTACTATATTGACTATATAGGCTACACTTAAATTTCTATTTTACTATATTGACTATATAGGCTACACTTAAATTTCTATTTTACTATATTGACTATATAGGCTATACTTAAGGTTCTATTTTACTATATTGACTATACAGCCTACACTTATATTTCTATTTTACCATATTGACTATATAACCTACACTTAAATTTCTATTTTACTATATTGACTATATAGGCTACACTTAAATTTCTATTTTACTATATTGACTATATAGGCTACACTTAAATTTCTATTTTACTATATTGACTATATAGCCTACACTTATATTTATATTTTACTATATTAGGCTACACTTAAATTTCTATTTTACTATGTTGACTATATGGCCTACACATATATTTGTATTTTACTATATTGACTATATAGGCTACACTTAAATTTCTATTTTACTATATTGACTATATAGGCTACACTTAAATTTCTATTTTACTATATTGACTATATAGGTTACATTTAAATATGAATTTTACTATATTGACTATATAAGCTACACTTATATTTTTATTTTACTATAATGACTATATAGGTTACACTTAAATATCTATTTTACTATATTGACTATATAAGCTACCCTTATATTTGTATTTTACTATAATGACTATATAGGTTACACTTAAATATCTATTTTACTATATTGACTATATAAGCTACCCTTATATTTGTATTTTACTATAATGACTATATAGGTTACACTTAAATTTCTATTTTACTATATTGACTATATAAGCTACACTTAAATTTCTATTTTACTATATTGACTATATAGGCTACACTTAAATTTCTATTTTACTATATTGACTATATAAGCTACACTTAAATTTCTATTTTACTATATTGACTATATAGGTTACACTTAAATATCTATTTTACTATATTGACTATATAAGCTACCCTTATATTTGTATTTTACTATAATGACTATATAGGTTACACTTAAATATCTATTTTACTATATTGACTATATAAGCTACCCTTATATTTGTATTTTACTATAATGACTATATAGGTTAGACCTAAATTTCTATTTTACTATATTGACTATATAGGTTACACTTAAATATCTATTTTACTATATTGACTATATAAGCTACCCTTATATTTGTATTTTACTATAATGACTATATAGGTTACACTTAAATATCTATTTTACTATATTGACTATATAAGCTACCCTTATATTTGTATTTTACTATAATGACAATATAGGTTAGACTTAAATTTCTGTTTTACTATATTCACTATATAAGCTACACTTAAATTTCTATTTTACTATATTGACTATATAGGCTACACTTAAATTTCTATTTTACTATATTGACTATATAGGCAACACTTGAGTTCAATTAATCAACATATTTATTGTGGGGGTTTGTTCATTTAAATATGAAAAAATAAAAAACACCATTATACATATTTTTACCGTTCATCCAGTTAAACTGTGAAAGTTTTAACCTTTGTTCTTTTCGTAATCAGCTGATGCATAACCTAGATTTACATCATGTGCTCCGTTCTCCCACTTACTTTGCCACAAGTAAATAAATATGTTTTATAATACAGCTATTCGTAAAGCTGAGACTCGTAGATATTAACATAATAATTGCAAATAATGTTTACAATTATCTGGATATTCCAATAAACATGAAAATAACCACTAAAAATAGTTCAAAGGTATTAATTTGACTTCTATAACTGAAAACAAATTTAGAAAATATTTCTGTGCCAACATTTTAATAAAACTGTTTACATATCAATTTCGTTGTATACAAATGACATAGCACAATAATCGATAAACTCTTTCAGAGAATAAAAGCAAGCTGGAAACTTTACACTTTATGTGGGAAAACGCACAACACAATCCTACAGATATTTTTGAATACATAAATTGAACCATACTCTTTGGAAAGTCAATCACACAATAGCCTGCATCCTCGATAAAGAGTCCAAAACCAACACCACAATGAAATAAAACGAAAGTTACACACTCGTAAATTATGCAAACAAATTTAATTAAAACTTACTCACCTAATCAACACACAATTACATTACGCCATTTCACATAGCTATCCTTAAAGTTTTGCTGAATCAATGAATAAAGTTTAATCGTCCCAATCCATTTAAAAATAGAGAAGTTGTTGCGGTTCAAGTTTTGCAGAAGGATAATCTTCCGAAATAATTTCCTCATTTAACATAATATTAGGTGCTACTCCTATTACGTTTTACACAGTTTTTTGTATGTAAATGTGTATAGGTAGGTAGGTACAGTTTCTTAGGAATAATGTAGGTATTTAGCCAGGTAAAACGATGACAATTTCCCCTTATTCGCAGCGCTAGGGGATCATTGTTCCTCTTCCTAGTCCAACCTTCTCCTCCTCCTCCTCCTCCTCCTCCTCCTCCTCCTCCTCTCCTCCTCCTCCTCCTCCTTCTTCTTCTTCTTCTTACATGAAGTGAAGTAGATATACTCCACGTTACTACCCCAATAGAAAGTATTGGTCACGACTTCGAGCACGTGACCATGTTGACGTGAAAAAGAAAACCACAGCTACACCAAAATTCACCGCGTTGTTTAACTTGATTGATCATAAAATCCAAAGAACCATTTAATATATATTACTGATCCATAACTATAAAAGTCAAAAGTCAAATCCATCCGTGTTTATAAAGGAACGTATCTCCCGAAACAGCCGTCTTCATTCAAAACCAAATCAAGTGCTACAATAGGCCACATTTTAAACATTGTTACCTGTAAAAATTAAATATGTATTTTACTTCTATCTCAAGTTGAAGTTATGAATAATATTGATTTTAAAAAAAGATAAATGTTTATAAACAGTCACAAGACCTGAAGCGAGTACTTGATAAGTAATTAGTCCCAACGTGACATAAAGCCACGCGACTACAAATTAATCCTGAGCCAATTACAGGTTACTTTGATCGTAAAATGGAGCACATTTCCACTGAAATTAGCGTTTCTGAAGAAGTACCATGGAACTACAAATACCTCAGTTAATCTGACCGGGCTATAAATTCGCTTAGAGCCCTCTTCGTCTGTATTTACTCGTCCGGAAGTGGTTAGAGGATTCAACTTGACAATACGAATCAAAAGAATTTTGAGGGTTGGATATTTTAAATATTTAGAGTCAATAGTTATTTAAAAGTAAAGTAAGACACGCTTTCAGGAAGTGTACTTTTAAATAAGTGAAGGCGTATTGAGAAAACCCTCAAATTAATGTAGACTACTATAGTATGCCTTTTGAAAGGCGTCTGGCAAATATACCGTTTGTTACACTTGCGTCTTAAAAGATTCACTAAATTTGCCTTACACGTTAAATTATGCAAATAACTTGAGTGTGAAATATGTTATTAATATTTTACAATTCCTTTTTTGTAAGTAAATTCATTAATACTTATTGAAATTGAAGTAATTTCTTTATTGAACTTAGTGACTTTAATTCTTTAGAGCAAAAAGTGCTGTAGTTAGAGCGAAGTACTCGCGCTTTAACTTGTTTGACTTTTCTATAAAATTAATTTGGTAAGTTTTTTGAACCAAGAACATTTCAGACTTTTTTTTATAGTGTAATAAATATAGGTTTACATTGCTACAGAGAGCTGATGTACTTATAATGATTTGCAAGTTGCTATTGAATTATTTCTAATAACATTTTCATAAAACTGTCACAATTGTTATACTTCATTTTTGGAAGCCTTCAGACCCAGATATCACAATTGTGACACTAGACCCCCACCATTACCAAAAGGAAAACAAAATTGAAAACATTATTTTTGCTAAATTTAGACCATACAAATGCTATTTTTTGCAAAAAAAAATTCAAATTTTCCTGGCATTTAGTCTGAAAGGGTTAAGAAATCGCAGGCGTTGAAGTAGTTTAGAAAACTGATATAAGTCAATTTGAACAAAACTTTATGTAAATGATCTGGTTAATGTGACAAATAAAATAATATAATATTTATAGCGTCTTTTCTGCCTTGTCAAATCTACATTGTTGTAATATAAATATTATACCTCTTATTATAATGTTTGTGGAACGGGCTTGTTTGCTTCCTCTACTTTCCCCCGAGGGCGCGCGCCAGCCTACGTGTGATCAGCTATACATTTCTTAGATAAATATCACATTCAACTAACAATCGTCTATATATATATATCGAAATCTTGTTGTTGTTCATGACGAGCTGGTTGTAAATTACAAATTACACTTTTGTTATTACTTGCAACCAGACATTTGTTAACTAAGAGTTGTTAATTGTTAACTTACACTTGGAGGAAACGTTTTCGTCTTACGACTTCTTCAGCCTCGTATTTTTGCCGCAAGGAATGCTGCTGTTGTGCTTCCTCGGTACCATCTTTTTGAAAGTTAGAAGTGATGTAATCGAAAAGTAAGTGTGATCTGTGCCGTATTTGTTCATTTAGATGTCATTTGTATGTGTGTTGCTATGTCTATATATTTCAAGTATTTCACACATTAGTCTCAACGTGACATAAAGCCTCGCGACAAGTTAATCCTGAGCCAATTACAGGTTACTTTGATCGTAAAATGAAGCACATTTCTCCTTAAAACTACAGTTTCTGAAGAAGTACCACGGAACTACAAATAACCCTGTTAATATGACAGGGTTTTAAATTCTCTTGGAGCCCTCTTCATCTATATTTACTCGTTTGGAAGTGAGTAGAAGATTCAAGTTGACGATACGAATCAAAAGAACTTTGAGGGTTGGATATTTTAAATATTTAGAGTCAATAGTTATTGAAAAGTAAAATAAAAGACGCGCAATTCAGGAAGTATACTTTTAAATCAGGGAATGCGTATTGAGAAAACCCTCAAATTAATGTAGACTACTATAGTATGCCTTTTGAAAGGCGTCTGGCAAATATACCGTTTGTTACACTTGCGTCTTAAAAGTTTCACTAAATCTGCCTCACATCTTAGATTATCCAAATAACTTGAGTGTGAAATATGTTATTAATATTTTACAATTCCTTTTTTGTAAGTAAATTCATTAATACTTATTGAAATTGAAGTAATTTCTTTATTGAACTTAGTGACTTTAATTCTCTAGAGCAAAAAGTGCTGTAGTTAGAGCGAAGTACTCGCGCTTTAACTTGTTTGACTTTTCTATAAAATTAATTTGTTAAAGGTTGACACTGAACCCTCTAGAAGAAGGAGAAAACTAATCTAAAGCAAGTATCTCCCTTCATAGTTATTGTAGGTTTATAACGCTTAACTGAGCTGACTTCGCAAACACTGTAAACAGTATTTTATAACATTCTGTTTTAGCCGAGTTTATAACAACCGACCACGATTCTTTTAACTTACAAACCTATTGGTTTAGTAAACGATTTATTGTACTACAATAAACTTACATCCTATTTATTATAATTAGTGTAAAATCAGTTGTTTATACCTCAGTGACAGTCCAGGATCCGTGTACATAGGAACACTTTTATTTACCCGTCCGGAAGTGATTAGAAGATTCAACTTGACGATACGATTCAAACGAACTTCGAAGGTTGAATATTTAAAATATTTAGTGTGAATAGTTATTTAAACTAATAACCTATTTCAGTAAGTATACCCAAAAAAATACTTCAAAGGGTACTTGAAGATTATCTTGTTCCGTATATACAAAATGTAAAGTTGCCAAATATTGACGGATATTTTAATCCCATGTTAGCTACGTAATGGGTACTTGAGAGGAAATAGAAGCCCCCAACTTTCGGATAAGGTTAGGCTGGATTGGCTACGTTTTATATTACATTTGTTCAGGAGCAGATGTAGAAAAATATTTTGGGGAGAGCTGGTGTGAGGGGAGGAAAAGGGCCTATATTCCCCCTGCCTGGAATATATTTCGGAGATATGATAGATATAGTGTAAACTCTAAGGCTCTTCTATCCGAGGGAAACAGTTATAGGCCTGCTATATGATATTACACACGCATTATTTACTCTCATTTACCATATATTTACAATGTAAACCACCTATTTATTACATTGTGGATGGGCGTATTCATTTCTGATTATAGTATGGTATTGTAGTGATTAATATGGGTTTGTAAACATATTCTACTAATTATTAAGTAGATTTAAATCTGGGACGAACGCAGACATCGGAAATGGCGTTTTTGTTTACTTTTATAGTTTAAAAATTTTCATTTTTCCATATTTTGGGAGGGGCTTGAGCCCCAAAGTTCCCCTTAAATGCGCCACTGCATTTATTAGAGGATCGTAATAAATTTCGTAAACTTTGATTGGATGACCTGCCAGAAAATCCTTCCTTATGTAATTAAACAATCTAGCATCCTCTATGTTAGAGCAGATAACAAATTACGTAAACTAAGCTAAAATTCTGTGCCGACAGGTGCTTTAGGATCCAATCGGGGAGCAAGTAAATACGCTGAAATCGGAGAATAGAGGTTTAGTGTAGAAGCTTATGGAACAGGGTACTAGAGAAATTCCACCGTATCATCAAACTATTGACCCTATTTTATCTAAACTGGAACACAAAGCCGTAAAGCTCCTAAACACCCTACCAGGGTTGAACGTACCTGTAATCCTGCATTTTATTGAAATTCGTATGAAGGTATATAAGCTTTACCGCGGTATTAAACGTGCTATTTGTTGACCTTGAATAAAAAAAAAAATATAACCGTACTTTTTTATTTATATCTTGAGGTAAGTTCAACAAAAATCATGATAAAATGGTTTTGGTTATATACATAAACGCAGAATTAAACACGCTAACTAATGGAGTGAACAGTTTTATTTTAGCACGAATGGTTCGCTTGTAGTTAAAGCGCAAACTCAGGGGTTCATAATGTCTGCGTCGAAGGTAGTATACTAGCCATAATCTCTTCGTACGTACAGTGGCTCTTAGAGTTGAGACGGATGATTCGGTAGTCGTTTATATATATATATATATATATATATATATATATATATATATATATATATATATATATATATATACATATATATATATATATATATATATATATATATATATTTACCTTGAGTGATGAGGCGCCTTTCAGTCACTTGACCATTGTCGAATCACTCATGGTAAAATCATTGCACTTAATGGTGGATAAAATTACTTACAATAGTAATATATTAACTTGATAAAGTCAGTGCAACGGAAAAACAATGGATAGCGTAAAATATCAAGAATATATATATATATATATATATATATATATATATATATATATCCTAAGTAATTTAAAACCACTTTTTCCTTTAAGATATATTTAATGACCTTACCTTCCATGGTCACACCTTCAGGTTTCTAAATAATTAACAACCATATAAAATTTTAACATCACTAGCATTACTTGCATTTATTCCTGACATTTAATTATTACACATTATACCAAATTACCTTAATACTATTTATTGACAAGATTGATTGCCTAACTAATATACAATTACTAAAAAGGTGGACTCTTGAGGCTTTAGGTTTTTAATACAGTAAAGTTTAATAATTACAGTGTTATTTGCTCTATCTCTCGGGTCGTATTCTCGATCTTTTATAAATTAGAAAGTGGCGAAAAAAACTAGATTATTATTTTATACTACAGAATTTCAAATATTGTTCTGGATTTACAAAGTTTATAAAACTCTGTTGGCTAATTTGAATGTCAGAAGAAAGTACTTATTGTTTGTTGAGTTCCTGGAATCTTGATCGTTGATAGCTGTTAGGCTGCGCTTTTTCACATAACTATGTGATGATATATATATATATATATATATATATATATATATATATATATATATATATATATATATCGATGAGACGATAGTCGTTACAGATGAAACATATGACTTTTTAGAATGTATGTCGACGGTCTTAGATCTTTTATACTACACCAAGACTTAACCACATCCTCATTCAGGGTCTTTACTACAGACCAGAAGGTCTAAAGGAAATTTTAAAAACTCGTATAGTAGATATATAGACAGTGGTAAAACTGCTGTAGCTTGACAAAACAGAAAGATAAATTACAGGAATTATAGTCGAAGGGTTGTCCTTAAGGTCAGAAACTATTCGCATCTTGAAACGAGCGCGGTTAGTTTTGAAAAACTGCATGAAATATGTATAAAAAAAAATGAAATACAATCTTTGTTTAATAAACAATGAATCTTGGTTACCATCAGGGGAAACTGGAACTATCGTTTCTTTTATTCGTTCTTGGATCTAATAGTGAGACGTCTCGAGATCAGAATAAAGATCGTCCTCTACAATAGTTTACTGAAAGTTATTTGCCTAAACAGATGCGGTAATTCGTTTAACGACAAAGCAGTACTGAACGTATTTAAAGTCATATTAGCATCGTTATATATATTTTTTTCTTTAACAATAACCCGTCCACGGCCAGGGAATGGTTATTATTCAAATTGTGTTTGAAAGAGGACAGTTTCTGGATTGTATATCGGCGATGGCAAATTGTTTCTACCCTATTTTTTCTTGAAAGAAAACTGTAAAAATCAATTGTTCTTTTATAAAATCTAAACCTTATACTGTGACTATAGATTCTGTGTTTAGTATTTCCCTTGTATAATGTTTTGCCTTTTATTAGATTTGTCCGTGTACATTATTATTTGCACATCACCCGTGCATTACCAATTGTAATTCACTCAATCACCAAAGTGGTTCACATACGCCTTTGTGTTGCCCTTATGCATGTTAAATTATTAATGACTGCGAAGGGATGTAGCAGCCGACATCCGTTACCACAGCGGACTTTAAATAGAGGCAACAAACGGAAATTACGTCTATGACAGACCGCTCGCCCCGCGTTAAACCATTATGAACGTTCAATAACTTATTCAATGTCCGCTCAAACAAGACGAAATGAATCGTAGAATTTTTAACGAACCTGTTTCACTAATGTAAATTTGCGTTAAAGTTTGGCTAAAATTAGACAACAGCTGTTTCTATATGAATTTTACGAGAATAAGTATAAAAACCCGTCATTGGTATTGGTTATAAGCGTATTTGTCATCGGTCAAGCGATATTTTTACTAATAAACACAATTACTTGAAGAATAATCGAACTAGCGCTATATAATGAAACTATCTCAAATGGAAACATATCAAAACAGTTAGTTATTAAGACATAAATTTCAATAATTGTTGTTTTTTTATAAAGGGCATAATGCCAAAACTGGCAAAGCTATGGCAGGTAAAAACGTCAGCTGACGCATAAGATTGCTGCTATAGTCTTTCCCGCATAGTCGCTAACCCATTAGGTTACAGTATAAACAACTCTGAAAAAACAAGAAAACTTGAAAAATACTGTTGTACTAGCTTTTTCTATCATCCAACAATTATTCTTTAAACAATTATGAAAATCCGACAACGGGAAGTATTCGAGTTTTATTTTTTGAACATAATCTCCTTGTTATCAAGGAGATTTACTAAAATGAGAGGAGATTTACATTGTTGTGGTGACATTTCTATCAAAATAACTCACGATTAAGTTGTAGCAGCTGCAATACATGCAAAACATGACAATGATTCTGTTACAACGAGATCCATGTATTCAAAATATTTTTAAAAATCCCATAAATAATTATTGTGTAACTAAGTGAATATTTAGAACTTACTTGCTGACGCGATTCGAAACAATCGTTCCATTTACGAAGCTGACCCTCTAATCAGTACAAGCTGACAATCATCTGCGAGTATAGTGTCAGCTTCGTAAATGGAACGATTGTTTCGAAACGCTTTAGTAAGTTCTAAGTATTCACTTAATTACAAAACAGTTGGTTATTAAGACATAAATTTCAATAATTGTCGTTTTTTTATAAAGGGCGTAATGCCAAAACTGGCAGAGCTATGGCAGCTAAAAACGCCAGCTGACGCATAGGATTGCTGCCATAGTCGGTAACTCATTCAGTTACAACATAAACAACTCTCAAAAAACAAGAAAATTTGATAAATACTGTTGTAGTCTACTAGCTTTTTCTAGCATCCAACAATTATTCTTTAAAAAATTATGAAAATCCGACAACGGGAAGTATTCGAATTTTATTTTTTTAACCTAAAAAACGTGATTCTATCTCACATCGGAGTGAGGGATAAACTGACAAATGAATAAGTCACATCAGTCATGTTATATGGGTTCAAAGTAGGCTGATTTGTTATCAAGGAGATTTACTAAAATGATTTTGTGGCCTACATTCAACCTTCAACTTTTATTGTGTTTATTATTGATAAACAAACATACCCCACCTCCCGTTACCGTAGTGTAACGCTAGGCGCTAATCGGTTAAGTTAGGTACTTTAAACCTGTACCAAAGAGACTTATTGACTTATCGAAATTTATTTCTATGAATTTATTTAATTACTTTAAAAAATAATTTTGTTTGTTTTATTGTTAAACTGAACTGATAATATTATTCTCCAATTAAATATTAAATTCATCGCTCTTATATTACACATTTATATATATTTTAAATATATAATTTTAACTATATTTAGCACTAAATTTATATGATCGTTTGGGAATTTTCGAACATTTTATTTAGCGGTTTAATCTATCACTTAATCAACCAAGATTATTGTAAAATAATTTTTATGAAAACTTTGAAAATTATTGTAGCTATGATCATTAATTTATTTAATTTAAAAAAATGACGATCACGTTCCGCATTGCATTTTATATAGTTTTTTTTTTTTTTTTTTTTTTTTTTTTTTATACCACTTACGTAACATTTTTGTGGTGTCATTTCTATCAAAATAACTCACGATTAAGTGGTAACAGCTGCAATACATGCAAAACATGACAATGATTCTGTTACAACGAGATCCATGTTTCAAAATATTTTTAAAAAACCATAAATAATTATTGTGTAACTAAGTGAATATTTAGAACTTACTTGCTGACGTGATTCGAAACAATCGTTCCATTTACGAAGCTGACCCTTTACTCAGTACAAGCTGACAATCATCTGCGAGTAGAGTGTCAGCTTCGTAAATGGAACGATTGTTTCGAAACGCTTTAGTAAGTTCTAAGTATTCACTTAATTACACAACAATTACTGATAGTTTATTCAGTGAATTCAAGATAATTACAACAATCAACTTTAAAAACAAGTCCTACTTAACTCAACATAGAAAATATTATTTTAGTTTCTTCTTATTTTTTAATTACAACTAACATAAATATGTATATACGTATGTGAGTTTGAATATATATACAAATAATAATGAGTTAATGCTATAAAATGATTTTTAAATTGGTTACAATTGTAAATATAATGTAGTGATGTCATCGAAACATTCACATATAAAATAAATTTTATAGATAATAACATTCACACCCTAATACAATCACACAAACAGTTCAATATTGTTAAGTTCTCGAGCAAGAGCTACTTGCAAATACGTGTATACCTTCATATGTATGTAAATCTGCCCAACGGAACTCTCACTTTGATCCTGAATGGGGACGGTTTCCCAACTAGTAACTGAAGGTTTATATTGTTGTCAGGGATGCGGATGTGACCATATTTATTGTCTGAGGTACACCCAAACAGAAAAACTGAAACTTAAATTCTACTCACATCATAAACATAGCAAGGATTCGTTAAACCATCTTTACTTAGTCCTTTACAATCCCTAGATCAGAGACCTTTTGGAAATACACGAACAAGATTAATTAAATAAACAAGAGAAAACGCGTGACACAGAGTAATGAACACAACAATAGTTCATGCATTGTTGTAAATAACTGTAAATACTTGATAGAGAGTTTTTGTTTAAACAAACTACGAAATTCTAACCTTCAAAAACCTAATCGGTAAAACTACCCCAACAAGACTAACTTCTCTCTTAATAATAAACCCATCATTGCTACTTGCCGAAATTACAATGAAAGTAAATTACGTCCGACAAAACGTAATACGATTTATCTTTATTTTAAACTCGATAAAATCATTGAACAAATGAGTAATGATAATCATTTGTTCAATGGTTATCTAGAGTGCTCAAATAAACCCGCATAGTAACTTGAAGGGAATTGGGTTGGACGATCTCACTACGGACCTCGATGGAACCTTTTGACTCGATATTTAACCGACTTGTCATTTCTTCAATGGTTATCTAGAGGGCTCAAATAAACCCGCATAGCAACTTGAAGGGAATTGGGTTGGACGATCTCACTACGGACCTCGATGGAACCTCTTGACTCGATATTTAACCGACTTGTCATTTCTTCAATGGTTATCTAGAGTGCTCAAATAAACCCGCATAGCAACTTGAAGGGAGTTGGGTTGGACGATCTCACTACGGACCTCGATGGAACCTCTTGACTCGATATTTAACCGACTTGTCATTTGTTCAATGGTTATCTAGAGTGCTCAAATAAACCCGCATAGCAACTTGAAGGGAATTGGGTTGGACGATCTCACTACGGACCTCGATGGAACCTTTTAACTCGATATTCAACCGACTTGTCATTTCTTCAATGGTTATCTAGAGTGCTCAAATAAACCCGCATAGCAACTTGAAGGGAGTTGGGTTGGACGATCTCACTACGGACCTCGATGGAACCTTTTGACTCGATATTCAACCGACTTGTCATTTGTTCAATGGTTATCTAGAGTGCTCAAATAAACCCGCATAGCAACTTGAAGGGAGTTGGGTTGGACGATCTCACTACGGACCTCGATGGAACCTCTTGACTCGATATTTAACCGACTTGTCATTTGTTCAATGGTTATCTAGAGGGCTCAAATAAACCCGCATAGCAACTTGAAGGGAATTGGGTTGGACGATCTCACTACGGACCTCGATGGAACCTCTTGACTCGATATTTAACCGACTTGTCATTTCTTCAATGGTTATCTAGAGGGCTCAAATAAACCCGCATAGCAACTTGAAGGGAGTTGGGTTGGACGATCTCACTACGGACCTCGATGGAACCTCTTGACTCGATATTTAACCGACTTGTCATTTCTTCAATGGTTATCTAGAGGGCTCAAATAAACCCGCATAGCAACTTGAAGGGAGTTGGGTTGGACGATCTCACTACGGACCTCGATGGAACCTCTTGACTCGATATTTAACCGACTTGTCATTTCTTCAATGGTTATCTAGAGGGCTCAAATAAACCCGCATAGCAACTTGAAGGGAATTGGGTTGGACGATCTCACTACGGACCTCGATGGAACCTCTTGACTCGATATTTAACCGACTTGTCATTTCTTCAATGGTTATCTAGAGGGCTCAAATAAACCCGCATAGCAACTTGAAGGGAGTTGGGTTGGACGATCTCACTACGGACCTCGATGGAACCTCTTGACTCGATATTTAACCGACTTGTCATTTCTTCAATGGTTATCTAGAGTGCTCAAATAAACCCGCATAGCAACTTGAAGGGAGTTGGGTTGGACGATCTCACTACGGACCTCGATGGAACCTCTTGACTCGATATTTAACCGACTTGTCATTTGTTCAATGGTTATCTAGAGTGCTCAAATAAACCCGCATAGCAACTTGAAGGGAATTGGGTTGGACGATCTCACTACGGACCTCGATGGAACCTTTTAACTCGATATTCAACCGACTTGTCATTTCTTCAATGGTTATCTAGAGTGCTCAAATAAACCCGCATAGCAACTTGAAGGGAGTTGGGTTGGACGATCTCACTACGGACCTCGATGGAACCTCTTGACTCGATATTTAACCGACTTGTCATTTGTTCAATGGTTATCTAGAGTGCTCAAATAAACCCGCATAGCAACTTGAAGGGAATTGGGTTGGACGATTTCACCACGGACCTCGATGGAACCTTTTGACTCGATATTCAACCGACTTGTCATTTGTTCAATGGTTATCTAGAGTGCTCAAATAAACCCGCATAGCAACTTGAAGGGAGTTGGGTTGGACGATCTCACTAAGGACCTCGATGGAACCTCTTGACTCGATATTTAACCGACTTGTCATTTGTTCAATGGTTATCTAGAGTGCTCAAATAAACCCGCATAGCAACTTGAAGGGAGTTGGGTTGGACGATCTCACTACGGACCTCGATGGAACCTTTTGACTCGATATTCAACCGACTTGTCATTTGTTCAATGGTTATCTAGAGTGCTCAAATAAACCCGCATAGCAACTTGAAGGGAGTTGGGTTGGACGATCTCACTAAGGACCTCGATGGAACCTCTTGACTCGATATTCAACCGACTTGTCATTTGTTCAATGGTTATCTAGAGTGCTCAAATAAACCCGCATAGCAACTTGAAGGGAGTTGGGTTGGACGATCTCACTAAGGACCTCGATGGAACCTCTTGACTCGATATTCAACCGACTTGTCATTTGTTCAATGGTTATCTAGAGTGCTCAAATAAACCCGTATAGCAACTTGAAGGGAATTGGGTTGGACGATCTCACTACGGACCTCGATGGAACCTTTTGACTCGATATTCAACCGACTTGTCATTTGTTCAGCAATACTCATTGCTTTTATACTTTCCCTTGGATTGTTCTAATGTTTGCATCTCATAAGTAAACCTAATCCCAATATCTAAATAATTATTATTATTAACTCTTTCTTAACCTTGAAATTGTGTTTAGAAGTGGCAAAGTAGATTTTATAAAGGAGCCAGAGAGGGCAAACAGTTTGAATGGGTGCAATGTAGCCAGCTCTACGTATCAATGCCCCTTGGCAATAAGTTAACCAATTTCACGGGTTGAGTCGACCTCAGGGCTGAAAAAGCAAGGAGCCTTTTGCAAGATCGTTTTAGCTTAGTAGTTCAATAATATTAACTACTAAGCAAATAGAATTTTTTTAGTAAAACGAAATAGAAAAGAGTTTTTTGGTCGTACATTTTGTGGATTCAGTAATATTTACTAATTGATTTACTTGATAAAAACCACTACTTACTGATGTTTCTTGACGCATTTCGCACCTGGTCAGTGCATTGTTCGTTGCTATTAGCTATGAATAAGTCTATTCAATAAGTAATTATAGAATTATTAAAAATATGTTGACACATGTAGACTCAAAGAAACTAAATAGTATGTTTTTCATATATATAAACAGGATTATTACGATAAACATTTCTTTAATATTAGACATTAAAACAAGTTGTATTAAAAAATAATAAAAGCATTGCCTAAAGAGGTTAACAAACATAATTTTATTTTAGTTACCTTATAATTTATAATAACGATATGTAATTTGGTTTTTATTGTTTTTATAATTACTTATTTGTTTTTAATACAAAGATATATATATATATATATATATATATACAAATATTAGAATCAGAGTTTTAGGTACGAATATAGAAAGCGAATTTCATTGCAATTTTCCATTTTCCATATATTGTGTTAGACTATTTTTTTGATTGTTAATTCACTGTTTTTTTTTTTTTTTTTTTTTTTTTTTTTGAAGTTGATGGTGATCTATAATTACTCATTCTATTCTTCTCTTGTATTC
>JBAIZL010000005.1:19367083-19374583 GCA_036971475.1 Prosapia bicincta
TCTTAGAGCTTAGCTGAAGTAGAGTCTCGAAACTCCGAATCCCGATAATTCAAGGATTCGTTAAATTCGAGCCTATTTTTATTTAAGTCTATTTTATCTATTTGAAGGAAAATGATGAATCCGGCTTCCAAAAATGTTTATAGCCATAGGGTATGCAATGGAAAAAAACTGGGCTTTCAAGAAATGTTCACATTAAAACTGTATGCAAAGGAAATAGGTCGGACTTTCATGAAATGCCCATATTGATACGGTATGTAAAGGAAATGAGTCAGGATCAAAGAAATGTTCATATCAGTACGTTTTACAAAGGAAATGAGTCGGACTTACAAGATATCTTTATATTAATACGGTATACAAAAGAAATGAAAAGGGCTTACAATAAATGTAAATATAATGTTCTATAAACTAATTTTGTGCACTCCTGATTGTAGTACTGTCTTAGGGTACATTAAAACGCCTATTTTTTCTATTTCAAATGAATATATTTCCGTGTAATCCGAGTTTTCGGTAATCCGAGGGGGTCTCGGTCCCATCTACCTTGAATTATAGAGACTCTATTGTATATGTGCCCACGGTGGTTAAAATAATTAAAAAATACACCTCCATTAAAAGTATTTTGAAGTTACGCATTTAAAAGTTTCTAAAACAACTTGTGCTAGTGATTTTAAATAAATAAAGCCTCTAAACCACAAATAACTTTTATTTAAACCTTATGTACATTTCAATTGCACAGCAATCATCTTCAGAGGTATTTAAAAAAAACAGCTGAGTTGTACATAAGGTTTAAATAAAAGTTATTTGTGGGTTAGAGGCTTTATATATTTAAAAATAAACATTATGTCACAGTTGCTACATACAGTTATTGTGCTAGTGAACTTGTGTACTGGTTATTTAAAGTTTTTACAGTGACTTTAATATTGTTAAAATGAATTTTACTAAGTTTAACAACAGTATAAATTATATCTGCTTGTAAAACTTGAAGCATATAGTCTCCACAGCATACACTTGAGTAACTCAATTCTTAAAAGTATTTAAATGTCGTTTCAATGCCGATGCTACGATTCCTTGTGGCAAATGTAACTAAGACGTACGTATATCAACATAAAATCAATTAACAAGTAATAAAATACATTAAGCAATCAAAGATTAAATAAGTCCATGTTATGTAAGAATACAATCAAGTTATATGGTTGAAATAATTGTTTACATGAACCAATTTTTACCCATTTTTTATAGAATGTTTACAAACAATTAGCTAGCTATTAAATAACACTTATTGATCAAATTGATTATTACAAAATGCTTCATGAACCCATAATTATCTTTAACTTTAAATATTTGAAGACAATAATTATTCAGGATCTAAAAGGGACGAATCTTGGATAGCTTGATGCTCACTGTTCTCTATGTCATTACGAATTATATTAATATACCCGCTTTCCAATTAATTTATTGTGCTTTGTTACATTTCTAAAAAACGCTTGTACTGTCAGTTTTAAAAACAACTTTCCCCAAGCATGTTTACTACAGCAGATATTTCTGGTATATTGTTCTTGAAATGTATAAAATATTTCTTCTTGTCTTAATATATAAATTCCAAGACAATATATATATATATTATATATATATATATATATATATATATATATATATATATATATATATATATATATATATATATATATATTAAAACAACATAGGTTATTCAAATACAAGAATATTCATTAATTTATATCCAAAGCTTTTCGTTGGCAAACAGTACCATCATCAGGAATGAAAATTACAATCTGATGATGTTCCTACATATATATATATAGGATTTACCAATCATCTTCAGAGGTAAAAAATATTGTATTCAAATACAATATTAAAAAAGTATTGTTCTTGAAATGTATAAAATGTTTCTTACTTCTTGCCTTAATATATAAATTTCAAGACAATATATATACACTCGTATGTATAACGTAGGCCTATGTATCTTTTCTGACCATTTTCACGCATATAAAGGAAACCCCGTCTTTTTGTTTATATTACTTGTCAAATATTTGTAAGAATCGAGTTATTTACGCATATGCTGTAGTTAGTAATTTAAAGCTAATCTCACTAGTTAAGACCCTGTGGCTACGGTTTTACTTATTGAGCATATATGTTTATTACAGGCGATACCTTAGAGTTTTCCTTGTTGATTCTAAGGCCATCATCTTGAGCCTCTCTGGGAACTCATGGACTGACTGCAGTAGAGCCATAGACTGTATAGAAAACTAAATGCCTGGTGGGTACTTAATTTCCAGTAAATCCCGAGCAATGTAATTATCACTGGCAATGAAAACGCTGATCAACTAGCCAAGCTGGAAATAAGCCTCCCCCAGCCCGAGCATCTGAGTTCACTACAGTCCTCCACGTCCCTAATAAAGACGTCCACCAAGAAATGGAATCCCGTTCGATTGAGGTAACTCTGGGCAGAAAACGAAGGTAAGATCTTGTGACGAGTATTCTAGACCAATTGACCAAAACTTGCCCCGATCTGTTAGCGTTGCAGCTTTCATATTGATGACCGGTCATGATTACCTTGCTGCGCACCTCCACCGCATTCATGTGCTACCGACCCCGGAGTGTCTGCTGTGTGGTGGTGAACCTATGAATGCCGAACTCCTTAATGATTGCACAGCTCTGGACCGAGCCCAGGATTACTTTGCTGCGCACCTCCACCGCATTCATGTGCTACCAACCCCGGAGTGACTGCTGTGTGGTGGTGAACTTATGAATACCGAACTCCTTAATGATTGCACAGCCTTGGACCGAGCCCAGGATTACCTTGCTGCGCACCTCCACCGCATTCATGTGCTACCGATCCCGGAGTGTCTGCTGTGTGGTGGTGAACTTATGAATGCCGAACTCCTTAATGATTGCACAGCCCTGGACCGAGCCCAGGATTACCTTGCTGCGCACCTCCACCGCATTCATGTGGTACCGACCCCGGAGTGACTGCTGTGTGGTGGTGAACTTATGAATGCCGAACTCCTTAATGATTGCACAGCCCTGGACCGAGCCCAGGATTACCTTGCTGCGCACCTCCACCGCATTCATGTGCTACCGACCCCGGAGTGTCTGCTGTGTGGTGGTGAACCTATGAATGCCGAACACCTTAATGATTGCACAGCCCTGGACCGAGCCCAGGATTACCTTGCTGCGCACCTCCATCGCATTCATGTGCTACCGACCCCGGAGTGTCTGCTGTGTGGTGGTGAACTTATGAATGCCGAACACCTTAATGATTGCACAGCCCTGGACCGCGCCCAGGATTACCTTGCTGCGCACCTCCACCGCATTCATGTGCTACCGACCCCGGAGTGTCTGCTGTGTGGTGGTGAACTTATGAATGCCGAACACCTTAATGATTGCACAGCCCTGGACCGCGCCCAGGATTACCATGCTGCGCACCTCCACCGCATTCATGTGCTACCGACCCCGGAGTGTCTGCTGTGTGGTGGTGAACTTATGAATGCCGAACACCTTAATGATTGCACAGCCCTGGACCGCGCCCAGGATTACCTTGCTGCGCACCTCCACCGCATTCATGTGCTACCGACCCCGGAGTGTCTGCTGTGTGGTGGTGAACTTATGAATGCCGAACACCTTAATGATTGCACAGCCCTGGACCGCGCCCAGGATTACCATGCTGCGCACCTCCACCGCATTCATGTGCTACCGACCCCGGAGTGTCTGCTGTGTGGTGGTGAACTTATGAATGCCGAACTCCTTAATGATTGCACAGCCCTGGACCGAGCCCAGGATTACCTTGCTGCGCACCTCCATCGCATTCATGTGCTACCGACCCCGGAGTGTCTGCTGTGTGGTGGTGAACTTATGAATGCCGAACTCCTTAATGATTGCACAGCCCTGGACCGAGCCCAGGATTACCTTGCTGCGCACCTCCACCGCATTCATGTGCTACCGACCCCGGAGTGACTGCTGTGTGGTGGTGAACTTATGAATGCCGAACACCTTAATGATTGCACAGCCCTGGACCGGGCCCAGGATTACTTTGCTGCGCACCTCCACCGCATTCATGTGCTACCAACCCCGGAGTGTTTGCTGTGTGGTGGTGAACTTATGAATGCCGAACTCCTTAATGATTGCACAGCCCTGGACCGAGGCCAGGATTACTTTGCTGCGCACCTCCACCGCATTCATGTGCTACCGACCCCGGAGTGTCTGCTGTGTGGTGGTGAACTTATGAATGCCGAACTCCTTAATGATTGCACAGCCCTGGACCGAGCCCAGGATTACCTTGCTGCGCACCTCCATCGCATTCATGTGCTACCGACCCCGGAGTGTCTGCTGTGTGGTGGTGAACTTATGAATGCCGAACTCCTTAATGATTGCACAGCCCTGGACCGCGCCCAGGATTACCTTGCTGCGCACCTCCACCGCATTCATGTGCTACCGACCCCGGAGTGTCTGCTGTGTGGTGGTGAACTTATGAATGCCGAACTCCTTAATGATTGCACAGCCCTGGACCGAGCCCAGGATTACCTTGCTGCGCACCTCCATCGCATTCATGTGCTACCGACCCCGGAGTGACTGCTGTGTGGTGGTGAACTTATGAATGCCGAACACCTTAATGATTGCACAGCCCTGGACCGGGCCCAGGATTACTTTGCTGCGCACCTCCATCGCATTCATGTGCTACCGACCCCGGAGTGTCTGCTGTGTGGTGGTGAACTTATGAATGCCGAACACCTTAATGATTGCACAGCCCTGGACCGCGCCCAGGATTACCATGCTGCGCACCTCCACCGCATTCATGTTCTACCAACCCCGGAGTGTTTGCTGTGTGGTGGTGAACTTATGAATGCCGAACTCCTTAATGATTGCACAGCCCTGGACCGAGCCCAGGATTACTTTGCTGCGCACCTCCACCGCATTCATGTGCTACCGACCCCGGAGTGTGTGCTGTGTGGTGGTGAACTTATGAATGCCGAACTCCTTAATGATTGCACAGCCCTGGACCGAGCCCAGGATTACTTTGCTGCGCACCTCCACCGCATTCATGTGCTACCGACCCCGGAGTGTTTGCTGTGTGGTGGTGAACTTATGAATGCCGAACTCCTTAATGATTGCACAGCCCTGGACCGAGCCCAGGATTACTTTGCTGCGCACCTCCACCGCATTCATGTGCTACCAACCCCGGAGTGTTTGCTGTGTGGTGGTGAATTTATGAATGCCGAACTCCTTAATGATTGCACAGCCCTGGACCGAGCCCAGGATTACTTTGCTGCGCACCTCCACCGCATTCATGTGCTACCAACCCCGGAGTGTTTGCTGTGTGGTGGTGAACTTATGAATGCCGAACTCCTTAATGATTGCACAGCCCTGGACCGAGCCCAGGATTACTTTGCTGCGCACCTCCACCGCATTCATGTGCCACCGACCCCGGAGTGTCTGCTGTGTGGTGCTGAACCTATGAATGCCGAACTCCTTAATGATTGCACAGCCCTGGACCGAGCCCAGGATTACTTTGCTGCGCACCTCCACCGCATTCATGTGCTACCGACCCCGGAGTGTGTGCTGTGTGGTGGTGAACTTATGAATGCCGAACTCCTTAATGATTGCACCGCCCTGGACCGAGCCCAGGATTACTTTGCTGCGCACCTCCACCGCATTCATGTGCTACCGACCCCGGAGTGTTTGCTGTATGGTGGTGAACTTATGAATGCCGAACTCCTTAATGATTGCACAGCCCTGGACCGAGCCCAGGATTACTTTGCTGCGCACCTCCACCGCATTCATGTGCTACCGACCCCGGAGTGTTTGCTGTGTGGTGGTGAATTTATGAATGCCGAACTCCTTAATGATTGCACAGCCCTGGACCGAGCCCAGGATTACTTTGCTGCGCACCTCCACCGCATTCATGTGCTACCGACCCCGGAGTGTGTGCTGTGTGGTGGTGAACTTATGAATGCCGAACTCCTTAATGATTGCACAGCCTTGGACCGGGTCCAGGATTACTGCAGTCCCATCTTCAGGGATGCCCATCTCTACTGGTCAGCGCGTCGCCAAAGAGTGTGCGTTGACTAGTAAGTAAGTATATTTTTATGTTTACGTTTTCATTTTGTCAATTAAAATAATATCACAAACCTAAATTATAAGTTTAGACAAATAAATTGAATAAAACGTTATTCATCACCAACAATGTATTAGCAGTGTTTACAGAAAGGATATGAAACTAATGTTTAATCTACCAATTAGCTATTTCAATTAATTTGTGGTCACTCGGGTTAATAACGTTAACAAATATCAGCTGATAACTCCTACAAACTTCTATTAACAAAATAGTTTTTCCTTACTTTCATATCAGATAAATATGGCAACCCTGTATGGAGAGTCAACATGGATCAGCTGTAAATGTCAAATAGGAATGCGGTCAATCTGATTTTAACACGAATCGTTCCATAGCGCAGACCAAATAACACTTACCAAGATCAAACAAAGTAATTTAAGGGCTTAATAACAGTTTTTAAATAAGATTAATGACCCTAAATTTCGATTAAGTTTTCCATAAACGCTCTAATCATAAAACAATATACCATTAAAAATATTTGCCTTTCTGAAATGCGTGCTACGAATGTCTATATTCTAAATTTAATTATATAATGTATAGAATGTGTATTAGAGGGTTGCAGGGGGAGATTACACAAGCAAGCTTGGAAATGGTATGTATAAGTAGTACGTGTAGCACGAACCCTACGGTCCAACAGTAGGGGAGCATTTTATGAATGCGGGTAATTTATGTGTAGGCTAAATGTGTTGAATTCTTCCACCACCTCAAGTATGTTGATGCACAATCAAAATACTAACGAAAGGAATCGGAACGCAAACAAAATATGCCTACGACCATTGCAGCTTGAATACGATTTTATTTGTGCGAAAAACTATACTATTTGCAATACCTGCCACAATATTCTTTTTATTTGGGTTTGTAAACTTAATTGTTTGAATTTTTTTTGTGGACTCTGTTGTAACAAACGTTTTTGAAATTTGTACGTTTGAAATAGTAAAATAACACCTAAAATAAAATTGAATTAACTTTATGAAGCATACTCAAATAAAACGTTTTTCATAAATTTACCATTAACACGTTATTTTATTTTTTTCAAACGAAACCTTTTTTATTTTTTACAACCTTCAAGTTATGAGATCGTGATGCTGGCTTTCACAGACTCCATGTTTCATTTCTTATTATTATGAAATATCATGTTTAAAATTTTCTGCAGTTCAATATCATTTGTGGTGTTATTTTAATAAAGTTTTAATTTTTGTTGATAGCTTTTACAAATATATTATATAAAGTACAACACAAATTACACTATAATTTTTTTTCTGAAATCATAATGAAACATTGACACTACAATTATTATCGTACCTTAGTAGAATTATTTGATTACCTCTTACAAAACAATAAATATAAAATTTAAAAAAAGAAATAATTGAAATATT
>JBAIZL010000005.1:19379583-19387083 GCA_036971475.1 Prosapia bicincta
AAGTCTATACTTGTACGAGCAAGTATCTGTGCAAGTTAATATCTGTGTAAGTCTATACTTGTACGAGTAAGTATCTGTGCAAGTTAATATCTGTGTAAGTCTATACTTGTACGAGTAAGTACCTGTGCAAGTTAATATCTGTGTAAGTCTATACTTGTACGAGTAAGTATCTGTGCAAGTTAATATCTGTGTAAGTCTATACTTGTACGAGTAAGTACCGGTGCAAGTTAATATCTGTGCAAGTCTATACTTGTATGAGTAAGTATCTGTGCAAGTTAATATCTGTGTAAGTCTATACTTGTACGAGTAAGTACCTGTGCAAGTTAATATCTGTGTAAGTCTATACTTGTACGAGTAAGTACCTGTGCAAGTTAATATCTGTGTAAGTCTATACTTGTACGAGTAAGTACCTGTGCAAGTTAATATCTGTGTAAGTCTATACTTGTACGAGTAAGTACCTGTGCAAGTTAATTTCTGTGTAAGTCTATACTTGTACGAGTAAGTACCTGTGCAAGTTAATATCTGTGTAAGTCTATACTTGTACGAGTAAGTATCTGTGCAAGTTAATATCTGTGTAAGTCTATACTTGTACGAGTAAGTATCTGTGCAAGTAAATATCTGTGTAAGTCTATACTTGTACGAGTAAGTACCTGTGCAAGTTAATATCTGTGTAAGTCTATACTTGTACGAGTAAGTATCTGCAAGTTAATATCTGTGTAAGTCTATACTTGTACGAGTAAGTATCTGTGCAAGTTAATATCTGTGTAAGTCTATACTTGTACGAGCAAGTATCTGTGCAAGTTAATATCTGTGTAAGTCTATACTTGTACGAGAAAGTATCTGTGCAAGTTAATATCTGCGTACGTCTATACTTGTACGAGTAAGTACCTGTGCAAGTTAATATCTGTGTAAGTCTATACTTGTACGAGTAAGTACCTGTGCAAGTTAATATCTGTGTAAGTCTATACTTGTACGAGTAATTATCTGTGCAAGGTAATATCTATGTAAGTCTATACTTGTACGAGTAAGTACCTGTGCAAGTTAATATCTGTGTAAGTCTATACCTGTACGAGTAAGTATCTGTGCAAATTAATATCTGCGTACGTCTATACTTGTACGAGTAAGTACCTGTGCAAGTTAATATCTGTGTAAGTCTATACTTGTACGAGTAAGTACCTGTGCAAGTTAATATCTGTGTAAGTCTATACTTGTACGAGTAATTATCTGTGCAAGGTAATATCTATGTAAGTCTATACTTGTACGAGTAAGTACCTGTGCAAGTTAATATCTGTGTAAGTCTATACTTGTACGAGTAAGTATCTGTGCAAGTTAATATCTGTGTAAGTCTATACTTGTACGAGTAAGTATCTGTGCAAGTTAATATCTGTGTAAGTCTATACTTGTAGGAGTAAGTATCTGTGCAAATTAATATCTGTGTAAGTCTATACTTGTACGAGTAAGTATCTGTGCAGGTTAATATCTGTGTAAGTCTATACTTGTACGAGTAAGTATCTGTGCAAGTTAATATCTGTGTAAGTCTATACTTGTACGAGTAAGTATCTGTGCAAGTTAATATCTGTGTAAGTCTATACTTGTACGAGTAAGTATCTGTGCAAGTTAATATCTGTGTAAGTCTATACTTGTACGAGTAAGTATCTGTGCAAGTTAATATCTGTGTAAGTCTATACTTGTACGAGTAAGTATCTGTGCAAGTTAATATCTGTGTAAGTCTATACTTGTACGAGCAAGTATCTGTGCAAGCCAGTATACCTATTTTTATACAGTTTCACATTCCTTGGATACACTTTAAAACCTTAATAACAAATAATCTCAGCCCTCCATTCTTACACGCACCCTCGCTTCATCCCGATTCTCCCCAAGAGTAAAAGATTTCTTAGTAGACTTACTAATTACACAATTATGGGTATTACTAATTACACAACAACGACTGAAGGGGTTTATGGGAGTCAATATTGCGTTCTCTTGGATTCATTAGGTAAATAATTAGGCTACTGCATGTGTAACTTTAATCCGCTTGAAATTATAATTCGTTGTACAGAAATTGTTATGGTTTAACATATTACTTATCTGTTATATGAATATACATCTTTTCATTATAAAATTATTATTTTGTTATATATATTATTAATAACATAAACAGTTTACAAACAAGAATGTACTGTCTGAAGAGATCTTAAAGTTTTCGCCAGAGATTAACACATCCTCTTGAAAACTTTTGAAGAGGATGTGTTAACGAGCTCAAGCCTTTGATAATGTTAGCATTGTAGCTTGCTAGAAGCTCAAGACCTCTTGAATATGTACATTCTTGTTTTTACAACAAGAAAACATTGGATCTTTTTAATTATACGTGCATTTATTATAAGTGTATATACATTCATACATATATTTACACACACACACACACACATAAATATATATATATATATATATATATATATATATATATATATATATATATATATACAGTATATACATTCATACCTATATTTTACATACACATATATATATATATATATATATATATATATATATATATTATGAAGAAATAAGACAAATATATAATAAAAAGAAATAAGACATTATGAATATATAAATAAATAAGACAAATACAAATACAAGAATAATTTATTGAATGTACAATTCAATAAATTGTACATTGTACATTCAATAAATTATTCTTGTATTTGTATTTGTCTTATTTCTTTATTAGTATACAAGAATACATATTGTAGTATATATATATATATATATATATATATATATATATATATATATATATTGTTTCATGGAAACATTATTGTAATTTTCATTCCTGATGATGTTGGTACTGTTTGCCAACGAAAAGCTTTGGATATAAAATAATAAATATTCTTGTATTTGAATAACCTATAATGTTTAAAATATATATATATATATATATATATATATATATATATATTGGTTATTTTACACGTTAATCTAGCCAGGCTTATTTTATGGTTTGCAATGCATTGTATCTAAATACAACTGAATATTTTTATTATGTTTTCGTCCCTTAATAAAATTTGGTATATATTATTATAATAATTTGCATCCGTCCTTTCTTTCTCCAATTCAACAGACTCACTATATTTTAATTTAAATTCTTGATAAACTGTAAAACAAATTAATGAATAATTATAAAAACTACGCGTATTTCATTCATTTCGAATTCTTCATTTCATTTAAAATTCTTTGAAAAAGATGAATACGTGTTTCTGATATCTACCATCTACACAATCTATCCAAATTTGTGTTAGAGCAGTATACTAATATTTCTGATAGGTAGGATATAAGTTTGAAACGTGTCATTTGCGGGCAAGATGACATTACATGGAAACACAGATTAACAGAATACTGTATTCAACAATAGACTCTAGCAGGCACGTAGAGTAACCCAATAACTTCTTATATATAAATAATTTAAATTTTTAAAATATCTTAATTTTTACTCGATTACCTGGTTTTGCTTGAAACAAGTGTTTGATATTTTATAAAATTAAATTAATTCCATTTATTTTAAGTGATTTTATTGAAAGTAGTTTTGTATAGAATTACGCATTTCAAAATTCGGTCACTAGGATTTAAAATAATGACTAAAAGTTGAAAAACCAGTTTATAAGGGCTACATTCAAACTAAAATTGCCAAGTAAAAACATTCTATATATAGGAACTTTAAAAATAATATTAGTAAATGGTATTTTATGATATTGATTATATACAAAATAGATTACAGTAAATAAATCTTTATAAATAATATAAAGTCTATAACAAGTTTTAATTTAAAGGTTAAGGTTTACAAAAAAAAATCGTTTATTTTTCAATATTTTGTCTACAAACATTGGATTACATATCAAACTTATATCATGGAATATTTTTATATGCATACTGGTCGTACTTTTAATGTTAATATTAAAACGATTAATAAAGCATTTTATTTTTACATTATGTTTATAAATTTTAAATTAATTAAGTAACGCTAGTATAGTTACACAATTTTCCGTTAGACTTATAGAAGGCTGTACAATAAACCACCCTAAGGCTCTGGGGCGAGTACTGTGAATGGATCTGCACCAAACAAACCATTCTGGGAATATGTTATCCAATCCTTCCAAATTATACTAACTTCTGTTCAGCGGTAGGCGTCCACTAGATACACACTTACACACAGACATACATACTTCGGCTTTTGAACCATCCTAAACCGCTGGGGTGGGGACCTAGATCTACACCAAACTTCACACTAATCATCTTGGGAATTGTTACATAACCCATCCAAATTTCACTATCTTTTGTTCAGCGGTTAAGACGTCCATAAAATACATACATACATCGGTTTTTGAACCCCCCCCCTAAGCCTCTGGGGTGGAGCCTTGTGGAAGGATCTGCACCATACTTTCCACGAACCGTCCTGAAAATATGAGAAATAATCTCTCCAAATTTCATTAGCTTCTGTTTCTTAAGATACATACATACACATATACATACATATATCGTTTTTCGAACCATCCTAAGGAGCACTGGCGATGTATCTACACCAAACATCACACGAACCATCCTAGGAATATTTTAAACAATTCCTTCAAATTTCATTAGCTTCTGTTCTTAAGATACATACATACACATATACATACATATATCGTTTTTCGAACCATCCTAAGGAGCACTGGCGATGTATCTACACCAAACATCACACGAACCATCCTAGGAATATTTTAAACAATTCCTTCAAATTTCATTAGCTTCTCTTCTTAAGATACATACATACACATATACATACATATATCGTTTTTCGAACCATCCTAAGGAGCACTGGCGATGTATCTACACCAAACATCACACGAACTATCCTAGGAATATTTTAAACAATTCCTTCAAATTTCATTAAGTTCTGTTCTTAAGATACATACATACACATATACATACATATATCGTTTTTCGAACCATCCTAAGGAGCACTGGCGATGTATCTACACCAAACATCACACGAACTATCCTAGGAATATTTTAAACAATTCCTTCAAATTTCATTAAGTTCTGTTCTTAAGATACATACATACACATATACATACATATATCGTTTTTCGAACCATCCTAAGGAGCACTGGCGATGTATCTACACCAAACATCACACGAACTATCCTAGGAATATTTTAAACAATTCCTTCAAATTTCATTAGCTTCTGTTCTTAAGATACATACATACACATATACATACACATATCGTTTTTCGAACCATCCTAAGGAGCACTGGCGATGTATCTACACCAAACATCACACGAACCATCCTAGGAATATTTTAAACAATTCCTTCAAATTCATTAAGTTCTGTTCAGCAGTTTAGGCGTCTATAACATACATACATTTTAATATATATAGACTTCTCGATAACCAGTCCATGGTTAGAAGATTGAAGAGAACCAAACCCTTTGAGTTAGTGTAGTGTTATGTTGTGCTGTGCTAGATTTAATATAATATGTATTGACAATGTTCAGACAAAAACTAATGAGTCAATGGGCACTTTAGTTATATGAGTATTTAGGTTAAGATAATGCAAGGAAAGTTAATGGTTGGTCTAATAAGACCCGCTTTAATATATATATATATATATATATATATATATATATATATATATATATATATATATATATATATGAATTTATTTATATATCATTTGAATTTTATTTTTTAAATTAATATTACGTTTAATATTGTATGAATTATAATAAATAATCCATCAAATTATGTATAGGAAACGCATTTTGTTATTTTGTGTCTTAAATAGATTTTTATGTTTACATGTTTCATTAAAACGTTAGTATTTAACCTTAAAACGTGCAATCTCCCATAACTACGTATCTACTTTTAAACTCAATTGATTCATTTATTTCATCTAGTTCTGAAAGAAAAATAACAAACATCTAGCATCGGAGTCACGTGACTTCATCGATTTATTCAACAACTTAATGTAGATAAAACGTTAGTGTTTGAGGTGGAAAGGCATCCGTCCAATTACAGAAAGTGGCTTACATAGGAATCGCCGATAACTAGGCAAAGGGAGAGGCTGCGGCCCTAATTCTTATTTAGAGGTAGTGGACCATGCTCGCCGTAATCCTTACTTTCATTAGCTGAAACCTTCAACTTTACCTTCAGCAATACCAGTTTTACAAGCTTTACGCGGTGTTTTCCCAACGCTACTGCCTTGTTTCGCCTGGAATGTCTGCTTTATACGCGCGCTACAACATTTACATGATACATCTTGTATCTAAAACTTCTTTGTGTCTAAAACCTTAAGCCTCAATAGCTACAAGACCTCATAGGTTTTAAGGGAAAATAGATCTGTACTTTATATAAAGTAGCAGAAATTGTGAGTCTTTTCAAAGTTGCTTAAAACATGTTTTGTTGGTGTCTGTTGGGAAAGCATTTACAAAAATATGAAAAAAATCAAAAATCTTTTTAGAGATTTTTGTTATTACAAATAAAACACCACAAATTACAAATCAGTAAAAAAATTAATAAATTTAAGCTTCGTTTTATAACTATAAATCACAAAACAATGGACAGAACGTAATTTGAAAATTAGTTGTTTTACACAACAAATCGCAAAAAACATAAATCAATGAGAGATGTATGAAAAAAACAGTATTAACGACAGAACAGACGGCAAAGATACTAAGACATATTTTTACAGAAATTACGATATAGTTGATAAAGTAAATAACAAATTTATAAGTATATCTTAAAAAAACAGAAAAATAAAAATATCTAAATAAGGAACATTGTTGTATAAATCTAAACAAAAATCAATCCACATAGCTGAATAAGAAACAGAAACGTATACATTAAAATGAAAGTAATTAGCAGTACAAAATAATTGAAACTAGAATAAAATCCAGATTAATACAAACTTTAAATTTGTTAGAAATATATATAGGCTACTCTAAGACAAAAATAATAAGGACATACAAAATTCATGTCCGAAAATGAAAAGGACAAATCCATGGAAAATTGTAAAATCAAAACGCAGATACCTAATTTCAAATAACATACACAACCACAGAAATCACCAAATAATAATATTGAAAATACAAAAACAATACTAGGCCTTTAACCATGTACAAAATTTAGTTATGTGACAACAAACAAGTAAAATCTAAAACTACAAACAAAAACACAATGCAGAAACGTAAATACTATTGGGTATTTACATGTGTAAAGCCAATTCAGAAAAGCTAAGCAAGAAACAAATATCTATGACTACAAGCAACAAAACCATTTAAAAAACTAAATTTGAAACTGAGACGAATACAAGAACGCAAAAATGAAGTTTTTATTAACAAAACAGAAACAATGGATGTAACTAAGAATGTGAAATGTAAACTTTATTAGTTATATATATATATATATATATATATATATATATATATATACGATGATGATGATGATGATAAATAGTTTATA
>JBAIZL010000005.1:19397083-19469583 GCA_036971475.1 Prosapia bicincta
GAGGACTAAGGATATGTCATGATGATCTTATGGTACATAGAACCTTAAGACAGACTGGGGAAAATTAATGCATTCTCTTTCCAGACCCGCTAGCGTTCATATTTCATTATTAGCAATCATCATTTTCAATATTAGCCAATATTAGTCAATCATTAGCCAATATTTTCGTTTTTGAATGAAGGCCGTAAAAAGAAAACAACTACTGACAGAAAATACTTACAGTATACGGTACGTGGTTCATTCTCCTTCCATCAACATTCCAGTATACCTTTAATATATCCGTCCCCTTAACACTAATACAGCTTTAATTGTTTTTATTAATTATTACTAGTAATAGTAATAAGTAAATATTCACGAACACCGACACATAATTTACTCTCAAGCGTTTGAAATCATCACCAACATTTATACAACATACAATCTTGTAATTTTAGTTACACTCATAGTTTAATCTTTAGTAGTTATACCCATTGATAGTGATAACCAGGCCATTGATTAATATGTGAGAAAATAAATGATTGTGAGTTAACGTTCGTTGCTATTTAATCATTATCTTTCTCTCAAACCTGCTTAGTTTCTGCTTAGTTTAATCTTTAGTAGTTAAACTCATTGATAGGGATTTCCTGATCATTGATTGTTATATGACAAAATAAATTATTGTGAGTTAATGTTCGTTGCTATTTAATCATTATCTTTCTCTCACACCTGCTTAGTTTAATCTTTAGTAGTTAAACTCATTGATAGGGATTTCCTGATCATTGATTGTTACATGAGAAAATAAATTATTGTGAGTTAATGTTCGTTGCTATTTAATCATTATCTTTCTCTCAAACCTGCTTAGTTTCTGCTTAGTTTAATCTTTAGTAGTTAAACTCATTGATAGGGATTTCCTGATCATTGATTGTTATATGACAAAATAAATTATTGTGAGTTAATGTTCGTTGCTATTTAATCATTATCTTTCTCTCACACCTGCTTAGTTTAATCTTTAGTAGTTAAACTCATTGATAGGGATTTCCTGATCATTGATTGTTACATGAGAAAATAAATTATTGTGAGTTAATGTTCGTTGCTATTTAATCATTATCTTTCTCTCAAACCTGCTTAGTTTCTGCTTAGTTTAATCTTTAGTAGTTAAACTCATTGATAGGGATTTCCTGATCATTGATTGTTATATGAGAAAATAAATTATTGTGAGTTAATGTTCGTTGCTATTTAATCATTATCTTTCTCTCAAACCTGCTTAGTTTAATCTTTAGTAGTTAAACTCATTGATAGGGATTTCCTGATCATTGATTGTTACATGAGAAAATAAATTATTGTGAGTTAATGTTCGTTGCTATTTAATCATTATCTTTCTCTCAAACCTGCTTAGTTTCTGCTTAGTTTAATCTTTAGTAGTTAAACTCATTGATAGGGATTTCCTGATCATTGATTGTTACATGAGAAAATAAATTATTGTGAGTTAATGTTCGTTGCTATTTAATCATTATCTTTCTCTCAAACCTGCTTAGTTTCTGCTTAGTTTAATCTTTAGTAGTTAAACTCATTGATAGGGATTTCCTGATCATTGATTGTTATATGAGAAAAAAAATTATTGTGAGTTAATGTTCGTTGCTATTTAATCATTATCTTTCTCTCAAACCTGCTTAGTTTCTGCTTAGTTTAATCTTTAGTAGTTAAACTCATTGATAAGGATTTCCTGATCATTGATTGTTATATGAGAAAATAAATTATTGTGAGTTAATGTTCGTTGCTATTTAATCATTATCTTTCTCTCAAACCTGCTTAGTTTCTGCTTAGTTTAATCTTTAGTAGTTAAACTCATTGATAGGGATTTCCTGATCATTGATTGTTACATGAGAAAATAAATTATTGTGAGTTAATGTTCGTTGCTATTTAATCATTATCTTTCTCTCAAACCTGCTTAGTTTCTGCTTAGTTTAATCTTTAGTAGTTAAACTCATTGATAGGGATTTCCTGATCATTGATTGTTACATGAGAAAATAAATTATTGTGAGTTAATGTTCGTTGCTATTTAATCATTATCTATCTCTCAAACCTGCTTAGTTTCTGTTTAGTTTAATCTTTAGTAGTTAAACTCATTGATAGGGATTTCCTGATCATTGATTGTTACATGAGAAAATAAATTATTGTGAGTTAATGTTCGTTGCTATTTAATCATTATCTTTCTCTCAAACCTGCTTAGTTTCTGCTTAGTTTAATCTTTAGTAGTTAAACTCATTGATAGGGATTTCCTGATCATTGATTGTTATATGAGAAAATAAATTATTGTGAGTTAATGTTCGTTGCTATTTAATCATTATCTTTCTCTCAAACCTGCTTAGTTTCTGCTTACTTTAATCTTTAGTAGTTAAACTCATTGATAGGGATTTCCTGATCATTGATTGTTATATGAGAAAATAAATTATTGTGAGTTAATGTTCGTTGCTATTTAATCATTATCTTTCTCTCAAACCTGCTTAGTTTCTGCTTAGTTTAATCTTTAGTAGTTAAACTCATTGATAGGGATTTCCTGATCATTGATTGTTATATGAGAAAATAAATTATTGGGAGTTAATGTTCTTTGCTATTTAATCATTATCTTTCTCTCAAACCTGCTTAGTTTCTGCCTAGTTTAATCCTTAGTAGTTAAACTCATTGCTAGGGATTTCCTGATCATTGATTGTTATATGACAAAATAAATTATTCTGAGTTAATGTTCTTTCCTATTTAATCATTATCTTTCTCTCAAACCTGCTTAGTTTCTGCTTAGTTTAATCTTTAGTAGTTAAACTCATTGATAGGGATTTCCTGATCATTGATTGTTATATGAGAAAATAAATTATTGTGAGTTAATGTTCGTTGCTATTTAATCATTATCTTTCTCTCAAACCTGCTTAGTTTCTGCTTAGTTTAATCTTTAGTAGTTAAACTCATTGATAGGGATTTCCTGATCATTGATTGTTATATGAGAAAATAAATTATTGTGAGTTAATGTTCGTTGCTATTTAATCATTATCTTTCTCTCAAACCTGCTTAGTTTCTGCTTAGTTTAATCTTTAGTAGTTAAACTCATTGATAGGGATTTCCTGATCATTGATTGTTATATGAGAAAATAAAATATTGTGAGTTAATGTTCGTTGCTATTTAATCATTATCTTTCTCTCAAACCTGCTTAGTTTCTGCTTAGTTTAATCTTTAGTAGTTAAACTCATTGATATGGATTTCCTGATCATTGATTGATATATGAGAAAATAAATTATTGTGAGTTAATGTTCATTGCTATTTAATCATTATCTTTCTCTCAAACCTGCTTAGTTTCTGCTTAGTTTAATCTTTAGTAGTTAAACTCATTGATAGGGATTTCCTGATCATTGATTGTTATATGAGAAAATAAATTATTGTGAGTTAATGTTCGTTGCTATTTAATCATTATCTTTCTCTCAAACCTGCTTAGTTTCTGCTTAGTTTAATCTTTAGTAGTTAAACTCATTGATAGGGATTACCTGATCATTGATTGTTACATGAGAAAATAAATTATTGTGAGTTAATGTTCGTTGCTATTTAATCATTATCTTTCTCTCAAACCTGCTTAGTTTCTGCTTAGTTTAATCTTTAGTAGTTAAACTCATTGATAGGGATTTCCTGATCATTGATTGTTACATGAGAAAATAAATTATTGTGAGTTAATGTTCGTTGCTATTTAATCATTATCTTTCTCTCAAACCTGCTTAGTTTCTGTTTAGTTTAATCTTTAGTAGTTAAACTCATTGATAGGGATTTCCTGATCATTGATTGTTACATGAGAAAATAAATTATTGTGAGTTAATGTTCGTTGCTATTTAATCATTAGCTTTCTCTCAAACCTGCTTAGTTTCTGCTTAGTTTAATCTTTAGTAGTTAAACTCATTGATAGGGATTTCCTGATCATTGATTGTTATATGAGAAAATAAATTATTGTGAGTTAATGTTCGTTGCTATTTAATCATTATCTTTCTCTCAAACCTGCTTAGTTTCTGCTTAGTTTAATCTTTAGTAGTTAAACTCATTGATAGGGATTTCCTGATCATTGATTGTTATATGAGAAAATAAATTATTGTGAGTTAATGTTCGTTGCTATTTAATCATTATCTTTCTCTCAGACCTGCTTAGTTTCTGCTTACTTTAATCTTTAGTAGTTAAACTCATTGATAGGGATTTCCTGATCATTGATTGTTATATGAGAAAATAAATTATTGGGAGTTAATGTTCTTTGCTATTTAATCATTATCTTTCTCTCAAACCTGCTTAGTTTCTGCCTAGTTTAATCCTTAGTAGTTAAACTCATTGCTAGGGATTTCCTGATCATTGATTGTTATATGACAAAATAAATTATTCTCAGTTAATGTTCTTTAATATTTAATCATTATCTTTCTCTCAAACCTGCTTAGTTTCTGCTTAGTTTAATCTTTAGTAGTTAAACTCATTGATAGGGATTTCCTGATCATTGATTGTTATATGAGAAAATAAATTATTGTGAGTTAATGTTCGTTGCTATTTAATCATTATCTTTCTCTCAAACCTGCTTAGTTTCTGCTTAATTTAATCTTTAGTAGTTAAACTCATTGATAGGGATTTCCTGATCATTGATTGTTATATGAGAAAATAAATTATTGTGAGTTAATGTTCGTTGCTATTTAATCATTATCTTTCTCTCAAATCTGCTTAGTTTCTGCTTAGTTTAATCTTTAGTAGTTAAACTCATTGATAGGGATTTCCTGATCATTGATTGTTATATGAGAAAATAAATTATTGGGAGTTAATGTTCTTTGCTATTTAATCATTATCTTTCTCTCAAACCTGCTTAGTTTCTGCCTAGTTTAATCCTTAGTAGTTAAACTCATTGCTAGGGATTTCCTGATCATTGATTGTTATATGACAAAATAAATTATTCTGAGTTAATGTTCTTTCCTATTTAATCATTTTCTTTCTCTCAAACCTGCTTAGTTTCTGCTTAGTTTAATCCTTAGTAGTTAAACTCATTGCTAGGGATTTCCTGATCATTGATTGTTATATGACAAAATAAATTATTCTGAGTTAATGTTCTTTCCTATTTAATCATTATCTTTCTCTCAAACCTGCTTAGTTTCTGCTTAGTTTAATCCTTAGTAGTTAAACTCATTGCTAGGGATTTCCTGATCATTGATTGTTATATGACAAAATAAATTATTCTGAGTTAATGTTCTTTCCTATTTAATCATTATCTTTCTCTCAAACCTGCTTAGTTTCTGTTTAGTTTAATCTTTAGTAGTTAAACTCATTGCTAGGGATTTCCTGATCATTGATTGTTATATGACAAAATAAATTATTGTAAGTTAACGGTCGTTGCTATTTAATCATTATCTTTCTCTCAAACCTGCTTAGTTTCTGTTTAGTTTAATCCTTAGTAGTTAAACTCATTGCTAGGAATTTCCTGATCATTGATTGTTATATGACAAAATAAATTATTCTGAGTTAATGTTCTTTCCTATTTAATCATTATCTTTCTCTCAAACCTGCTTAGTTTCTGCTTAGTTTAATCCTTAGTAGTTAAACTCATTGATAGGGATTTCCTGATCATTGATTGTTATATGACAAAATAAATTATTCTGAGTTAATGTTCTTTCCTATTTAATCATTATCTTTCTCTTAAACCTGCTTAGTTTCTGCTTAGTTTAATCCTTAGTAGTTAAACTCATTGCTAGGGATTTCCTGATCATTGATTGTTATATGACAAAATAAATTATTCTGAGTTAATGTTCTTTCCTATTTAATCATTATCTTTCTCTCAAACCTGCTTAGTTTCTGTTTAGTTTAATCCTTAGTAGTTAAACTCATTGATAAGGATTTCCTGATCATTGATTGTTATATGACAAAATAAATTATTCTGAGTTAATGTTCTTTCCTATTTAATCATTATCTTTCTCTCAAACCTGCTTAGTTTCTGCTTAGTTTAATCCTTAGTAGTTAAACTCATTGCTAGGGATTTCCTGATCATTGATTGTTATATGACAAAATAAATTATTCTGAGTTAATGTTCTTTCCTATTTAATCATTATCTTTCTCTCAAACCTGCTTAGTTTCTGTTTAGTTTAATCTTTAGTAGTTAAACTCATTGCTAGGGATTTCCTGATCATTGATTGTTATATGACAAAATAAATTATTGTAAGTTAATGTTCTTTCCTATTTAATCATTATCTTTCTCTCAAACCTGCTTAGTTTCTGCTTAGTTTAATCTTTAGTAGTTAAACTCATTGATAGGGATTTCCTGATCATTGATTGTTATATGACAAAATAAATTATTGTAAGTTAATGTTCTTTCCTATTTAATCATTATCTTTCTCTCAAACCTGCTTAGTTTCAGCTTAGTTTAATCTTTAGTAGTTAAACTCATTGCTAGGGATTTCCTGATCATTGATTGTTATATGACAAAATAAATTATTGTAAGTTAATGGTCGTTGCTATTTAATCATTATCTTTCTCTCAAACCTGCTTAGTTTCTGCTTAGTTTAATATTTAGTAGTTAAACTCATTGCTAGGGATTTCCTGATCATTGATTGTTATATGACAAAATAAATTATTGTAAGTTAATGGTCGTTGCTATTTAATCATTATCTTTCTCTCAAACCTGCTTAGTTTCTGCTTAGTTTAATCTTTAGTAGTTAAACTCATTGCTAGGGATTTCCTGATCATTGATTGTTATATGACAAAATAAATTATTGTAAGTTAATGTTCTTTCCTATTTAATCATTATCTTTCTCTCAAACCTGCTTAGTTTCTGCTTAGTTTAATCTTTAGTAGTAAAACTCATTGATATGGATTTCCTGATCATTGATTGTTATATGACAAAATAAATTATTGTAAGTTAATGTTCTTTCCTATTTAATCATTATCTTTCTCTCAAACCTGCTTAGTTTCTGCTTAGTTTAATCTTTAGTAGTTTAACTCATTGATAGGGATTTCCTGATCATTGATTGTTATATGACAAAATAAATTATTGTAAGTTAATGGTCGTTGCTATTTAATCATTATCTTTCTCTCAAACCTGCTTAGTTTCTGCTTAGTTTAATCTTTAGTAGTTAAACTCATTGCTAGGGATTTCCTGATCATTGATTGTTATATGACAAAATAAATTATTGTAAGTTAATGTTCTTTCCTATTTAATCATTATCTTTCTCTCAAACCTGCTTAGTTTCTGCTTAGTTTAATCTTTAGTAGTTAAACTCATTGATAGGGATTTCCTGATCATTGATTGTTATATGACAAAATAAATTATTGTAAGTTAATGTTCTTTCCTATTTAATCATTATCTTTCTCTCAAACCTGCTTAGTTTCTGCTTAGTTTAATCTTCAGTAGTTAAACTCATTGATAGGGATTTCCTTATCATTGATTGTTACATGAGAAAATAAATTATTGTGAGTTAATGTTCGTTGCTATTTAATCATTATCTTTCTCTCAAACCTGCTTAGTTTCTGCTTAGTTTAATCTTTAGTAGTTAAACTCATTGATAGGGATTTCCTGATCATTGATTGTTACATGAGAAAATAAAATATTGTGAGTTAATGTTCGTTGCTATTTAATCATTATCTTTCTCTCAAACCTGCTTAGTTTCTGCTTAGTTTAATCTTTAGTAGTTAAACTCATTGATAGGGATTTCCTGATCATTGATTGTTATATGACAAAATAAATTATTCTGAGTTAATGTTCTTTCCTATTTAATCATTATCTTTCTCTCAAAACTGCTTAGTTTCTGCTTAGTTTAATCCTTAGTAGTTAAACTCATTGCTAGGGATTTCCTGATCATTGATTGTTATATGACAAAATAAATTATTCTGAGTTAATGTTCTTTCCTATTTAATCATTATCTTTCTCTCAAACCTGCTTAGTTTCTGCTTAGTTTAATCCTTAGTAGTTAAACTCATTGCTAGGGATTTCCTGATCATTGATTGTTATATGAAAAAATAAATTATTGTGAGTTAATGGTCGTTGCTATTTAATCATTATCTTTCTCTCAAACCTGCTTAGTTTCTGTTTAGCTTAATCTTTAGTAGTTAAACTCATTGATAGGGATTTCCTGATCATTGATTGTTATATGCAAAATGAATTATTGTGAGTTAATGTTCGTTGCTATTTAATCATTATCTTTCTCTCAAACCTGCTTAGTTTCTGCTTAGTTTAATCCTTAGTAGTTAAACTCATTGCTAGGGATTTCCTGATCATTGATTGTTATATGACAAAATAAATTATTCTGAGTTAATGTTCTTTCCTATTTAATCATTATCTTTCTCTCAAACCTGCTTAGTTTCTGTTTAGTTTAATCTTTAGTAGTTAAACTCATTGCTAGGGATTTCCTGATCATTGATTGTTATATGACAAAATAAATTATTGTAAGTTAATGGTCGTTGCTATTTAATCATTATCTTTCTCTCAAACCTGCTTAGTTTCTGTTTAGCTTAATCTTTAGTAGTTAAACTCATTGATAGGGATTTCCTGATCATTGATTGTTATATGCAAAATGAATTATTGTGAGTTAATGTTCGTTGCTATTTAATCATTATCTTTCTCTCAAACCTGCTTAGTTTCTGCTTAGTTTAATCTTTAGTAGTTAAACTCATTGATAGGGATTTCCTGATCATTGATTGTTATATGAAAAATGAATTATTGTGAGTTAATGTTCGTTGCTATTTAATCATTATCTTTCTCTCAAACCTGCTTAGTTTCTGCTTAGTTTAATCTTTAGTAGTTAAACTCATTGATAGGGATTTCCTGATTATTGATTGTTACATGAGAAAATAAATTATTGTGAGTTAATGTTCGTTGCTATTTAATCATTATCTTTCTCTCAAACCTGCTTAGTTTCTGCTTAGTTTAATCTTTAGTAGTTAAACTCATTGATAGGGATTTCCTGATCATTGATTGTTACATGAGAAAATAAATTATTGTGAGTTAATGTTCGTTGCTATTTAATCATTATCTTTCTCTCAAACCTGCTTAGTTTCTGCTTAGTTTAATCTTTAGTAGTTAAACTCATTGATAGGGATTTCCTGATCATTGATTGTTACATGAGAAAATAAAATATTGTGAGTTAATGTTCGTTGCTATTTAATCATTATCTTTCTCTCAAACCTGCTTAGTTTCTGCTTAGTTTAATCTTTAGTAGTTAAACTCATTGATAGGGATTTCCTGATCATTGATTGTTACATGAGAAAATAAATTATTGTGAGTTAATGTTCGTTGCTATTTAATCATTATCTTTCTCTCAAACCTGCTTAGTTTCTGTTTAGTTTAATCTTTAGTAGTTAAACTCATTGATAGGGATTTCCTGATCATTGATTGTTACATGAGAAAATAAATTATTGTGAGTTAATGTTCGTTGCTATTTAATCATTATCTTTCTCTCAAACCTGCTTAGTTTCTGCTTAGTTTTATCTTTAGTAGTTAAACTCATTGATAGGGATTTCCTGATCATTGATTGTTATATGAGAAAATAAATTATTGTGAGTTAATGTTCGTTGCTATTTAATCATTATCTTTCTCTCAAACCTGCTTAGTTTCTGCTTAGTTTAATCCTTAGTAGTTAAACTCATTGCTAGGGATTTCCTGATCATTGATTGTTATATGACAAAATAAATTATTCTGAGTTAATGTTCTTTCCTATTTAATCATTATCTTTCTCTCAAACCTGCTTAGTTTCTGTTTAGTTTAATCCTTAGTAGTTAAACTCATTGATAAGGATTTCCTGATCATTGATTGTTATATGACAAAATAAATTATTCTGAGTTAATGTTCTTTCCTATTTAATCATTATCTTTCTCTCAAACCTGCTTAGTTTCTGCTTAGTTTAATCCTTAGTAGTTAAACTCATTGCTAGGGATTTCCTGATCATTGATTGTTATATGACAAAATAAATTATTCTGAGTTAAAGTTCTTTCCTATTTAATCATTATCTTTCTCTCAAACCTGCTTAGTTTCTGTTTAGTTTAATCTTTAGTAGTTAAACTCATTGCTAGGGATTTCCTGATCATTGATTGTTATATGACAAAATAAATTATTGTAAGTTAATGTTCTTTCCTATTTAATCATTATCTTTCTCTCAAACCTGCTTAGTTTCTGCTTAGTTTAATCTTAGTAGTTAAACTCATTGATAGGGATTTCCTGATCATTGATTGTTATATGACAAAATAAATTATTGTAAGTTAATGTTCTTTCCTATTTAATCATTATCTTTCTCTCAAACCTGCTTAGTTTCAGCTTAGTTTAATCTTTAGTAGTTAAACTCATTGCTAGGGATTTCCTGATCATTGATTGTTATATGACAAAATAAATTATTGTAAGTTAATGGTCGTTGCTATTTAATCATTATCTTTCTCTCAAACCTGCTTAGTTTCTGCTTAGTTTAATATTTAGTAGTTAAACTCATTGCTAGGGATTTCCTGATCATTGATTGTTATATGACAAAATAAATTATTGTAAGTTAATGGTCGTTGCTATTTAATCATTATCTTTCTCTCAAACCTGCTTAGTTTCTGCTTAGTTTAATCTTTAGTAGTTAAACTCATTGCTAGGGATTTCCTGATCATTGATTGTTATATGACAAAATAAATTATTGTAAGTTAATGTTCTTTCCTATTTAATCATTATCTTTCTCTCAAACCTGCTTAGTTTCTGCTTAGTTTAATCTTTAGTAGTAAAACTCATTGATAGGGATTTCCTGATCATTGATTGTTATATGACAAAATAAATTATTGTAAGTTAATGTTCTTTCCTATTTAATCATTATCTTTCTCTCAAACCTGCTTAGTTTCTGCTTAGTTTAATCTTTAGTAGTTTAACTCATTGATAGGGATTTCCTGATCATTGATTGTTATATGACAAAATAAATTATTGTAAGTTAATGGTCGTTGCTATTTAATCATTATCTTTCTCTCAAACCTGCTTAGTTTCTGCTTAGTTTAATCTTTAGTAGTTAAACTCATTGCTAGGGATTTCCTGATCATTGATTGTTATATGACAAAATAAATTATTGTAAGTTAGTGTTCTTTCCTATTTAATCATTATCTTTCTCTCAAACCTGCTTAGTTTCTGCTTAGTTTAATCTTTAGTAGTTAAACTCATTGATAGGGATTTCCTGATCATTGATTGTTATATGACAAAATAAATTATTGTAAGTTAATGTTCTTTCCTATTTAATCATTATCTTTCTCTCAAACCTGCTTAGTTTCTGCTTAGTTTAATCTTTAGTAGTTAAACTCATTGATAGGGATTTCCTGATCATTGATTGTTACATGAGAAAATAAATTATTGTGAGTTAATGTTCGATGCTATTTAATCATTATCTTTCTCTCAAACCTGCTTAGTTTCTGCTTAGTTTAATCTTTAGTAGTTAAACTCATTGATAGGGATTTCCTGATCATTGATTGTTACATGAGAAAATAAAATATTGTGAGTTAATGTTCGTTGCTATTTAATCATTATCTTTCTCTCAAACCTGCTTAGTTTCTGCTTAGTTTAATCTTTAGTAGTTAAACTCATTGATAGGGATTTCCTGATCATTGATTGTTATATGACAAAATAAATTATTCTGAGTTAATGTTCTTTCCTATTTAATCATTATCTTTCTCTCAAAACTGCTTAGTTTCTGCTTAGTTTAATCCTTAGTAGTTAAACTCATTGCTAGGGATTTCCTGATCATTGATTGTTATATGACAAAATAAATTATTCTGAGTTAATGTTCTTTCCTATTTAATCATTATCTTTCTCTCAAACCTGCTTAGTTTCTGCTTAGTTTAATCCTTAGTAGTTAAACTCATTGCTAGGGATTTCCTGATCATTGATTGTTATATGACAAAATAAATTATTGTGAGTTAATGGTCGTTGCTATTTAATCATTATCTTTCTCTCAAACCTGCTTAGTTTCTGTTTAGCTTAATCTTTAGTAGTTAAACTCATTGATAGGGATTTCCTGATCATTGATTTTTATATGCAAAATGAATTATTGTGAGTTAATGTTCGTTGCTATTTAATCATTATCTTTCTCTCAAACCTGCTTAGTTTCTGCTTAGTTTAATCCTTAGTAGTTAAACTCATTGCTAGGGATTTCCTGATCATTGATTGTTATATGACAAAATAAATTATTCTGAGTTAATGTTCTTTCCTATTTAATCATTATCTTTCTCTCAAACCTGCTTAGTTTCTGTTTAGTTTAATCTTTAGTAGTTAAACTCATTGCTAGGGATTTCCTGATCATTGATTGTTATATGACAAAATAAATTATTGTAAGTTAATGGTCGTTGCTATTTAATCATTATCTTTCTCTCAAACCTGCTTAGTTTCTGTTTAGCTTAATCTTTAGTAGTTAAACTCATTGATAGGGATTTCCTGATCATTGATTGTTATATGCAAAATGAATTATTGTGAGTTAATGTTCGTTGCTATTTAATCATTATCTTTCTCTCAAACCTGCTTAGTTTCTGCTTAGTTTAATCTTTAGTAGTTAAACTCATTGATAGGGATTTCCTGATCATTGATTGTTATATGAAAAATGAATTATTGTGAGTTAATGTTCGTTGCTATTTAATCATTATCTTTCTCTCAAACCTGCTTAGTTTCTGCTTAGTTTAATCTTTAGTAGTTAAACTCATTGATAGGGATTTCCTGATTATTGATTGTTACATGAGAAAATAAATTATTGTGAGTTAATGTTCGTTGCTATTTAATCATTATCTTTCTCTCAAACCTGCTTAGTTTCTGCTTAGTTTAATCTTTAGTAGTTAAACTCATTGATAGGGATTTCCTGATCATTGATTGTTACATGAGAAAATAAATTATTGTGAGTTAATGTTCGTTGCTATTTAATCATTATCTTTCTCTCAAACCTGCTTAGTTTCTGTTTAGTTTAATCTTTAGTAGTTAAACTCATTGATAGGGATTTCCTGATCATTGATTGTTATATGAGAAAATAAATTATTGTGAGTTAATGTTCGTTGCTATTTAATCATTATCTTTCTCTCAAACCTGCTTAGTTTCTGCTTAGTTTAATCCTTAGTAGTTAAACTCATTGCTAGGGATTTCCTGATCATTGATTGTTATATGACAAAATAAATTATTCTGAGTTAATGTTCTTTCCTATTTAATCATTATCTTTCTCTCAAACCTGCTTAGTTTCTGCTTAGTTTAATCCTTAGTAGTTAAACTCATTGCTAGGGATTTCCTGATCATTGATTGTTATATGACAAAATAAATTATTCTGAGTTAATGTTCTTTCCTATTTAATCATTATCTTTCTCTCAAACCTGCTTAGTTTCTGTTTAGTTTAATCTTTAGTAGTTAAACTCATTGCTAGGGATTTCCTGATCATTGATTGTTATATGACAAAATAAATTATTGTAAGTTAATGGTCGTTGCTATTTAATCATTATCTTTCTCTCAAACCTGCTTAGTTTCTGTTTAGCTTAATCTTTAGTAGTTAAACTCATTGATAGGGATTTCCTGATCATTGATTGTTATATGCAAAATGAATTATTGTGAGTTAATGTTCGTTGCTATTTAATCATTATCTTTCTCTCAAACCTGCTTAGTTTCTGCTTAGTTTAATCTTTAGTAGTTAAACTCATTGATAGGGATTTCCTGATCATTGATTGTTATATGAAAAATGAATTATTGTGAGTTAATGTTCGTTGCTATTTAATCATTATCTTTCTCTCAAACCTGCTTAGTTTCTGCTTAGTTTAATCTTTAGTAGTTAAACTCATTGATAGGGATTTCCTGATTATTGATTGTTACATGAGAAAATAAATTATTGTGAGTTAATGTTCGTTGCTATTTAATCATTATCTTTCTCTCAAACCTGCTTAGTTTCTGCTTAGTTTAATCTTTAGTAGTTAAACTCATTGATAGGGATTTCCTGATCATTGATTGTTACATGAGAAAATAAATTATTGTGAGTTAATGTTCGTTGCTATTTAATCATTATCTTTCTCTCAAACCTGCTTAGTTTCTGCTTAGTTTAATCTTTAGTAGTTAAACTCATTGATAGGGATTTCCTGATCATTGATTGTTACATGAGAAAATAAAATATTGTGAGTTAATGTTCGTTGCTATTTAATCATTATCTTTCTCTCAAACCTGCTTAGTTTCTGCTTAGTTTAATCTTTAGTAGTTAAACTCATTGATAGGGATTTCCTGATCATTGATTGTTACATGAGAAAATAAATTATTGTGAGTTAATGTTCGTTGCTATTTAATCATTATCTTTCTCTCAAACCTGCTTAGTTTCTGTTTAGTTTAATCTTTAGTAGTTAAACTCATTGATAGGGATTTCCTGATCATTGATTGTTACATGAGAAAATAAATTATTGTGAGTTAATGTTCGTTGCTATTTAATCATTATCTTTCTCTCAAACCTGCTTAGTTTCTGCTTAGTTTTATCTTTAGTAGTTAAACTCATTGATAGGGATTTCCTGATCATTGATTGTTATATGAGAAAATAAATTATTGTGAGTTAATGTTCGTTGCTATTTAATCATTATCTTTCTCTCAAACCTGCTTATTTTCTGCTTAGTTTAATCTTTAGTAGTTAAACTCATTGATAGGGATTTCCTGATCATTGATTGTTATATGAGAAAATAAATTATTGGGAGTTAATGTTCTTTGCTATTTAATCATTATCTTTCTCTCAAACCTGCTTAGTTTCTGCTTAGTTTAATCTTTAGTAGTTGAACTCATTGATAGGGATTTCCTGATCATTGATTGTTATATGAGAAATTAAATTATTGTGAGTTAATGTTCGTTGCTATTTAATCATTATCTTTCTCTCAAACCTGCTTAGTTTCTGCTTAGTTTAATCTTTAGTAGTTAAACTCATTGATAGGGATTTCCTGATCATTGATTGTTACATGAGAAAATAAATTATTGTGAGTTAATGTTCGTTGCTATTTAATCATTATCTTTCTCTCAAACCTGCTTAGTTTCTGCTTAGTTTAATCTTTAGTAGTTAAACTCATTGATAGGGATTTCCTGATCATTGATTGTTACATGAGAAAATAAATTATTGTGAGTTAATGTTCGTTGCTATTTAATCATTATCTTTCTCTCAAACCTGCTTAGTTTCTGCTTAGTTTAATCTTTAGTAGTTAAACTCATTGATAGGGATTTCCTGATCATTGATTGTTACATGAGAAAATAAAATATTGTGAGTTAATGTTCGTTGCTATTTAATCATTATCTTTCTCTCAAACCTGCTTAGTTTCTGCTTAGTTTAATCTTTAGTAGTTAAACTCATTGATAGGGATTTCCTGATCATTGATTGTTACATGAGAAAATAAATTATTGTGAGTTAATGTTCGTTGCTATTTAATCATTATCTTTCTCTCAAACCTGCTTAGTTTCTGTTTAGTTTAATCTTTAGTAGTTAAACTCATTGATAGGGATTTCCTGATCATTGATTGTTACATGAGAAAATAAATTATTGTGAGTTAATGTTCGTTGCTATTTAATCATTATCTTTCTCTCAAACCTGCTTAGTTTCTGCTTAGTTTTATCTTTAGTAGTTAAACTCATTGATAGGGATATCCTGATCATTGATTGTTAAATGAGAAAATAAATTATTGTGAGTTAATGTTCGTTGCTATTTAATCATTATCTTTCTCTCAAACCTGCTTAGTTTCTGCTTAGTTTAATCTTTAGTAGTTAAACTCATTGATAGGGATTTCCTGATCATTGATTGTTATATGAGAAAATAAATTATTGGGAGTTAATGTTCTTTGCTATTTAATCATTATCTTTCTCTCAAACCTGCTTAGTTTCTGCTTAGTTTAATCTTTAGTAGTTAAACTCATTGATAGGGATTTCCTGATCATTGATTGTTATATGAGAAAATAAATTATTGTGAGTTAATGTTCGTTGCTATTTAATCATTATCTTTCTCTCAAACCTGCTTAGTTTCTGCTTAGTTTAATCTTTAGTAGTTAAACTCATTGATAGGGATTTCCTGATCATTGATTGTTACATGAGAAAATAAATTATTGTGAGTTAATGTTCGTTGCTATTTAATCATTATCTTTCTCTCAAACCTGCTTAGTTTCTGTTTAGTTTAATCTTTAGTAGTTAAACTCATTGATAGGGATTTCCTGATCATTGATTGTTACATGAGAAAATAAATTATTGTGAGTTAATGTTCGTTGCTATTTAATCATTATCTTTCTCTCAAACCTGCTTAGTTTCTGCTTAGTTTTATCTTTAGTAGTTAAACTCATTGCTAGGGATTTCCTGATCATTGATTGTTATATGAGAAAATAAATTATTGTGAGTTAATGTTCGTTGCTATTTAATCATTATCTTTCTCTCAAACCTGCTTAGTTTCTGCTTAGTTTAATCTTTAGTAGTTAAACTCATTGATAGGGATTTCCTGATCATTGATTGTTATATGAGAAAATAAATTATTGGGAGTTAATGTTCTTTGCTATTTAATCATTATCTTTCTCTCAAACCTGCTTAGTTTCTGCTTAGTTTAATCTTTAGTAGTTAAACTCATTGATAGGGATTTCCTGATCATTGATTGTTATATGAGAAATTAAATTATTGTGAGTTATTGTTCGTTGCTATTTAATCATTATCTTTCTCTCAAACCTGCTTAGTTTCTGCTTAGTTTAATCTTTAGTAGTTAAACTCATTGATAGGGATTTCCTGATCATTGATTGTTACATGAGAAAATAAATTATTGTGAGTTAATGTTCGTTGATATTTAATCATTATCTTTCTCTCAAACCTGCTTAGTTTCTGCTTAGTTTAATCTTTAGTAGTTAAACTCATTGATAGGGATTTCCTGATCATTGATTGTTACATGAGAAAATAAATTATTGTGAGTTAATGTTCGTTGCTATTTAATCATTATCTTTCTCTCAAACCTGCTTAGTTTCTGCTTAGTTTAATCTTTAGTAGTTAAACTCATTGATAGGGATTTCCTGATCATTGATTGTTACATGAGAAAATAAAATATTGTGAGTTAATGTTCGTTGCTATTTAATCATTATCTTTCTCTCAAACCTGCTTAGTTTCTGCTTAGTTTAATCTTTAGTAGTTAAACTCATTGATAGGGATTTCCTGATCATTGATTGTTATATGAGAAAATAAATTATTGGGAGTTAATGTTCTTTGCTACTTAATCATTATCTTTCTCTCAAACCTGCTTAGTTTCTGCTTAGTTTAATCTTTAGTAGTTAAACTCATTGATAGGGATTTCCTGATCATTGATTGTTACATGAGAAAATAAATTATTGTGAGTTAATGTTCGTTGCTATTTAATCATTATCTTTCTCTCAAACCTGCTTAGTTTCTGCTTAGTTTAATCTTTAGTAGTTAAACTCATTGATAGGGATTTCCTGATCATTGATTGTTATATGAGAAAATAAATTATTGGGAGTTAATGTTCTTTGATATTTAATCATTATCTTTCTCTCAAACCTGCTTAGTTTCTGCCTAGTTTAATCCTTAGTAGTTAAACTCATTGCTAGGGATTTCTGATCATTGATTGTTATATGACAAAATAAATTATTCTGAGTTAATGTTCTTTCCTATTTAATCATTATCTTTCTCTCAAACCTGCTTAGTTTCTGCTTAGTTTAATCCTTAGTAGTTAAACTCATTGCTAGGGATTTCCTGATCATTGATTGTTATATGACAAAATAAATTATTGTGAGTTAATGGTCGTTGCTATTTAATCATTATCTTTCTCTCAAACCTGCTTAGTTTCTGCTTAGCTTAATCTTTAGTAGTTAAACTCATTGATAGGGATTTCCTGATCATTGATTGTTATATGCAAAATGAATTATTGTGAGTTAATGTTCGTTGCTATTTAATCATTAACTTTCTCTCAAACCTGCTTAGTTTCTGCTTAGTTTAATCTTTAGTAGTTAAACTCATTGATAGGGATTTCCTGATCATTGATTGTTACATGAGAAAATAAATTATTGTGAGTTAATGTTCGTTGCTATTTAATCATTATCTTTCTCTCAAACCTGCTTAGTTTCTGCTTAGTTTAATCTTTAGTAGTTAAACTCATTGATAGGGATTTCCTGATCATTGATTGTTACATGAGAAAATAAATTATTGTGAGTTAATGTCCGTTGCTATTTAATCATTAGCTTTCTCTCAAACCTGCTTAGTTTCTGCTTAGTTTAATCTTTAGTAGTTAAACTCATTGATAGGGATTTCCTGATCATTGATTGTTACATGAGAAAATAAAATATTGTGAGTTAATGTTCGTTGCTATTTAATCATTAGCTTTCTCCCAACCCAAGTTTTAATTTTGTAATAGTAATAATAGTAGCAAGTATTTGGGATTTAATATTATTATTTCATATAAAACTAATACTGGGAATTATTTTAAAAGTAATAGTTTTAATAATTATTATTTAATTATTCCGAATTTATGCTTAAGATACGACTAAAGATTTGTAGCTGATCTATAAACATCAAGCGATCACAACACGTAAAGATTTATGACGTCAGAATATACAAAAGGTTCAGAGGTTTCTTTTGCTATTCATTAGTAATGTTGAAGGTTTCTTTGTCCAGCATAAGAAAGACTAAAATTGTATAAAAAAATATCTGAAATATCCATGAAATATTAAACAGTATAAACGTAATATTAACGTCGGCAGGGATTTACTCAGTAGCGTTAATAAAGGGTGAAGATGAAAGCAACGACTCGAATTCCAGCTGCAAGCTAGCACAGCACATAAAGGGACCTTGTAATTACATAGGAGAGATGTTTAGCTTTAAAGTAACAATTTTTATTAAAGGAAAATATTGTGTATCGTAATTTTGTAACTGAACAAACACTCTTCTTTGTAGTTAGTTATTATGGTGACTTTAGTGTTGTTTTTTCAAAGCGTACTAATTTCTTCAGTGACGTCACGCGAGTGGCTGACTATTGTGGCTAGTACGACTAGCTAGAAGTTCCGGACATTACTACTCTATACAATAGGATTACAAAGGGAGAATGGCTGTGAGGGTTGAGACCGCTGCGAACTAATTAATTTCATTTATTTCACTATGTGGGGCAGGAAAAAGTTGCTGCAGTTCGTTTCAGTCTCTCTTTATTAGTTACAACTTTAAAAAAATTATTTTTACAAATATTTAATCTTACATCTTTTTGCAATTACACAACCACATAATCTTTTAAAGAATCCTTTTGTATTTCGAATTCAAATCTACTTTTATTACACACTCTAAATATCTCAACCTAGTATAAAATCTGTAGATTATATATAAAGTTAGAGAGATATCTTGAGAAAATAATATTTTCAAAAAACAATAATAAGAATGTCCAAATTCATTGGTTTTCGCAAACTTCTTACATATAAACAGGATTAATATAAACAATAAAAATTACATAATACGATGTGAATTGGCGAATACACAATATTTTTTACTTATAGCCGGAAATGTGTTACACTAAGACATAATTATTTACTTTGAAACAATCTTTATATATATATTAAATATGGTGATATGTTTTCTTGTATATATAGTTAATAAATTAAAAATATTTCAAAAACAAGAATATTATATTCATTAAAAATATTCTTGTTTTTGAAATATTTTAAATTTATTAAATATATATATATATATATATATATATATATATATATATATATATATATATATATATATACACATGTATAATATGTTTTCTTGTTTAATAATCTAAAACAACATAGGTTATTCAAATACAAGAATTCTTGTATTTGAATAACCTATGTTGATATATATATATATATATATATATATATATATATATATTATTCAAATCCAAGAATATTTATTTATTTATTTATATTCAAAGCTTTTCGTTGGTAAACGGTACCAACATCATCAGAAATGAATAATAAAATAATGCATCATTGTATTATTCATTCCTGATGATGTTGGTACCGTTTACCAACGAAAAGCTTTGAATATAAATAAATAAATAAATATTCTTGGATTTGAATAACCTATGTTGTTATATATATATATATATATATATATATATATATATATATATATACACTCAAATTGTATGTAGAAATAAAATTTCAAATAATTGTATTTATAACATAAATCGTGTAAGTCCCTAGTCACTGAATAAAACTAAGTACCATAGAAGTTTTTATTAGTTCTGTTTTCAATATTTATAGCGTATTCTAGTGCCTTCTTTGTAGAAACTCTCTACAAATTTTACAATTAATCATATTTTAAAATGTTTAAATTTAATTAAACAGGTCATACTAATTAAACTTGATAAATAAGTATAACTTAGGTTCCAACTAAGTCAGTTACTATATTTACTAATAACCTGTTACGAAATAAAATATTTTTTCCATAGACATAAATTTCAACTTACTTTTAATGTACAATGCAGAAAGTAGCATTTTCTACGGGTAAAACCAACTATTGTACGAAATTAAACCTCATCATATAATTTAATTAAATACACATTATTTTAAAAAAATTTATAATCTTAAAAATAGTTAAACATAGCCTCCAAGCAACCTCTAAGTGAAATACCAAAACAACTGTTATCATTAACTACATATTTTACATTCGGAATTTTTCGGATAATTGGTTAATATTCGTATGATTACGCATTCTAGTAGAAATTCCTAAGTGATGAGGTCACGTTCTACAGATTTATCTCCCATGCAATGTATTTATATACTGGGCATAAAAAAATTTTCAACAACATAAAAATTACTTCAGCAAAATTTCAAAGAAATATTTTTTGGTAGATGAAAATAAGAATAGGGAAATTTTACTCCCAGAATTATATAGGCCTAGAAATTATATATGTATTTCCTAATTTATCAAAGTAAAAATTTATATTTTCTAAAGTCAAAATTATATTTTTAGTTGAATTGATTGCCATATCAAACTAAGTAGAAATTACCTACGAGTTTAAATGAAACGATTTATTTTTTAGGTCGTTAATAAGAAAATGATCTCTATAAACACCTGGATGCAAATGGAATACTTTAAGTGGGTCCATTTCTCAAAAGGAAATATATTCTTCTTGTAAACCGGAAGCATTTTCTAAGCATTTATTTCACTAAAAGAAATAAAATTGTGTTTGGCATTCAAAATCAAGAGTCTCTAAATGTTAATCAATAAATAAGTGCGTAATTGACAAAAATTTGAGATTCGGAGCTGTTAGTATATAATACGCTTTTAAGAAACATCCTCCGTATATAATTTATTTGAGAATCATCCAATATTTTATAAAAAGGTTTTAAATGGTTTTTTATTGATTTGTCTTTCTCAAGAAATTTTTTTATAAAGAAGTTAGATTAATACAATTACTATTTCCTTAACGGCAATGCAGGAGATGCTATTATTAGCCGTTTAATAGGTTCTACACCCCTATTTAAACACGCGCCAATGAAATGTACCTCTGAAATTAAAACTCGTATTTCCGCTGGAGCAGTTATTAATGGTAGGAGAATATGGAGAAGGATCGCAGCAATCAGAAGAGAATAAACGACATGCATAAGGTGTCACGTGCAGGAACCAATCTTAGGAAATAGTTCCCTCTCGTAGAACGTGACCGCGGTGGCAAACGCTCAAAGTTACCGGAAATCAGGTTACGTTGGATGCATTCGTTGTATTTCTGACGTTTCGATAATACGTTATCTTAATGTAAAAATTATTTTTGTAATTTAACTGCATCAACATTCGTACGTTTCTGCGGAAGTTAAATTCTTCCAAATACATTGTTCAAGCATAATATTGTATATTATGTCTTATTTTTCACATTATTATAGAAATTTAAAGTTTTATACTATCGAGCAACAGATTGCTGCCAGGTCATCTTCAATACAGGTCAGGTCTATATCAAGGAGTAAACCCGTCTTATTCTCATACAATCCAAGAACAATTGTCTCCCCTCCTTATTCTTACATTTACTCCCCTAATCTTCACTGATTCCACTTAGTACATACAAGAGGAAGTAGATATTGTAAACCTATGCGGAGTTAAAGGTATTTCCTGCTCATCTTGCACTTGGCCTTGACCCGGCACAATAGGCGGGGATTGTGTGGAGGTTAGGCATCTGATACTACCTTTAAGATATGCTACTCTAAACATATTATCCTAGGTGAGTGAACTCTTATGTCCCTATCTTCATATTGTTCTCAGTGTTTTCTATAAACTACACAGTCGATAACGTTCAAAATTTATCAACCGTCTAGAAGCTTCAAAAAATAATAAGTAATAAATAAAACCAACTGTATTATATAACACAGCCGCTGGTTAATTGTCTTATTTCCTTCGTATTATTAAATCGTAGTACGATGCTAAATATAACATAAGATTCTGGGAGGAAACCATATAGTAAGTGAATATGTTACGCAACAGTCAGCTGCTTAAGGAGACGTAAGGTGTCTCCTTGAAAGTGATATGTTTCCTTGAACGGGAGAGCGGTCAAAGAGAGAAAAATAAGCAACGAACTAGACAAAAAAACTAAGTAGAAAACACGTCGACGATATCTGAAGAAAACAATTTATATAGTACGCACATGAACAGAGTTTGTGAATCAGACTTAACTTTTTTAAACTACGCATAACGTTCGGCTAACGGTTTCTCTTATTACGGTGGTTCTCATGCAGCTTTACAAATCTTATGATTCCGACACTGTAACAGGTAATAACTTAGACATATCTGCAGCCTTCTTTTGTAGACAGATTCACAAGACTGGTTTATAACCCCTAACCTAAATATACAATGATTAAGTCCTCTTTGTCGGCTCCTACTCGCCACCCTTGTCGCTCTTTTCCTAATATTTCTACTTATTTTTATTATTATTCTGAGTATTAACTAATCTTATACAATATGCCATCTGTTTATGTCATAATATACATCACAACTGTATATATATATATATATATATATATATATATATACTGTATATATATATATATATATATATATATATATATATATATATATATACTGTATATATCACAACTGTATATATATATATATATATATATATATATATATATATATATATATATATATATATATATATATATATATATATATTTTAAAACAACATAGATTATGCAAATACAGAATATTTATTCTTGTATTTGAATAACCTATGTTGTTTTAAATTATTAAACAAGAAAAAAATATATATAGAAAATAAGTCAAAATACAAATACAAGAATTATAATTGAATTTACAATTCAAAGCTTTTCGTTGGCTAACAGTACCAACATCATCAGGAATATTAAACATTCCTGTATTAAACAAATAAGGAATGTTTAATATTCCTGATGATGTTGGTACTGTTAGCCAACGAAAAGCTTTTAATTGTAAATTCAATTATAATTCTTGTATTTGTATTTTGACTTATGTTCTTTATTAATACACAAGAATACATATTAATGTGTATGTATGATTTATTATGATGTTTTTCTTTTTAAATATGTATTTACCACTCTTATTAAACATTTGCTAACAAGAATATTTATAAAAACAATCGCTTGACCCTTTTATCAATTAAATATATTGACAATATCAAGAGCCTCTTTCCCAGTCAACAGTTAAAACAACACTCGACTAAAATAAACCGTTAAAGAGTCTTGTATTAAAAGTTGGATAAATAACACTAAAGAAACAGCGCTAATATTTAATAGACAAAACCTTTGCGTTCCAGTACAAAATGTCGAACCAGGCAAATCCATAATAGTAATACCATAACTTCTGAAACCCTCCTTTTCCTTAACCTACAGACTTGTGCAGTCTTACTTGAGTTTTAGTTTAGCTGTTGCCCTCATAATGTCACTTGCAGTTCTTCTGTGTTGTTTGTTTCCACCTATAATACTCTATACTCCAACGCGAAGGAACGTAAACTTCTATTCTGTTTTATAAACATTTATGAGTTTATTCTAAGTCGGGGCTTCAAACGTTTTATGAGAAGGTTTCACTAAGGTCTTTACATAACGGGTGGACGTTTGATTGACCCTTTGATTACAGATACGTTTGATAATCGACGTCGTTTTGGTGAAACAGAGTCAGTTTTTAAATTATGCAAATGATTCTAAATAGAAACTGATTATCCATAAAGGGAAATACGTAAAATCAAATCTAATACTGAAAGAGACATGTAATACAAATTTAACCAAAGATAATAAGATCTGCAATATATTCAAGGACTAAAAAGCGTCTATTTTTATCAAGAGAATTAGTAAAACAAATGAAAAATTTTGTAGCTCAACCCCAAGAAACAGATGGTAAATATAAAAGACTAGTAGAGATGTGAATGTAAACTACTTGTTGTTCTTGACTGAAGAAAGTGAGGAAATCAAAAGTGTGTTGATTGACTCAAGGTAATGATGGCGCAGAAAGGATTCTAGGGACATGTATGAATGTGAGATAATTTCTGTTTTTGTTAAGGAGGCAAAGGTTCTATACCGACAGATGCAGTTATTTTGTCATTATTTGGAATCATTTAACCACTTATTGCTATACAATGTTTGTTCAAAAACATTTTTTAGAATAGCGTTAAATAGCGTCATACATTTACCATGCTGGACCCAAAGGTGATATTTTAGTTGTAGATTGAATGATTTTTAATTTTCAATCTTCGAAAAACATGAACTTTTAAACCAGTTTCCATATTAGAGCCATAGTTGATAGTTTAATTATGGAAGAAGTGTTATATCGATATAATTAAAATTTTCTGTTTTCAATCGTTGAAACCTAGGAAAGCCTGATGATATTTTTATCCCGGGCAAGATAGATTGTTTAGTTATGGAAGAAGCTTTAAAATCGAAGTAATTGAAATTTCCTATTCCCAAATATTGTATGAACCTCGATTTTGTTCTTTCGCAGATAGAATAATAACTACAAAATAGACGCGTTATGTAGACTTCAACAGCGTCTAGTACTTTCAAGGTCGGGAGATTCCACACAATAGCGAATGATAAATCGAGTCCAACACTCAACTAAATTTGCACAAATATTTCTTCATAGTAATTTACAACCGTTTCAAAGACGATTTGTCTATAATACAAATCAGTAACTAAAAGTATATGTAGGATATGATATTATTATCCTACATTTTAAATGAAATTTCGAAACCCCTATTGACCATGTGGTACACTGACAGATATAAGTAACTTTGAACGGGGTATAGGATTTAGTTGTGATGTACGCTATGTCCCAGCGGGCTCATTAGAATAACAATTTAGGAATCCCCCGCTGAAGGGCTAAAAAGATATGCATTACATTAAATTAGGGGTGCTTTTTGGTCCTCATTTGTGTCAAACATATTTTTATCCTGAGTTATCAAATCACCATTATGTAGAATAATAACCATCAGTTTCTAATTAGGCGGCTGCTGCCGGAATAAATACTAATATTACTACCTAAAAAGAGAAAACCCTTATATATATATATATATATATATATATATATATATATATATATATATATATATATATATATATATATATAGAACTAAGTCAAACTACAAATACAAGAATTATAATTGAATTTATAATTCAAAACTTTTCGTTGGCTAACAGTACCAACATCATCAGGAATATTAAACAATTAAAATTAATTTGCAAAATTAAACGAATTTCAATTGTTTAATATTCCTGATGATGTTGGTACTGTTAGCCAACGAAAAGCTTTGAATTGTAAATTCAATTATAATTCTTGTATTTGTATTTTGACTTAGTTCTTTATTAATACACAAGAATACATATTGCGATATATATATATATATACGACGTGCTTGCTCTACATTTTTAGTTATCCCAGATATATAGAGGTGACATTTATTGTTAAACCTATCCAAAGTAGATATATTAGTTCTTCTTAAAGTGTTCAGTGTATCTACTATCACCTATGATTGATAGATTTATAAATATAGTTACTGTCACCGGAGCACGAGAAGAGCCCTGGCCCAAGGCAGGTCAGGACGATAAGGTCATTCACAAAAACATTTTCTAACACAAAACGTCATATTTACAGAAAATTACAATGCAGAAACGCAATCATATATAAATCAATTTGTGTCCTCTTTCTTATTAAAATTAGTACTTTTATCTATCTGTAAATACTTATATAACTATCAAAAACTACCGTACCGATAGGTTATGTTTGTAGGTCAGTAAGACATCGACAACGCATGCACAGAAGTGAAAACTGAGCGTGACTTATTTCTACACCAGGTCTCTTCCCTTGTACCGGGGACAGTAGGATTAAAGTATACACTTCCTGATGGGGGAGACATTATGGAATCTTTTGTGTAGGGCCTGACATATATTTACTCTACTCTCTATTGGTGTCTACAGGGGGCCTAAGAAATACAAGCTCAAAAAAGTAAAATAAAAGAATGGGATATTCAATCAACTAGAACCAATAAAGTAAAGACCCCCTGATGGAGGCTACAAAAGGGATATTGTGGCATATTTTCTTGTATGCTTACGCACCATGACATATACCCAATCTCTATTGGTGTATACATAGGTGTCTTCCAATTACAACCTTTTAATAGTACATGAAAGAAGTATGGTAGGTAAATAAAATAGGATTAAGGGAAGTCCATATAACTGATACTTCTAATAAGAGTAAATTATAGCATCTCGAGAGCAAGGTTGCCTACATTAAATAAGAGCGGATAAAGACGTTTATTTTCAACCCGGAGTAGAAATTAAGATACAGGAATGACGCCAAGGACGGAATCTGCGCAAATATAAAGTTGTACAAACTGAATCGGTATTTTCTACCTGCTTTTTTATGTGAATGTATGTGTTTAGATTGAGTTACGTTTTAAAGGGAAGAATACACTAGTATTCCATGAACGGGATATAAAGGAAGGGTAGAAACAATAAGGAAGCACCAAGGAAAATCCATAACGACCCTTTGGTAAGGCTAACAGGGATACATTTCAGCATCGCATGAGCAAGATAACTTAGATGAAATATAAATGACGAAATGCGTTTATTTTCAACCGGGATAAGAATTTAAAAAAGAGAAATAACGAGAAAACACGAAATCTACACCGATATGAATGTTGTACCAACTGACTTGAAGTTCTCTACCTACTTTTTTATGTGAGTGTATGTGTTTAGATTGAGTGACGTTTTAAAGGGAGGAATACACTAGTATTCCCTGATCCGGATATACAGGAAGGGTAGATACAATAAGGTAGCAACAAGGAAAAGCCATAACGACCCCCCCATAGTAAACATAATAGGTGTAAATTTCAGCATCGCGTGAGCAAGGTCACTTACATGAAATAAGAGTGTAGGGAGGTGTTTATTTTCAATTTGGAATAGAAATATAAGGACAGAGGATTGACGCCAATGAGCGAATCTACGCAAATATAAAGTTTTATAAACTGACGGAATTTGTTCTACTTGTTTTTGTTGCATATTTCTTTATTGTGTCCACTTGTTAAGGGAGGAGAGCGCACTTAATATTCCCTGATCGCGATAAAGGATACAAACGATGATCAGTGTTTAAGAATAACGTTGTGACATAAACCATCACGGACCTTGAAAGCTAGGGAATATCATAGCTCACGCATCAACGCTAGAACAGATCCACTCTCCTACTCATAGAGCAACATAACCTAAACCTAGGCAACTTCTAAGCCGTTCCTGATACACCCACAGGTTAAGTCTGCACTGTCAATATCCTGATTTCAGTAACAAAGCACATTGAATTGTTTTTGTATAAAAGTGGTTTAACATCTTAACGTTGATCCCTCAACTGAAATTGGATCATATACGCACGAGTGATCTTACAGCAAATAGACTTTACATTTTTATGTTGAATTGGCTTCTATACGTTTTGTTTACGAGAACCGAAATGTCAAGCAAATTAAGAGTGGATTTCCCAAGCGAATTATAAAAAGTCGCTATTTTAAAGGTTCGCCGAACAAGAGGAGCGGCCTAAATATTACTAGTTTTAAAACGTTGATGATTTAAGATTTCCGCTAAACGTGAAGCCTAGTATATGTTTTAATAACCAAATGAAATAATAAAGATCTGGGAATCAGTCTTGTATGTTGGAATTTACTTCTAAAAGCCCATAGCATCTGTCGTACTTTAATCACTGCTTTAAAACGCACTTTAAAAAAGTGTAAACGTAGCATAATGGGAGAAGTATTGCTAAATGTAAATTTGAGCTTTGTCAGTGCAACATAATTTATGACGCTACAATCTTTATTTTTGGAAGATTTAGAGAATAAATTTTCTGTGGCATAGAAGATGAAATGAATTGACGTTGATTAGACCGCACAATTCGTAACCGCATAGTCAATGGCTTTTGGTGTGGAGCCTGTCATTGGTTAGTCTGTTTCTATTTCTGGCCATAATGCATGGAAATGAGTCAAGTACATTAGCCAATATAGATCACTATAGAGTAGGCTACAAATTAACGGTCACCACTAACAGAGGGTTCTGTGTTAGCGGAATGTGTGTGCTGGTTTTCTAACTATTTTAATAATTATCTTTGCAACCAGGCATTTTGCTTCTGTATATATGAGGACATAGTTTAGAAATTTAATATTTTTTTGTGTACAATCTGTGATTAATTAAACCTTTTGTTATCTTACAGAAGTCCAAGTAGACAGCTTTCTCCTCTCCAGTTGAGAGTAGGTATAAGCTAAGCACCTTGCTCTTGCGATACCTTAATATTCTCCTATTCTCAATAACAGGAGATCTTAATGAACTGAATACAGACCTACCTAACCTACATTTATTGAGTGACAAAGAGTAAGACATAAACACTATTTATTGTCTCAAGATGGAGAAAGAGAGAAAGAGAGAGAGAGAGAGAAAGAGAGAGAGAGAATAGGTCCTCTACTTAATGTACGCATCCCTAAACACGTGATGTCCATAAGTTTACTATATTAATAACACGATATCTTTATGACCTTAAATTATATTTACCCAACCTACTTCTTTATTTTCTTACAGAGTAACACATAAACATTTCTTTATAGGCGAGAAAGAGAGTGGGGGTCCTCTAATTATTGTACACAACCGTTCACACATGATGCCATAGTTTCCAATTACAATTTCAAGGGATCTTTATGCCCTAACCTTAAACTTACCGAGTCTACGTTTTCATTTCGTTACACAGAGTAGGAAATGCTCAAGGTTCCCAACCCTGCACACGTGATTCCATAATTTACCCCTATTCCCAAAACCAGTCAATCTTTATGCTCTGAACTTAGACTTACATAAGTCTACCTAATTTACCTTTTCCATTTCATGAAAAAAAAAACGAATTATAGTTCTCTCTCTAGAGAGGGAGAAAGAGAGAGAGAGAGAGAGGGAGGGAGAGAAAAGGTAGATCATTAATTAAGGTTCCCAATCTTGCACACGTGATTCCATAATTTACCCCTATTCCCAAAACCAGTCAATCTTTATGCTCTGAACTTAGACTTACATAAGTCTACCCAATTTACCTTTTCCATTTCATGAAAAAAAAACGAATTATAGTTCTCTCTCTAGAGAGGGAGAAAAAGGGAGAGAGAGAGGGAGGGAGAGAAAGGGTAGATCATTAATTAAGGTTCCCAATCTTGCACACGTGATTCTATAATTTACCCCTATTCCCAAAACCAGTCAATCTTTTTGCTCTGAACTTAGACTTGCATAAGTCTACCCAATTTACCTTTTCCATTTCATGAAAAAAAATGAATTATAGTTCTCTCTCTAGAGAGGGAGAAAGAGAGAGAGAGAGATAGAGAGAGAGAGAGAGAGAGAGAGAGAGGGAGGGAGAGAAAGGGTAGATCATTAATTAAGGTTCCCAATCTTGCACACGTGATTCCATAATTTACCCCTATTCCCAAAACCAGACAAACTTTATGCTCTGACCTTAGGCCTACATAAGTTCAGCCAACTTAACTTTTCCATTTTCTAAACAAAAGATAAACAGACGCACTCCTCTTTATAGCCCCGAAAGAGAGTAGTTCTAATTAAGGTACACAACCTTGCACACGTGATTCTATAATATCTCCTTTACATCCTGTACCTAGTTTTGGTTCCTACCTTAATTCTAACTATATACTTAAACCCTTCTTCTTATTTATAGGCGATGATAGTCGTACTATTTGAGCGCTATAAAACCACATAAAAATACCTTCAAGTTATCGCCGATCTAAATAAAACTAATTAATTATTCGTAACTTGACTCTTGCCATGTCAAATGTACAAAGAGAGACATTCTACGCCAATAGAGTCGCAACGTATTCGGAACGGTTAGAATTTATGGCCGTATTGTAATTGGAGTTGTTCCGGAACTCCGGTGTTCCAATAATTAGTTTGAGGGAAATGACGTCATGTAATAGTACAAACCCATTTAAGCGTAATTCTGCAATCGGGTTATTTACAACAATCGCTGTTATAAAGACTCCAGTACGTGCGCTAATGTTATTGTAATTATTGCATCACAAATATATATCAATATATAAGGCCGTGCCCCGTCGCTGCTGGTTTCATAATTACTGTGGCGATGAATTTTTGCCGGGTAACGAGTCGTTATTTTATGATTTGAATTGAAGATCATAGAGTAAAGTAGTTTATTGTATGTTTTATTATTTTAATTATTGAAAATTCCAGCTTCGAATTAAAGTAGGCTCTTATTGTAGGTTATAAAATAGGTGGTATTCTTGTTGCATATTTATAAAAATATAAATGTTTCACACAAAATTTTAATTTTATATGATACATTTATGAAGCTTTTCACCGACAATTCAGTATCGAAATCTTCTGAGATATCTTCTGAAATATCAACGATCATTAACAATAATTAAAATTGGCTTAGAGTGGCATAGTGCTGTGTTATATTACACTTTTGCCAAATTTATGTCAGTAAGATAATGTAACATAAAATATTATTATCATTTCATGATTTGTTAAAATACAGCTGACAATTCAGTTTCTGGCTACATGAAGTATGAACGAGCTACTAATAGCAATTAAATTTTGCTTAAATTTGCACAGTGCTGTGTTATATTACACTTTTGCCAAATTTATGTCAATAAGGTAATGTAACATAAAATATTATTATCATTTCATGATTTGTTAAAATACAACTGACAATTCAGTTTCTGGTTACATGAAGTATGAACGAGCTACTAATAGCAATTAAATTTTGCTTAAATTTGCACAGTGCTGTATTATATTACACTGGTGTCAAATTTATTCCACTAAGTAAATGAACCGTACTATTTTATTATCTTTTCATAATTTCATAGAATACAGCTGACAATTCAGTTTCTTTTTTCATGATACATCAACGAGCTATTAACAATAATTAAATTTGGCTTACATTTGCACAATACTGCATTATATTACACTGTTGCCAAATTTATGTCAGTAAGTAAATGTACATTGAAATTTTATTATCATTTCATGATTTGTTAAAATACAGCTGACAATTCAGTTTCTGGTTACATGAAACATCAACGAGCTATTAACAATAATTAAATTGGGTTTACAGTTGCACACTGTTGCCAAATTTATGTCCCTAAGTAAATGAAGCGTACAATTTTGTTATCTTTTCATAATTTCATAAAAACAGCTGACAATTCAGTTTTGGTTACATAAAATATCAACGAGCCATTACCAATAATTAAATTTGGGTTACAGTTGCACACTGTTGCCAAATTTATGTCCCTAAGTAAATGAAGTGTACAATTTTACTAGAGTTTCATAATTTCATAAAATACAGCTGACAATTCAGTTTCTGGATACATGAAACATCAACGAGCTATTAACAATAATTAAATTTGGCTTATATTTGCACGATGCAGTGTTATATTACACTGTTGCCAAATTTATGTCAGTAAGTAGATGTACCGGGAAATTTTATTATTATTTCATGATTTGTTAAAATACATCTTTGCATTTGATAATGAGTTTTAATTATAAAATCAAGCCAAATGTGTGCTTCCCTTGCATTACAATGGAACAATCTCCCATTAGGAAAACAATAGATCCTGACGCCATTCCGTAGATATGGAATATGCAACTAGCAGCCATCTTTATAAAATTGCAGTAATGAAATTTAATTCGTCTGCCATTATCGTTTATTCGACACATTTTATTCAAGCCCGTAACTGTTCTCGTTTACTTTTTCATCCATTTGATAATATTTTCTTTTTCTCTTGAAATGTTTATAGGAGAAATTGTTAATGTAAATAAAATATATCAATGCCTCTTTTATTAATTTATGAAGGACTTTGAAAAAGTCATTAAATATAACATTTATGAAATAGCTTAGTATTTATATATTATTTATAAAGTAGGTTTTTAATTTTGTGTATAATGTTTTTGAAATGTTTAATATTTCTAATTGTTTTAGTGTTTTTTTTTGAAATATTTAGAAAAGTCTAGAAGTGAAACAATACAAATTATAAAAAAAAGCGTAAGGCATAGCTAACATAATGTTTAACATTTGTTTGTGCATGTATACTACCCTCTGTTGTGGATCCTAGGGGGAATCACATACACTGGGTGCATCTAGCGCTGTACACAACGAGGGCGTGGTGGAAGCTTGCCAAAAGAATAATATGATGAAATATTGACAATTTCAAAGAACAAACAAGTATTTAAAAAGTCATCTATTAACTAACAAGTACATGTTAACTTATTTTGAAATAATGCAACTACACCCGGCACAACTTTGACTGCTTAGGAAGCACGCCTTGAAGCCTCTAGACCCGCCACACTACGTCACCATGTGGTAAGTAAACATAAATGTTTAAAGTCACCCACGATTGAAGAAATCGAGAAACCACTATTCTGATGAAACAGTAGGCTACTGATCAAGAAAGCACCGGTCGTTGCAGTCATGAAGTTATGTAATTAATCATATATCGTGTTATTTCTGTATAAATATAGGCTTATACATAAAATGTTGATGATACGTCTGTTGAATACATGAAGATATCTAGATAGAGGAAGTAGAGAAGAAGAACTATAGATCGCGTGTAAAGTATGACGCCCATACTGCACTTCCTGTCTCTCCTGATAGAATATCATAACACACGTGAACACCGTATAGAGTAGCGAAGAGAACTGGTTCTACAGGTAAAAACAATACAATACTTGTTTAAATAAATAAGATTGACTTAAGAAATATTTATTCAATCAGTCAACGTTTCAATAACTGCTAAGTTACTGTTATGAAGCCTACAATACATAAGTACATAATTAAAACTACAAACAACAATGGCAATAGCTCACAAATATACGTAGCTACAATAAAATGTTTATAATTATAAAACATTACATAAACTACTCAAATGAGTAAACTAAAAAATGTACAAACATTATAAACATAACAATAACAACCTATTACATATGTTATAGTAACAAAAACATTAAAAGCCCAAACCACTAACTACCGTTACAGTGGCTTACAAGTCAGGAATCAAATATATTTACAGTTATTAAATACCCAATTTAAATAGACTCCTACTACATCAGCAACTTGCCAAGTTTCAAATTATTAAACTTATCATGAAAAGTATTGTTAAGTTTTTTTATAAATGGTGTATATACGTATGCCAGTTTCTTATTGTCCTCCTTAATATTAAAAGCAACGTTGTCAGATTGCTTAAATATTTGTATTTCTACTTGACCTACCGTATGTATTTAAACAATAATCTCTGCGATGGTAAACAAGATTAACAAATCGTTTACTATTTTTCAATCTTGTAGACATTTCCTTTCTTCAAGGATTCAATATTACTATATTGCTTAGCAAAGACGAGAAACCACTGTGTGGCCGATGCAAAGCGCCTAACGAGAATCAATAGTTTAGGGAGCCATTCAGGTAACTTAACTAAATCAAGAATATTCTCTGGGGGTTCTCAGGGATTCTTGAACTATTGCAAACTTAATGGACTACGTCTACGCGTGGTAGGATACTTTATAACTGTTTAACTCAGTTGAAAATCGCGGATGCTCTAAAACTATTCAACTGAACTGTAATAACCCATATAAATAAATATATGAATGTTCGTTTGTTCTAAATTTCTAATCTAGACAATTTCTCTTTTCACCGTTCCTTTTAAAAACGGGTGAGTTTTTTATAGGCCAACATTATATAGTTTTTATATGTGTTATAGGTAAAAGATTTTTCCTGACTTAAAATACAACTCCTCTCTTTTTAGTTTAAATAATTGTGGATTTATATCTATACATAAATATATATATATATATATTTTACATATGGTGATATGTTTTCTTGTAATATAATTAATAAATTAAAAACATTTCAAAAACAGGATGCTGGTACTGTTTTATCGGCGAAAAGCTTTGAATAATATATTCATTAAAAGTATTCTTTTTTTTTAAATGTTTTAAATTTATTAAATAAATAGATATATATATGTGTGTGTGTGTGTGTGTGTGTGTGTGTGTGTGTGTGTGTGTGTGTGTGTGTGTGTGTGTGTGTGTGTGTGTGTGTGTGTGTGTGTGTGTGTGTGTGTGTGTGTGTGTGTGTGTGTGAGTGTGTGTGTGAGTGTGTGTGTGTGTGTGTGTGAGTGTGTGTGTGTGTGTGTGTGTGTGTGTGTGTGTGTGTGTGTGTGTGTGTGTGTGTGTGTGTGTGTGTGTGTGTGTGTGTGTGTGTGTGTGTGTGTGTGTGTATTTCTAGTTTTGTCTTCATTTTTAAGCCAAAACAACGTGTGATTGGGTACAACTAGTGTTAAATAATCTATTCACATTATGGTAATGCTTGACCAAATGCGGTTCTAATCGGTTTTTTCGTTTCCACGTGTGTTACTAGAAATACACTTAATTTAAAAAAGATGTAATTAAATAGAAAAAACAATAAAAAACAAAAAAAAAATGGAACCTAACCTTAATATACCAACACATACAAAAACATAAAAACTCTAAATTTGTATATATCTTTGTATAAAACTACGTCACTATATAACTATATTACAATATAGCAACAAAGTATCTTGTAACGATAGATTTGGATTTATAGACACTAACATTTCCCACATTCACTTTAACATTAAAGTCAGGTTTGTCGTAAGGACACAATGAGTACGCACCTTACGATGCGTCTTTAAGCTTAAGGTTGTTCTTAGAGAATTACTTCGCTTTTTGTCATAAACAGACAAGTAATGCATGTCATAATTGTATGTTTTCTATACGTTATAACGTGCAGTGGGGAATGTGTGTTTTATCCGATATTTATGTTTCCTGACACTTTAAACAATTTTTTATAATGTGTTTTCCGTAACATATATTAAAAGGAAAAATATCGGATTAGGCCAGCATTTCACTAAGTATTACCAGTAATACAACTCTATATTTTATAACCACATAAACAATCAAAGTGAAATATAGCTACAAATAATAGTATGTTATAAAACAGTAAGTATAAAACAGTGTATTTAAATAAATTCAAAAAACCATTTACACAATTATTAATTATAAATAATTATTGTCAATTAGTTATACCCTTTTCTCATAAACAATTACCAGAAAACTTTAAATATAGACAATTTATAAACCCTAAGCATATGTTAAAACAAATAAAAACATACACAGAACTCACAAATTAATCACTTATTGACTCATACGCGTTCCAATGACAAATTCATCATCATCAGTGAGTGTTACTACTACAAACTCTAGTTACTACTAGCTATGTAGTAAATTAAGCTCCATTTACTTGAGTTCCATATTTATACAACTATTCTTTGAGCTTAGCTAGTCAGGTTATGTTAAAACAAATAAAAACATACACAAAACTCACAAATTAATCATTTATTGACTCACCACGCGTTTCAATGACAAAGTCATCATCATCAGTGAGTGTTACTACTACAAACTCTAGTTACTACAACAAACTAGTTGTAAGTTAGAGTTTGTAGTAGTAACACTCACTTATGATGACTTTGTCATTAAAACGCGTATGAGTCAATAAATGATTAATTTGTGAGTTTTGTGTATGTTTTTATTTGTTTTAACATAACCTGACAAGCTAAGGTCAAAGAATAGTCGTATAAATATGGCACTCAAGTAAATGGAGCTTAATTTACTACATAGCTAGTAGTAACTAGAGTTTGTAGTAGAAACACTCACTGATGATGATGAATTTGTCATTGGAACGCGTATGAGTCAATAAGTGATTAATTTGTGAGTTTTGTGTATGTTTTTATTTGTTTTAACATAACCTGACAAGCTAAGGTCAAAGAATAGTTGTATAAATATGGCACTCAAGTAAATGGAGCTTAATTTACTACATAGCTAGTAGTAACTAGAGTTTGTAGTAGAAACACTCACTGATGATGATGAATTTGTCATTGGAACGCGTAAGAGTAAATAAATGATTAATTTGTGAGTTTTGTGTATGTTTTTATTTGTTTTAACATAACCTGACAAGCTAAGGTCAAAGAATAGTCGTATAAATATGGCACTCAAGTAAATGGAGCTTAATTTACTACATAGCTAGTAGTAACTAGAGTTTGTAGTAGAAACACTCACTGATGATGATGAATTTGTCATTGGAACGCGTATGAGTCAATAAGTGATTAATTTGTGAGTTTTGTGTATGTTTTTATTTGTTTTAACATAACCTGACAAGCTAAGGTCAAAGAATAGTTGTATAAATATGGCACTCAAGTAAATGGAGCTTAATTTACTACATAGCTAGTAGTAACTAGAGTTTGTAGTAGAAACACTCACTGATGATGATGAATTTGTCATTGGAACGCGTAAGAGTAAATAAATGATTAATTTGTGAGTTTTGTGTATGTTTTTATTTGTTATAACATAACCTGACAAGCTAAGCTCAAAGAATAGTTGTATTAAACATATGTATTTATAACGTTTTGTTTTGCCTCTAAACATATTTCTTTTTAAAGCTACGGTTTTACTTGACAAGTTCGGCTTGGAAATATTAAATAATCGAATTGCAAAGCCAATCTACGTTTACCTCAGAACGGGTCTCCTCGCTAATAGAATTCCGCCCTGCCTCAGTAGCTTCAGTCGCTTGAGTATGTAGTTAATTTTAAAGGAACAGACGGGTTCCTCGCCGATCGCGCCTTTGCATGTTGATCTTACTGGGCAGCTTGAAGTTATGTAAACATACTGTCTACATTTGAGTGGGATTGTAAAAGCAATTAGACACACGCTTGCCACTTGAGAGTTTTAATTATAGTGCTTCGACTCAGTGTTTCCATAATAGTCACTGATTATTATTTAGTCAAAAAGAAACAATCAAGCTCTCCAACACTTTACTGTGACGAGATACTATTATATTACTTTCAGTTCTTATTAATTTCATAGAAAGTAAGATAACGGTTTTAGATTCAGTGACGTCATGATAGGCGGGAGGAAATTAGGTTAGGTTTACGATGTATTTTGCAATATTAAAATCATGTCTTCGAATTGTATTAACTTTTTCGGCACCTTTTTGATATCCTTGTACCACGTTTTCACGTATAACAAGAATAAAAAAAAAGAAATGAATTTTCTAGAGATTTTAGAAAGCGAAACATAACGGAAGCACGGCTGTTTTCGTCTCTATTTAGAGGTGATATAAAGCTTATATTTAAACGCTTTGTTAGTTTACTTGAAAATATTATATATTTGAGGAAATTATGCGTTAACGTGCGATTTCATACAGCAACGATAATACTTATATCTTATGTATTATACGTCATTAGTAAGGAAAAAATATATCATTTTATACTCGTATTCAACTTGAAAATGTTTGTGGTAGTAACACAATTAGTAATTTCAAAATTTGATAAATTAAACTAATAAAATTCAAAATAAAATTTTTGAATATGATAATTTTTTAGCATTAATATATATGTTATAAAAAAGACAATTTTTTAATTCTTAAGAAATAATTTTAGGCGTTGGTTGAAGAATAAAATAGAATAAATAAAGTTTGTTAACAATATAACTATAAAGTAAAAGGGGGTCTTAAGGAAATACTTTGATTTATTTAGAATTAAATTATTTTTATTTATTCTTGTTTTTCAATATAAGATGTTTACACTTCCTTTCCATGTTCTAAAAGAAAAATTTGGTACCAATATAACAAATATTTCCCATATCCAATTACAATTTCGATAACAAATAGAACCATATTAATAAAAGTCATATAAATTATATATATATATATATATATATATATATATATATATATATATATATATATATATATATATATATAACTCGCTCTTCTGCTGTTGTTGGGTTCACCTCGTCAATGCTGTATGAGATTCTAGCGAAACGTCGGAACTGCGAATTTATGGACTGCAGAATGAACGGATGTACTCCAGATAGTAACTATTCATCATATTTTTCCATCCGTGAAGGAATACGTATCAGCATATATATATATATATATATATATATATATATATATATATATATATATATATATATATATATATATATATATATATATTATAGTAAGATTTTACTATAAAATTTAGAAAAAGTTGAGTGGAAATGGTTAGGTTGTAGACGATAGGTTAATAAAAGTGAATGACCACCTGGTACGGGTAGTTCGGTAAAAGCATGGCCAGCGTAGTTAGAATGGTCTGAAGTTGACCTTGTCTCTAAACGTTCAAAGATCGTTGTAATCCACTTTACGTCCCATTACGTGTCCAAACTACTTGGTGGCACGTAAATAAAACTTGCTGACACCGCGTTAGTATTATACACAATTACTCACAGATATGACAAAGATTCAGTAGACCGATAGCACCTGCACTTTATTTCAGAACAAAATGGACTAGATTTATTGCTCATAGATAAACTGCCCTCTGTAAACACGGAGTGTGGTATTTTTAACGAGATTACTGTTTTAAATAGCAAAACAATTTGCATTAAATTATTTTTATCAGACACAACTCTGCAAAATTTTAGAGTTTTACAAATTATTGAACATTTTTACTGTTTCAACGGTTAATGAAAAAAAACTACTTTTTATATGTTTTTTTATCGTTAATCCGAATTTCAAATGCTCTTTATAGTATTTGCGTATAAACGGGAGTGATTATGAATTGGGCGGTGATGTCCTGCAACACTAAGAAATTAGGGGGAGCAATGGACTTCACTATTCTACAGAAATACAACAGTGATAAAAATCTCTAATTGCTTGACTGTTTTGAGACGAAAATCTCGGGGCAGTTCTACTTCTTTTTACACATTATTTTACCTTCTAACCTTAAAGTTATTATAATAAATGAAGGTTCAGAATATTTATCGAAAGTTTAATGTTAATATCTTTACACAACAACGTTAATATTTAAGAGAGGTATCCCTTAGTACTACATTTCCTTCTTTCCTTTCACACCTGCTTTTTTCTCATTGTTGTCTACTTTTTAACGACTATTTTTCAAGTTCTTTTGTTAGCTTACACTCTCCTTTTATATATATAATACGTTTTCTTCTTTAATAATTTAAAACAACATAGGTTATTCAAATACAAGAATATACGCCAAAAATATTCTTGTATTTGAATAACCTATGTTGTTTTTAATATATATATATATATATATATATATATATATATATATATATATATACATATATATATAAGATACGATTTTCAATTCAACTCTGTTATTGGGTTCACCTCGTCAATTCTAGATGAGATTTTAGCGAAACGTCGGAACTGCGATTTTATGCACTGCAGAATGAACGGATGTACTTCGGATAGAAACTATTCATAATATTTTTCCATCCGTGAAGGAATACGTATCAGTATATATATATATATATATATATATATATATAACTCAATTAATGTATATGAGCTTATCACCTAATATATTTGGATGAATAAAAACTTATTTTATTAACGATTGGAAACTTGCACAATATATACATATACATATATATATATATATATATATATATATATATATATATATATATATACATATATATATAAGATACGATTTTCAATTCAACTCTGTTATTGGGTTCACCTCGTCAATTCTAGATGAGATTTTAGCGAAACGTCGGAACTGCGATTTTATGCACTGCAGAATGAACGGATGTACTTCGGATAGAAACTATTCATAATATTTTTCCATCCGTGAAGGAATACGTATCAGTATATATATATATATATATATATATATATATATATATATATATATATATATATATAACTCAATTAATGTATATGAGCTTATCACCTAATATATTTGGATGAATAAAAACTTATTTTATTAACGATTGGAAACTTGCACAATATATACATATACATATATATATAAATATATATATATATATATATATATATATATATATACATATATATATAAGATACGATTTTCAATTCAACTCTGTTATTGGGTTCACATCGTCAATTCTAGATGAGATTTTAGCGAAACGTCGGAACTGCGATTTTATGCACTGCAGAATGAACGGATGTACTTCGGATAGAAACTATTCATAATATTTTTCCATCCGTGAAGGAATACGTATCAGTATATATATATATATATATATATATATATATATATATATATATATATATATATATATATATATATATAACTCAATTAATGTATATGAGCTTATCACCTAATATATTTGGATGAATAAAAACTTATTTTATTAACGATTGGAAACTTGCACAATATATACATATACATATATATATATATATATATATATATATATATATATATACATATACATATATATATATATATATATATATATATATATATATATATATATATACATATATATATAAGATACGATTTTCAATTCAACTCTGTTATTGGGTTCACCTCGTCAATTCTAGATGAGATTTTAGCGAAACGTCGGAACTGCGATTTTATGCACTGCAGAATGAACGGATGTACTTCGGATAGAAACTATTCATAATATTTTTCCATCCGTGAAGGAATACGTATCAGTATATATATATATATATATATATATATATATATATATATATATATATATATATATATATATATATATAACTCAATTAATGTATATGAGCTTATCACCTAATATATTTGGATGAATAAAAACTTATTTTATTAACGATTGGAAACTTGCACAATATATACATATACATATATATATATATATATATATATATATATATATATATATATATACATATATATATAAGATACGATTTTCAATTCAACTCTGTTATTGGGTTCACCTCGTCAATTCTAGATGAGATTTTAGCGAAACGTCGGAACTGCGATTTTATGCACTGCAGAATGAACGGATGTACTTCGGATAGAAACTATTCATAATATTTTTCCATCCGTGAAGGAATACGTATCAGTATATATATATATATATATATATATATATATATATATATAACTCAATTAATGTATATGAGCTTATCACCTAATATATTTGGATGAATAAAAACTTATTTTATTAACGATTGGAAACTTGCACAATATATACATATACATATATATATATATATATATATATATATATATATATATATATATATATACATATATATATAAGATATGATTTTCAATTCAACTCTGTTATTGGGTTCACCTCGTCAATTCTAGATGAGATTTTAGCGAAACGTCGGAACTGCGATTTTATGCACTGCAGAATGAACGGATGTACTTCGGATAGAAACTATTCATAATATTTTTCCATCCGTGAAGGAATACGTATCAGTATATATATATATATATATATATATATATATATATATATATATATATATATATATATATAACTCAATTAATGTATATGAGCTTATCACCTAATATATTTGGATGAATAAAAACTTATTTTATTAACGATTGGAAACTTGCACAATATATACATATACATATATATATATATATATATATATATATATATATATATATATATATATATATATATATATATACATATATATAAGATACGATTTTCAATTCAACTCTGTTATTGGGTTCACCTCGTCAATTCTAGATGAGATTTTAGCGAAACGTCGGAACTGCGATTTTATGCACTGCAGAATGAACGGATGTACTTCGGATAGAAACTATTCATAATATTTTTCCATCCGTGAAGGAATACGTATCAGTATATATATATATATATATATATATATATATATATATATATATATATATATATAACTCAATTAATGTATATGAGCTTATCACCTAATATATTTGGATGAATAAAAACTTATTTTATTAACGATTGGAAACTTGCACAATATATACATATACATATATATATATATATATATATATATATATATATATATATACATATATATATAAGATACGATTTTCAATTCAACTCTGTTATTGGGTTCACCTCGTCAATTCTAGATGAGATTTTAGCGAAACTTCGGAACTGCGATTTTATGCACTGCAGAATGAACGGATGTACTTCGGATAGAAACTATTCATAATATTTTTCCATCCGTGAAGGAATACGTATCAGTATATATATATATATATATATATATATATATATATATATATATATATATATATATATATAACTCAATTAATGTATATGAGCTTATCACCTAATATATTTGGATGAATAAAAACTTATTTTATTAACGATTGGAAACTTGCACAATATATACATATACATATATATATATATATATATATATATATATATATATATATATACATATATATATAAGATACGATTTTCAATTCAACTCTGTTATTGGGTTCACCTCGTCAATTCTAGATGAGATTTTAGCGAAACGTCGGAACTGCGATTTTATGCACTGCAGAATGAACGGATGTACTTCGGATAGAAACTATTCATAATATTTTTCCATCCGTGAAGGAATACGTATCAGTATATATATATATATATATATATATATATATATATATATATATATATAACTCAATTAATGTATATGAGCTTATCACCTAATATATTTGGATGAATAAAAACTTATTTTATTAACGATTGGAAACTTGCACAATATATACATATACATATATATATATATATATATATATATATATATATATATATATATATATATATATATATATACATATATATATAAGATACGATTTTCAATTCAACTCTGTTATTGGGTTCACCTCGTCAATTCTAGATGAGATTTTAGCGAAACGTCGGAACTGCGATTTTATGCACTGCAGAATGAACGGATGTACTTCGGATAGAAACTATTCATAATATTTTTCCATCCGTGAAGGAATACGTATCAGTATATATATATATATATATATATATATATATATATATATATATATATATATATATATAACTCAATTAATGTATATGAGCTTATCACCTAATATATTTGGATGAATAAAAACTTATTTTATTAACGATTGGAAACTTGCACAATATATACATATACATATATATATATATATATATATATATATATATATATATACATATATATATAAGATACGATTTTCAATTCAACTCTGTTATTGGGTTCACCTCGTCAATTCTAGATGAGATTTTAGCGAAACTTCGGAACTGCGATTTTATGCACTGCAGAATGAACGGATGTACTTCGGATAGAAACTATTCATAATATTTTTCCATCCGTGAAGGAATACGTATCAGTATATATATATATATATATATATATATATATATATATATATATATATATATAACTCAATTAATGTATATGAGCTTATCACCTAATATATTTGGATGAATAAAAACTTATTTTATTAACGATTGGAAACTTGCACAATATATACATATACATATATATATATATATATATATATATATATATATATATATATATATATATATATATATATACATATATATATAAGATACGATTTTCAATTCAACTCTGTTATTGGGTTCACCTCGTCAATTCTAGATGAGATTTTAGCGAAACGTCGGAACTGCGATTTTATGCACTGCAGAATGAACGGATGTACTTCGGATAGAAACTATTCATAATATTTTTCCATCCGTGAAGGAATACGTATCAGTATATATATATATATATATATATATATATATATATATATATATATAACTCAATTAATGTATATGAGCTTATCACCTAATATATTTGGATGAATAAAAACTTATTTTATTAACGATTGGAAACTTGCACAATATATACATATACATATATATATATATATATATATATGTATATATATATATATATATATATACATATATATATAAGATACGATTTTCAATTCAACTCTGTTATTGGGTTCACCTCGTCAATTCTAGATGAGATTTTAGCGAAACGTCGGAACTGCGATTTTATGCACTGCAGAATGAACGGATGTACTTCGGATAGAAACTATTCATAATATTTTTCCATCCGTGAAGGAATACGTATCAGTATATATATATATATATATATATATATATATATATATATATATATATATATATATAACTCAATTAATGTATATGAGCTTATCACCTAATATATTTGGATGAATAAAAACTTATTTTATTAACGATTGGAAACTTGCACAATATATACATATACATATATATATATATATATATATATATATATATATATATATATATATATATATATATATATATATATATATAAGATACGATTTTCAATTCAACTCTGTTATTGGGTTCACCTCGTCAATTCTAGATGAGATTTTAGCGAAACGTCGGAACTGCGATTTTATGCACTGCAGAATGAACGGATGTACTTCGGATAGAAACTATTCATAATATTTTTCCATCCGTGAAGGAATACGTATCAGTATATATATATATATATATATATATATATATATATATATATATATATATATATATATAACTCAATTAATGTATATGAGCTTATCACCTAATATATTTGGATGAATAAAAACTTATTTTATTAACGATTGGAAACTTGCACAATATATATATATATATATATATATATATATATATATATATATATACATATATATATAAGATACGATTTTCAATTCAACTCTGTTATTGGGTTCACCTCGTCAATTCTAGATGAGATTTTAGCGAAACGTCGGAACTGCGATTTTATGCACTGCAGAATGAACGGATGTACTTCGGATAGAAACTATTCATAATATTTTTCCATCCGTGAAGGAATACGTATCAGTATATATATATATATATATATATATATATATATATATATATATATATATATATATATATAACTCAATTAATGTATATGAGCTTATCACCTAATATATTTGGATGAATAAAAACTTATTTTATTAACGATTGGAAACTTGCACAATATATACATATACATATATATATATATATATATATATATATATATATATATATACATATATATATAAGATACGATTTTCAATTCAACTCTGTTATTGGGTTCACCTCGTCAATTCTAGATGAGATTTTAGCGAAACTTCGGAACTGCGATTTTATGCACTGCAGAATGAACGGATGTACTTCGGATAGAAACTATTCATAATATTTTTCCATCCGTGAAAGAATACGTATCAGTATATATATATATATATATATAACTCAATTAATGTATATGAGCTTATCACCTAATATATTTGGATGAATAAAAACTTATTTTATTAACGATTGGAAACTTGCACAATATATACATATACATATATATATATATATATATATATATATATATATATATATATATATATATACATATATATATAAGATACGATTTTCAATTCAACTCTGTTATTGGGTTCACCTCGTCAATTCTAGATGAGATTTTAGCGAAACGTCGGAACTGCGATTTTATGCACTGCAGAATGAACGGATGTACTTCGGATAGAAACTATTCATAATATTTTTCCATCCGTGAAGGAATACGTATCAGTATATATATATATATATATATATATATATATATATATATATATATATATATATAACTCAATTAATGTATATGAGCTTATCACCTAATATATTTGGATGAATAAAAACTTATTTTATTAACGATTGGAAACTTGCACAATATATACATATACATATATATATATATATATATATATATATATATATATATATATATACATATATATATAAGATACGATTTTCAATTCAACTCTGTTATTGGGTTCACCTCGTCAATTCTAGATGAGATTTTAGCGAAACGTCGGAACTGCGATTTTATGCACTGCAGAATGAACGGATGTACTTCGGATAGAAACTATTCATAATATTTTTCCATCCGTGAAGGAATACGTATCAGTATATATATATATATATATATATATATATATAACTCAATTAATGTATATGAGCTTATCACCTAATATATTTGGATGAATAAAAACTTATTTTATTAACGATTGGAAACTTGCACAATATATACATATACATATATATATATATATATATATATATATATATATATATATATACATATATATATAAGATACGATTTTCAATTCAACTCTGTTATTGGGTTCACCTCGTCAATTCTAGATGAGATTTTAGCGAAACGTCGGAACTGCGATTTTATGCACTGCAGAATGAACGGATGTACTTCGGATAGAAACTATTCATAATATTTTTCCATCCGTGAAGGAATACGTATCAGTATATATATATATATATATATATATATATATATATATATATATATATATATAACTCAATTAATGTATATGAGCTTATCACCTAATATATTTGGATGAATAAAAACTTATTTTATTAACGATTGGAAACTTGCACAATATATACATATACATATATATATATATATATATATATATATATATATATATATATATATATACATATATATATAAGATACGATTTTCAATTCAACTCTGTTATTGGGTTCACCTCGTCAATTCTAGATGAGATTTTAGCGAAACGTCGGAACTGCGATTTTATGCACTGCAGAATGAACGGATGTACTTCGGATAGAAACTATTCATAATATTTTTCCATCCGTGAAGGAATACGTATCAGCATATATATATATATATATATATATAACTCAATTAATGTATATGAGCTTATCACCTAATATATTTGGATGAATAAAAACTTATTTTATTAACGATTGGAAACTTGCACAATATATACATATACATATATATATATATATATATATATATATATATATATATATATATATACATATATATATAAGATACGATTTTCAATTCAACTCTGTTATTGGGTTCACCTCGTCAATTCTAGATGAGATTTTAGCGAAACGTCGGAACTGCGATTTTATGCACTGCAGAATGAACGGATGTACTTCGGATAGAAACTATTCATAATATTTTTCCATCCGTGAAGGAATACGTATCAGCATATATATATATATATATATATATATATATATATAACTCAATTAATGTATATGAGCTTATCACCTAATATATTTGGATGAATAAAAACTTATTTTATTAACGATTGGAAACTTGCACAATATATACATATACATATATATATATATATATATATATATATATATATATATATACATATATATATAAGATACGATTTTCAATTCAACTCTGTTATTGGGTTCACCTCGTCAATTCTAGATGAGATTTTAGCGAAACGTCGGAACTGCGATTTTATGCACTGCAGAATGAACGGATGTACTTCGGATAGAAACTATTCATAATATTTTTCCATCCGTGAAGGAATACGTATCAGCATATATATATATATATATATATATATATATATATATAACTCAATTAATGTATATGAGCTTATCACCTAATATATTTGGATGAATAAAAACTTATTTTATTAACGATTGGAAACTTGCACAATATATACATATACATATATATATATATATATATATATATATATATATATACATATATATATAAGATACGATTTTCAATTCAACTCTGTTATTGGGTTCACCTCGTCAATTCTAGATGAGATTTTAGCGAAACGTCGGAACTGCGATTTTATGCACTGCAGAATGAACGGATGTACTTCGGATAGAAACTATTCATAATATTTTTCCATCCGTGAAGGAATACGTATCAGCATATATATATATATATATATATAACTCAATTAATGTATATGAGCTTATCACCTAATATATTTGGATGAATAAAAACTTATTTTATTAACGATTGGAAACTTGCACAATATATACATATACATATATATATATATATATATATATATATATATATATATATATATATATATATATATATACCACACAATCACACACGCGCGTGTACTTATATTTTGGCAAATTCACGATTACTTGATGACGTTTGCAGCTCGTTATTTATAACCGATTTCTTTTATAAATTCCTGACATTTTTTAATAAATATTTTTATAATTTATACTTTACAGACAAACTACTCTCTAAGCCTAAATGCTTACTATATGTAAATGTCTGTTAAAACAGAAAATTGACGGACAAAATGGCTGTCCACTGGCCAAATAATGACCCATTAAAGTTATAAGAATTAAATATCACTCTTTAAAACAAAATTCAATTCTGTTTAAAAACACTGTGTTTTATAGTTACTTTTGTTAATATAACTATATAATATAATTTTTTTAATGTATCTAAATATATAAAATAATATAGTAAAATAAAATTATTAAATAATTAGAACTCTGACGAATAACACAGCGTAACAATTTATAACTAGTTACTTTAACATTTACTAGTTCCTTTAACGGGTAATATAATGACTATACTATAAATTTAACTTTTTATTTAACTGCTATCTTGTTTGGACTCTTGAATATTTATTTCTAGACGTCTGAGTATGATAATAATATAAAAATAAATGTACCATTAAAACATTTAAAACAGATTAATATCAAATAATTTATTTTCAAATCTATATGGACGAAATCAGTATATACGTAATAACCTAGGATCAACCAAGGAAATATAAAGGCAGAGCAAACTGTTTGCAGCAGGTCCTAGAAAGGACGTGTCATGATATATTGTGCTGAAGCTACGTGTTTTATTTGTGTGTGACAGATACAATCTTGTACAGGACCTAATGATGTTTTTACTTCTCCAACACCAATCACTTATACTGTCCAAGTCCCGTATAACACGCGAAGGAAATATCGTTTTGTAGAGAAAGAAATATAGTCGCCCGGTTCAGGTTTGGTGAACCCAGCCATTAGAGAGAGGTTAGTTTTAATTTTGAAAATAATACTTAAAACCGAGGAAAGTGAAAAGATCACTAAACAAGGACACTTGTGTATTGCATAGGAAATATAGAAAAATGTTTTTTATTAAAAAATGTTTCGGTCCACGTTAAAATTTTGAAATGTTTTTTCAACCTCCGTGTTTGTTCAACCAGTGAACATAAATATTTATTATCACGTCAGGGTTAGCATTAAGCGAATAAAGGTCAATGTTGGCTATATTACCTGTAGTACACTGTTTGTCTAACATAGGACATGCGGACATTTTTTAAATTTCTTGAACAAACTCTCTTCTGATATATATTTTGTGCAAATTTTCAATTGTTAATAAAAATACGTTTTTATTCATCCAATCCAGTTCAAATACATTTTTTTTTAACTTGTGTTGGATGAAGTTTATTAACTTGATCCTAATAGTAACTTGAAACAAATGTGGTGTAGTTTTTATTTTAAATAAATATGACATTTTTTCATTTAAATCCTAATGCACAATCCTAATGCTCAATCCTAATGCACAATCCTAATGGACAATCCTAATGCACAATCCTAATCTACAATCCTAATGCACAATCCTAATCTACAATCCTAATGCACAATCCTAATCTACAATCCTAATGCACAATCCTAATTCACAATCCTAATGCACAATCCTAATGCACAATCTTAATTCACAATCCTAATGCACAATCCTAATGCACAATCCCAATGCACAATCCTAATGCACAATCTTAATTCACAATCCTAATGCACAATCCTAATTCACAATCCTAATGCACAATCCTAATGCACAATCTTAATTCACAATCCTAATGCACAATCTTAATTCACAATCCTAATGCACAATCTTAATTCACAATCCTAATGCACAATCCTAATTCACAATCCTAATGCACAATCCTAATGCACAATCTTAATTCACAATCCTAATGCACAATCTTAATTCACAATCCTAATGCACAATCCTAATGCACAATCCCAATGCACAATCCTAATGCACAATTTTAATGCACAATCCTAATGCACAATCCTAATGCGCTATCCTAATGCACAATCCCAATGCACAATCCTAATGCACAATTTTAATGCACAATCCTAATGCACAATCCTAATGCGCTATCCTAATGCACAATCCTAATGCACAATCCTAATGCACAATCCTAATGCACAATCCTAATGCTCAATCCTAATGCACAATCCTAATGGACAATCCTAATGCACAATCCTAATCTACAATCCTAATGCACAATCCTAATTCACAATCCTAATGCACAATCCTAATGCACAATCTTAATTCACAATCCTAATGCACAATCCTAATGCACAATCCCAATGCACAATCCTAATGCACAATCCTAATGCACAATCCTAATGCGCTATCCTAATGCACAATCCTAATGCACAATCCTAATGCACAATCCGAATGCACAATCCTAATTCACAATCCTAATGCACAATCCTAATGCAAAGCAATCATAACTGTTATTATTGTAATACTTTCATCTGAATATGATTGCTTTTTAACTTATATAAATTATACATTAGCATTTGAGTAAAATGTTTTTGTGATTGTATTTATTTAAAATTATTTTAAATATCCTTCAATTAGTTACTTTTTAAAAATTCTTTAAGACTTACGAACTTTCAATTCTCTGTTTCATTGAAAAACGATTTTTTAAATATAATATTTTAAATTTTCCCTCTTTTATTATTTCTAATAAAAATACAAAATATTTAATTCATTGAAATAGGGGATTTTAAGCACTATTTCCTTAACACATTGAATGTAAAAATTTCTCAAGGATAGAAATAAAATAACATTGTAAATTACTAATTTTTTGCAAAACATTGTAATGAAAGTTAATTTAAAATAAATTCTATTAAATATTATTTCAGTTTATTTAAAACATTTCCCTCGTAGAGAAAAGATATTTTACTTAAAATCTAAAGTATTTTAAATACTGTGTATATATATATATATATATATATATATATATATGTGTGTGTATATTAAGGCATTTTAAATGAGATACATTACAAGCACGCAGTATTGAAATTTAATGTAAAAGTCAGTAAGGCGGTGATAAAAATAAAGCATAAAGAAGACTCAGTACAGTTCCTTATCGTCCCAGTTTTGTTTCCTAAGAACAAACGTAATTCTGTTTTCACTATTTCAGTTCTATACGTGAAGTTAATGATAAAACGATTATCGCAATCAGAATGCAATCGATGATAAGCACGAGATGTCACGTGCATGAACCAATCTTGAGTTCAGTGTTTCAGCACGTGACCACGCTGACAAACGCCCTGATGCTGCAATCAGGTCCACTCGTTCTATTCCGAAGGTTTCCTTATAGTTTTATAACTTTAAAGTCTTTTCTAGTTTAACTGTTTCCTTTGTATCATCAATGTATGTTCCTATTGTTTATACTGTCTTTATCAATGTAAATGCTTATAAACAAAAAATCAAAACTAACAAAACTTCTCTTATCACTTCTTTTTTATCACTTCAACGCCAACTATTTAATTAATAATGTGATCCTTCTCAAGGCAATAAAATGATCATGGCAAGAAGTTAATGTCTGACATTACTCATGGCAATCAAGTTCAAATACTTTTTTAAATTCCTTGTATTAGTTCACACTCTCCTGATACATATTTTGTACAAATTTTCAATCGTTAATAAAAATACATTTTTATTCATCCAATCAAGTTCAAATACATTTTTTTAAATTCCTTGTATTAGTTCACACTCTCCTGATACATATTTTGTACAAATTTTCAACCGTTAATAAAAATACGTTTTTATTCATTCAATCAAGTTCAAATACTTTTTTTAAATTCCTTGTATTAGTTCACACTCTCCTGATACATATTTTGTACAAATTTTCAATCGTTAATAAAAATACATTTGTATTCATCCAATCAAGTTCAATTACTTTTTTTAAATTCCTTGTATTAGTTCACACTCTCCTGATACATATTTTGTACAAATTTTCAATCGTTAATAAAAATACATTTGTATTCATCCAATCAAGTTCAATTACTTTTTTTAAATTCCTTGTATTAGTTCACACTCTCCTGATACATATTTTGTACAAATTTTCAATCGTTAATAAAAATACATTTGTATTCATCCAATCAAGTTCAATTACTTTTTATAAATTCCTTGTATTAGTTCACACTCTCCTGATACATATTTTGTACAAATTTTCAATCGTTAATAAAAATACATTTGTATACATCCAATCAAGTTCAATTACTTTTTTTAAATTCCTTGTATTAGTTCACACTCTCCTGATACATATTTTGTACAAATTTTCAATCGTTAATAAAAATACATTTGTATTCATCCAATCAAGTTCAATTACTTTTTTTAAATTCCTTGTATTAGTTCACACTCTCCTGATACATATTTCGTACAAATTTTCAACCGTTAATAGAAATACATTTTTATTCATCCAATCAAGTTCAAATCCTTTTTTTAAATTCCTTGTATTAGTTCACACTCTCCTGATACATATTTTGTACAAATTTTCAACCGTTAATAGAAATACATTTTTATTCATCCAATCAAGTTCAAATACTTTTTTTTAATTTCCTTGTATTAGTTCACACTCTCCTGATACATATTTTGTACAAATTTTCAACCGTTAATAGAAATACATTTTTATTCATCCAATCAAGTTCAAATCCTTTTTTTAAATTCCTTGTATTAGTTCACACTCTCCTGATACATATTTTGTACAAATTTTCAACCGTTAATAAAAATACATTGTTATTCATCCAATCAAGTTCAAATCCTTTTTTTAAATTCCTTGTATTAGTTCACACTCTCCTGATACATATTTTGTACAAATTTTCAATCGTTAATAGAAATACATTTTTATTCATCCAATCAAGTTCAAATCCTTTTTTTAATTTCCTTGTATTAGTTCACACTCTCCTGATAAATATTTTGTACAAATTTTCAACCGTTAATAAAAATACATTGTTATTCATCCAATCAAGTTCAAATCCTTTTTTTAATTTCCTTGTATTAGTTCACACTCTCCTGATACATATTTTGTACAAATTTTCAACCGTTAATAAAAATACATTGTTATTCATCCAATCAAGTTCAAATCCTTTTTTTAAATTCCTTGTATTAGTTCACACTCTCCTGATACATATTTTGTACAAATTTTCAACCGTTAATAAAAATACATTGTTATTCATCCAATCAAGTTCAAATCCTTTTTTTAAATTCCTTGTATTAGTTCACACTCTCCTGATACATATTTTGTACAAATTTTCAACCGTTAATAAAAATACATTGTTATTCATCCAATCAAGTTCAAATCCTTTTTTTAATTTCCTTGTATTAGTTCACACTCTCCTGATACATATTTTGTACAAATTTTCAACCGTTAATAAAAATACATTGTTATTCATCCAATCAAGTTCAAATACTTTTTTTAAATTCCTTGTATTAGTTCACACTCTCCTGATACATATTTTGTACAAATTTTCAATCGTCAATAGAAATACATTTTTATTCATCCAATCAAGTTCAAATCCTTTTTTTAATTTCCTTGTATTAGTTCACACTCTCCTGATACATATTTTGTACAAATTTTCAACCGTTAATAAAAATACATTGTTATTCATCCAATCAAGTTCAAATCCTTTTTTTAATTTCCTTGTATTAGTTCACACTCTCCTGATACATATTTTGTACAAATTTTCAATCGTTAATAGAAATAAATTTTTATTCATCCAATCAAGTTCAAATCCTTTTTTTAATTTCCTTGTATTAGTTCACACTCTCCTGATACATATTTTGTACAAATTTTCAACCGTTAATAAAAATACATTGTTATTCATCCAATCAAGTTCAAATCCTTTTTTTAAATTCCTTGTATTAGTTCACACTCTCCTGATACATATTTTGTACAAATTTCCAACCATTAATAGAAATACATTTTTATTCATCCAATCAAGTTCAAATCCTTTTTTTAATTTCCTTGTATTAGTTCACACTCTCCTGATACATATTTTGTACAAATTTTCAACCGTTAATAAAAATACATTGTTATTCATCCAATCAAGTTCAATTACGTTTTTTAAATTCCTTGTATTAGTTCACACTCTCCTGATACATATTTTGTACAAATTTTCAACCGTTAATAGAAATACATTTTTATTCATCCAATCAAGTTCAAATCCTTTTTTTAATTTCCTTGTATTAGTTCACACTCTCCTGATACATATTTTGTACAAATTTTCAATCGTTAATAAAAATACATTTGTATTCATCCAATCAAGTTCAATTACTTTTTTTAAATTCCTTGTATTAGTTCACACTCTCCTGATACATATTTTGTACAAATTTTCAACCGTTAATAGAAATACATTTTTATTCATCCAATCAAGTTCAAATCCTTTTTTTAAATTCCTTGTATTAGTTCACACTCTCCTGATACATATTTTGTACAAATTTTCAACCGGTAATAGAAATACATTTTTATTCATCCAATCAAGTTCAAATCCTTTTTTTAATTTCCTTGTATTAGTTCACACTCTCCTGATACATATTTTGTACAAATTTTCAACCGTTAATAAAAATACATTGTTATTCATCCAATCAAGTTCAAATCCTTTTTTTAAATTCCTTGTATTAGTTCACACTCTCCTGATACATATTTTGTACAAATTTTCAATCGTTAATAGAAATACATTTTTATTCATCCAATCAAGTTCAAATCCTTTTTTTAATTTCCTTGTATTAGTTCACACTCTCCTGATACATATTTTGTACAAATTTTCAACCGTTAATAAAAATACATTGTTATTCATCCAATCAAGTTCAAATCCTTTTTTTAATTTCCTTGTATTAGTTCACATTCTCCTGATACATATTTTGTACAAATTTTCAACCGTTAATAAAAATACATTGTTATTCATCCAATCAAGTTCAAATCCTTTTTTTAAATTCCTTGTATTAGTTCACACTCTCCTGATACATATTTTGTACAAATTTTCAACCGTTAATAAAAATACATTGTTATTCATCCAATCAAGTTCAAATCCTTTTTTTAAATTCCTTGTAATAGTTCACACTCTCCTGATACATATTTTGTACAAATTTTCAACCGTTAATAAAAATACATTGTTATTCATCCAATCAAGTTCAAATCCTTTTTCTAATTTCCTTGTATTAGTTCACACTCTCCTGATACATATTTTGTACAAATTTTCAACCGTTAATAAAAATACATTGCTATTCATCCAATCAAGTTCAAATCCTTTTTTTAATTTCCTTGTATTAGTTCACATTCTCCTGACACATATTTTGTACAAATTTTCAACCGTTAATAAAAATACATTGTTATTCATCCAATCAAGTTCAAATCCTTTTTTTAAATCCCTTGTATTAGTTCACACTCTCCTGATACATATTTTGTACAAATTTTCAACCGTTAATAAAAATACATTGTTATTCATCCAATCAAGTTCAAATCCTTTTTTTAATTTCCTTATATTAGTTCACACTCTCCTGATACATATTTTGTACAAATTTTCAACCGTTAATAAAAATACATTGTTATTCATCCAATCAAGTTCAAATCCTTTTTTTAAATTCCTTGTATTAGTTCACACTCTCCTGATACATATTTTGTACAAATTTTCAACCGTTAATAGAAATACATTTTTATTCATCCAATCAAGTTCAAATCCTTTTTTTAATTTCCTTGTATTAGTTCACACTCTCCTGATACATATTTTGTACAAATTTTCAACCGTTAATAAAAATACATTGTTATTCATCCAATCAAGTTCAATTACTTTTTTTAAATTCCTTGTATTAGTTCACACTCTCCTGATACATATTTTGTACAAATTTTCAACCGTTAATAGAAATACATTTTTATTCATCCAATCAAGTTCAAATCCTTTTTTTAATTTCCTTGTATTAGTTCACACTCTCCTGATACATATTTTGTACAAATTTTCAACCGTTAATAAAAATACATTGTTATTCATCCAATCAAGTTCAAATCCTTTTTTTAATTTCCTTGTATTAGTTCACACTCTCCTGATACATATTTTGTACCAATTTTCAATCGTTAATAGAAATAAATTTTTATTCATCCAATCAAGTTCAAATCCTTTTTTTAATTTCCTTGTATTAGTTCACACTCTCCTGATACATATTTTGTACAAATTTTCAACCGTTAATAAAAATACATTGTTATTCATCCAATCAAGTTCAAATCCTTTTTTTAAATTCCTTGTATTAGTTCACACTCTCCTGATACATATTTTGTACAAATTTTCAACCGTTAATAGAAATACATTTTTATTCATCCAATCAAGTTCAAATCCTTTTTTTAATTTCCTTGTATTAGTTCACACTCTCCTGATACATATTTTGTACAAATTTTCAACCGTTAATAAAAATACATTGTTATTCATCCAATCAAGTTCAATTACTTTTTTTAAATTCCTTGTATTAGTTCACACTCTCCTGATACATATTTTGTACAAATTTTCAACCGTTAATAGAAATACATTTTTATTCATCCAATCAAGTTCAAATCCTTTTTTTAATTTCCTTGTATTAGTTCACACTCTCCTGATACATATTTTGTACAAATTTTCAATCGTTAATAAAAATACATTTGTATTCATCCAATCAAGTTCAATTACTTTTTTTAAATTCCTTGTATTAGTACACACTCTCCTGATACATATTTTGTACAAATTTTCAACCGTTAATAGAAATACATTTTTATTCATCCAATCAAGTTCAAATCCTTTTTTTAAATTCCTTGTATTAGTTCACACTCTCCTGATACATATTTTGTACAAATTTTCAACCGTTAATAGAAATACATTTTTATTCATCCAATCAAGTTCAAATCCTTTTTTTAAATTCCTTGTATTAGTTCACACTCTCCTGATACATATTTTGTACAAATTTTCAACCGTTAATAAAAATACATTGTTATTCATCCAATCAAGTTCAAATCCTTTTTTTAATTTCCTTGTATTAGTTCACATTCTCCTGATACATATTTTGTACAAATTTTCAACCGTTAATAAAAATACATTGTTATTCATCCAATCAAGTTCAAATCCTTTTTTTAATTTCCTTGTATTAGTTCACATTCTCCTGACACATATTTTGTACAAATTTTCAACCGTTAATAAAAATACATTGTTATTCATCCAATCAAGTTCAAATCCTTTTTTTAATTTCCTTGTATTAGTTCACATTCTCCTGACACATATTTTGTACAAATTTTCAACCGTTAATAAAAATACATTGTTATTCATCCAATCAAGTTCAAATCCTTTTTTTAAATCCCTTGTATTAGTTCACACTCTCCTGATACATATTTTGTACAAATTTTCAATCGTTAATAAAAATACATTTGTATTCATCCAATCAAGTTCAAATACTTTTTTTAAATTCCTTGTATTAGTTCACACTCTCCTGATACATATTTTGTACAAATTTTCAACCGTTAATAAAAATACATTGTTATTCATCCAATCAAGTTCAAATCCTTTTTTTAATTTCCTTATATTAGTTCACACTCTCCTGATACATATTTTGTACAAATTTTCAACCGTTAATAAAAATACATTGTTATTCATCCAATCAAGTTCAAATCCTTTTTTTAAATTCCTTGTATTAGTTCACACTCTCCTGATACATATTTTGTACAAATTTTCAACCGTTAATAGAAATACATTTTTATTCATCCAATCAAGTTCAAATCCTTTTTTTAATTTCCTTGTATTAGTTCACACTCTCCTGATACATATTTTGTACAAATTTTCAACCGTTAATAAAAATACATTGTTATTCATCCAATCAAGTTCAATTACTTTTTTTAAATTCCTTGTATTAGTTCACACTCTCCTGATACATATTTTGTACAAATTTTCAACCGTTAATAGAAATACATTTTTATTCATCCAATCAAGTTCAAATCCTTTTTTTAATTTCCTTGTATTAGTTCACACTCTCCTGATACATATTTTGTACAAATTTTCAACCGTTAATAAAAATACATTGTTATTCATCCAATCAAGTTCAAATCCTTTTTTTAATTTCCTTGTATTAGTTCACACTCTCCTGATACATATTTTGTACCAATTTTCAATCGTTAATAGAAATAAATTTTTATTCATCCAATCAAGTTCAAATCCTTTTTTTAATTTCCTTGTATTAGTTCACACTCTCCTGATACATATTTTGTACAAATTTTCAACCGTTAATAAAAATACATTGTTATTCATCCAATCAAGTTCAAATCCTTTTTTTAAATTCCTTGTATTAGTTCACACTCTCCTGATACATATTTTGTACAAATTTTCAACCGTTAATAGAAATACATTTTTATTCATCCAATCAAGTTCAAATCCTTTTTTTAATTTCCTTGTATTAGTTCACACTCTCCTGATACATATTTTGTACAAATTTTCAACCGTTAATAAAAATACATTGTTATTCATCCAATCAAGTTCAATTACTTTTTTTAAATTCCTTGTATTAGTTCACACTCTCCTGATACATATTTTGTACAAATTTTCAACCGTTAATAGAAATACATTTTTATTCATCCAATCAAGTTCAAATCCTTTTTTTAATTTCCTTGTATTAGTTCACACTCTCCTGATACATATTTTGTACAAATTTTCAATCGTTAATAAAAATACATTTGTATTCATCCAATCAAGTTCAATTACTTTTTTTAAATTCCTTGTATTAGTTCACACTCTCCTGATACATATTTTGTACAAATTTTCAACCGTTAATAGAAATACATTTTTATTCATCCAATCAAGTTCAAATCCTTTTTTTAATTTCCTTGTATTAGTTCACACTCTCCTGATACATATTTTGTACAAATTTTCAACCGTTAATAAAAATACATTGTTATTCATCCAATCAAGTTCAAATCCTTTTTTTAATTTCCTTGTATTAGTTCACATTCTCCTGATACATATTTTGTACAAATTTTCAACCGTTAATAAAAATACATTGTTATTCATCCAATCAAGTTCAAATCCTTTTTTTAAATTCCTTGTATTAGTTCACACTCTCCTGATACATATTTTGTACAAATTTTCAACCGTTAATAAAAATACATTGTTATTCATCCAATCAAGTTCAAATCCTTTTTTTAAATTCCTTGTATTAGTTCACACTCTCCTGATACATATTTTGTACAAATTTTCAACCGTTAATAAAAATACATTGTTATTCATCCAATCAAGTTCAAATCCTTTTTTTAAATTCCTTGTATTAGTTCACACTCTCCTGATACATATTTTGTACAAATTTTCAACCGTTAATAAAAATACATTGTTATTCATCCAATCAAGTTCAAATCCTTTTTTTAAATTCCTTGTATTAGTTCACACTCTCCTGATACATATTTTGTACAAATTTTCAATCGTTAATAGAAATACATTTTTATTCATCCAATCTTGTTCAAATCCTTTTTTTAATTTCCTTGTATTAGTTCACACTCTCCTGATACATATTTTGTACAAATTTTCAACCGTTAATAAAAATACATTGTTATTCATCCAATCAAGTTCAAATCCTTTTTTTAATTTCCTTGTATTAGTTCACACTCTCCTGATACATATTTTGTACAAATTTTCAATCGTTAATAGAAATAAATTTTTATTCATCCAATCAAGTTCAAATCCTTTTTTTAATTTCCTTGTATTAGTTCACACTCTCCTGATACATATTTTGTACAAATTTTCAACCGTTAATAAAAATACATTGTTATTCATCCAATCAAGTTCAAATCCTTTTTTTAAATTCCTTGTATTAGTTCACACTCTCCTGATACATATTTTGTACAAATTTTCAACCGTTAATAGAAATACATTTTTATTCATCCAATCAAGTTCAAATCCTTTTTTTAATTTCCTTGTATTAGTTCACACTCTCCTGATACATATTTTGTACAAATTTTCAACCGTTAATAAAAATACATTATTATTCATCCAATCAAGTTCAAATCCTTTTTTTAATTTCCTTGTATTAGTTCACACTCTCCTGATACATATTTTGTACAAATTTTCAACCGTTAATAAAAATACATTGTTATTCATCCAATCAAGTTCAAATCCTTTTTTTAAATTCCTTGTATTAGTTCACACTCTCCTGATACATATTTTGTACAAATTTTCAATCGTTAATAGAAATACATTTTTATTCATCCAATCAAGTTCAAATCCTTTTTTTAATTTCCTTGTATTAGTTCACACTCTCCTGATACATATTTTGTACAAATTTTCAACCGTTAATAAAAATACATTGTTATTCATCCAATCAAGTTCAAATCCTTTTTTTAATTTCCTTGTATTAGTTCACACTCTCCTGATACATATTTTGTACAAATTTTCAATCGTTAATAGAAATACATTTTTATTCATCCAATCAAGTTCAAATCCTTTTTTTAATTTCCTTGTATTAGTTCACACTCTCCTGATACATATTTTGTACAAATTTTCAACCGTTAATAAAAATACATTGTTATTCATCCAATCAAGTTCAAATCCTTTTTTTAAATTCCTTGTATTAGTTCACACTCTCCTGATACATATTTTGTACAAATTTTCAACCGTTAATTGAAATACATTTTTATTCATCCAATCAAGTTCAAATCCTTTTTTTAATTTCCTTGTATTAGTTCACACTCTCCTGATACATATTTTGTACAAATTTTCAACCGTTAATAAAAATACATTGTTATTCATCCAATCAAGTTCAAATCCTTTTTTTAAATTCCTTGTATTAGTTCACACTCTCCTGATACATATTTTGTACAAATTTTCAATCGTTAATAGAAATACATTTTTATTCATCCAATCAAGTTCAAATCCTTTTTTTAATTTCCTTGTATTAGTTCACACTCTCCTGATACATATTTTGTACAAATTTTCAACCGTTAATAAAAATACATTGTTATTCATCCAATCAAGTTCAAATCCTTTTTTTAATTTCCTTGTATTAGTTCACACTCTCCTGATACATATTTTGTACAAATTTTCAACCGTTAATAAAAATACATTGTTATTCATCCAATCAAGTTCAAATCCTTTTTTTAAATTCCTTGTATTAGTTCACACTCTCCTGATACATATTTTGTACAAATTTTCAATCGTTAATAGAAATACATTTTTATTCATCCAATCAAGTTCAAATACATTTTTTAAATTCCTTGTATTAGTTCACACTCTCCTGATACATATTTTGTACAAATTTTCAATCGTTAATAGAAATACATTTTTATTCATCCAATCAAGTTCAAATACTTTTTTTAAATTCCTTGTATTAGTTCACACTCTCCTGATAAATATTTTGTACAAATTATCAATCGTTAATAAAAAATACATTTGTATTCATCCAATCAAGTTCAAATCCTTTTTTTAAATTCCTTGTATTAGTTCACACTCTCCTGATAAATATTTTGTACAAATTATCAATCGTTAATAAAAAATACATTTTTATTCATCCAATCAAGTTCAAATACTTTTTTTAAATTCCTTGTATTAGTTCACACTCTCCTGATACATATTTTGTACAAATTTTCAATCGTTAATAGAAATACATTTTTATTCATCCAATCAAGTTCAAATACTTTTTTTACATTCCTTGTATTAGTTCACACTCTCCTGATACATATTTTGTACAAATTTTCAATCGTTAATAGAAATACATTTTTATTCATCCAATCAAGTTCAAATACATTTTTTAAATTCCTTGTATTAGTTCACACTCTCCTGATACATATTTTGTACAAATTTTCAATCGTTAATAAAAAATACATTTTTATTCATCCAATCAAGTTCAAATACTTTTTTTAAATTCCTTGTATTAGTTCACACTCTCCTGATACATATTTTGTACAAATTATCAATCGTTAATAAAAAATACATTTTTATTCATCCAATCAAGTTCAAATACTTTTTTTAAATTCCTTGTATTAGTTCACACTCTCCTGATAAATATTTTGTACAAATTATCAATCGTTAATAAAAAATACATTTTTATTCATCCAATCAAGTTCAAATACTTTTTTTAAATTCCTTGTATTAGTTCACACTCTCCTGATACATATTTTGTACAAATTTTCAATCGTTATTAGAAATACATTTTTATTCATCCAATCAAGTTCAAATACTTTTTTTAAATTCCTTGTATTAGTTCACACTCTCCTGATACATATTTTGTACAAATTTTCAATCGTTAATAGAAATACATTTTTATTCATCCAATCAAGTTCAAATACTTTTTTTAAATTCCTTGTATTAGTTCACACTCTCCTGATACATATTTTGTACAAATTTTCAATCGTTAATAGAAATACATTTTTATTCATCCAATCAAGTTCAAATACATTTTTTAAATTCCTTGTATTAGTTCACACTCTCCTGATAAATATTTTGTACAAATTATCAATCGTTAATAAAAAATACATTTTTATTCATCCAATCAAGTTCAAATACTTTTTTTAAATTCCTTGTATTAGTTCACACTCTCCTGATACATATTTTGTACAAATTTTCAATCGTTAATAGAAATACATTTTTATTCATCCAATCAAGTTCAAATACTTTTTTTAAATTCCTTGTATTAGTTCACACTCTCCTGATACATATTTTGCACAAAATTTCAATCGGAAAGTGTAAAATAATCTGAACCTGTTACATCCTCATTCTCTACTAGCAGGAGATCATGTGGTCATCTCTGATTGAAACGTTGGCTTGGTAATGAAGAAATTAGAGTTGTCGGTCTTGTTTTTCTGTTGCAAGCAATTATAGCTCTTTTTTGTTTTTATAATTTTTAAAATTTTAAACTAATTTTTCAACATAAATATTAATCATGATATTACTGTATTGAAGTATAAAATTTTGATTATAAGGAAATCACTTAGAATAATTTAACAACAAACGGTTAATAACACATTGAGGAATACGAATAGAAATGAACAGATAAAAGAAGAAATTAAGGTAAATAATGTCGAAGAAGAAGCTGCAGAACTCGAATAACCATACAATATCAGCTGACAGCTAACTGATGGAATACGACATTATAAAAGTAGATGCTATATGAATACAAGAGGAAGAGAAAGATGAGATAAGTAGTAGACCTGAGAAATCATGTGGATACAAACTGGACGAATATGGTAAGGAATTTTAAAACATCAAAAGAACTTTAAATTCCAGTACTGAATCAAAAGTGGCTGGATTTATAGGTTATGGTTTTCTTTGTTAAGACTTTCTGAATATTTCAAAGTACTTTCTTTATCTACCGTACCTATTCCTGATATTTCCTATCTCTTTCCTGATAAGCCTAAGTACTACAGTTTTGTAGTACCTCTAATTTAGGTCTACGTCATACACGCAATCCTGCACATATGTTGATACGATCCTCTATGTATCCTTTACCAAGGAGATCCTACCACAATACTACCTGTTTTTACAGTTCTTTTCGATCCTATGAAGGGGGTGAAAAATAAATTATATTTTAAACAGAAACAACGATCAAATCATGAAAGCTCGTATTAACTATAACGACAACATACTCCGTTATCCCTAAAGTGAGACATTTCGTCTGAAATTTTCATTTACTCATTTCATTTCTTTTGTTCATTAATTCAACGCGAATACCAGCATAAACAAAACTCCGACACGAAGTGTTTGTTTAAAGCATTTTAAATAGACAAGAAAAACACCGCGCTGCTTTCTGTGTTATTGGAACAGTCGCAGTTAATTGTGTGTTTTTAACTCCTGTATCTGCAAGATAGTTTATTGGAACCGTGAAGCGTGCAGCTGTCTTTAAATCGGTTGAGAACAGGTCTCATCAGAAAGGTTACCTTTACGTGATCCCTTGCTTCTCATATTTCTAGTAATATAGTCATTGTGTACTTCCTTTAGCTTCAACTAATTTAACCTGCTATAACTTGTTCTTCTATTAACAAGAGGGCGTGACAGTAGACTCATTTTATGACGCCGGTACAGTATAGCATTTCAGATTCGCTCTCCTTAACAGGGTACCCTATCTTCAACCAATTATGTCTTGATTCTATTTTTATTCACAATATTTCCCGTAGCCAATAATAATTCACCCGATGTTTACCTTAATACTCATTAAAATAGCACAGTTTTATTTCAGTAGGATATTTCAACGACACGTTAATTCTACACGAACTGATGACGACGACTGTTCCACGTGCTACCCTACTGTAATTAGAGAAATATTACACGTATGGGGATATTACAACTCGTAAACTAATTCTCTCTGTTATATTACAAAAATTACCGAACTCTACGAAGCTAATTTTCCGGTTTGGTTTAAGTGCTTTCATCGTGAAAACGCGCTACCTTATTTTGCATGTGAAGGAAATTAATGCAAATACCTACTGGGATTACTTAACCCAGGGTAATTTACAAATACTAATACGCTGTAGCTTGTGAACATCTCTATATGGGCTCGTAGTGAGCATGGAAGTAATTCTACCCACACTGACCTTGATTCTGCCCTTATGACGATTAAAAGCTGTTTATTGTAATAGTTTTTCTGGATTTCCAGTGTTGCCAGGTGAACAATACGGAAAAATTAGCTATGGAGTTGTGTTATCTGTATAGGCTATGTGTTGCTGGAAGCGCAAAACACGATATGTTAGAATTAGGGATGGGCCGATTCCGATTCTCGATTCCAGGAATCGTCGATTCTAGGTGGTATCGAGGAATCGTCGATACTCGATTCTTCATTCATAAAAGTGACGATTCCGATTCCTATTTTGTTAACTATTAAAATATGCGTGTGGAGTAATTTATTACCAAACAAAATTTATTACCAAAATTTATTATATTTGTGTGGAAAAATAATTAATTCCCAACTATGTCTTATTTATGTATTAGTTGATTTGAATGAATTAAATGATTAAAGTAAACGAAAATATTATTATTTATGAAGCAACAGCAATCAAGATCGTAACCATTTCTGGTCGTTTGACATCGCTCGTCTCTCTCTCTCTCTCTCTCTCTCTCTCTCTCTCTCTCTCTCTCTCTCACACACACACACACACTAAATGTCAGAACAAAACACAAAAAAGTACAGTAAAAACTCGATTAACCGTCACCGTCGGAACCGTGGCCATGACGGTTGAGCGAATAGACGGATAACAGAAACACTGTATTATTCCTCCGAAACTTAACCTTAATAAATTATATTATAGACAGATATCACTCTCGCTGTTGAAGGTTTTGTGTAGCCTATTACATTAAAACAGAACTTTTAAAAGGTTTTGCCATATGACCAAGATGTTAACTAAATTAATTATTAGAGAACTAGCATGTAAGCTAATATAACTTGAAAGAATCGAGAATCGAGAATCGACTAAAGAATCGAGAATCGAAAGGAAAATTTTAGAATCGGAATCGGAATCGGAATCGAACATTTTAGGAATCGGCCCATCCCTAGTTAGAATACATTGAGATGTTAGATTTAAAGATGGCGAAGAAGGCCTTTAGCGTAATAGGTTTGCTGGATTTCCAGTGTTGCCAGGTGAACTATTCCAAATGTTAAATAAACAATACCCTTCCCTGTATTGGATAAGTATTTTTGGATTTCCCACGCGTGAAATTTACCTTCTTGTTAATCATATTATTAATTATATTACTCTTACATTCTTACCAATACTACTACAATCTATCTAATGGCTCTAATTATAACGGAATCTCTGTACATGATGATAAAATGGGTACGTCAAAGATGTGGGACTCTAACCTCAAACGTCTTAGAGCTCGAGCGACTAGCTACTTACAGTTTATTGGTACATTACCGGATTTTTGAAAATGTGATATCTTCTTATTCTATTGGTACTTTTTTCGTTTCAAAGCTACACGCACCCTAAATACCGTTGCCTTAGACAACAGTAGCTTAAGCATAACGTCTCCACTTATTTAACTTCACCCAAAATTTGGGGGTTAATTGGAGATTATGTAGAAATCCTTTCTAACGCAACACTTCTAAATTCAAAAATATCGTAAACTTTAATAAATTATGTGATACAGCATAGTTTTATAGAACAGCAGATTTACTATTCCTAGATTGTCCCTTTCTTTATTACAAAATAGTAAGTTTATATTATTACTTAATAAATTATCGGTAATTTCATTGACCTATTGTTTCCGATTTATACTTTATACGCACGCACACACACACACACAGACACACACACACACACACACACACACACACACACACACACACACACACACACATATATATATATATATATATATATATATATATATATATATATATATATATATATATATATATATAATACGTTTTCTTGTTTAATAATTTAAAACAACATAGGTTATTCAAATACAAGAATATTTATTAATTTATAAATTAATAAATTATTATATAAATAAATTAAATTAATTAATAAATTAATTAATAAATATTCTTGTATTTGATAACCTATGTTGTTTTAATATATATATATATATATACACATATAAATATTCTTGTTTATGAAAGTTATTTTATTTCACCATACATATTCAACAAGAAAAAATAATTCATCATTAGGATTACAATGTATAAATATATATATATATATATATATATATATATATATATATATATATATATATATATATATATATATATATAAATATAAAATACGTTTTCTTGTTTAATAATTTAAAACAACACAGGTTATTCAAATACAAGAATATTTATTATTTTATATCCAAAGCTTTTCGTTGGCAAACAGTACCAACATCATCAACATGTTTACCATCGTATTCTAATTGCAGTTGATTCGGAACTCCTTTATTTGTGTAATTAGTAGCGGAAAATGGCGATACGTAATAGCGCAACCCAATCGAGCATAATCCGCCAATGTGGTACAGCAATAGCTGACAAATGGGTCCGGTACGTGCCCTAATGTTATTGCAATTATAGAAACACAATGAATATATCAATACAGGGGCTTTCCGTATCCGTTCACGATTAACATGGCCGATATTTTCCCAAAACGTTTCTGCATTTAATTCTTCATTGTTACAGCGATTATAGTCTTAGCTTACGTTAAATGCAGTAATTCCATAATTTATTGACAGACACGAAATAAGCTTATGTAGATATACCCACCAAACATATGAAGCAATACAAGCTTAAAAGCCGAGAGGGTTCAATAATGGAATTTGTAAGTTCTTCTTTGGCTACTTTAACGCCAAACTGAAAATAAATCGCATTCATAATGCACGTATAATTTCGAATACCCATCTTTCCTGCAAACATAATTGCCTCCCTAACAAATATTTTGGAAATATTGTTATTCTAATGTGTCATAGTCAACTCCCAAGACTTACCGGCCTTAAATATGTTTACGAGTCAAATGACTGAAGTATTTCGTAATGAAACCATCATCTATTCCCCGTTCTAATCTCTCTTACAGCACATTATTCTAGTCACATTTTTATATCGAGCATACAACTTTAGAAGAAAAACACAGCTTCAACATTTACAGGAAACCCATATCAACAGACACACTTATCCACAACAACTTAAACCACCCTATTCAACACAAACACGCTGCCTTCAGATCCATTCTCCATAGACTTAAGTCCCAATGACCACTGAAAACATAAACAAAGAACTGAACAAAATTAAATATTTAGCATACACAAATGGATACAACACCACAATAATAGACAAACTATGGTACAAAGTACAAAAAAACACTAAAACTAACACTACAGACATGGAAAACAAATACGTCACATTACCATACATAAACAAAACAACAACAAAAATAGCCCTCAAATTTAAAAAAATAGGATACAAAATAGCATACAAAACTAATAACAAATTACAATACAAAATACAACACCAACAACAAAGATAAACTACAAGCACCAGGCGTATACAAACTGAACTGCGACGAATGTAACAAATTCTACATTGGACAAATAGGTCGCAGCTTTAAACAAAGAGTCGAGGAACCCGAACAGAACACCAACTCAACATTTTACAATCACATAAAAGAAACATGACACAAATACACAGACATTACCATAATCTAGAAATCCTACACATCAACAAAAAAAGGACCACATCTAAACACACTGGAACAATATGAAATTTACAGACATACAGAAACACTAAGTACAAACATATTACACGAACAAACACAATACAAATCACACATACTATTTGATACTATCGAAAACCTACCTTTAAAACCGTCACCGCTTGACCCAACATCTCCAAGCAGAAGACACTGATAAAGAACGGCACATAGCGATCGAAAGCGTTCTGTCTCAGTAAATTTTAACAAATTTACTAAATTCAAAGTTCGGATAGTCATAGTGATTAATAAGATTCACCAAATGTAATAAATTATAAAACTCAAGAATTCATATTTGTGCTAGTTCATAAATAATAACATTTTCCCGCTTATTCAATTTTCCCGGAAAAATTTCATTTACCCGCTTTTTTTTATAAGAAACAAATATTTTTTAAAAAAACCCAGTTTTGGTAGTAAACGAAAGGAAAATTAAGAGACTTTGTAAGCCTTGTCTTAAAGTACATTAAATATGAATTCTTGAATTTTATAATCCATTACGTTCGGTGAATCTTATTAATCACTTAAAGAATAGTTTATGACTATCCGAACTTTATATTTAGTAAATTTGTTAAAACTTACTGAGACAGAATGTTTTCGATCGCTATGTGCCGATCTTCATCGGTGTGTTCTGCTTGGAGTTGTTGGGTCAAGCGGTGACGGTTTTAAATGTAGTTTTTCGATAGTATCAAAGAGTATGAGTGATTTGTATTGTGTTTGTTCGTTTAATATGTTTGTACTTTGTGTTTTTGTGTGTCTGTAAATTTCATATTGTTCTAGTGTGTTGAGATGTGGTCCATTTTTTTTGATGTGTAGGATTTCTAGGTTATGGTAAATGTCTGTGTATTTGTGTCCTGTATCTTTTATGTGGTTGTAAAATGTAGAGTTGGTGTTCTGTTTGTGTTCTTCGACTTTTTGTTTAAAGCTGCAATCGGTTTGTCCAATGTAGAATTTGTTACATTCGTCGCAGTTTAGTTTGTATACGCCTGGTGCTTGTAGTTTATCCTTGTTGTTGGTGTTGTGTTGTATTTTGTATTGTAACTTGTTATTAGTTTTGTATCCTATTTTTTGAAATTTGCGGGCTATTTTGTTTGTTGTTTTGTTTATGAATGGTAATGAGATGTATTTGTTTTCCCTGTCTGTAGTGTTAATTTTAGTGTTTTTTTTTGTATTTTGAATCATAGCTTGTCTATTATTGTGATGTTGTATCCATTTGGGCATGCTAAATATTTAATTGTGTCTAGTTCTTTGTTTAGGTTTTCTGTGGTCATTGGGACTTCTTTAAGTCTATGGAGCATGGATCTGAAGGCAGCGTGTTTGTGTTGGATAGGGTGGTTTGAAGTGTGTCTGTCGTTATGGGTTTCCTGTAAATATTGAAACTGTGTTTTTGTGTGTGGCTTTTTGTTATGGTTAGGTCGAGGAAGTTTAGGGATCGGTTGGTTTCAATTTCTGAAGTGATGTGGAGTTTTGGGTGTATTTTATTAGTGTAGGTGAGGGGTTTTTCGCATTGACAGGAGTTGCCGTTCTGTCTCAGTAAGTTTTAACAAAATTCGCTAAATTTAAAGTTCGAATAGTCATAAACTATTGTTAAAGTGATTAACAAATAGAAGCTAATAAAAAAGTTCAATTTGAGAGGTTTTATACATACTTAATAAAAACGCCACAGGCGCTTCCAGTTGTTAATAATTATAGCTAAGTTTTTCCTTTAAATTGACAGGAAAATATTTAAAAGTTTCAAACTTTATACACTAGCTATTTCTATTACTAGTACATTATAGTAATTTTATGTAATATACTTTACAAAAAATGTTTGTAAGAAAATATATACTTATATAACAAGTTATGTTAAGTTGAAAACTTAATACGTTAAAATGTATGTTACAGAAAGTTATTGAGTATATATATTAAACAATATTTATTAGTTATTTTTATGATAATAGTTTTATTATTCTTTAATTTTTCTACTCGGTAAGAGTGTGCCTGCTATGTACTCCCATATTTCAATTCCTTTTATCACTTCACACTTTACTGATATATATTTTATTCAAATTTTCAATCTTTAATAAAATACTTTTCATTCATTCACTCCAGTTCAAATATATTTTCTTAAACTTGTAGTGGATGACACTTGATAATAATACAGTTCTTTAAATAATAATTCATTAATTAAATTTAAAATGCACTAATGTTAGTTTTATATGGATGAAACACTTTTCGCAAAAGGGGTAAGATATGCAACATAGTTATTTCATCCCATTTAGCTTAAAATAAATGATAACATGTAATTTGATAAAACAGCTGATTCTATATTATAGGTTATGTGGTAGAACATGTGTTTTAACGCATAGGTTATGTTACTTTATTTATATTATTTGTAGTATATGTGTTATTTGTTGTGTATGTATTATTTAATAATATGCAACTAAAATTAAAAAAATTTTTGTTGACCCAAATACGTATTGAATTTAATATAATTCTGTTTACATTACTTTATTAATTCATTTTTGCAAAATTACCCACAATTAGTAATGATATAGCGCATTATTATAAGGCTATTATTAAAATATTTTTACTTAATTTTTCCTTTATATTACTTACTTTGAGATTTACTTTTCAAGTAAAATACTTTCTAGCATTAAACTTTATTTATAAGTAAATTAAAATATATAAAAATAAACCTGAAAAATTTCCAAAGGTATTTCTTTTTTGAAGGTTAAAAACAAACTTGAAAAGTTGCACTGGTGACACCGTACGTTACTTAAGCAGAGCTGTAGGGCTTTCATTCCTCGGACAGCAATAAATAACTTTGTGGCACTACTTTCTAAGAAAGACAGGTTCATTTATTTGCTGAATTTTTTCAAAATTCTACTCCACCTGCATTAAAAAGTTACCGGAAAGTGTTAGAACCGTTTCCGTCGTCAAACTAAATCCGGGACGTTGTCAGGCAGATACCAAGACGATGCGCGCGTTAAATTTAAAGTCCAAAGTTACTTAGCCACCTGATGTCAGCGACGTAAATAACACCTGCTAAGGGCAACACGGAAGTGTATCGCAGCCAGAACTAACTACTGTACATTCAATACGAAACATGTTACATTATCTTTTTTAAATAATGTGCTTATTTATTCTCATGATACGTTTCGAAAAAATGAGTTAAAATAAATCCATTAAATCAAACTACTGTGGTGAAATTTAATAAACCGAAATAACAATCAAATACTCACTATATATATATATATATGTGTGTGTGTGTGTGTGTGTGTGTGTGTGTGTGTGTGTGTGTGTGTGTGTGTGTGTGTGTGTGTGTGTGTGAGTGTGTGTGTGTGTGTGTGTGTGTGTGTGTGTGTGTGTGTGTGTGTGTGTGTGTGTGTGTGTGAGTGTGTGTGTGTGTGTGTGTGTGTGTGTGTGTGTGTGTGTGTGTGTGTGTGTGTGTGTGTGTGTGTGTGTGTGTGTGTGTGTGTGTGAGTGTGTGTGTGTGTGTGTGTGTGTGTGTGTGTGTGTGTGTGTGTGTGAGTGTAGGTGAGTGTGTGTGTGTGTATGTGTGTGTGTGTGTGTGTGTGTGTGTGTGAGTGTGTGTGTGTGTGTGTGTGTGTGTGTGTGTGTGTGTGTGTGTGTGTGTGTGTGTGTGTGAGTGTGTGTGAGTGTGTGTGTGTGTGAGTGTAGGTGAGTGTAGGTGAGTGTGTGTGTGTATGTGTGTGTGTGTGTGTGTGTGTGTGTGTGTGTGTGTGAGTGTGTGTGTGTATGTGTGTGTGTGAGTGTGTGTGTGTGTGTGTGTGTGTGTGTGTGTGTGTGTGTGTGTGTGTGTGTGTGTGTGTGTGTGTGTGTGTGTGTGTGTGTGTGTGTGTGTGTGTGTGTGTGTGTGTGTGTGTGTGTGTGTGTGTGTGTGTGTGTGTGTGTGTGTGTGTGTGTGTGTGTGTGTGTGTGTGTGTGTGTGAGTGTGTGTGTGTGTGTGTGTGTGTGTGTGTGTGTGTGTGTGTGTGTGTGTGTGTGTGAGTGTGTGTGTGTATGTGTGTGTGTGAGTGTGTGAGTGTGTGTGTGTGTGTGTGTGTGAGTGTGTGTGTGTGTGTGTGTGTGTGTGTGTGTGTGTGTGTGTGTGTGTGTGTGTGTGTGTGTGAGTGTGTGTGTGTGTGTGTGTGTGTGTGTGTGTGTGTGTGTGAGTGTAG
>JBAIZL010000005.1:19474583-19477083 GCA_036971475.1 Prosapia bicincta
AGCGATGAGTTGTGCTATCAAAAGTAGTGACAGTCAGGGCCGTTTTAGCTGTTGGCAGTGCACCGTAGCTCTTTGGGATATCAGAACATTACCTTGACGAAAAGCTTCGAGCATAGTGTTGATAATGTAATGTATATACAGTAATAAAGAAAATTTACCAATAGGCACAGGTGAAAATAATTTGGAACATTTTATATATATATATATATATATATATATATATATATATATATATATATATATATATATGTATATTTATATATATATATATATATATATATATATATATATATATATATATATATATATATATATATATATATATATGTATATTTATATATATATATATATATATATATATATATATATATATATATGTATATTTATATTTATATATATATATATATATATATATATATATATATATATATATATATATTTATATATATATTTATATATATATATATATAGAGAGAGAGAGAGAGAAAGAGAGAGAGAGAGATAAAACCTACTCAAACCAATAAAATCACATCGAATAATTCGTACCATCCCCAAAACACAAAAAGGTGCGCAAAAACGCAAAAAAAGCATTATATGCTTTATTGTACTGAATGAATAAAATTCCAGAAAATTTTTTTATTCCTTACTATAAGATGCATACAAACAATAGAGGAGAAATATCATACAATAAATGGCTTACGAAAATGTAAATAGAATAAAAACTTAACGACCTATAAGAGACTGTTACAAACTAATAAGAAGAAAAATTACCAACTTTCAATTATAAAATTACACTAAATATAATATGCGTTACAAAAAATTAATTCATAAAATATATTGCCATATTCGGCATACACTCGTATTATATAGGATAGACAAAGAAAAAAATAATGGACATATACGACTACCAGTTACAACTTATGCTTAGGTAACTTATATTACAGACACACACACACAAACACACACACACACACACACACACACACACACACACACACACACAAACACACACACACACACAGCCTGTTTCATTCCATTTAAAACAAGTACATTTTGTTGTAGCCCTACTTTCTCGCAGGCTGAAAACAGTCTGTAATGAAGAATTGGAATGTTTTTTGTTAGTTGTACATACAAATTCTGTTTAACCATTTACTTATCACGAAAATATTTTCTTTATTACATCACTATGATACTAACTATAAAATATACAAATCAAATGCCTTACGTACAACGTTTCCTGTTACTTATAGCATTGTTAAATTTTTAGTCGTGAACGCGTTCCTGTTAACTTTCGAAGCACAATAAATTATTTATAAGGAAATAAGCAAAAATATTAGATATTATAATACATTTTAAAAAAATTGTATAGCCTAAAACATTTTTAAATGCTGTGACCTAGGAGTAGCTTTATTACGCAACGAGATGGGACTGGAAAATATCCATGTTTCGGTCCCTAAGCCAAGAACCGAAATAGAGGTTCGAAAAGTAGTTCCAGTTCAACAATTTCAAATTTATTTATCTTGACCTTGAATACGGTTTTACAAGGCGTATAATGTAAAGGTACGTGTCCTATCCAGAATATATGAGAGGTACCCTATACCACGTTTCATTTCTAGGAAAGGCTTAGGTATTATTTAATGTAGGAAACAATAATGGTTTAATAGTCAAGTTTCTTTATAACAGAAAATATTTTTTTTGTATTCATTAGTTTATGAGATTTTATTTTTATTAAAACATATTCGTCATTGAATCTAATGTATTTAACAAAAATTAGGTTTTAATATAAAGTATTGTAAATTTAATCATGCCGAGATAAATTATTGAATAAAATTTCTAACCTCGATCATTAAACATTAGATTTGTTTTTGTGTAAAAAGATATTTCTTTCAATAAATTTTTCAATAATTTTTGAATCCAAACACAACGTTAACTAAACATTATTTCCCTAATTATAGGACGTTTCTGTTGAGTAGTTTCCTTGTATGGGGTTATTTTGCCGATCAAATTTAATTAACTCCTCCGTTGTTCTAGAGACTTGAAACTTTGAACATAGCTTACAGCTGGTCGATTGTAGAATATTATTAGGTTATTGTGCTATTTTATTAACAAAAATCTTCATTAAATCGATTCTTTGTAGCTCTGTTTAGTGATTTTCTATTTGAAAACATTCGGGGTGGACTACAAAGCATTTATTAATTCTTAAACTAATTATTACTAAAATATTAGAAGCTGTCGTTGGGAAAATTTTAGGGAGTAACTGTCGTTGGGAAAATTGTAGGAGGTAGCTGTCGTTGTAAAAACCAAGGGAATTAGGTGTAGTGTGGTAAACTATACGGTGGCAGTAGTCGTTTGGAAAATTGTATGGGGTAGCGTTCGTGGGGTAAATTGAAGCTGCTATCGTTGTGAAAACGGTAAGAGTAGCTTTTGTTGGGAAAATTGTGGGAAGTAGTTGTAGTTGGATAAACTGTTCGGGCCAGCTGTCGGTGGGATAATTGTCGAG
>JBAIZL010000005.1:19482083-19507083 GCA_036971475.1 Prosapia bicincta
GTAGAACGAGGTTTAAGAACATATGGCATTTAATATTTGTAAAATAGTCAGATATTGCATATAAATAACAAATCATATACTTCAAGCAAGGACGTAGCCAGAGACACGTGCCCCCGCCAAACCAATTAATTTTATAAAAAAATTAGCCTATAAAACATTGCTACGTTTTTAGTAAAAAAGCTTCCCCATGACCCAACAATTGTGTAGTTTTAAGTGCCGAAATAGCATATAATATGATTTCTAGAGATAGAAATGTCCAAAATTTCCCCGGGAGGGTTCCAGCTCCGGACACTCCACCTTGACGTGCCCCCGCCAAACATCCATGGCAACGCCACTGACTTCCAGGGTAATTGATAACTTAGGTAGAATCTTGGGTTCAGTAATATATCCCTAGTCTACTGGCGAGGTGACCCATGGAACATTTGTAGATCACACTGCGTAGTTAGCAACCTAACTACTAGATAATTACATCTCCGAACAATGTCCAGAAAGAATCAGACGTATTTGTATAGTGGGCTGATAAATTGAAAATGAACTGAACGGAATTAAATCAGGCCATGTCAACTTCACAAATAAGTTATTAGATATAATTCAATGTTTACGGAAGTATTTTTTTTATAAAAATAATGCTAAATACCAATGCATGGTCTAGATGTTAAATAAAGGTGGAAAAGCCAAATCAAAAAAAAAAAGAATGAATAAAATATCAAATTTTGCTGGCACTATTGCTCCTTAGTAACAAATCAAAACTCTAATTATATATTAATATAGAATCAGGTTCTAGACCCATCCTGCTACAAGGCAGCCAACTGTGTCGATTTGCATCAAGTATTCTTCAGACTTGTACAAGGTAATAATAAATATATACAATATGAAGAGCACAGTGGTACAATATATTACAATGAAAATATTGGAAAAACCCCCAATACCACATAAAAAAATTAAAAAATAGCATATAAAACAAGTTATTTAAGATTAAACCCTTAGGTTTAGTACCCTAATCTTAAGTAACTTCTTTTATTTGTTAATTATTATTTTTTTTTTTTTTTTTTTTTTTTTTTTTTTTTTTTTTTTTTTTTTTTTGTAGTATTGGGGGTTTTTCTAATATTTGAATTGTACTAATAAATATGGTTAATGCCCCTTGAAATGTTAAATACAATATATTTTTCCCTTTTCAAATACATTTCAGGATTAAAATGAATTATAGTTTTACCAAGTACATTATTTCTTAGTTTAGGGTAATTAGTTCTCTCCTTAGGTTTCCAAACATTTCATTTCATTTTATAGGCATTTTCCTCGTGTCTATCGGATTGTTGAAGAACAACAACAAAACAACCAACGAATAAAAATTTAACATATTCGATTGATCGATATCAAGAGTGTTAACATCTGCCAACAACATTAATCTCTAATTTTCATAATACATTTTTTAAATAATGTTTAAAAACCTTTATAACACCCAAATTTATTTCGTACGTATGGAACTTGGGCGCTGCTTCCAGGCAACCAACTTACCTCTGCAGAAAAGAAGTGTATGATGTTTTCCTTATAAACCCACTAGCTATTTGTAAGGTGGTCTTCCCTATCCTGACAGCCTTTAGACCAATAAAGGCATGTCAGTCCTCAACAGTTTCTGTATGATCTATCGCCAGATTTGTCTTCTTCACTCTTCGCTCGATTCTTACCGTTCTGTTTCATTTTGTAGGCTGTACTACATAGTTCTAGTCTCGTCCCAAGGGCAAACTCGTGACCTGACAGTCCTTACAATAAACTTTCGGGAACGTACGTACAAATCCAACGGGTCGCTTCAGAAATATGCTAGTCAGACTCGAGACCCCATGAGTTTGAGTATATATTCGTAAGGCAATATTTCATACTCTCAGTTACTTGATACCTTGTGATCCTTGTTTTCACATTCCAAAGATTCATCCACTTCCTTCTTTAAACGCTTCCACAGCCTATTACCAAACGATGTTGAAAAATGTGCATCTCTCTTTAAGTCTCTTGGATGTGGAATTAGGTCTTGCTCCTCATATTTTCTCTAGAAACTTGGTACTATCAAATCATCCGATGATCCATAAAAGGGTTCAAAAGCTTGGTACATATACAATTAATCTCGAATCCCTCATTCTTAATAAGGTTACTAACCGTTTAGGCAAAAGAGACGCAGATGGTTTGCGACAGGCTGATCCAACGAAACCTGGGCGGGTTATGGAGGCCCAGACTCAGGTAAAAACTATACATATATATATATATATATATATATACACTTACTTTACTTTAGCCAATGCCCGCGCTTGGCTGTTGAGCCATTCGGCGTCGAGCCTCCCAGTAACAACCGATTCTGGACAGCTGGTCGTCCAGCTCAGGACAGGTTGAAATGTGGTCCCAATGCAACGGAATCTGCTAGGCCAAACGGTAGAGGTGTGCCTGGAGTCGAAAGTCAGCCACATGAGTTGCCCTATCGCTTGTGGTCACCAAAGGATGCCCACTGTTTTCCTCTGCTGGCTTCCTCATGCCATTGTTTCATGGAGTGTTTCAGGGTTGTATCAATAAGGTATTTGGCAGAGGTAAGGGTGGCTTCTGCGTAGGGTTGTTGCATCTGTGCTCTATTTTTCGCTAGGTCGTCTGCTCTTTCGTTAGCTGTGATGCCGACGTGACTTGGAATCCACTGAAGGCTAATTGACTATATATATATATATATATATATATATATATATATATATATATATATATATATATGTATGTATATATATATATATAACCTAAAAATAATTAAATCAGTATTTCTGTGCATCGTGAGCTTTAGACATCTTATGACTAAAACTACAACCTCAAGTCGTTTTGAGATATTTTACTGTTAAAGGTAGTTGTTTTTTAAACGTTCATAATAAATTATTAAAAGTACCTATGTTTTGTAGATATGAAATACATTTTGGATGGATTTAGTTTTAGTCATAATTCCAATGTTTTCGATGAACAGAATTTTTTTTTAATTCGTTTCGAAAAGTATGTTACTAATCGTTTGATTTATTTATTTTATTTTTGTTAGTCTATTGATTTTCTGTTTGATTCTTTTATTATCATCGAAAATAGATGACTATGCACAATTTCAACTCATTTGGTTATTGGAAGGTGGACGAAAAATCGATCATAAGATTTGAACTAGACTATTTTCAACTTTATTTTATTCGATTATGCATATTAACTTCAAGATAAAATCGTATTTTCGCTATAGTGAATTCATTAAAGTTACAAATGGCAACTTCTAGCTTATCAGGAAAATCATCTAAAACTAGTTTCTTATTTTCAAAGAAGTCAATGACATCCTGTGTAAATGAAAATTAAGAATGTATAAAAAATATCTAATACGGAAATAACGTCTGAAAATAACCTTAAAATAACGACGGCGTTACTAAATTTTATCCTGTGTTTTTAATATTTGTTTACTTAGTTTGTTAATGTTTGTTTTGTTAAGTGGGTGAAAATCTACAGTTAATTAAATAATTTCTATAATAATGTTTAGTTTAATTTAAACGACGCACTCTGCAACGTCCCCCAATCCGCGTTCTCCGCTCCTTTTTCGCTGTTTGGTTGTTGCAGAAATTATTCATTTATTATTTATTTATATATCTGCTGCTCACACCGTTTTGTGTACCGTGTTAAGATCCCTAAATTTTGTCTTGTGTTCCCGCGTAATGTATCACGCCCAAATGCAAGCCTATTCCCGCTGACTTCTGCCTTAACGTTTGTATAACCTCCCCTAAGATGGTTGGCAGGTTTGTTGGGTCTGTAATTAGTCACACATGTCAGTAAAATAGTCAGCTGGAAAGAAACAACATTTATATGAACACACAAAATTTTCAACGAATCTTACCACTTCATGAGATCAGCAGGCACAGCAAGGGACGTGCAAAATATGATCATGTTTAAGATACCTATTTTAAAAGGCTCCTGTGTTCTTTAAACATGATCTGCCAGTAGACATCGTCTCTGGGCTTCAATACAAAAAACCAACTAAATTTTAGAATAGCTCAATAAAATTGTTCTCAGGAACAACCTTATTAAAACCTTATTATTCAAATATTAAAATTGTTATTTAAACAATAGGAAATTATTAATTTCTTAATTTGAACGGTAATTCAGACCGTTACAACTCGTGATCCAAAACAACTGCAGTAATGGTGATAAATTGCAACTGCATTAAATACATTACGATCTAGTAGCCACAGAAATTACTTTCCTGGGGGGTTTTGTAATGAAGATGCATACACAGCTGTGACTACATAGAACGAGTTATATTCCTTTATTTATTTCTAATTTTAGTAGGTTAAAGAAAAAACAAGAAGAGAAAGAAAATACTTCACAATAATAGCTGTAGTGTATAGTTGGACCGTGATGAAAAACAATGCAGGACGAAATAAGTGTAAAAGGATATAAATTATTAATTTTATTAGATGAAAATTCAGCAGCTTCCATATGAAACAGCACAAGTTTCTACACACTACAGCTCTAAAACCAACACTAAATATATGTTTAGCTATATTAAATTCAATAAAGATATAATAAATTCATTAACAATAAACTAAAACATTATTGCAATAATCTGTACTATTGCAAAAAAAAGATCATTAGCTTAGAACAAGTAGAGGTATTGTTAAGGATTAGTGCTAGGTAAGGAGGCAGGAGCACAATAATTCTCCATTACTTGAATTTAGTAATAGGGGACGATATAGCTTCCTTGGACAAGGTGTCTTTCCTCATATAGACCCTGATATCTAAGTCCTTATCCCATGATATCTAAACCTCCAGTGGTACCAACTCGACTACCCTTCTCAACGCTAGACGCTTTACCCTATAAACTTAGAAGCTTGAAAATGGTTACATTCCTGAAAGCCTGAATGTCAAAGTTATTTATTAAAGAACGTCCATTTTGCTATTGCTTTCCACTAGTTCTTTCGACTCAAGAAAGTTAGATAAAATGGCCATTCCGAAAAGATATAAAGAATTTTAGGTAAAAACAAAATTCGTGTGTGTGTGTGTCAGTATGTATGTGTGTGTGTGTGTGTGTGTGTGTGTGTGTGTGTGTGTGTGTGTGTGTGTGTGTGTGTGTGTGTGTGTGTGTCGGTGTGTGTGTGTGTGTGTCGGTGGGTGTGTGTATGTATGTGCGCGTGTGTGTATGTGTGTGTGTGTCGGTGTGTGTGTGTGTGTGTGTGTGTGCGCGCGCGCGCGTGTGTGTATGTGTGTGTGTGTGTGTGTGTGTATGTGTGTTATGCGTGCGTGTGTGCTTTAAAGCTTACTACTAACACAGTGTTGCAGAATATATAAGTGGAAATGTCGAATTCCCTAATAGTATAAAACAATGTACCTGACCTCATTTCCGTAACGGAGCGTTTGTCACCTTGGTCACGTCCCAGAACAGTTAACTGTTTCATAAGATTGGCTTATGCACGTGACTTCTCCTTCAGTCATCAATTCTAGTAAGATTAGGAAAAGCGATTTGAATGCTCACTCGAAAAGAAAATAATTACACCATACAAAACGTAACGATCACAATACACGTGATCTGTGTTTTAAGAAAACTCTTAAAATTCATGTTCTCTACATCTAAACGATTTAAAAACTAATTATAAATTACTTCATTTAGAAGCTTGACTATTGTTATAATAATTCTATTAGATATGATGATACAATTTATAAATGTGTATACTACTTCGTAGCATTTTTAATTGGAAAAATATATAAGATTAACAGTAATGTAAAATCCAGATTAACACGCTGAACGCGTAAGATCTACTTGTACCCTCGTATTACTTAAACCTGGGCGCGAATGTCACCGCACTGCACTGTGTACGTCAATATGATGCTTTGTAATAGGTGAAACAATTAGCAACCACTTCGGGAAGATTTCTCTTTAATATCAGTTAAGTCGATAGACGTAATGGGGTATTGAGTTCGTCTAAAGCACAATCGTTTTTTTTTGCAATAGATTTCAAAATAACATACGGATTTTATTTTGTTATGTTTCTTGTGCATTTTATTTATTCCTGACGAATTTAAATAATAGTATATTTCTAATTAATATATACAAAAAAAATAAATAATCCAAAGCATACTCGTAAAGTGCGTAGTCGCTTCGCAAATAAAGAAATTTCCGTTTGTATACTTACATACAATATCAACAGCACAGTGGTACAATACGCAACAATAAAAATATACCCCAATACCACAAACAAATATTCAAAAATAACTACAAGTCACCTAAATTTAAACCTTTATGTACATTTCGATAGCAATGCCATTATCATTAGATGGTCTTTTTATAAAGTTACAAGCTAGAATGCAATAAATTACAAACTAGACTGTTCTACCTTGTACACTACAAGATCAGTCTAGTTTGCAAATTATTGCATACTAGTCATCGAGATATATATAAGATTTTAATTTCAGGTAACTTGTAATATTAGTTATTTTTAATTATTTTTGTGGTATTGAAGTTTTTGCCAATAATTTTATTGTAATTGTATACATTTGATAATTAATTGTATATTGTTTTTTCTTACTAATACTTTTAGATTGGCGATACGAAATTCATTCCTGTGTTCTTATAAGGATGTAAAGTTTTTTTTATATTACCACCAAACCTCGATCTTCTTAGATGAAAATGGTAAACAGTCGCAATGGTCGCCACAGGAGAACGGCACTCTTCAACGGACCGATATTAAGCAGGTGTTTTTAAATTAATTTAACAAAGGTAGAAAAAATAGCATTCTTATAGCGAGAGTCGAAGAGAACAGGTACTTGGCGTCTTCCTTGTGACTGAGGGAGCACATTCCGCAGCATGCCGTCTTCTCGAGAGAACCGGTTAGCAGACCGAGGTAACTGATAGACTTAAGGTCAACCCCCCAACACGTAAACTATTTTTAATCTCTTTATAATATAATTATTTACATTAAATTGTATATAAGTGCACCATCCACAGCCCCTAGGAGGATAATTTGTCATAATTCATTTAAGGGGGATATTCTAAATACTATTTCTTTAATATTATTAATCTCGTTTTTTTAAAATCCTCCGAGGGTGGTGTGCGTCAAAGATATTAGACGGTACTTTTATTGATTTTCTTATGATATGATACTATTATAAATTAAATTAAAAGATTACTATTTTTAGAAACAAACGTTACCGGAAGTTTAGTTATCAAAGTTATCTACGCGGTTTTTGTATTTTATTGATTTTTATAAATAGCGAGTCATATGAACTTCAGTTCCGGCGTCAGCTGTTTATTTCCACGTTACAGCTGATAACTACAAGGCCGGAAGTTCCGGAAAGATAACGAATGGGAAGCGCACTGTTCATGTTGAATGTCAATTTTATAGAAAAAACTACATAATAACACTGTGTGTTCCACATACAACAGTTTTTGAAAGAACGTTAAAAATCCCACTGATTGCACATATGTAAATATACTGCAAATATGACGCGTTGAGGAGATCAGATATGAAAAGGTAATTAGATTGGCAGCAAAATATTTATTACGAAACGGACTTTACGTTTTCCTTATGCCGTGCATCATAAAATGACATCCTTTCAAACGTAACGGCCCCGATAGAGAGTAGGTTCCTTGTGGGATACGAACTGCATACGTGAGTCAAATCCTCGCCTATAATCGGGCCTGTTTTATCCCTAACTTACTAAATTCTATATTATTCACAATCCACCCCACATCCTGAAGGAACACAAAATTACTTAACTATAACTAGAATATCTCACTAAATAAACCACCGTCTGCAGATAAATCAGACCGTACTGCAGATTCGAACGACTTGTTTGTCCATTTGTACTTCCATTGAATATTACAGTAGAAATTAATAATAATTTTAAACTACTTAACTAAGTGAATACGTAATTGCTTACTTGTTGACGCGTTTCAAAACGATCGTTCCTTTTACGAAGCTAACCCTCTACTGGCGGCATTTTGGCATTTTACAAACGGTATGACGAGGATAGATTTATGACAGTAGATTGGGGTGAATTGTTTTGGTTGTGTGTCATGTACTGGAAAAGGCTATTGGCTTCAAAGTGTGTGTGATCGTTTAATACATTTTCCCTGTCTGTTGCGTAGTGTTTGTAGATTTCATATTTTTCTAAGGTTGTTAGTTTTTTACTCTGTTTTAGAGTGTATGTCGGTATGTGTGTGTTTGGTGTTATTTAGGTGTTTTGCGTAGCTGGATTTAGGGTTTGTTTGTTTTGTTTGGGTAATGTGTTCATCGAAGACATTACATATTAAAAATTAATATTTGGCAGTAGTGGAACTGACCGAAATAAATGCCTATTTCTGAAGCTTTGAACGTACTACCACCAGTGAGCGTAAGCTAATCCCCACCATTGTCTTATTTCACTTAGTCTTATTGTCAACATAAAAGTTCCGTTAAACGCCACATAAAACAAATCTTACCGAATAAAACAATTATTCGGTGGGGCTAGGCTACAGACGTAAGTACTTCATTTGAAGAATGTACTTATAGGGATTTTAATGAAATCTATTTAATGTAGTTATAATTAAAAGAAATCAACTAATATAAGACCTTTATTACTTGAAAAAATATATTGAATAAAAATTTCGTCCAATGAATTTACTAATTTCAAAAACACTTAACTAAGTGAATACGTAATTGCGTACTTGCTGACGCGTTTCAAAACATTCGTTCCTTTTACGAAGCTAACCATCTACTGGCGGCATCGGTGAGGTGTAAAGGCTCTAACGGGAATGGATTTATGACTGTAAAATGGGGTGGGTTGTTTTGGTTGTGTGTCATATAATAGAAAAGGCTGTTGGCTTCAAAGTGTGTGTCATCATTTAATACGTTTTCTTTATCTGTTGCGTAGTGTTTGTATATTTTATATTTTTCTAAGGTTGTTAGTTTTTTACTTTGTTTTAATGTGTGAAGAACATTTAAATTAGTGTGTATGTCAGTGTGTGTGTGTGTTGGGTGTTTTTTAGGTGTTTTGCGTGCTGGATTTAGGGTTTGTTTTGTAATGTGTTCTTCGAAGCGCGCATAGAATGACCTGCCGGTTTGGTCGATGTAATAGCTGGGACAATCGTTACAAGTTAATTTGTAAACACCTGAGAGTTTGTATTTGTCAGTTTCTTTTTGAAAACGTTGTATGTGCTGTCTTAAAGTGTTTGTTGTTTTGTAGCATATTTGGTAATGGAGGTTTTTTGAATGTGGATGCTATTTTGTGTGTGTTTTTGTTGTGGTAGGTGAGGGATATGTATTTGTTGTTTTCTGTGTGGTTTGTCTGCATGGCCGTTTGTTAGTGCTTATGTTACATTTTCCTGAGTATGTTGTCTATGAGTGTGTGTTGGTAGCCGTTTTGTTAAGCGATGTATTTTATGGTTTACCAAATATCCTACAAAACAACAAACACTTTAAGACAGCACATACAACCTTTTCAACAAAAAACTGACAAATACAAACTCTCAGGTATTTACAAATTAACTTGTAACTATTGTCCCAACTATTACATCGGCCAAACCAACAGGTCATTCTATACACGCTTCGAAGAACACATTACCCAAAGAAAACAAACAAACCTTAAATCCAGCTATGCAAAACACCTAAAAAAACACTCAACACACACCGACATACACACTAATTTAAATGTTCTACACACATTAAAACAAAGTAAAAAACTAACAACCTTAGAAAAATATGAAATCTACAAACACTACGAAACAGATAAAGAAAACGTATTAAATGATCACACCCATTTTAAAGCCAACAGCCTTTTCTATTATATGACACACAACCAAAACAAACCACCCCATTCCACAGTCATAAATCCATTCCCGTTAGAGCCTTTACACACAACCGATGCCGCTAGTAGAGGGTTAGCTTCGTAAAAGCAACGAATGTTTTGAAACGCGCCAGAAAGTACGCAGCTACGTATTCACTTAGTTAAGTATTTTTAAAATTACTTTAATCAGTGAATTCAAGATGATTACATCAAGCAACTTCAATGAATTTAATTGAAAACTGTTGAAAAATGCCAGACGCTCTTTAGAAAGTTTTCATTTCAAAAATTGGATTACAAATGTGTAATTCACTATTTTTATTATATTGAATAAATTTTAATGATATTTATTAAAATATAAATAAATTATTACATTTAATAACAGATCAGTTAATAACAACAAATTAACTTAATAGTGTACATTAGATCAAGTAACATACCCTACTTGTTAAAACAGCTGTTCTACAACATAACCTACAATATAAAATCAGCTGTTGTATGAAATCATATGTTATCACTTAATTTACTTTTAATGCTGTATTAAAATCGATGTTTTAAAGAGTGTTAGTTGGGCATGTATGTCGAGCATAAGTTGGGTTATTGTCGTTTTATTGTGTTATATTTTATACTTATTTAAATTGTTAAGAGTAATTAATTTAATAAGTTCGTTTTAATATGTTAAAAAATTTCATAACACATTTTATTTTGCTAAAAGTAAAGAAAATAATATCAGTAGTTAGTGATACGACTAATTTTTATATATAAAAACATATTTATAATATTACTTTTATTTTTCAATTCCAGGATTTTTATAAATCACTATTTTAACAACATTCATTTCATTTAATCATAAATTTTGTCTATTACGTAGACCTACACATTTTCAGAATCAAAGCAAAATTCTCTATAATGAAAAAGCAATAGACCATTATGGATAAAGAAACAAAAAACCAATACTAAAACTGAACAAAATAATGTCGAAAAAGTAAAATAAAATAGAATAAATCAATAAAATAAACCTTGTAAACATTAAAGATTTTTTTTTAATAAAATATAGTTACATCGAACCGTTGGGAGAGGAAACTATACGATCAAGAAATTGTTCACACGCATTAGAGTTAGTGAGGAATTCTTTGAGTGTGATATTTTTATCGTAATACCCATATTCTGATCGGTTTCCAGTTTGTACGAGCATAGTTTCCTGTTTAAAGACTTATAAATAAGTTGTCAATGACTTTAAGAATAATATTATATCGGTTTTCTGACCGGATCAGCTGTTAAACAGAAAGGATACAATGAGGCCTAATTATAGACGTATGTGCGGGCATCCTTTAAAAATCACGAAACAGGAAATATTAAAACTTGCTTTTTTAACTCCAATATTAAAATTAATTGATGTCGGAAACAGGATCGGATCTAGAAAAATATTTTGGGGAGGACCGGTGTAAGGGGAAGAAAATATTTAGGAGACATGGTAGATATAGCATAAACACTAAGGCTCTTCTATCTGAGGGAAATAGTTATAGGCCTGCTATGTGGCATTACACATGCATTACTTAGCCCCATTTACCATATATTTACAATGTAAACCACCTATTTATTACATTGTGCATGGCCCTATTTATTAATGATAACAGTATGTTATTATAGTGATTAATATGAGTTTGTAAACATATTCTATTAATTATTAAATAGGTTTAAATCGAGGACTAACGCAGACATCGGAAATTGCATTTTAGTTTACTTTTATAGTGTTTATTTATAGTTTAAAAATGTTCACTTTTCCATATTTTGGGAGGGGCTTGAGCCCCAAAGCCCCTCCCCCTTAAATCCGCCACTGGTCGGAAATAACTTTTAATATTATTTTTAGCTTTGTTACTTGTGATAGAATAAATATACTGTACAAGGTAATATAATTTTTACAAGTAAAAACTTTTTTCGTTTTTTTTTTAAACTAGTATTTGAGTTCTAGAAAAATACCTTACACTAGCCAGTATTAAGGTCTTTTGAATTTTATTGTAAATTGTACTATAAATTTCAGTGTAATGTTTCTTGGCATTGTCTACAAACCATTAAAGTTTAACTGTGTCAGATTTTATGCGGTTGCTTTATTAATGGAAAGGAACTGCAGCTAGGACGACTTTGGAGGCAAAATAATGCGGATATAGTAACATCTCTAGAGTCCGACTGATATTACAGATTTTCTGAGCGTAAATTCAACCATTCAGGTCATGGGAATTTCTTATAAGAAAGATGTGCCTTCCTTCTCTTGAAATATAGATTTATTATTAGCTGTTTTATTAGAGCATACACTTGAGTATTAATGGAAATTGTTATATTATTTCGGAAAACATTTGTCTCATTTAATCTATTACGATGACAAGGCCTCCCTAGTTTGTAACGCCTTATTAGTTAGATTGTTATTTTGCAATAAGACCCTCTGATGATGATGACATATTCATGGAAATGTACAAAAGGGTTTAATCTTTAATAACTTATATTATTTGTTATGTTTTTAATTGTTATTATGGCATTGAGGATCTTTTCAATATTTTCATTGTAATATATTGTACCACTGTGCTCTTGATATTGTATATGATTTAATCTAGATATTTTTTTTTATTTAAATCTGTGCTTGTAAAGTAAGTGTAACTTTTTATAAAAAATAAATTTTGATAATGCACTTTTGTTTCAGAATGTTTAAAAAAAATTATTTTCCGATCCTTAACTTGACCTATCTTGACTTATTCTGACCTAACTTTAACTTGCCTAAGCTTAATTTAACTTAACCTAACTCTACATAACCTAGCCTGTACCTACTAACCTAATCTGATTTAACCTTCACCTAACCTTATGTAAATTAATATATTCGTATTAATTAATTATACTTACTAAACTTTTGTCATTAGTTGCGACCAGACTTTTTGTTAACTAAAGGTTGTTAAATTGTTAATTTGCACTTGGAGGAAACGTTTTCGTCTTACAACTTCTTCAGCCTCGAATGGAAAAGTATTAACAAAAGTGTAATAAGTAATTAACAACCAGCTCTTCATGAACAGCAACAAGATTTTGATATTTAATTAATGATAATAATTCATATTTAATAATATTACTGTTAGGCCTAAACAAAATCAGTATAGTATTAAACTTTTACACTGAATTTTTATTTTATGAAACAAAAGTACAAAAATATAAAAGCGTTAAAGTATAATTAAACCTTTACCGATAGTTGTTTTTTAAACTTCTTAATAATTTACGATTCTAAGAAATTATATCTAATAGATATGTAATATAAAGTGTTATGGGCGTCCCACAATTTTATAATATAATCATAAAGAATTTCAATGTTCATAAATAACATTCAAAAATTAATTTTTTTATATCATTTCGAAATAAAAGTTTTTACAGCTTGTTATAAAATTATTCTCAGTTGTAATGTTTTTACAGTTTGTTATAAAATTATTCTCAGTTGTAATGTTTTTACAGTTTGTTATAAAATTATTCTCAGTTGTAATGTTTTTACAGTTTCTTATAAAATTATTCTCAGTTGTAATGTTTTTACAGCTTGTTATAAAATTATTCTCAGTTGTAATGTTTTTACAGTTTGTTATAAAATTATTCTCAGTTGTAATGTTTTTACAGTTTGTTATAAAATTATTCTCAGTTGTAATGTTTTTACAGTTTGTTATAAAATTATTCTCAGTTGTAATGTTTTTATAGTTTGTTATAAAATTATTCTCAGTTGTAATGTTTTTATAGTTTGTTATAAAATTATTCTCAGTTGTAATGTTTTTACAGTTTGTTATAAAATTATTCTCAGTTGTAATGTTTTTATAGTTTGTTATAAAATTATTCTCAGTTGTAATGTTTTTATAGTTTGTTATAAAATTATTCTCAGTTGTAATGTTTTTACAGTTTGTTATAAAATTATTCTCAGTTGTAATGTTTTTACAGTTTGTTATAAAATTATTCTCAGTTGTAATGTTTTTATAGTTTGTTATAAAATTATTCTCAGTTGTAATGTTTTTACAGTTTGTTATAAAATTATTCTCAGTTGTAATGTTTTTACAGTTTGTTATAAAATTATTCTCAGTTGTAATGTTTTTACAGTTTGTTATAAAATTATTCTCAGTTGTAATGTTTTTACAGTTTCTTATAAAATTATTCTCAGTTGTAATGTTTTTACAGCTTGTTATAAAATTATTCTCAGTTGTAATGTTTTTACAGTTTGTTATAAAATTATTCTCAGTTGTAATGATTTTACAGTTTGTTATAAAATTATTCTCAGTTGTAATGATTTTACAGTTTGTTATAAAATTATTCTCAGTTGTAATGTTTTTACAGTTTGTTATAAAAGTATTCTCAGTTGTAATGTTTTTACAGTTTGTTATAAAAGTATTCTCAGTTGTAATGTTTTTACAGTTTGTTATAAAATTATTCTCAGTTGTAATGTTTTTACAGTTTGTTATAAAAGTATTCTCAGTTGTAATGTTTTTACAGTTTGTTATAAAATTATTCTCAGTTGTAATGTTTTTACAGTTTGTTATAAAATTATTCTCAGTTGTAATGATTTTACAGTTTGTTATAAAATTATTCTCAGTTGTAATGTTTTTACAGTTTGTTATAAAATTATTCTCAGTTGTAATGTTTTTACAGTTTGTTATAAAATTATTCTGAGTTGTAATGTTTTTACAGTTTGTTATAAAATTATTCTCAGTTGTAATGTTTTTACAGTTTGTTATAAAATTATTCTCAGTTGTAATGATTTTACAGTTTGTTATAAAATTATTCTCAGTGTAATGATTTTACAGTTTGTTATAAAATTATTCTGAGTTGTAATGTTTTTACAGTTTGTTATAAAATTATTCTCAGTTGTAATGTTTTTACAGTTTGTTATAAAATTATTCTAAGTTGTAATGTTTTTACAGTTTGTTATAAAATTATTCTGAGTTGTAATGTTTTTACAGTTTGTTATAAAATTATTCTCAGTTGTAATGTTTTTACAGTTTGTTATAAAATTATTCTCAGTTGTAATGATTTTACAGTTTGTTATAAAATTATTCTGAGTTGTAATGATTTTACAGTTTGTTATAAAATTATTCTCAGTTGTAATGTTTTTACAGTTTGTTATAAAATTATTCTCAGTTGTAATGTTTTTACAGTTTGTTATAAAATTATTCTCAGTTGTAAAGTTTTTACAGTTTGTTATAAAATTATTCTCAGTTGTAATATTTTTACAGTTTGTTATAAAATTGTTCTCAGTTGTAATGTTTTTACAGTTTGTTATAAAATTATTCTCAGTTGTAATGTTTTTACAGTATGTTATAAAATTATTCTCAGTTGTAATGTTTTTACAGTTTGTTATAAAATTATTCTCAGTTGTAATGTTTTTACAGTTTGTTATAAAATTATTCTCATGTAGTCAATATTATTATATATTCACGTTTTTCGAAATAAATTTTATTGATTCATGTAGAGTCATTGAATCTAGATGACAACTGGATGAGTCTAAACGAGTTGCTTTTCTACACAACTGGAAATCGAGAAGTGGGTGAAATCAGGCAGACACACAGAACAAGCGCAAGTTAGTAGAATCAAGAAAATATGAAGTGTTTTGAATACTTAGGGATATTTACTGCCTCTAAGTAAAGACTGTGTGTTGTAAATAATCAGAATCAGCCGTATCAGGTGAAATTCGTGTAGCGATATAATAGATGTACTTCATTGGCTTTTATAAAAGGCCATTTATATTCCTTAATGTACTATAAGGCTTAAGAGCATTATGGGTAATTTATAGGAGGGAAGATAACTTTTTTCAAAATAATATTTTAAGGAGAATATATTAATAACTAATTAAAAGAGATGGAGATTGGGGTAAGGATAATATATTCTCAAACGAAACTGTTTACATTATTTATCTCCCCAATTATAGCAGAAGTTTAAATTTAACAACTATAAAGACAGAACGATTTAAAATTTTCGCAAATTACAACAAAAATTTGGTAGCCAGAGCAATGTTCCTCGATAGGGACAGTAATACAGAAGCAGCATGTTTCTTCCTTATCCCTAAGTTTTGCCACCAAATCCTTCCTATGTTTCAGGCTAGGGGATGTAGAGGGAATGCACCGCTCTGATACCCTGCACAGGAGCGCGTGAATCTTCTTACTTCCCACAAGAGGACATCTTTACGTCTCCAAAGTAATACTGAATACTGTTCCTTTCCTTTGCCTATCCACGGTAAGCAACTGTAATCCAAGCATTGCTATTCATCATCAACCACTCGCCAAAACGTTGATAATAATCCATTGTGGATCTAGACCTTGCGGGGTCTATGGCGAAGATATATGGCGAGAGTCCTTTACCTACGGGAGAGGGGAACAAGGGAAGTTTTTAAAAATCACATTTACGCTGTTTTAGATCGTATTAAACGTACACAGTTACTACGATTTTGTATAGAAATTACGTTCTTAAACAGGGTGAACTAATACAAACTCAACACATATAAAAGTGAGAGTTCTATATTGTTTTACTGATTAACAAGTACTATTACAAAATATTTCCAATAAATTCCTACTGAAATTAATAGAGAAAAATTTTATTCTAGGTATCCTAGAGCGCTGATTATGATGTCTTGTGGTAACCATGGCAACAGTTTACGGTTGTATAGCGGAGGTTTCGCCGGCCAAATGGGTGGAAAACAAATGCCTATACGTCTTTGAGAAAAATATGTTTTATGTATTGGAAAATTGCCGCAGAGCCAACTCGCGCTAGACTTTGAACATGAAGATTCTCAGTTCGAATCCGGCTGGAGCCCAGAAATTTTATAATTTAGTTACTGAATAAATATTTCAAAAACTTTATTGACATCAATTTTCATCCAATATAGGTTAAAAGATATGTATTTCAACTTGGTTGGATGAATATTTTATTAACGGTTGAAACTTTCTACAAGTTATATATATATATATATATATATATATATATATATATATATATATATATATATATATGAGAGAGAGAGAGAGAGAGTGAGCCAATTGAAGGAATTGAAAAAAACATTCTACAGGCTACATTAAAGAGTAAATACTATTGTAAAAGTGATCTAGACTATGATACGAGTATGTACACAAAACAAATCTAGAAGCGATAAATAGTACACATAGAACTAATAAACTAAAACAATAAAAGTGAGGGGGAAGCATATGAACACACAAGAAAGCAATCGTATTGAGTTATAGTCACACGAACTGTCGAAGTCGACTGTCACTTTAAAAAAATATTTCGTTACACTAAAGTTTTTAAAAAATCAAACTTTTGATAAATGCAAGTAATTAATGAAGGGTCACGAAACCTTGAACCGCTAATGATAATAATGTATCAATCCCAACTGTATTCATGTTATTACAATTGAATATTCAGATTTTCAAATCTAAATATTTCGTCAATTACAAAATATATAATATAAAGTAGTATTTAACGTAATACAGTTTTATATTTATTCTTTGCATCTATATAATTTAAAGTTAATTAACAAGTTATATAATTTAGTACTATAAAAGGGCATTATACAATATCAAGAGCACAGTGGTACAATATATTACAATGAAAATATTGGAAAGAATCCCAATACCACAAAAAAAACAAAAATAACAAATAAAACAAGTTACTTAAGATTAAACCCTTAATGTATATTTCGATGACAATGTCATCATCATCTACAAAATTATCATCGTCTTATTACAAAATTACAAGTTGTCATCACTCTAGTTTGTAACTTCTTGTTTGCTAGATTATAATTTTGTAATAAAACCCTCTGATGATGATGATGACACGGTCATCGAAATGTACATAAGGGTTTAATCTTAAGTAACTTGTTTTATTTGTTATTTTTTATTATTTTTTTGGTATTTGGGTTCTTTCTAATATGTTCATTGTAATATAAAAGGGCATAGGGCCTATTTACTATACCATTACAGTAGTATTTTAAACATTGTAACGTGGCTTTATTTATCACTTAAATCCTAAACTTTTTCTCTGTTAATAATAGTAACCATGTATTACGTTAGGCTGTAAAGAGCTTTATTAATTAAACAAAACTTACGTATATCAAAAGCTGAAGAGGATGAAGCAAAGATGAGAAGGCCGCACAGGTAGACAGCGACCGCAATGTGGTCTGCGGCCCGCATAGTAGCGATCAGGCCTGTAAAAAACAGAAGCGCAAATTAGTGCAGTGTACAAACCATAGAATGTTTGAAGTACCTAATCACTGTATGGAACCCGCATTTTGTTCAAAAAAGAACTAGTCACAGCTTTAATTTCGTCATCAGAGGAAAAATTGTTTCTGTGAGAATAATTTAATTTGCGTTATAAATAACTAGACTCGAATATTACAGAATAAACTATAGCGGGTAAAAGCTATAAATAAATATCAGTTTTTAATATTAGCAGTTCTTCGAACATTTCTCTTCAATGAACTCATTTAAAAGAGAATAACGTACGCTGCAGTTTAGCCATAACATTTTTAACAATAGAAAATTTTGTTTGGAATTTAATTTAAATTTAGGGGTATTTAAAATCTACTAAGATAATTAATAAGGAAAACAAATAATAAATATTTTTGAAAGAATAATAACATTTAAGAAAATTAAAGCGTAAATCTATTATTATTTAATAACTAAAAGTATAACAAAATAACAGTAAAAGAAATTGTATTTTTCAGGATTTTTGTAAGAACAATATTGTAAAGATATAAAGGTTCTTTGAGCTTATCTTGTGAGGTTATCTTAATACAAATAAAAGACGTACACAAAACTAACAAGTTAATAAATGATTAGTTTGTGTACGTCTTTTATTTGTATTAAATAAAGATATATTTAATAAAACGGGGTAAATGACAAAATAGTAGTGAGAAAAATTGTATTTTAGGAGAATTGTATAGTGATAATGTGAAGAAATAATTATACGTTTTAAAAAAATAAATACGTGAACAAAATAACAGTATACGAAATTGTGTTTTGGGGAGATTTTGTAAGAATATCTCGTTCTAAATATCTGAGATGCTTCTAACCACTTAAATCGTTCTAAACGACTAAAATAGTTATAAACGTTCGAAATCATTCTAAACGCCGTAATCTTTCTAACTTCTCGGAATCGTTAGAAATAGGAATGGGCCGATTCCGATTCTCGATTCCAGGAATCGTCGATTCTAGGTGGTATCGAGGAATCGTCGATACTCGATTCTTCATTCATAAAAGTGTCGATTCCGATTCCTATTTTGTTAACTATTAAAATATGCGTGTGGAGTAATTTATTACCAACAAAATTTATTACCAAAATTTATTATATTTGTGTGGAAAAATAATTAATTACCAACTATGTCTTATTTATGTATTAGTTGATTTGAATGAATTAAATGATTAAAGTAAACGAAAATATTATTATTTATGAAGCAACAGCAATCAAGATCGTAACCATTTCTGGTCGTTTGACATCGCTCGTCTCTCTCTCTCACTCTCTCTCTCTCTCTCTCTCTCTCTCTCTCTCTCTCTCTCTCTCTCACTAAATGTCAGAACAAAACACAAAAAAGTACAGTAAAAACTCGATTAACCGTCACCGTCGGAACCGTGGCCATGACGGTTGAGCGAATAGACGGATAACAGAAACACTGTATTATTCCTCCGAAACTTAACCTTAATAAATTATATTATAGACAGATATCACTCTCACGGTTGAAGGTTTTGTGTAGCCTATTACATTAAAACAGAACTTTTAAAAGGTTTTGCCATATGACCAAGATGTTAACTAAATTAATTATTAGAGAACTATCATGTAAGCTAATATAACTTGAAAGAATCGAGAATCGACTAAAGAATCGAGAATCGAAAGGAAAATTTTAGAATCGGAATCGGAATCGGAATCGAACATTTTAGGAATCGGCCCATCCCTAGTTAGAAACGTTTGAAATCTTTCTAAATGTCCGAAATCCACATATGGTTCTAAACGATCAATATAATTATAAACTTTCGAAATCGTTCTAGTCGCCGTAATCTTCTCAATTTTCCGAAATCGTTCTAAAAGTTCGAAATCGTTCTAAACATCCAAAGTCCTCATTTTGCTCTAATCTACCAAAATAATTATAAACGTCCGAAATAGTTCTAAACGCTCGGAATCGTCTAAACGACCTGAACTGTTAAAAACGGCTATTTCCTAACATAAATATCTATGAACCTGTTTTTAATCGAATTCTGCTTGAAGAAAATAAGAATTAACGTCAAATTTCAATCATTGCTACAAAACAAACACTCCATACACATTATGATTAGGGTATTTTTATACTACTAAAATTACATTAGAGTTGAACTTTAACAAAATGGAACGTATAGCGTGAACCTCGTAACCGTGCACTTGGTCTTGAGAGATCGCAGTAGGCGAGACGGGAGGGTTAGTATAAATACTTTTGCTACAGACATGATAAAGACTGTCAAAACACTGACTTGCAAGAGACGGTTGGTATTAGATAATTCGATAATAAATTAGCAATATAATTAGTATGAAATCACAAACAATCTTGAAATATGTGCAGACTTATCGGAGGGAGAAGCTGTTGATGTATAGTACATTATGAATAAGTAACATGTTTTCAGAAGTGGTAGTACACGAGAAATCTTGTGCGATATCTCAGTGCCAAGTACAGTGCGTGTGGTTTAACGGTGTCCCTCATTCATTTGCTCTAGCATTTGACTACTAGCCTAACTGAAAACATTATACAATACATATATCATGCCTACATCAAACTATTACAGTATTATAATTTAGTTAATTAGAGCTGTTTACACTTTGAACACGACACTGATGTTTTCTGAAGTGTTGGGTTTCGACCCCACACTGCAGTCCAGTCCACTCTAGCGATCTCAAAGTCAGAGACACGGTTAAACTTCACACACTGTACATATTATCGTAGTCCGCACTTATAAATACAAGTAATCCCTTCTTATCATTATTTTAATGAAGTTTTAAATAAGTTATGTCATAAGTAAAGACATAAAATATATACCTATAAAACGTCATGAGTGCAATTATGCACACTACATGGTATAATATTTTGATAGACATTTTGATATACCTACAATACATTATTAGTGAAATATTGTACACTATATCACACTAGTATCTAGTTCATATGTTTGCAGATGTTTTAAAGATTTGCAGACAACGATTGTATTAAATGGTTCCGAATAAAGGAACTATTACGCAAGTGTGAAACATTGTATTTATAACGGCGCATATTGATTAGTTATAATCTAACCTCTTCTAGACTACATGAAAGCTCTCTGGTGTGTACTCGTGCAAAGTTTATATTCCGCGTATTACTGGAAAGCAATAGCATAATGTTCCGCTTCCAATATAAATGATTAAACTTGTGTGACAAGGGGAGGAATACTTTACCCAACTATGCGCTGCTGTTATTTACACAAATTATAGCTTTCGCCATTGTTACTTACCTTATTGTGCCTGATGCACCTACTCTAAACGCTTGCAGACATTTAGTTTCATAATGCTCTATTACCTTTGTGTGTGGCAGATCGCTAGTTACTTAAACTCGCAATTAGATATTGTATTGCACGAACAGCTGACCCAATTTATTGTAAGGTAATCGTTGAGTATTCAAAATAGTCAGCTGGTTGGTATTAATGTGTTCCACGAATATGTAGTTGATGTATTTTATAGCAGAAAATCAATTATTATAACAAATCTTCAGTTGGCTAATATGTATTGTACGAGCCCATGAAGAATGGTTTAGTAATTATGATTGTTTAAAATCAACAGTTTTATTTTAAATGTTGCACAATTGTTAAACATGTTTTTTAATGAATATTCAAAATTGTAAATAAAGTCTTGTAATTATTTCATAATATTATCTGTGAGTAATTACAGAATATAGTCTGTATTTACATCTGTGTCACAGATTATCACAAAATATGTGTTGACCTAATTCATAAAATCTGTAATTTTAATATACAATCATGTAGTCTTGTAAGAATAATTTATTATTGTTGCAGGAATCCACGATATTTTAATAAAAAGCGTCTGTGTCAAAATCCTTCTCTACCGAGTCCAATCAGTGATCAAACCTCTCAAGTTCCTCCCTCAGTCAGCACCTAGCCTTAGAGCCACCTGCTCAGCTATATATATATATATATATATATATATATATATATATATATATATATATATCGCAATATGTATTCTTGTGTATTAATAAAGAACTAAGTCAAAATACAAATACAAGAATTATAATTGAATTTATAATTCAAAGCTTTTCGTTGGCTAACAGTACCAACATCATCAGGAATATATATATAGTTAAGAAGGACTATAGGTATTATAGACTATAGATAAAATTACCATACGTTTGAGTATATCTTTTTGCCTTTCCTTACATTAAAATATTTTTCTTTGTTGAGGCGTATCGAAATAACGTCATCCTCCAAGCTTGTAATAGTACTGTTTTATAGAAAAAGTATAAAGTTTTAAGACGTGTATAAATAAGCCAATCAGAAGAGAACACGAGTATATTAAGAACTTTTAACAATACTACGTCCTTGTTTAACTGGTTTCTGATGACCTATAACTGCAGGTTATTGTGTTGAGGATTGTGAAAGGTACCTTAGAGACGTAAACTGCCCCTGGAAAGGCAGGATACCAGTGTGCCAAGTTTTATCCTTAAGAGCCCTATTCTGAAATGGAGATGCTTGCAAGAGAAGGAATTAAGATAATATATGGATAAAAGGTAGACCTAATAAAGTATAAACTGCTTTTGTGATACTGGGAGTGAACGAAAAGCATGGATCACGTGGTTAGGGTTATCTGAAGAGCATTGTTATTTGTTGAGTGTGGGTTTTTAAGTTCTATTTTCACTGTATGGGAGAATAATAGCCTTAGAATTATATTTTTTTAAACATATTCTTTCCTTTAATAAATTGTAACGATGTTCTTTTGCTTTTCAGTGCAATAGATAAATTGCCGTTCATGTACTTAGAAAAAAGGTGAGAAAATAAAATATTTAAAATGCATGATTATAGGAAATCTACTGAGAATAGTAACACGTATTCAAAATATTTATTATTTATTTAAATAACACACGTCTTTTTCAATTTCTACTATTATCTCACACTCTCTATAATATCTTGTTCAAGTTTTCATTCATTTATAAAATACATTTTTATTTATCCAATCCTGTCCAAATACATTTTTTTAAACCTTTAGTGGATACCACTTGATGTCAAGACACTTTTTTTAAAATATTAAACAATTAATTAAATTTTTAAAATAGTTGATTTTTTAGATTAAATTCGAACTGCATTACTTCATGTTTGAAATTCAGCTGTTCAGTGCTGTTATTTCGATTCAGTGCAATATTTGATTAGCTATTGAAAATTTGAACACAATATATAAGTATTCTATATCTTAATCAAAGGTCTAATACTTCTTAATTCTTTGCACGAGCTTCCAGCATTAGGCGATGCCGACGACTCGATACCCATGGTACACTGCTGCGGCCAATGCCCAATATTTCTTTGTTCGCATTATGACCCTCATCGGATCTCCGCTATCTCCCAGCGTCCTCCGCAGGGATTCTCTTGCCGGGTTAATGGATCCACACCTCAACAATATGTGCTCTAACGTCTCCTCCTCTCCACTGTCAAAAACAGCACAGTGACTCGACTCGACCAGGTTGAATCGTCTCAGGTACGAATTGCAAATTATATGCCCCATTCTGGCCCTTGCAGCGAAGGTTGAGACCAGTCTACTAACTCCGCGATACCAGTCTGGGGGAGCTGGTGTGTCTTGGACGCGGAAAAGGCTTCTGCCAGTAGTCCCCCCGTTCCACCTTGCGGTCCACTCCATTGTTATAAGCCCAACTATGTCCCTTCTGCATTTAGTCATCGAGTACTTTACCGGCTGCACCGGCCTCATCCCGGAAGCGGCCCTTGCGATCCGATCCGCTCTTTCATTTCCTCGAATCCCACAGTAAGAGGGAATCCACTGGAGGGCGATACACTTGCCCTCTTTAATGAGTTCACGTAACAGAGCTTTAGTTTCCCCAGTGCGGAAGTAATATGGTCCTAGTTCATCAGCCTCGATGGCCTGCACCGTCGATTTGGAGTCTGTTAGTATACAAAATTTATCCATTGTTTGACCCCTACAGCTCATTAGGGCCGCATTTATAGCCAGGATCTCCACATCCATACTAGAAGCCGAACCCGCCGGTACATGGTACTCCTCTCACGTTTCCGCATTATAATAGCCCGCACCCGCCCTGGCCTCACCCAGATCCACCGATCCAGGGCCTCGATCCTTAGGCTGTCCTGATCCTCCACACCTCTCTTAGTTTTGCCAGATGGTAACACAGTATGTGCTGAGAAGTCGCATCGCTCCTATGGCGGCACGTCCAAGACCACCGGGACGGGCTCCGGCGTCGCTGCCGTCCTGGCCTCACCCAGATCCACCGATCCAGGGCCTCGATCCTTAGGCTGTCCTGATCCTCCACATCTCTCTTAGTTTTGCCAGATGTTAACACAGTATGTGCTGAGAAGTCGCATCGCTCCTATGGCGGCACGTCCAAGACCACCGGGACGGGCTCCGGCGTCGCAGCCGTCCTGGCCTCACCCAGATCCACCGATCCAGGGCCTCGATCCTTATGCTGTCCAGATCCTCCACACCTCTCTTAGTTTTGCCAGATGGTAACACAGTATGTGCTGAGAAGTAGCATCTCTCCCATGGCGGCACGTCCAAGACCACCGGGACGAGCTCCTGCGTCGCAGCCGTCCTAAGTTCCGCAAAGGCCATCACTCGGCAGGCAAAAGACTGCTTAGCCGACGTTGGCAGCAGTGTATTCAATGGATGTCATGATGGAAGACTTTTTATCTTAGTCCACTTTGTCATAATATTTAGTCCACTTTGTCATAAACAGAGGTTTAATTGTAGTTATTTAATCAAATGTAACAAATAAAATTCTTATTTGTTGACCTAAGTAAGAATTCAACTTGATTTTTTTTTTACCTGCTTGGAATGATTTCCTTTATAAACGCGCTTTTAAATTAAAGAATATACGAAGAATAATTTTATATTTCGCTTAAAAACTAATAAAATATATTCAGACAATTCTCCATTAAAAAAAAATTATGATCATACTTTTCTT
>JBAIZL010000005.1:19512083-19522083 GCA_036971475.1 Prosapia bicincta
AGTTCTATCTAATTCCATGTAGCCCCTTCATGTAAGGGGTTTAGGGAATAGATTCCTCCTGTCACCCAAGTCGAAAGAGGCTACTTTTATTCTACCCTACCCATGCAATGCCGTATTTTTCACTATATTTTCAGTGAAGGACCAGACGGCCTTTCCTAGTTCTTCCTAATCCCGACAATTAATTAAATAAAACGTTTTTAATGAGAACTACAAGGTATAAAATAATTTTTCGTAGTTTCATAAAGCTATGTAAGCCTCTCTGAGGGACGGATGGATTGATGCATTGATAATCTTCCACAACAAAGGACTCGACGTTTTCATAGGGACAGCTACCCCTGCAATTTTCCCAACCACAGCTATCCCTGCAGTTTTCCCAACAACATCTACTCATACAGTTTTTACAAAGACAGCTGCCCTCTTCAGTTTTATCAACGTCAGCTACCCCTACAGACCTCCCAACGACAGTTATTTCCACATATTTCCCAACGAAAGCTAACTCTTACTGTTTTCCCAGCGACAATTACTCTACAGTTTTTACAAAGACAACTGCCCTCTGCAGTTTTCCCAACGACAATCACCCTCGAATATTTCCCAACGACAGCTGCCCTCTGCAGTTTTCTCAACGTCAGTTCCCCCTACAGCTGCTACCTATAATTTTCATTTTTTATATTTTATTTCTTTTTAAAATCACTCTAAAAATAGCTGTATGAAGCAACTGTGGCGTAATGTTATTTTTAAATAAATAAAACCTCTAAACCACAAATAACTTTTATTTAAACCTTATGTACATTTCAATTGCACAGTAATCATCTTCAGAGGTATTTAAAGAGTTAGTTGTATTTTTTAAATACCTTTGAAGATGATTGCTGTGCAATTGAAATGTACATAAGGTTTAAATAAAAGTTATTGTGGCTTAGAGGTTTTATTTATTTAAAAATACTCTAAAATAGTATTTGGAGAATTAATGAGTGCTTTTTATTCTTCCCCAATTATTTCAAAAGGAAAATCATTGAGAACTGTTACATGTAATCTTTTTAATTGGTATGTTTATTAGTAAATTAGCCAATCACCTAATATACTCTTCCAGCTATAAACTATGTTCAAAGATACAAGTGACTAGAACGCAGACATGTTAATTAAATTCGATCGGCCAAATTAAACCCCATACAAGAAAGGGAGTTAATAGAAACGACTTATAATTAGGTCAAATAGATCTTGAGCAAAAAAGGTAATAACGTTGTGTTTGAATTAGGAAGCTATTGAAAAATTTAATTAAAGAAATCTCATTTCTTATGAAAATATTTGTCATATTGTATAATCAATGATACAAACATTATTAAATAATTTAACCCGACATAATTAAATTTAGATTCCTTTCTATTAAAACCTATTTCATGATAAATGTAATAAATTAAAAGAAAATTTTATATTAAGTAATAAATTATATAAACTAATGAACACAAAGTAAATTATTTTCTATAAAGAAAAAACTGAAATCTGAAATTATTATTTTTCTCACATTAAATAAAACCTAAATCCAGCTATAGAAATGAAACGTGGTGTAATTTAGCATTTATTTTGCAAACGCTACTGATGTGTACCATACGGGTAAATTATTTAAGCTAAAATTTAAGAACATTAAAACTATTCAAATAGAACTATTATTAATTTCCTACATTGTTACTTTTGTCCCAGGGAATATTGCATTAATACTTTCTGGGCCCGTCTCGTCCTTTATTAAAGTTACTCTTACGTTGCCACATTTAGAAAGGCTTTATAATAATTCTGTTGAAGTTATTATAATCACTTGTATTGCATGCGTATAATCAACGTATGTATTGTGCAGGCAGTATTATGCTTTCCCAGATGTATTATATAGATGGTAGAAATATTGACATCACTAAGGGTGACAGTAAAATATTAGATTCAAGATAATTAATTGATTTGGTTTCACAATAGAAAGCTAGTAATAAATGTATAAATGTAATGTAATATAATAATGTAATGTAATGTGATGTAATAAATGAAATTATTTTAATAATAAGTACAAAGAGAAAAAACAGAATATTAATGGACAACTAACAAAAAAACAAACTAATCCTTTAATGCAGACATACATTGTTACCAATATACCATCAATATACTCATAGTTCAAATCCCTACAAATATATTTAGAGTTTCATGCTTTTACTGGCGGTAGTTCTTTGTGTTACGAACAACCTATCCCAACTCCAAAGTGACTATATTCACAGATATCGCAGATGACAGAACGTAGCCTTATAATCGGGAGCTCACTGAAAACAGTTCTTGTAAACTGACTCTTTTCAACCTGCGAGAAAGTAGGAGAACCCCAAGTAAAATAACCTGTTTAAAATGAAATTTAACAATGTCAATATAATTGTATAAAGCATGGATGTGTGTGTGTGTGTGTGTGTGTGTGTGTGTGTGTATGTGTGTGTGTGTGTGTGTGTGTGTGTGTGTGTGTGTGTGTGTGTGTGTGTGTGTGTGTGTGTGTGTGTATGTCTGTTTGTGTGTGTGTGTGTGTGTCTGTTTGTGTGTGTGTGTGTGTGTGTGTGTGTGTGTGTGGTGTGTCTGTTTGTGTGTGTGTGTGTGTGTGTGTCTGTTTGTGTGTGTGTGTGTGTGTGTCTGTGTGTGTGTGTGTGTGTGTGTGTGTGTGTGTGTGTGTGTATGTATGTGTGTGTGTGTGTGTGTGTGTGTGTGTGTGTGTGTGTGTGTGTGTGTGTGTGTGTGTGTGTGTGTGTGTGTGTGTGTGTGTGTGTGTGTGTGTGTGTGTGTGTGTGTGTGTGTGTGTGTGTGGGTGTGTGTGTGTGTGTGTGTGTGGGTGTGTGGGTGGGTGTGTGTGTGTGTGTGGGTGTGTGTGTGTGTGTGGGTGTGTGTATGTGTGGGTGTGTGTGTGTGGGTGTGTGTGTGTGTGTGTCTGTGTGTGTGTGTGTCTGTGTGTGTGTGGGTGGTGTGTCTGTTTGTGTGTGTGTGTGTGTGTGTGTGTGTGTGTGTGTGTGTGGGTGGGGTGTGTGTGTGGGTGTGTGTGTGTGGGTGTGTGTGTGTGTGTGTCTGTGTGTGTGTGTGTCTGTGTGTGTGTGTGTGGTGTGTCTGTTTGTGTGTGTGTGTGTGTGTGTGTGTGTGTGTGTGTGTGTGTGTGTGTGTGTGTGTGTGTGTGTGTGTGTGTGTGTGTCTGTCTGTTTGTGTGTGTGTGGGCGCGCGCGTGTGTGTGTGTGTCTCAATTCCAATAGTATGTTCAGACCTAAAAGTGTAATAACCAACAGAACAATGTGCAATGACGATGTGCAGTTTTTTCTCACTTTTGTATTGGAAAAGATATTTTGAATGTAAAGTAATTGTTAGAAATAAAGGGGCCCATTTAATGAAATGACAATGTTTCAAAGGACACTATATTCTTTTAAATTTTAATTGTTTTCACTTATACATATATCCACAATACTTTTGACAGCCAATGTAAAATAATTTCGTCAAAATAATTACTACTAATTCTATTTTGAAAATAATAAATAAATTCTAAAACAATCAACTAAAAATCTATAATTACTCTACATACAATAATTTAATTATTTAGTAAATATGTTTGTACACAGTAGTTTGTCATTTTTATATTAATCAGTTTCAGTGAATTAATTTTATCCTTTTCCATTAACTTATAAATAAACTAACAATAAATAAATCTAGCGGTAGCGTATATTTAACTGTATAAGTAAGGTTATACATGCTATAATCAAGGCCTGTATGGAAAGATAGTTCAGCTGTTTGAGAAATCCGTTGTTAATTACATGGCCAGTATTTTATGTAGGTACGCGCTGTTGCCATAATGTAGAACTGACCCACAACCCATAAACTGTAGTGTCGCAACATTATAGTGTTATAGATGAATAGAAAGGGGAAAAGGTAAGTAGCTATTATTAGATAAAGAAGCGAAAATCTAAGAAGGGCTGATGGAGAAGAAAGCCAAGAGGATTATCATGAAAAAGATTCAATCAAATATAACTTATGCAGGATAAGAAAGAGTAGAGGCTCCTGGTAAGGGATGGACAGGAGAACGTGCCATCATGTAACCAGTTACATGTACTCGAATAAGACCTACTCTCTGTCGGGTACGCCACCTTGTAACAAGGATAAGGAAGGCAAAACTAAAGAAAGGACAAAGAAACCCTAGGACTGGGAATAGGGATAGTAACAGCACCTCGTGGGAAAGGTAACTGAAGTAAACGTGCAATAAAGCGATATTTACTTTCTACCCTGCTGATATTATTGTACCCTAATATCAGAGGTTGATGTATATAAATTAATAGGAAACAAATACAACTGTAAAATGATGCACAACATCCAGGAAACTGAAAATAATAGAAATGTTTTTGTAGGCCTATGTTTGCAGAAACTGGTTTTATTATTAACTAGTAAATACTAACATTTTTAGTGTAATACCTGTAATTACCGCTGGATATGGTAGTATATTTTACGCGTGAGAAAAATCATCTCACCTGTTAACCTACATTCCATCACTAGACTCGTCTTAGGACGCGCATCATATTTTAGCTTAAATTAAGTGATAACACATGACTTCATAAAACAGCTGATTTTATGTTATAGGTTATGTTGTAGAACAGCTGTTTTAACACGTAGAGTGTGTCATAAAAGAGCTGATTTTATGTTATAGTTTACGTTGTAGAACAGCTGTTTTTACACTTAGAGTGTGTCATAAAACAGCTGATATTATGTAATAGGTTATGTTGTAGAACAGCTGTTTTAACACGTAGAGTGTGTCATAAAACAGCTGATTTTATGTTATAGGTTACGTTGTAGAACAGCTGTTTTAACACGTAGAGTGTGTTCTCTACATTGATAAGTTAAAATGTTACTATTCAATATTTTTTATAAGTTAATAAATATATTAGTTTATATTTAAATTAATATTTATAAGACAATTCCACTATAATTAGGAATTATAAGTTCTTATTCTAATTTGTTTGATTTAAACTGCCATAGACTCTTGCTTCTGACACGTTTTAGGAATTGAATTAAATTAAATTCGTTAAATAAAGTATACACACTTTGATCAATATATTTTTCAACAATTAATAAAGGTTTTGTATTACCTACTTCCATTTATTATTACCCACATTACCTTTTATTGAACATTATTAAATACTAAAATTTTCTAGTCCATTACGTTCGGCGAATCTTATTAACCACTTAAACACTAGTTTTTATGACTATCCGAACTTTAACGTTTTTGTTGGTTACGTTTTTTTGTTTGGTTAGGTTTTTTATGTCATGTCGAAGTGAGTCTTGGTCTTTGGTGTGGGTTTTTTGTATGGCTGTTTCAGTTTGTAGTATAATGTTTCTGTTTGTTATGTTATTTGATTTATAATGTATGTTGTATTTTCGGCCTTAGGATTTTAGGCCAAGAATTATTAAATACATTCTTCAAACGAAGAGTTCACTTATGTTGAGCAGTCCCGTTGCCGCCATATTGTAAGTTTTTTTACAGTGTTGATGGTGATATTAGTGATGGGGAAGCAATACTTGTGATATCATTTTGTGCTATTAAATGCTCATATAGTTTTAAGCAGTTTTACTGTTTTTTATTGTTATATTAGTTTATGAATAGAAATATTTTTTAACATAACAGGATATGTTTTATGCTTCCTTAACTTATTCTACTTTTAATAATATGTTACATTTAGTACCAAAAGCTTCTAATTTAACATTTTTGTTATTTTTTATCTCAATATTTAGATAATTAATAATAAAAACTCACATTGTTTATAAAAAGTATTTTATTAATATTATAATAACTTTACTGTAAATACCCATGCATTCTATATAAATACCATCCGATGGGTTAGGGGTAGATTTATTTCTAGTTGTCAATGTTCAGCGTGACTAATACCTCCTGCTTTTATTACCAGGGCCCTTAACTGTCTCCTGAGCAACTTCCCTAGGGAAACATTTCTTGCATATTAACCCCCCGAGTTGTCAGCCCCCTTTCTCTCTCTGCCCAACTTTGTAAGTTCGTGTTAGATCCGATGGATATAAAGGGTGAAAATAAATCATCTTGAGAAGTGAATACTTTACACTGCAATAAAACCATCTAACTGTGTTTTATATATAAAGGTTTAAAATGAAGACGTTGTATGATTTGTTGCTTTACTATTGAAAGAAATTTATTGATATAAAATATAATGTTATTTACAGGTAGAGGCGGGTAATTTAGAGTGAAAGTTGCTTGTATTGAATGGATTTAGTGTTTTTAAAATCCCAATTTACAATATATAGAATCTATGTAAATTCATACACGCAAAAGCATACGCACACAAACACGTTAGGCGCACAAACACACACACATGCGTGCGCGCACACGCAAACGCACATGCTCACACACGTACACGTACACACACACACACACACACACACACACACACACACACACACCTAACTACATTACCTAATAAATGTATATAATGCGTTCATCGCCTAATGTATTTCACTTGAATCTTTGATAAGTTATATTTTAATAAATTATACGCGGTCTATTCAAAAAGTATCGCGACTGTTGTGTTTTTTTTTAGAAATTATTTATTTATTCTTGAATATCTATTTTGTCCCCTTCAAAGTAATCCCTATTAGATACTTGTGTCAAATATTTTACCAATCCTCGAAGCACTTCAAGAAATTTATTTTTTTAGCCCTTATTTCAATAAGTCTTTATCTCGTCAATCGTAGCGCAGCGTCGTCCTTTCATGGGTCTCTTTAATTTCGGTCACAAGAAGAAATCACAGGGGGCCAGATCTAGAGAATACGGAAGCTGCGAAATCATTAGTGTGTTATTTTTGGCCAAACATTAGCGTACAAGTAAAGTTGTGTGAGCAGGGACGTTGTCATGATGGAAAAGCCAATTTTGGTTCTTCTATAAATCCAAGCGTTTCTGGAGGATTGCTTCGCGCATAACTTGCAGGTAATACTCCTTATTTACCGTTCTGACCTGTGGCAAGAACGTATTATGAACCACGCCTCTGCAATCGTAGAAAACTGTAAGCAAGTCTTTCACATACGATTGAACTTGGCGTGCTTTTTCGGTCTTGGCTCGTGCTTCCAGGGGAGATAGAGCTTTAGTTTCCACGTCATGACCATAAAGCCACGATTCCTCACCGGTTATGACCCTCTGGAGCAAATTTGGCTCGTCGCGGACTGAGTAAACCACCTCAATAGCAATGTTAATCCGCTGCTGTTTTTGGTTAAATTGAGCAATTTTTGTACGAACTTCGCGGAGACCCGTGTCAAACCATTATTAAAAATCGATTATCACAAGCCAATCGATATGTTTAAGCCCTCAGCAACTTCTCTAATGGTGATTCGACGATTGGCCATTGCTAATTTCTTCACTTCATTAATGGTTTCGTCTGCTGTTGACGTACTCGGGCGTCCGGCACATTCTTCGTCGCTTACATCATCTCGGCCCTCTGAGAACATCTTGTGCCACCGATAAACGTTGCTTCGGTCCAAGGTAGCTTCTCCATATGGTACAGTCAACATTTGTAATGCGACCGCGCAACTAATTTCGTTTTTTACACAAAATTTGATACAGATTTTTTACACTTTTTTTTTTTTTGAACAGTCAAAAATCAAAGATAACCCATAACCCGTCCAAGTAAAACAGCTCTCAACAATTAACTGAACACTCTTTTCGGCATAATTGAAAGACGTAAGTACCAACATAACACAATAAAAAAATCGACAATTAAATATACGTGACCCGGGGGATTTCAAAAGTTTCGATACTTTTTGAACAGACCTCGTATTGAATGGAAGATCAAGAGTTAAGCTGATCGAATTGGATCCAGTTTCAGAGATCTTTGTCACTGAACCTACAAATTTTTACAATAATACAGTAATTGTTTTATAATTTGGCCTACTTCCCTCCTAGGGATTTAAGCTCTGTACAGTTTACAACACTTTCGCTGCCAATAACAATGGCTTTTTGTGTTAATAGTCTATTTCAACATATTTAATCAAATTCCCATATTTCGTTAACACTTAACTTTTTTTATACGTTTTACACTTAGTAGTGTTACACATAATATATGTGCTGGGAAAATGTTAGTATTTACACAAATATTTGCCGATAAATAAACCATCCATCAAAAACCCAGTTGCAAAAAGGAAAGCATTATTTGTTCACTTCGGTTTATGAATTACTGAGTGCTATTGCAATCTGAATCATCCGTGCAGAACGAAATCTCTCGTGTTTCCTTTCCAGTTATTATTAGACAAACGAACTCCTCACTATTACAAGTACATCCGTTTATCATGTTTTCTTTAGCATTTAAGAATATTTAATAATGTTGTTTCTTTAATCCGCAGTGATGATGAAGTGCTATCCGTTTAGAAAATATCATAAACGTAAACGTACATAATAAATCATAAGAACAACATCAAATTCATCCTCGCTTTTATTGCATTTGTTTGCATGTTTATTCTCTCTTGCCTTGTTTGTATGTTCATTGTATTGCATACGATTGTATTAGTGACGACGTGTCATAAATTCGTCTAGTATCTCTGTTTTTATATTTTAAATTAAATAAAAAAACAAATTATTTAACTGAATTAACATAACACAAATAAAAGACCTAATCAAAACTCATAAATTATTCATTTAATAACTCAGACGCGTTTCGATGATAAAGTCATCGTCATCATCAGTGAGTTTTGCTACTACAAACTCTAACTTACAGCTTTAACATTTAGTAACATTCATTCTCTGTGGAAATCATACACATACAGACCGACACTTTCCCTTCCCATTTTCCTTTTGTGAAACAATGTTCGCCACTGTTAATCCGGTTTGTTTGTTTATCTTATTATTTTCACTCATTTGTAATCATAGAGCATTATTTATGATATTGTGTAGTAACCATGGCAACTGTTTAAGGTTGTACAATAGAGGTGTCGACGACAACCATATGATTGCAAAAGACGAATTCATATATATATAAATTTTCTTAAAATATATTTCTAGCTATGGGAGAGTTGGAGCAGTCCCAAACTGAGCTATAGTTCGAAGTATATTTTTATTCGAAGATAGTTCATAGCCGACCTAAACCTACCAAATGTTTATAATTTTTTATTGACTAAATATTTGAAAAAAACTGTATCAACATCAATTGTTACCCACTGTAGGTTTAAAAAAATGTATTTGAACTTGATTGTATGAATAAAAATGTGTTTTATTAACGCTTGAAAATTTGTACAAGATATATACATCAGAAGAATATATTGAGCTAATAGAAGGAATGGAAAAAATGAGCTAAAACATAAAGCTGATTGAGATGGCTGTGTGTACACCACACCGCCTTCATAAGAAGATTAATAGTAAAACGTTTGTAAATGTCTGAGATCGGATATTATTAATATAAAATACATCTTTCTACCAACCAACTACATTCCTAATGACAGATAAAGAATTATATACTCTGAGCTATGAGATTGTATAGGGGATTTGGAATTCCCAGGGGTAAATTCGAGCAATATTGTTGCCAACTAGGGTCTTCGAATACCGAATATTACGGAGTATGGTATTCAGAAAATCCAGGGCTACTCGACAGTAAGCTAAGCGCAGATATTGTTCTGACAGGTTAAATTATATTGGGTTTTGTAATTTACTCTACGATAAACATATGCGTTACGACAAGTTACATTTCCAAGCTTGTGCGGCATTCAGGTCCTAAAGTTCTGGCTAGAAAGATATAATATTAAACATTTTCCAAGTCGGACACTCTACTTAGACACCCTACTAAAAAATACTTCCTTATTGGATACTCTAAACGTTCGAAACCGAATAAGCAAGAAAAAACTAAATGACCAAACATAACATTGCTAATAAACTCAACTAAATTTATAGAAGAGGAACGATAAAACATACGAGAAATTGAACACGACACCTTATTTGTTCGAAAAAAACCACATTTAT
>JBAIZL010000005.1:19524583-19549583 GCA_036971475.1 Prosapia bicincta
ATACTTGGTTATTCCTTTAATTTAATTCAAATCATATAAAATTCTTTCTACACTAATACGGCGAGTAATTCAATAATTAAATAAACTTAATAATTTAATGACTTGCCAATCCATCAACAGACGCACGAAATAGTAGAAGTACTGCAATAGCTTTTATTCTTTGCGTCTATAGTTCTTATTGCAAAGCAGTGAGAGTAGGGCACAAGGGACTTTGTATAATTAATTACGAAGATTGAGTCTGTCGAGAATTCTAAAATGTCTAGCGTTGTGTCTCGTTACAAGCATTCATTTGGAAACTTAATTGAATCTGTTTCTATGACCTTGCCCAAAAAGGAACATTATTATTGCATGAGGATTTAATAAATAAATAATACGACTAAAATAATGCAATAAAACACTATGTTATGTTTTTAATTATAAACAAAAGTAAAGCTAGTCAGAAACGTCGTACAACAATCAAAATTATCTACAAGTAAACTGCGCTTTGTCCATAATACAAAAAACTATCATAGCTTATTTTATCTACAAAACCATTATTCTATAAACATTACATAGAAAACTGGCTTTTTGGTTTTTATACAAATTTCTTTTAGAAACCTTCTTCAAAAGTTCTGAATTAATATTAGAAGTTGAGAAACAAAACGCTGGGCCAACCAGGGCATCGCCTACCCTCGTATTTACTACGCTAAATAATATTATCAGTGTATGTTGAAAGTACTGGCGATGTTATACCGTCAACTGTGATTGACAGTTCCGCTGTTGATAAATATACAATATATTGTAAAAGTTAAAAACAAATTTTTATTTTCCATAATAATATATTATTTGCATAGTCGGTTATTACTTTTTTAATCAAATTATTTTGTAATAAACCTAGTGGAGGTTTTGTTCCGCGGTTCAGAGACACTCACCTAAGGGATGGAGCCGCAACATTTATTTGTGCTGAGGAGGAATCGTCAAAATGGCTGAGAGAAGTGGTACCGTCAGTTAAGCTCGAGGACGGGACTCAGGCAAGGCTAGTCCTGCCTGATGAACTGATCAAAAGGGTGAAAGTGACGGTGCCTGTACCACCACCAAAAAAGGGAGGCCACTCAGCTGGTCAAGCTCATGGGGATGCAAAACCCAGAAATTGACACTTCGAAGTGGAAGATCCTACAGTGCATTGAGCGGGGACCTGCAAGCCTCCTCTGCCTAGGATTGGATGAGCCAGTCTATTAAAGGCAATAGATGGGAAAGCCTTCCTGGGGACTGCAGAGGTCACTTTTAGGTGGAACTCTAAGGACCCGGAAGAGAAGGGCGAGAGAGAGAATCAGGAGAAGGCGTGAGGGTCAGTTGGATATGGCTGACCCTCGAGCAATGATACTGTAAATCAACTTGCACCACAGTAAAAGCGCCTCGATGGTCCTAGCCAGCTGCTTAAATGTGAGGCACACATTACCAGCGCTTGCGCTGGTGCAAGAACCGTGGCTGGTCAGGAACCGTATAAGGGTTCTGACTGCAGCTCGGCGCATCTACGCAAGTGGGGAACATGAGGGGCACAGAGCATGTGTGATAGTCAGAGGACTAGAAGCCACGCTGATTCAAGAATTCTCAACTAAAGACCTTGCAGTGGTTAGAATTCGAGGCAAGAGCGAGGTAAGTGGGAGCAGGAAGATCATCGTGGCCTCCACTTACTGCGCCCAAAATAGAGAATCGCCCCCTGCAGAATTACGTAAGTTAGTTCGGTACTGCAGGGAGAGGAATATAGGAATCTTAGTTGGCTGTGATGCCAATGCTCATAATGAGGTGTGGGGCACCACAGACACAAATGAGCGAGGTGAGGAGCTCCTAGCCTTCTTGATTGAAGAAAACCTTGTGGTTTTAAACACAGGTGCCGAGCCAACATTTGTCACTTCAAACAGAATGGAAGTTCTAGATATCACCTTCTGTAATAGACAAATGGTAAGGTGGGTGCATGACTGGTAGGTTTCGGATGAGCCCTCCATGTCTGATCACCGGATCATCACTGCTACGATGAGGGGAGTTGTCCCCCATGTGGTGTGGCTTAGGAACCCGAGAAGGACAAACTGGGAAGGTTTTAAGTCCTCGGTGAGGAGGCGGATGTCTGACTTCCGTGGTAAGTATGGTACATCAAACGAACGGGAAAATACTGAGGCCTACATCAGGACTGCAATTTCCACGTCGTTTGAGGAAAATTGTCCTCTCTCGCGGATAAACACTGGGAGTGGTAAGCTTAAGTGGAACAGCGAGTTAGAGGCTAGACGGAAAGAGACTAGAAGGCTCTTTAATAGGGCAAAGAAGAAGAAAACGGTGGAGACCTGGCAGGCATATAAAGACAGCCAGGGTCTCTATAAAAATCTTATTAAAGAGGTTAAACGTGCTTCTTGGGAAAAGTGGTGCTCAGAGACAAGCACACTGAGTGACACTGCTAAACTGTTTAAGGTGTTAGCAGGTGGACCGAGGGGAGAGCTTAAGTTTGTCAAGAAGACTGATGGTAGCTTTACTGACACCCCGGAGGAAACACTACGTCTGCTTATGAGGAACAGTTTTCCCGATATTAGACCGGTAGGGGACGGTGTTCAAAACCTCCGACATACTGGGCTAAGGGCGGACTGGAAAATTGCTGGGCAGGTGATCTCAGCGCAAAAGGTAAGAGAGGCGATTCTGTCTTTTGAGCCTTTTAAAGCGCCTGGATTAGATAATATTACTCCAGCACAACTACAAAATTGCTTGGAGGAAATAATAGGGCCACTGACAGGATTACTCAGAGGCTGTGTTGCCTTGGGTTACACGCCCGGGCAGTGGCTCAAAACGAAGGTTATCTTTATCCCCAAACCGGGGAGGAAAGGTTACACAGAGGTAAAGGACTTCAGACCTATCAGCCTTACATCTTTCATGTTAAAGACATTGGAAAGGCTGGTGGACCACTATTTGAAGGAGGGACCTTTGAAGCAGTATCCGCTTCATCAGGACCAACACGCCTACCGAACTGGTAGGTCAGTGGAGACTGCGCTGTTGTCGGTCGTAGACTTTATTAAGAGTCAGATCAACAACAAGGGGATATGTATATCGATGTGGAGGGGGCTTTTAATAGTACCTCTAGACTGACCATCAAGAGAGCAGCTATGGATCATGGGATTTCTGATGGAATTATAAATTGGATTATGATTTCTTTGGAAAACCGGATAAGTACTGCATCCTGGATGGGGTGCACGATAAATGGGATGGTCTCGGAGGGCTGCCCGCAAGGTGGAGTGTTATCCCCTTTGCTGTGGAGCCTTGTCGTGGACGGCCTACTAAGGACACTCAGTGGAATGGGTGTCAAGGTGGTAGGATATGCGGATGACATAGCTATCCTTGATAGGGGACCATTTGAAGAGGTCCTCAAAGACCTGCTTCAAGAGGCACTCAAGGTAACAGAAGCATGGTGCAGGGAGAATGCACTATGCATTCAAGGAGAGAAATCTGTGGCACTCATCTTCACTAGGCGATATAAAACTAAATCGCTGGAGATGATGGAAGTTGGTAATACCAAAATAAGCTACGTTGAGACCGCTAAATATCTGGGAGTTATTCTGGATAGGAAACTACTCTGGCGTGAGCACTTGGAGGATAAGTGCAAAAAAACCATAGCTACGTTCTGACAATGCAGAGGAGCAATAGGCACGAGATGGGGTTTGGGTCCACGTCAGATGAACTGGATATATTCCGCCATTGTGGTGCCGAGGTTGGTCTTTGCCTCTATCGTCTGGTGGGACAGGGCACAGAAAGAAACAAGTAAAAGAATGCTGGACCGCGCGCAGGGGCTCTTCCTTAGAGGCATAACAGCTACAAGGAGAAGCACACCATGTGCGGCCATGAGGGTTATGTTGGGTTTTCCATCCTTGAGTCTTTAAATTAGGATGGAGGCAAAGAAAACCGCATACCGGCTAAGCTGTACCGGGCAGTGGAAGACAAGTAGCAAACTTCATAAACAGCTATTTGGGGATTCACTGAAGGAGCTCTGGATAGAACCTCAGGATAATATACTGTCTCTTAAAAGGGAAAAAGGAAACTACAAAATCCTTATTCCTGCAAGAGAGGCATGGGCGGAGTATAGACCCAGACATGGTGAAATCTGGTTCACCGATGGATCCAAGATGAAGGAAGGAGTGGGAGCAGGATTTAGTGGACCGAGACACCAAGACAGATTTTGTCATCGCCTGGAGGACTACAACTCTGTCTTCCAGGGGGAGGTGCTCGCGATCAAACTATGTGCTGAGGAAATAATAGAGTCTGGCAGGAGGGGCAAGACCATCTGGATTTGCTCGGACAGTCAGGCAGCTCTGAAGGCTTTAGGTAAGGCTAGTACCAGCTCTAGGTTGGTGGCTGAGACTATGGCTTCTCTAGCAGAGCTGAGTAAGTATAATTCACTCAACCTAACCTGGATTCCAGGACATTCTGGCTGGATAGGGAATGAGAGAGCTGAGCAAAACAAGGGTGTATAACCCAAGGACCGTTGCTGAGGGCAGTGGGCATGCCGCCTCAGGAGAGGCGCAAGAGGATCACGGTACATATAGACAGGTTGTGCAGGGAAGAATGGAATGTGACCTTGGGGTGTAACAAATCCAAGGTGCTGTGGGGTTACTCAGGAGATTTGTGGGGCAAAGAACTACTCTCCTTAAGTAGACATCAACTCAGAGCTACTGTAGAGCTGGTTACAGGCCATGGGAATCTGAGGGGGTTCCAATACAAAATTGGAAAATCTAGGTCCCCTGTATGCAAGAGATGCGACGAGGACCAAGAGGAAGCCCAGTCCACGTACTCTGTGAGTGTCCTGCTTTGGGAGCTGCAAGGAGAAAGTGGTTTGGCTGGCAGGTATGTACACCAGAGGATATCAGAAGATCTAGCATCAGGTGGGTACTTGATTTCTGCAAAGAGGTAGGTATCCACTAAGCTAGTCCTGTGGTTGGGATGGGAAGAGAGTACAAAGGCTGCAGCTAAGTGCTCTACACCGATAAGATTCCTCCGAGTTTTAGTAATAATAATAAATAATAACTAAAATAAAAATTGTCTTTGTTGACCAAAGTAGAAATTGACTTTCAAATTTTTTTGTTATTACTTGTTACGTAAAAGAACTTTAATTGAATTATTTCAAAAATACGTTTATAATTTTAGTTTGAAAATAATTTTAATCAAAATTGGGATTCTGCTAAGGTCTGACACAAACTATTGTGTCGTTGATTATTTTTTACAATTTTTTGTATTTTGGATATTTTCTTATTGTAAGTGAATAACAAGATAAAATTTAATTTTGTTTATAAAACCATAGTTCTAAATTAGATGTGGCTCACAGAAATTGTATTAACAGAACTAATTTTGTTGCATTTTTAAGCTGAAAACTATTTTTTAGGCAATATGGCTATTATACCATTCGAAGGATTTAAAGCATTGTGAAATACATAGATTGACGGTAGGTATGTGAAACCTCATGGTGGAGGATGTATGAGGAATTATGGCGTTATGTGAACAGGCTCGCGTAGACCCTTATCAGGCCTATGAAGAGGTATCTACACTTTACTCCGACTGGTAAGAAGGATAAGACTGTACTAAGGAAAGGACAAAGCGAGTCCGTGGTATGTGAAACCTCATGGTGGAGGAAGTATGAGGAATTATGGCGTTATGTGAACAGGCTCGCGTAGACCCTTATCAGGCCTATGAAGAGGTATCTACACTTTACTCCGACTGGTAAGAAGGATAAGACTGTACTAAGGAAAGGACAAAGCGAGTCCGTGGTATGTGAAACCTCATGGTGGAGGAAGTATGAGTAATTATGGCGTTATGTGAACAGGCTCGCGTAGACCCTTATCAGGCCTATGAAGAGGTATCTACACTTTACTCCGACTGGTAAGAAGGATAAGACTGTACTAAGGAAAGGACAAAGCGAGTCCGTGGTATGTGAAACCTCATGGTGGAGGAAGTATGAGGAATTATGGCGTTATGTGAGCAGACCCTTATCAGGCCTATGAAGAGGTATCTACACTTTACTCCGACTGGTAAGAATGATAAGACTGTACTAAGGAAAGGACAAAGCGAGTCCGTGGTATGTGAAACCTCATGGTGGAGGAAGTATGAGGAATTATGGCGTTATGTGAGCAGACCCTTATCAGGCCTATGAAGAGGTATCTACACTTTACTCCGACTGGTAAGAAGGATAAGACTGTACTAAGGAAAGGACAAAGCGAGTCCGTGGTATGTGAAACCTCATGGTGGAGGAAGTATGAGGAATTATGGCGTTATGTGAACAGGCTCGCGTAGACCCTTATCAGGCCTATGAAGAGGTATCTACACTTTACTCCGACTGGTAAGAAGGATAAGACTGTACTAAGGAAAGGACAAAGCGAGTCCGTGGTATGTGAAACCTCATGGTGGAGGAAGTATGAGGAATTATGGCGTTATGTGAACAGGCTCGCGTAGACCCTTATCAGGCCTATGAAGAGGTATCTACACTTTACTCCGACTGGTAAGAAGGATAAGACTGTACTAAGGAAAGGACAAAGCGAGTCCGTGGTATGTGAAACCTCATGGTGGAGGAAGTATGAGGAATTATGGCGTTATGTGAGCAGACCCTTATCAGGCCTATGAAGAGGTATCTACACTTTACTCCGACTGGTAAGAATGATAAGACTGTACTAAGGAAAGGACAAAGCGAGTCCGTGGTATGTGAAACCTCATGGTGGAGGAAGTATGAGGAATTATGGCGTTATGTGAGCAGACCCTTATCAGGCCTATGAAGAGGTATCTACACTTTACTCCGACTGGTAAGAAGGATAAGACTGTACTAAGGAAAGGACAAAGCGAGTCCGTGGTATGTGAAACCTCATGGTGGAGGAAGTATGAGTAATTATGGCGTTATGTGAACAGGCTCGCGTAGACCCTTATCAGGCCTATGAAGAGGTATCTACACTTTACTCCGACTGGTAAGAAGGATAAGACTGTACTAAGGAAAGGACAAAGCGAGTCCGTGGTATGTGAAACCTCATGGTGGAGGAAGTATGAGGAATTATGGCGTTATGTGAACAGGCTCGCGTAGACCCTTATCAGGCCTATGAAGAGGTATCTACACTTTACTCCGACTGGTAAGAAGGATAAGACTGTACTAAGGAAAGGACAAAGCGAGTCCGTGGTATGTGAAACCTCATGGTGGAGGAAGTATGAGTAATTATGGCGTTATGTGAACAGGCTCGCGTAGACCCTTATCAGGCCTATGAAGAGGTATCTACACTTTACTCCGACTGGTAAGAAGGATAAGACTGTACTAAGGAAAGGACAAAGCGAGTCCGTGGTATGTGAAACCTCATGGTGGAGGAAGTATGAGGAATTATGGCGTTATGTGAGCAGACCCTTATCAGGCCTATGAAGAGGTATCTACACTTTACTCCGACTGGTAAGAATGATAAGACTGTACTAAGGAAAGGACAAAGCGAGTCCGTGGTATGTGAAACCTCATGGTGGAGGAAGTATGAGGAATTATGGCGTTATGTGAGCAGACCCTTATCAGGCCTATGAAGAGGTATCTACACTTTACTCCGACTGGTAAGAAGGATAAGACTGTACTAAGGAAAGGACAAAGCGAGTCCGTGGTATGTGAAACCTCATGGTGGAGGAAGTATGAGGAATTATGGCGTTATGTGAGCAGACCCTTATCAGGCCTATGAGGAGGTATCTACACTTTACTCCGACTGGTAAGAAGGATAAGACGGTACTAAGGAAAGGATAAAGCGAGCCCGTGGTAGTGGGAAGAGATCGTCCAACTGACACTCAAAGGGAGATTAAAGAGATGTCTACACGCTACCCGGCAAGACTAGAAATAGAAGAAAATTAATGAGTTTTATTATTTGGAGACGAAAAGAAATAAGTGTTTAAAATATACAAACATCAAATAAACGGATACTGAGACCAGATGTCAAAAAGCATACAAATTAAGTAAACAAATTAGTATTTATAAAATTAAGAAAGAAAGCCAGTTATGATATAAATAAACAAAAAAATATATTGAAATTTTATTATTAGTATATTTCAACTAAATAATTGAATAACTATAACAGTAAACTATCATTATAAAAATACTGATTAAAAATTTAATATAAAAGTATGTCTTCTCTTTATAAAACATTATTACCTAATTTTCCTGAACCGACCAGAACCCTAACCAAAAATTAATTTTTATCAATTTCATAAAAACTTACAAGAATTTAGCGTTAGGTTTTGTAATTTAAAGATTATACTTTATTCATACCTCCTCTAAAAAGACAATTTTTATTTTTGTGATTTTGTTTATTTATTACTTTTTTTGAGGTAAACTATATTAATACTAGAAACATAGCACAGACGTACGACGGAGAAACCAGATGGAAAACACTAACGAATATGTGGGGAAAAGAAGTCCTTAGCGGAACGACCATATAAGCAGAATTACTATAGATAAAGTAGTAAAAACAGCGAGACATTGATCGCCAATAGAAAGTGAAAAGTCCACGAATAGGGTGGAATAGCTTACTAATGAACATACAATAAAAAGAAGAAATAAAATGTATATTGTTGCAAAGAGTAATAAAATTACAACAATATGGAATACTAGATGAAAATTTAAACTGAATTTACTATTTAGATAGCGTATTGTGACATTTGTTTAATATATCACGCCCAACATTAACCCATATAATACCCATACATTTATAGTTACAACTGTAGCTTACATTGCACGCAAATTAGATTATCATTGCACTTTTACTTCCCATTATAACGACTTTATTCCTGACATAAAACTTTTAAGGTAGCGTGTAACTTTTACAAGTCGGTGTACATATCTCCCGTTGTAATCTAGACAGACGCTGCCAGCGTGTAAATCTTTAAACACTCTATAGGTTTTACCGTAACCTAATTAGTTGTTTTTCCCATTACATAAATGTGAGTTTCATTTTCTACATATCTTTAAAACATTTCCTGTAAATTTTGTTTTTATATTAAAATCTAACTGTAAACAGAATTTTTTATCGTCTTCGTGGATCCCTAGTGTTGTGCTTAGCGCCCACTGTTCAAAGCATTTAAGCCCCAGTTAGGGCCGCCACTTAATGCCCCATTGTCAGTCGAATATATAGCGGTAAAGTTATCAAGTTAAATCAGTTACAACCTGACGTCCCTAGTGTTGTGCTTAGCGCCCACTGTTCAAGGCATTTAAGGGTTATCCCCAGTTAGGGCCGCCACTTAATGCCCCATTGTCAGTCTAAACGATAGCGGTCAAGTTATCAAGTTAAATCAGTTACAACCAGACGTCCCTAGTGTTGTGCTTAGCGCCCACTGTTCAAAGCATTTAAGGATTATCCCCAGTTAGGGCCGCCACTTAATGCCCCATTGTCAGTCGAATATATAGCGCTCAAGTTATCAAGTTAAATCAGTTACAACCAGACGTCCCTAGTGTTGTGCTTAGCGCCCACTGTTCAAAGCATTTAAGGATTATCCCCAGTTAGGGCCGCCACTTAATGCCCCATTGTCAGTCGAATATATAGCGGTCAAGTTATCAAGTTAAATCAGTTACAACCAGACGTCTCTAGTGTTGTGCTTAGCGCCCACTGTTCAAAGCATTTAAGGATTATCCCCAGTTAGGGCCGCCACTTAATGCCCCATTGTCAGTCGAATATATAGCGGTCAAGTTATCAAGTTAAATCAGTTACAACCAGACGTCCCTAGTGTTGTGCTTAGCGCCCACTGTTCAAAGCATTTAAGGATTATCCCCAGTTAGGGCCGCCACTTAATGCCCCATTGTCAGTCGAATATATAGCGCTCAAGTTATCAAGTTAAATCAGTTACAACCAGACGTCCCTAGTGTTGTGCTTAGCGCCCACTGTTCAAAGCATTTAAGGATTATCCCCAGTTAGGGCCGCCACTTAATGCCCCATTGTCAGTCGAATATATAGCGCTCAAGTTATCAAGTTAAATCAGTTACAACCAGACGTCCCTAGTGTTGTGCTTAGCGCCCACTGTTCAAAGCATTTAAGGATTATCCCCAGTTAGGGCCGCCACTTAATGCCCCATTGTCAGTCGAATATATAGCGCTCAAGTTATCAAGTTAAATCAGTTACAACCAGACGTCCCTAGTGTTGTGCTTAGCGCCCACTGTTCAAAGCATTTAAGGATTATCCCCAGTTAGGGCCGCCACTTAATGCCCCATTGTCAGTCGAATATATAGCGGTCAAGTTATCAAGTTAAATCAGTTACAATCAGACGTCCCTAGTGTTGTGCTTAGCGCCCACTGTTCAAAGCATTTAAGGATTATCCCCAGTTAGGGCCGCCACTTAATGCCCCATTGTCAGTCGAATATATAGCGGTCAAGTTATCAAGTTAAATCAGTTACAACCAGACGTCCCTAGTGTTGTGCTTAGCGCCCACTGTTCAAAGCATTTAAGGATTATCCCCAGTTAGGGCCGCCACTTAATGCCCCATTGTCAGTCGAATATATAGCGGTCAAGTTATCAAGTTAAATCAGTTACAACCAGACGTCTCTAGTGTTGTGCTTAGCGCCCACTGTTCAAAGCATTTAAGGATTATCCCCAGTTAGGGCCGCCACTTAATGCCCCATTGTCAGTCGAATATATAGCGCTCAAGTTATCAAGTTAAATCAGTTACAACCAGACGTCCCTAGTGTTGTGCTTAGCGCCCACTGTTCAAAGCATTTAAGGATTATCCCCAGTTAGGGCCGCCACTTAATGCCCCATTGTCAGTCGAATATATAGCGCTCAAGTTATCAAGTTAAATCAGTTACAACCAGACGTCCCTAGTGTTGTGCTTAGCGCCCACTGTTCAAAGCATTTAAGGATTATCCCCAGTTAGGGCCGCCACTTAATGCCCCATTGTCAGTCGAAACGATAGCGGTCAAGTTATCAAGTTAAATCAGTTACAACCAGACGTCCCTAGTGTTGTGCTTAGCGCCCACTGTTCAAGGCATTTAAGCCCAGTTAGGGCCGCCACTTAATGCCCCATTGTCAGTCGAAACGATAGCGGTCAAGTTATCAAGTTAAATCAGTTACAACCAGACGTCCCTAGTGTTGTGCTTAGCGCCCACTGTTCAAGGCATTTAAGCCCAGTTAGGGCCGCCACTTAATGCCCCATTGTCAGTCGAAACGATAGCGGTCAAGTTATCAAGTTAAATCAGTTACAACCAGACGTCCCTAGTGTTGTGCTTAGCGCCCACTGTTCAAAGCATTTAAGGATTATCCCCAGTTAGGGCCGCCACTTAATGCCCCATTGTCAGTCGAATATATAGCGGTCAAGTTATCAAGTTAAATCAGTTACAACCAGACGTCCCTAGTGTTGTGCTTAGCGCCCACTGTTCAAAGCATTTAAGCCCCAGTTAGGGCCGCCACTTAATGCCCCATTGTCAGTCGAAACGATAGCGGTCAAGTTATCAAGTTAAATCAGTTACAACCAGACGTCCCTAGTGTTGTGCTTAGCGCCCACTGTTCAAAGCATTGAAGCCCCAGTTAGGGCCGCCACTTAATGCCCCATTGTCAGTCGAATATATAGCGGTCAAGTTATCAAGTTAAATCAGTTACAACCAGACGTTACCATGTACACGTCTTGGTTAGTTTCAAAATACAAATAAAATACAAATTACATACAACTCATTACTGTAACATATTTTACACGGTGTAGTATGAGTCTTTATTTTAAAGCTCTACTTTAACCGTCCAAATATACTGGTTCAAGGTCAAACCGATCAATTAAAAATTATTGTACATATTTGAGTACATATTCCTTCTTTCTAACGTTAAAATATTTTCCTCTGTTGACGTCCGGAATGACTGCATTTTCAAAACTTAAACCGTACTCTTAACGATTTCAGGTTTGAAAATGGAGTCATACCGAAACGCGTCAACATAGGAAAATATTGTAATGTTAGGAAAGGTAGAAACATGTACTCAAATATACACAAATATTCCTAACACATATGAAGAGAGTATATTAAGAATTTTTAAATTGGTTTCCCAATCTCCATTGGTAAAAACTCACTAAACGTATACGGTCAGAGAAACCTCTAATGCAAACAATCGTAATGAGAACATGGACTCTAGTAGATGCAAACAAACCTCTATTCTACAATAAACCACAATCAGATTGCTTGAACGAGTATCCGTTCCTGCATACTGCAGGGATCTTCAATTAAGTTCTGAATCAAACAGAAGTTAAACAATTATTGTCGTTGAAATTTACACCGAAATTTCTTTTAGTGGTTATTTTATATAAAGCGGTTATGTGTTCGTTTTAAAACAAAGAAGTTTTTTTTAATTTTTTTAACCTGCATTGTTCTTACTAGCTAAACTCTAATTTTACCATTCAGGATGTTTTTAGTTTTTAGAAACGTATTTCGCGAATGTTTTTATTTATAAAGTATTAAGGGCTTATAACTACAATAAATTGACATCTATACCAGGGTTTAATAAACAAGCGCGATAAACAATAGTTTAACAACAACAGTGGTATTAGTATACAATGGAAGGGCCAATCCTGATTTTTTTTCAAATTTCATGATACTTGAAAATACAATCTAAACAATAAAAAATATATTACAAAGACCACAAACCAGATATTGTAAATTTTAAAAAAATGCAATCATAGTCTAAATTTTTATTTAAAATAAATAAAACCTCTTTACCAACAAAATCTTTACATTTAAATACTTTTGCCCATTTCTATTTCAAAGTAATCATCTTCACAGGAAATTATGACAAGAATAAGTTGTTCTACAAGAATTTATTCTTGTAAAACTTTCCTCTGAAGATGATTGCTTTGTAATCGAAATGGACAAAAGGATCTAAATTTAAAGAGTTTGTGGGTAGAGAGGTTTTATTTATTTAAAATGAAAAAAAACCACGCCCGCTCCACGTTATCATAAGTTCATTTTATATTGCTGACTAAAGCAACTAGTGAAAACACTTCACCAAAGGTAAATATTGAAATATTACATTCAAAAAATCAATTAACACTTACTAAGCTGGTTTCGCCAACCATGTCGCCATCATTAGTAATAAAGTTACACCCACTATAGTCTCATTATACAAACACACACGAAACGGAATAAACTTAATATTTCTGTTTATAAGAGATTACTCTATTATAATAAATTATTGTACAGGTATATTATAATATAGCCACAAAGTATAAGAGAACTGTTAGATTAGATAAAACAAGATATATAAAATTTTTTATAATTAAATTCTTACTTAAATCAACACAGACAAATTTTACTTTATTATATTTTAATTTTATAATTACAATTCATATAAATATGTGTATACATATGCCTGAATTACAATATTAAGTGCCAAAATAGAAAGCGAATTTCCTTGCAATTTTCCATTTTCCTTTCTATGTATGGTGTTGGACTATTATTTTTGTTTGTTACTATTTATACGCTTACTTTTTTTCGTCACCTTACATTGTGTTGTTTCTTTCCGCTTTCCTTTCGCAATGTCAGTTTCTGAAGCAAGTTTCGATACATTAATCCAGTCTGATTATTTTATCCTTTTCATGTATTTTTAATCCTAGAGCATTATTTATGATATTGTGTGGTAACCATGGCAACAATTTAAGGTTATACAATGGAGGTTTCGACAACAACCAGACGGGGGACAAACATTCGTATACTTATTTGAGAGGTACACTTCTAGCCACGAGGAAGGTGGGTCAGTGGCAAAGCTCTAGACTTCGAACATGGAGATACTCAGTACGAATCCGAAATAGATCCGCCAAATGTTCGAGTGTGATCTAATAGAAGGAATTAAAAACCTATCTAAACATTACTTATAAAAGGCATAGAAGACAACTGTGATAAGAAATCATATGTTAGTAAAATCAACTATGTTGGAGAATCTATTATTTCAGAATGTTTAGTGAATAAAGAAAGATCTTTTGTTATTACTTAAAATAAAAAAAAGGTAGGTACAAAAAAACCGAGGCGCAAATGAGATTTAAAATTTGTATGTATAAGATATATCATGAGATTAGGAGATAATAAAGGAAATGAGAAAAACAGATTAAGTTTCCTAATTTAGGCTAACCACGTAAGAATAATAGATGTCGTTTCTTCAATTCAGTAATCAATTACTTTACTTTATAAAACCTAATTTTTCTAACCAAAGCTATCTTAACCGGATTATGTATAGTTATTTGAATTATAATATTTTTTAATGCTCTACAATATGGCTATCCATTTTATAAGAAAACTTGTGGTTATAAAGTTTCGTGTATGGTTGTGAAGTCAGGTTATGTTTGTGTAACTTTATGAGTGTACATTTTATCCACTATTTCGGTGTGTCATTTATTGTTTAGTACGTATTTTGAATGTAATGAATGTAAATATGAAAACGTCTGTGTTAACTACCGTATTACCATATCATAACTTAGTCTTGGAAAATGTACACATTGATTTCTTGATAAACCTACCTATTTAATCTATGGGATATGGTTGACCTACTTTTAAGACCATAATACTGCCCTATAATAGACTACTTCCATTCAACAGATAACAAACGTTTTACCAGGTTTTCCATTGAGTTATTAAAGGATTTCAATAATAGACGGCCAATATCCAAAGTTAAAGGATTTAATAATAGACAGCCAATATCCAAAGTTAAAGGATTTAATAATAGACGGCCAATATCCAAAGTTAAAGGATTTAATAATAGACGGCCAATATCCAAAGTTAAAGGATTTAATAATAGACGGCCAATATCCAAAGTTAAAGGATTTAATAATAGACGGCCAATATCCAAAGTTAAAGGATTTAATAATAGACGGCCAATATCCAAAGTTAAAGGATTTAACAATAGACGGCCAATATCCAAAGTTAAAGGATTTAATAATAGACGGCCAATATCCAAAGTTGAAGGATTTAATAACAGACGGCCAATATCCAAAGTTAAAGGATTTAATAATAGACGGCCAATATCCAAAGTTAAAGGATTTAATAATAGACGGCCAATATCCAAAGTTAAAGGATTTAATAATAATAGACGGCCAATATCCAAAGTTAAAGGATTTAATAATAGACGGCCAATATCCAAAGTTAAAGGATTTAATAATAGACGGCCAATATCCAAAGTTAAAGGATTTAATAATAATAGACGGCCAATATCCAAAGTTAAAGGATTTAATAATAGACGGCCAATATCCAAAGTTAAAGGATTTAATAATAATAGACGGCCAATATCCAAAGTTAAAGGATTTTATAATAGACGGCCAATATCCAAAGTTAAAGGATTTAATAATAATAGAAAAACTGAAAGAAGGACTTTAATATTTCCGTTCAGAGAACGAACGCTATCCAGTGAAACTGTTGATTAACAAGCAACGTACTCAGGACCAGTTCCCGTTCCTGGAAAGAGTTTAGCAGAGTGATTAATAACGGTTTACAAAATGTAGGACAAATAACAAGGCACTCGTTTGCAAAATACTTTATTCCATAACTGAATATTTTTTGCATTTGAAGAGAAATGTATATTTAGATTCTTAATAACGTAACTGTAATCGTACTATACCGGAGGTATTTTTTCGTCATTGTAAAATCTTCATAACAACCCAGTATTTTAATAACATTTTACCTGAGTTTTATAGATAAATATAGTTACCTAATATACTGACTTGAATAAGTTAGATTGTATTAAGTAATTCACTAGAATCTATTTAATAATACTTAAACGTAAAATTGTAATGTATAAGTATTATACTGTATATTGTAAAATTGAAATTTTAAAAAATTAGAAGTTATAAAGTAAGGTTATGTTGGGTTATGTATTGTGTGGGTCTACACATTCTCTGAGAGACATGACAATATCCAATAAATACCTAAAGGAAGTTGAATGATTGTAGACATTTTTAAGGTTATGTTACGTGTTTATTGACTTCTTTACAGCTTTATAAAATAATGGTTAGTGATACGCTACTGTAAGCAGTTCCACAACTGTCATGTTTAACAAACAGATAATTCATCATTAATGCGACATAATCCATTTATATCGAATACAGTCAGCTGATATGTCGTATTAACTGATGTATATTCAGAATAATAATAAGAAATTAATTTGTGAAAAAGCGATGCGTAAGTCTATAATTGAATTTGTGTGCTTGAAACCACTTAAGTGCACTTCAGTTACATAACTGTAATTTGTAGTACAATTAAGGATAACTAACTAGCCGAAACTACAGTTCATTAACAGTGACAAAGTGGTAGGTTTGATCCAGCTGATTTGATAGTTTTGGTTCGATTGGAATTTATTTATCGTCTGGATTTTACGGTGTCCGTTTAACTTTTAAGTGTTTTTCGGCAGTTTCGAAATATTCGTCAAAAATTTAAATAAACAACACAAAAATTAAAGGTAACTATAATTTAAAACTTGACAAGAAATGTTTTATTAATTTACAAATATTTACCACTATAAATGGTGTTACTATTTAACGACAGTATTGCGACAGATTGGACGCTTTCAAATATTCTTGTTATAGGCAATATTTTTCAATTCCTACTATTAGTTCACACTCTTCTTATATATATATATATATATATCTTGTACAAATTTCCAATCGTTAATTAAATACGTTTTTATTCACCCAATCATGTTCAAATACATTTCTTAAACCTGTAGTAGATGACAACATTGATGTAAATACATTTCTTAAACCTGTAGTAGATAACAACATTGATGTAAATACATTTCTTAAACCTGTAGTAGATGACAACATTGATGTAAATACATTTCTTAAACCTGTAGTAGATGACAACATTGATGCAAATACATTTCTTAAACCTGTAGTAGATGACAACATTGATGTAAATACATTTCTTAAACCTGTAGTAGATGACAACATTGATGTAAATACATTTCTTAAACCTGTAGTAGATGACAACATTGATGTAAATACATTTCTTAAACCTGTAGTAGATGACAACATTGATGCAAATACATTTCTTAAACCTGTAGTAGATGACAACATTGATGTAAATACATTTCTTAAACCTGTAGTAGATGACAACATTGATGTAAATACATTTCTTAAACCTGTAGTAGATGACAACATTGGTGTAAATACAGTTCTTTCAAATATTTATTCATTAATTAAATTTTAAAAAGTTTATGTCTCGGTTGGATTCGAACTGAATGACCCTATGTTTGGAATTCAGCACATTGGCGCCTAGCCAACTTTCTCGTAAAGAGAAAATGAGTTATACTTCTATACAATAGGGAATCATTACAAGAATTAGATAGAATGAGAAATTATAAACCACCATCAGCTTCATAAATTAGAAACGAAAAAAGCGACCAATTAGTAACAAACGAAAATAATGGCCCAACACCATGTACCGTTTAGAGAGGGAAATGGAAAATTGCAAGGAAATTTGCTTTCTATTTCCCACTTAATATTGTGATTCTGTCATATGTATCGACCCTACATATTTATACTAATTGTAATTATTTAATAAAAAGTAACTAGAATAAACAAATTTATTTGTTAATATCAGTAGGAATTAACTTGAAAAAAAATTCTTCATATTTCTTGTTTAAAAAAATCTTTATTATTTATGTTTTCCTTTGTCTATAAACTCTTTCTCTATTGATATGTTATGTATAAAGTTTATCAATATTTTAAAATCTACACAAACATATTACAGGAAGCAGTGCTAACTCTTCATTTACTGAAAGATTTCGCTCAACAATAAATATCCATAACCGTGACCACATTGATTACATTTACATACACTGTATTGTTCAAAGTTTACCAAATAAGAGCAGTATTATTCTCACAACTCAAATTACTGCTTCACTGTCGACGTCATCATTCCGACTTATTTACGCTCAGTTACCTTTTATACTACCTACAAAATATTTCACGTTGAATAACGAATTAAATACAATTTATATTTCAATAGATAAATAAAAACCTTATTCAAGGTTATTTCACGTATTTGATTAAGAACCTTTCCCAAGCGATTTTCCATTTAATAATTTAGCGAATGTAACGTTTCTCTCTAAATACTTACGACGTTTTACTTATCCAAAGAATTATTACTTGGAGTTGCTATTATTGGCTGCTAGGTTTCGCTGCTGTGCATTTCCATATATTACCATTTGATGGATGAAATTCATCCCCTAACCCAGATTTCGTTCAATAGGAATCCCAACGCTCTATTCCCCAGTGAAATTAGATAACAATGGCAGTAAGTACGCTACTTATTTGATTTAGGTCAATCTCGCTTTAAAAAATCGTCGAATTTACATTTTCTTCATTCTAAATAAGATTGAGGGTGAGAAAATATATTCCAAATAGACCTGCCGAATTAAGTTTTAAATGTAAAATAAAATTATATTAATAATAAATTTAGTAATTTTCAAGAAGTATTCAATATATCCACTCTAATGAATATCATAGGTCAACATTTGAATTAAGTGCTTGAAATTTCTGTAGACGTTTCAGATATTTACAGTTTCACTTATGGCCATTTACAATACTAGACATAAAAATAATAATCTATTGATTCAATGTTTATAACCGATCACAGATGAGTTATTTGAAATAACCTCAAGTTAATTAGTTTGAAAACATCTCTTCCCGTTTGGAATCGAAATGTAGAAATGTTTTAAAACTAATAAAAGATTATTTCAAATTTTTTATCTATAATTTTGCATAAAACCCAACGAAACATATTACTTTTGAAAACAATAAATTAATGTATTATTACTGTTTGGTTTTAGAATTCAATAACGAAATACGTTCGACTAGAAATGCTTGACACGTCCACAGATATATTATATTAACTAATTATTTATTTTGATGTCTTGTAGTGTTCATCAGATATATTTCTGATCATTTATTAATATAAAAATATCATTTTAGTAATAATTTTTAAACTTTGCTATTTATTATTAGTTTTTAATATTATTATTTCAGGTACATCTGAATTAAATTCTAATTTCTTTAAAAAACACCTTTTTTGTAAAATAAACAAGTAATACTCGTATAAACAAAATTATTTTAAAGTCAATTCCCACATAATTCAACAAAAAAAATTATTTCATCTACATTTTAAAAAATACATAGCCTATAAACCTTCCTTAAAACAGCTGTTTTAAAACATAACCTGTAATATAAAATCAGCTGTTTTATGAAATCATGTTATCACTTATTTCAAGCCAAATAGGACGAAATAACTATATTGTATACCTTCCCCATTTTGTGAAAATTTGTTCTCCCATGTAAAACTAAAATTAACTTATTAAATTTAATTAATAAGTTAATATTTGAAAAAATCTGTATTAATGTCAAGTGTCATCTACTACAAGGTTTAAAAATTTATTTGAAAAAAAGTATTTTATTAACGATTGAAAATTTGAACAAGATATATGTAAGTAGAGTGTGAACTAATAGAAGTAATTGAAAAATAGAAACTCTAACAATAATAGTTTGCGTAATTAATCTTCATTGGTCCATTAGATCGTTAATCTTTTGATACACTGGAAACCATCTTTAGGGGTTTTTTAATTTATGGGAAATACTGTCACTTAAATATTCATAAACCACAAATTACATAATCGAAACAAATCCTCAATAAATAGAGTATTTCAATATTTTCTATTCAATTCGCTAATGAATTGTTTAGACAACCTTGCATATACTGAAACGAAATGTTCTCTTGGATTGTACATTTTAGGTATTTATGATTATTGGTGTGACGATATTTCACGATATCGAAAGGGGCCTGAAGATGGTATCCAGTACATCGAAACATAGTAGCTATATAAACCACACTTAGTAGATCTAATATTGCAACGTGTTATTATTTTAAATTAGTTGGCCCATTTTAATTATTATTTAATAAATAGGCAAGGGATATTGTCAGGTAAACAACCTGTTTAACATTAAGGAACGGTTATGCAGTTGAAGTTATCAATAACCAGGAGCTGGCATGACAGAGGCCTGTTTCTATCCCTAACCGGACCGTTTCCGCTATTTCCACTACTATTCCAGTAGTACTCCAGAGTTTTGTGACCAATAGTCAACTTAATGTTTATCCAGCAGTAGATCCATTTAAGGAACGCGTAAGCTCGAAACAGTCACCAACAATAGTTGTGCCAACTAAATATTAATGAAAAATATTATGCTCTTTTAGTTTCTAGAAGAATGTTGGTAACAATTTAGAAACGTTTTACTAAAAAGAAGTGATTTTTAATTTATTTTTGCTTTAAGTTACCGATATATATTTACTTCATGAATAACAAAACGTTGCAGCAAGTTTTGCCAGAAACCAGACAGTTTTGGAGTTTCTTCAAAGTATATCAACTCGTTTTATCCTTGCGATTCTACTGCATACACTTGCCAGTATATGAAGTAGTGAATTGTTTAAAAAGAATAAAGACCGTTCCTTCGCCAAAAAAAAAAAAAAAAAAACACAAAGGACGCTAATGTTGAGGTTAACCTACTATTCAGCAAGTGAAGCCTCCCCAAACTCAAACACGTGACTCCCGAACAGGTGACTAGCGTCAGGCCTGAGACGAGCGGTAACACGTGACTCCCGAACGGGTGACTAGCTTCAGGTCTGAGACGAACGGCAACACGTGACTCCCGAACGGGTGACTAGCGTCAGGCCTGAGACGAGCGGTAACACGAGACTCCCGAACGGGTGACTAGCGTCAGGCCTGAGACGAGCGGTAACACGTGACTCCCGAACGGGTGACTAGCTTCAGGTCTGAGACGAGCAGCAACACGTGGCTCCCCAACAGGTGACTAGCGTCAGGCCTGAGACGAGCGGTAACACGTGACTCCCGAACGGGTGACTAGCTTCAGGTCTGAGACGAGTGGCAACACGTGACTCCCGAACGGGTGACTAGCGTCAGGCCTGAGACGAGCGGTAACACGTGACTCCCGAACGGGTGACTAGCTTCAGGTCTGAGACGAGCAGCAACACGTGGCTCCCCAACAGGTGACTAGCGTCAGGCCTGAGACGAGCGGTAACACGTGACTCCCGAACGGGTGACTAGCTTCAGGTCTGAGACGAGTGGCAACACGTGACTCCCGAGCGGGTGACTAGCGTCAGGCCTGAGACGAGCGGCAACACGTGACTCCCGAACGGGTGACTAGCTTCAGGTCTGAGACGAGCAGCAACACGTGACTCCCCAACAGGTGACTAGCGTCAGGCCTGAGACGAGCGGTAACACGTGACTCCCGAGCGGGTGACTAGCGTCAGGGCTGAGACGAGCGGCAACACGTGACTCCCGAGCGGGTGACTAGCGTCAGGCCTGAGACGAGCGGTAACACGTGACTCCCGAACGGGTGACTAGCGTCAGGCCTGAGACGAGCGGTAACACGTGACTCCCGAACGGGTGACTAGCGTCAGGCCTGAGACGAGCGGCTTTGTGCCACTACCAGTGGTACCAGTCCATTAGACCTTACGTACGTTAAGACCTGGTAGGGTGACCGTCCAGCCCCTAGGTAAGACGAGACCCCAACCAGACACTACGGTTTTCACCGCTTTTCCAAGACATTGTACCAGTGTGTTGTGAAAACGTTTAAAGACAGTAATATGGTGAAAATGAAGAATGAAAACTAAGGTGCCCAAACTGTCACCTCTCATACTTTCTTTGGAAGACCACAAAGATAGATGCAGAACATCGGCTTTGTGCAGAACAATCCTTCGGTAATTTGTTCCTACGTCCAAACTTTCTTTATAAGCTCTTTATCTATGCGCTCTATCACCATCATCTTCTTGCGCCGAGTGCCCAACACACCGACCTACAAATACCTTTTTAATTTTAATTGTATTATAATAAGGTGATTGCCTTTGTCATCTCCTCGAATTACAATTATTAACTTTAATATAAAATTGTTTTCAATAAATAACACACATTTTTTTAAAATCTCTTTATAACAGATAGAAAGAGAGATATGCCTAAACAAATAGACAGACAGACAGGGGTTCGGTATTGATATAGACATAAAGATGAAGTAGTAGGTGGACACATCTTTTCGCCCCAAGTGAGAGTAGGTATATTGCGGGTAAGCGAACCTACACACTTAATGAAACAAACCCCTTACTCTCTCTATCAGGGGAATTTATTCTCTAGTTTAATCCTATTTATTTCCACAATCCTTTCTCATATTTATAAGACGATAACACTCATACTGACTGAGGCCTATAAAACTACAAAATAAATAAGTATCAGTGAATCATAGAGTACAATCTAGTTGTAACTATGTGCTTAAAGGTTTAGAAAACTTCACTATATTCTTTTTATTTCTTATACTTCATAATTTTTATTTACGTTTCGTAGACCAATGACGAAGAAAATAACAATTAATCCAGACCCTTATTTAGTAGGGTATAACGCCACCATAAATTTTAGTGTTTAGTGTTCTTTGTAAAGCTAACTGTTTGAATCATGTTTTTGTGGTAAAAAGTATTTCCAATGTAGATAAATTTTCTGAAAATGACGTTTATAACCGTGACTATAAAAAAGTAATTTATCTGACGCACAGGTTATTTTAGAACATTTTAAAACATGTTTCCACTAATAATTTACACTTGTATCTGATGAACAATTCCAATTTATAGATCGCTTCAAACATTGTCGTATAAATAAAAGGATGAGAGTTCGTTTTTCATTTCGTTATGTTTAAATTTAATTTAGTTAAACTGGTAGACTATATTTATCTTGTGTACAGTCTTACTATTAGTTCTCGATAATATTGGTAGATAGCGTGAGCATACAGTAACTTATAAATCAGTGTTTAAAAATATGATCCCATTGATTGTCATCCAGTATGTCTAGCCGTGATTGTTATACGATCTAGAGGTATGTAGCGCCCTCTATCGCCCTACCTACATAATCTTGTACGAATCAGTCAGGTGTCTGACGAACCTCCGTTTGCTTCGTATCGTCTTTTCTCCAATCTCCCTCTCAGCACAAATTAAAGGTATTATGAACTTGCTATAAATAATTTTCTGTGACGTTTATAGTTCCCTTGTTAACAATGATCCGATAACTATTGTTATAAGCCATCCAGACTTGGAAACTCACTAGAGGACTAAGCGACTCCCGTGCCTCCACACGCGTGCACACGCACACACTGTACTGCCTGCCTGCCGCCAATGGTTTTCATCACTCACCTACTAGGCCTCAATTCACAGAACTAAAATTACAATAAACTGTTACATTGTACAAATAATATTCGAGCTGACTTGTGAGGGAAAGTTATAATTAAAGAATAAAAATATGATACAACTCACAAATATACAATTTTTTTAATTTCAAACGCGTTTCAACGACTAATTTGTCGTCATCCTCAGTGAAGATACACAAATGAAATTAACTAAAATATATATATATATATTAAACATAACCTATAAAGTTTTAGCAAAAGTAAAAACATGTTTTTACTTTTGCTAAAACTTTATAGGTTATGTTTAATATATAAATATATATATATATATATATATATATATATATATATATATATATATATATATATATATATTTTATTTTATTTCATTTGTGTATTTTCACTGAGGATGACGACAAATTAGTCGTTGAAACGCGTTTAAAATTAAAAAATTGTATATTTGTGAGTTGTACCATATTTTTATTCTTTATTTGTTACATTGTAATTTTATTGATGTGTTTGGATTCTACATAATAATGCTTGTAAATAGAGGGGAACAGGACGTGTTTATGTCGATATTTTTAGTTAATATTTATTGTAAATTAAAATTATTTAATTAAATATCGACAGCAATTGAATATATCTTGTTTGTCTTTATTCCTGTGGAATAACATGTGGAATCAAAAAGTATCAATGCGAATTACATAAATATTTTAGTTTAAAAAATTAAGTTTTGGGCCACGATCTAGTAGGTTACTCAGCTGCAGCAGGTTGACAGGTAGGTCTCCAGGCGGGTCGGGTCAGCGCGAGTGCATCTGTGTGGGGGTCGCCTAACGCTTTGATGCGCTACCGAATCGGGATTGAGAGTAAATTGTTGATTCCTCAAATAACACAATAATCAGATCTAATTCCCACCTGGCCTGTTTCACAATACAAACCTAAAGATGTGTTCGCAAAGAAGTTATGTTTAATATTAAAAATAAATAAAATTCTTTTTCTGGTTGCAACTGGCGCTTTAAATAAACTCAACAATAAATGTGATATCTATAATAATTTTTTAATTTATGTGGTGAAAAATTGGATTGTATTCGCGTCTAGGAAACAGAGCGCGACAAAAAGCGACTGCTGACAGAATGAAATAGCGTCTGTTGGCGTTCATAGTAGCCAAGGCACAAATCATAGTTACATTACAACACCACACATTGTGCGGTATTAAAGACTATTGTGCGGGATTACTGCTTCGGTGTATCAAAAGCCGGTCTATTACTTTTATCGCTGCCGGCGTCGATTGTTTGTAAAAATATACTTTAATCTTTCACAACTCTAGTTAGAACTACTTTAGCTATAAACTCTTTTCATGACAGTTGTATTGTGTCTAACAACTTCTAAATGGATTGTATCTTGCTTTCTCTGTAACTGAAATGATTTTGACAGTTAATCGATGAATAATATTTTAATGATAACCCATTAAAATAAAAAAGAAGTAAAAAAACATTATGTAACAAGCAGAATACATTTTCTTCCCATTAGAATATTTTTAAATACATGACCATTCTGATAAACACCAATTTTAAAAGTACAGTATTTCGAAAACTCTTTAAAGCCCATCTTAAGAGTTCTTCAACCAACCTCGATTCTCATGTACTCTTCTGCTCCGTGTATTTCCGTCTATCCAAACCTCATGCCTCAAAAAGTAACCTGTAGACACGTAACCACGAAAACAGGTATAATTCGAGTGAACTGGCGTGTTCATGCGAATCATGATCCCTCCTTCCCTTAGTAGGAGATAACGTTTATTTCCCTACATGAACCG
>JBAIZL010000005.1:19554583-19579583 GCA_036971475.1 Prosapia bicincta
ACTTCAAAAAAAAACCCCGAAATATAATTTTTTACATACTAAAAATTAAAAAATAATGTTTTTGATAACGAAAACATAATTTATCATAAGCTTATTACCCACAAAATTTTGAAGTCGACGCCGCAATCATGCCTTTTTACTAATCCATCAAATCAGTTCCAAACATTCCCGAAACAATCAACTTCGAACCATAGAGTCTTCGCATAAAACAAAATTTCGTGTATTCGATATAATGAGAGTATGCGGAACGATAATTGATCTTTGTTCTCGACAAAGATAATGCAATTTGTAATTGCATATTTTTCGTTCAGATATACAGATTGCGGACAATTCAACCTTCTATGAATAGTTTACATGGAATGTGACTACTGTATATGCTTATAGAAGTAAGAGATCATATCACCTTAATCCTTTTGTATCATAAATGTAATAAATTTCTTATACTGTCTCTATAAGATATGTGTATGGAAAAAGTGATTGAATAGCTGTGTGTATATCATAATTTGTTAATCTACAGCCCAAGGAGCTCCAGCATCATGTAAAATCCCTTTATTTGTCACGTTCAGTATGGTAAATATGAGCCCAGGTATGATATTCGGCGCCTACTTTAAACCTGTTTGGGTAATAAGCTTATGATAAATTATGTTTTCGTTATTAGAAAATTATTTTTTACTTTTTCGAGAGTAAAAATTATATTTTGGGTTATTGTTTTAGTCGATTTTGTTTTTTTTAATGTTTGTTTTTCATTTTCTTTATCCACGTCTTTGCCCTAACGTCGACTTTGTTGTTAACTCTTCTTTTTTTCGATAGGTGTTCATTCCAAAATTTCTAGAGACCCACTTCATGGTCATCTCGTATGAAAATAAATCACCAAAACTGGCCGAAACATGTGAACTGTAGTTTATCTGCCTTTTCGTCTGTTTGTATTAAAGGTACTTATCGGTTATTCCTAAATTATTTATATTATAATAATAAGGCTTTAGGAGCACGATTATATAGTAACACCTTTCTCTGACTCTCAAAAATTTAAAAAGTTTTTAAAAAATAATCCCGCCATAGAAAACCAAGGAACTTTATACACTCTTAAATTTTAATTTTTATTTAACTTTAGTTTAAAATTGAATCAATACTCCAAAACAGAGAGGTGATTAGTTAGTCACTGTGGATTGGATCTTGCGAAGAGGACTTTAATTGTAGACCCCAAGGTCTGTGAAGGAGCGCCTATGTATCTTTAAGACATTATTCGTCAGACAACAGTCGCCCCTCATCAGTGCCAAAACTGCCTGCCACCATTGTACAATACAAAATCTTATACTACATTAAAATATAGGTAATTCACGTATATATTGTAATGGTAAAATTATCTTACGTTGAAAGTATAGCTATCTATTATTACTGACTTATAATCGCCTAAACTATATTTATTATTTAGGTAAACTCATTACATCTTATCTATTAAAATATGCTCATTAAATGTTTATATTTAATATTCAACCAGAATAGTCTATAAAGTTTAAATATTTAGTTTTAGGTTAGAATATTTCGTGTAGGAGATGATAACCTTACTGGTTTTTCTTCTTTAAAAAATATGCATATAAATACTTTTTATTTTTCACTTCTTATCACATTGTTTCTAATCCTATCAATTTTAAATCTGTCCCTTCCATAGGGGTTGAAAACCAGGGCTAGAAAAGTTTTTACAGAAATATCTTACCGCTTTGGAAAAAACGTTTACTATTTCGAAAAGTTAACTAAAACATATATAATTTTGAAACTACTATATGATGTTTTAACGCGCTCGTTGGAACAAAGAAACCACCAAAACTAATTGTCTACTGAAAATAACATCAAAATATCCGTTAACAAGTTAATTATAGGCCTGTCAATTGTCTCTAAACCTGCTTACATGATATACCTGAACTTCGCGTGTCAAGAAAAATAACAACGGTTCTATAAAACAACTGTTAGAATTCACAAGGTATCAAAATCCCTCTTAACATTCCTCAAGATATATCGCTTTTTCTTTTATAATTTAAGTTCGTTTTAATTAAGATAAAAAGAGCTTAAAATTATATTTAACAAAGATAAACATTAGGAAAAACATATTTGCAGTAAAGCTTCCCTGAAATGAAGTTTGTACTTATTGCTTTCTTGTTTCATGGATCGGAAATTGTTTATTGTTCTGGGGGAGTATTTTTTTAGGGCTGAAGAAATTTCTCGCGATTTCGTTCAAATGAAGGAGTAACAACTAAAATTTCGTTTAAAGAATAATGTATTAGCAATTTTAAAATTACAACTGTTTTTGCATTTTAATTTTGCATCTAACTCCGTTTTATTACACTAAATAACACAAATGTGCCAAACCAGTAGGCTACACTTTACTATCATAAACATTTTCGTTTTTGTTAGTATTAATTACAAAAATGTTAGAAAGGTTTTACGCTTGAAAGTTTTAATTTTTAAACTAATTTATTTATTTTTATAGCGCTCAGACACTTGAAACAAAGTCTTTTGTCTTGGTACTTCCCACTAGGAAGTCTCCAGGAGATGCATTGCTTTCCCGAAGTGCACTACAACTGTACTAATATAGTCGCAGTGCTACGTGCAAAGTTACATGCAGAATAGAAGCAAAAATAGAGGGTCGATGGAGGTTGAGCCGTGAGGCATGCCGGGCAGGAACTTCCGCCCTCTTCCCAAGGATGCTAAGTGAGCAAACGTACCTCACTCGTGTAACCCCGGAACATCTATTCCTCCTGCTCCGCCTGAACCTTCTAAACGAAATATTTATTTACTGCAGCATGGAGTGGAGGTTGAGCCGTGAGGCATGCCGGGCAGGAACTTCCGCCCTCTTCCCAAGGATGCTAAGTGTAACCCCGGAACATCTATTCCTCCTGCTCCGCCTGAACCTTCTAAACGAAATATTTATTTACTGCAGCATGGAGTGGAGGTTTAGTACAGAACGTTTATTGAATTGATGTGCCCTCCTTGACTAAGAAGGCATTTCCATTAAGAGATTTAAAAACTATTTACTGCAGCATGGAGTGGAGGTTTAGTACAGAACGTTTATTGAATTGATGTGCCCTCCTTGACTAAGAAGGCATTTCCATTAAGAGATTTAAAAACTATTTACTGCAGCATGGAGTGGAGGTTTAGTACAGAACGTTTATTGAATTGATGTGCCCTCCTTGACTAAGAAGGCATTTCCATTAAGAGATTTAAAAACTATTTACTGCAGCATGGAGTGGAGGTTTAGTACAGAACGTTTATTGAATTGATGTGCCCTCCTTGACTAAGAAGGCATTTCCATTAAGAGATTTAAAAACTATTTACTGCAGCATGGAGTGGAGGTTTAGTACAGAACGTTTATTGAATTGATGTGCCCTCCTTGACTAAGAAGGCATTTCCATTAAGAGATTTAAAAACTATTTACTGCAGCATGGAGTGGAGGTTTAGTACAGAACGTTTATTGAATTGATGTGCCCTCCTTGACTAAGAAGGCATTTCCATTAAGAGATTTAAAAACTATTTACTGCAGCATGGAGTGGAGGTTTAGTACAGAACGTTTATTGAATTGATGTGCCCTCCTTGACTAAGAAGGCATTTCCATTAAGAGATTTAAAAACTATTTACTGCAGCATGGAGTGGAGGTTTAGTACAGAACGTTTATTGAATTGATGTGCCCTCCTTGACTAAGAAGGCATTTCCATTAAGAGATTTAAAAACTATTTACTGCAGCATGGAGTGGAGGTTTAGTACAGAACGTTTATTGAATTGATGTGCCCTCCTTGACTAAGAAGGCATTTCCATTAAGAGATTTAAAAACTATTTACTGCAGCATGGAGTGGAGGTTTAGTACAGAACGTTTATTGAATTGATGTGCCCTCCTTGACTAAGAAGGCATTTCCATTAAGAGATTTAAAAACTATTTACTGCAGCATGGAGTGGAGGTTTAGTACAGAACGTTTATTGAATTGATGTGCCCTCCTTGACTAAGAAGGCATTTCCATTAAGAGATTTAAAAACTATTTACTGCAGCATGGAGTGGAGGTTTAGTACAGAACGTTTATTGAATTGATGTGCCCTCCTTGACTAAGAAGGCATTTCCATTAAGAGATTTAAAAACTATTTACTGCAGCATGGAGTGGAGGTTTAGTACAGAACGTTTATTGAATTGATGTGCCCTCCTTGACTAAGAAGGCATTTCCATTAAGAGATTTAAAAACTATTTACTGCAGCATGGAGTGGAGGTTTAGTACAGAACGTTTATTGAATTGATGTGCCCTCCTTGACTAAGAAGGCATTTCCATTAAGAGATTTAAAAACTATTTACTGCAGCATGGAGTGGAGGTTTAGTACAGAACGTTTATTGAATTGATGTGCCCTCCTTGACTAAGAAGGCATTTCCATTAAGAGATTTAAAAACTATTTACTGCAGCATGGAGTGGAGGTTTAGTACAGAACGTTTATTGAATTGATGTGCCCTCCTTGACTAAGAAGGCATTTCCATTAAGAGATTTAAAAACTATTTACTGCAGCATGGAGTGGAGGTTTAGTACAGAACGTTTATTGAATTGATGTGCCCTCCTTGACTAAGAAGGCATTTCCATTAAGAGATTTAAAAACTATTTACTGATCAAGAATATTTCAATACAGACATGTTTAATTTTAAAATAATTAGGTAAATGGTGCAGTAATCACGACACGTGTATAACGTTCATATCGATGTAACAATAATGTACAATATATATATATATATATATAATGTTCTACACAACACTGAAGCATATTATTAACTGACTTGAGATAAACGGCACTAAGTTAACAATAGTAACTCACATATTAATTACAAACTATCGGATGTACTCCGAGCTTTAAACTCGATACAAACAAACGAGCTCTTAGATATAAACAAACAGATATACTTAGAAAATAAAGTCTCAACTCAGCCCCAGCCATCTAATTCCCAAAGACACAAATACAAAGATAAAATTACAAACAAAATAGATATAAAATTAATTGAAAATCAAAACATTTAAACAATAAATAAATACTTACGATAAAAGTAAAAACTAAAAGGAAATAATAAATAAAAATTAAAGGCAATCGACATTAAAAAAAAAAAAAAACAGATAGCATGGTAGCTGGTGCAACTCTCCCCAAGGCAAGAATAGAACGAATGGTCCAGCCGCAACATTCCGAGCTGCTAAAATTGTTGTTGGCCGGTAATGTGTGTAGCATGTATGTCCTGGGACCATCTAATGGCATCCAATACCATTATCCTTCTCATTATTCTGGCGTAACTAGGAGATATCCTCAACAAACGGATACCTCCTCATTAAGTTGGTCCCACGAAATGAGGGTTCCTACCACTAGGGCATTAATCGTCACTTTATAGCCCTGTAAGCTGAGTTCCTCCGCCAGTTGTGAGTATTTTTGAACTTTATTCCCACTTGCTTAGACCAGATACTGGTAGCGGTTCTAGAAGGGGACAGCCATAGCGATTATTAAAACTGACTTTCTCCCCTCGTTCAAGCATCAGATTTGAGTCCACACCTCGCACTCTTTGATTAATGCGAACATCATCGGTCCTTTGCAGCACACCCTTCGATAAAGCCTATGTTAAAATAGCACTGTGACGTCCCTTCAAGGCCGCATTATGCTTCAGACAGTGGTTTAGCACATGCGGTAGCGTCTCTGGCGCTTAGCCACGTGACCTACACCACCTATCTCCGGTTCCGAAGCTACGGCAACCGTTAAGAGGTGCCGTCCTCGCCCGGGCTCTAAAACAAAAATCTCCAGTCAGCGAATCGAGTGTACCAACCGACTCGGATAAAATGATTCGAGACAACGCATATAGACGACACATCGACCACTTTCTCTAGTAGGTATCGAAACCTAACGGCCTCACGCAGTCGTCACGTGAGTACTTGGCGTGCATTTTTTAGAACGACCACGGGGTCAATCGGAGCATCGGGTGCAGGCACAAGAACTTGAAATTCCCGCGAAACCGAGCTCCATCACCTCGTGACTCCAATCCGAAGGTGCAGCCGTCGTGCAGCATTCCCCACCGTCTCTCCCGAACCGCCCATAAAGTCTCCCTGACAGGTAACCAGTAAGGCTTTCTTCGGTAGGATGCTTCCCGATCCGAATACGGGCTATACCGCTCAAAACGGATTTAGCCAAGTTCTTGACCACTGGACCACGACAGATGATCAGTCGAAAGGCCCGAATAATCACCGCCACAAATACCTGGTCCGCCAGAGGAAGGAGACCAGCTCCAACCTCCAACGGCTCCAAGTTAACAACCTTAGCGTTTGCTCGACCCTGACTTCCACTAATTTATTCAATTATATTATTATTATTAATATTACTCTCCACATATGTGACCCTCATTTTAAGGACTTAGGACTCAAAAATACATAGTTTTATGAATGTAAGTAGATATAGCAACCACGACCTTGGGTAAATGTGTTTAAGTTTTAAACATAAAAGGTGCGAGCTTTTCTTGCTTTAACATAACGTTAAAGCTCTGCTCCTGTAAATTATACCTCGTTGTTTGTAAATCTGAAAGTTCCTACGAGCCTTATAAAATGGGGCTTGCCCGTCCTGAGGCAGCTGCTAAATCTTAAGTGGTACGACAATGGAACAGCAGTTCCATTCTATTATGCGAATATACAGCGGTCATTTCAAGCTCTATACGAATGTTTCAGAGACTTAATACGAAGACGATAGCAAAGCACATTAAACATATATATATTATATATATTACATTATAGAAATATATACACAAAACACAAAATTATGTTTTTTACGAAAACATTGACTATTACCGTCCACAACAAATAACGTAAGCTTCTATGAACAGGTTCTTGTTTTGGCTTAAAGCTACGTAACAATTCAGAAACATTTTTGACATAAAAATATTCTCTTAAAAAAAAAGAGAAGAGCTTTCATTTTCTTTTAAATCTTGTTTATTTTTGGAATATTTTAAAAATGGCGTTTATTATAATTAATAAAAATTATTATAGAATTTTTGGGCCATGTCTGTTGATACAACTCTAAACCATAACCTACAAACTAGAGCCTCTAAACCATAACCTATAAATAACATATAAACTACAAAATCTAAACCATAACATATAAACAACCTGTAAAATAGAGTCTCTAAACCAACCCCTATTAATAACCTATAAACTAGAGCATCTAAACCATATCCAATAAACTAGAGCCTCTAAACCATAACATATAAATAACCTATAGACTAAACCCTCTAAACCATAACATATAAACAACCTGTAAAATAGAGTCTCTAAACCAACCCCTATTAATAACCTATAAACTAGAGCATCTAAACCATATCCAATAAACTAGAGCCTCTAAACCATAACATATAAATAACCTATAGACTAAACCCTCTAAACCATAACCTATAAACTAGAGCATCTAAACCATATCCAATAAACTAGAGCCTCTAAACCATAACATATAAATAACCTATAGACTAAACCCTCTAAACCATAACATATAAACAACCTGTAAAATAGAGTCTCTAAACCAACCCCTATTAATAACCTATAAACTAGAGCATCTAAACCATATCCAATAAACTAGAGCCTCTAAACCATAACATATAAATAACCTATAGACTAAACCCTCTAAACCATAACATATAAACAACCTGTAAAATAGAGTCTCTAAACCAACCCCTATTAATAACCTATAAACTAGAGCATCTAAACCATATCCAATAAACTAGAGCCTCTAAACCATAACATATAAATAACCTATAGACTAAACCCTCTAAACCATAACATATAAACAACCTGTAAAATAGAGTCTCTAAACCAACCCCTATTAATAACCTATAAACTAGAGCATCTAAACCATATCCAATAAACTAGAGCCTCTAAACCATAACATATAAATAACCTATAGACTAAACCCTCTAAACCATAACATATAAACAACCTGTAAAATAGAGTCTCTAAACCAACCCCTATTAATAACCTATAAACTAGAGCATCTAAACCATATCCAATAAACTAGAGCCTCTAAACCATAACATATAAATAACCTATAGACTAAACCCTCTAAACCATAACCTATAAACTAGAGCATCTAAACCATATCCAATAAACTAGAGCCTCTAAACCATACTATATAAATAACCTATAGACTAAACCCTCTAAACCATAACATATAAATAACCTATAGACTAAACCCTCTAAACCATAACCTATAAACTAGAGCATCTAAACCATATCCAATAAACTAGAGCCTCTAAACCATAACATATAAATAACCTATAGACTAAACCCTCTAAACCATAACATATAAACAACCTGTAAAATAGAGTCTCTAAACCAACCCCTATTAATAACCTATAAACTAGAGCATCTAAACCATATCCAATAAACTAGAGCCTCTAAACCATAACATATAAATAACCTATAGACTAAACCCTCTAAACCATAACCTATAAACTAGAGCATCTAAACCATATCCAATAAACTAGAGCCTCTAAACCATACTATATAAATAACCTATAGACTAAACCCTCTAAACCATAACATATAAATAACCTATAGACTAAACCCTCTAAACCATAACCTATAAACTAGAGCATCTAAACCATATCCAATAAACTAGAGCCTCTAAACCATAACATATAAATAACCTATAGACTAAACCCTCTAAACCATAACATATAAACAACCTGTAAAATAGAGTCTCTAAACCAACCCCTATTAATAACCTATAAACTAGAGCATCTAAACCATATCCAATAAACTAGAGCCTCTAAACCATAACATATAAATAACCTATAGACTAAACCCTCTAAACCATAACCTATAAACTAGAGCATCTAAACCATATCCAATAAACTAGAGCCTCTAAACCATAACATATAAATAACCTATAGACTAAACCCTCTAAACCATAACATATAAACAACCTGTAAAATAGAGTCTCTAAACCAACCCCTATTAATAACCTATAAACTAGAGCATCTAAACCATATCCAATAAACTAGAGCCTCTAAACCATAACATATAAGTAACCTATAGACTAAACCCTCTAAACCATAACCTATAAACTAGAGCATCTAAACCATATCCAATAAACTAGAGCCTCTAAACCATAACATATAAAGAACCTATAGACTAAACCCTCTAAACCATAACCTATAAACTAGAGCATCTAAACCATATCCAATAAACTAGAGCCTCTAAACCATACTATATAAATAACCTATAGACTAAACCCTCTAAACCATAACATATAAATAACCTATAGACTAAACCCTCTAAACCATAACCTATAAACTAGAGCATCTAAACCATATCCAATAAACTAGAGCCTCTAAACCATAACATATAAATAACCTATAGACTAAACCCTCTAAACCATAACCTATAAACTAGAGCATCTAAACCATATCCAATAAACTAGAGCCTCTAAACCATAACATATAAATAACCTATAGACTAAACCCTCTAAACCATAACCTATAAACAAGAGCATCTAAACCATATCCAATAAACTAGAGCCTCTAAACCATAACATATAAGTAACCTATAGACTAAACCCTCTAAACCATAACCTATAAACTAGAGCATCTAAACCATATCCAATAAACTAGAGCCTCTAAACCATAACATATAAAGAACCTATAGACTAAACCCTCTAAACCATAACCTATAAACTAGAGCATCTAAACCATATCCAATAAACTAGAGCCTCTAAACCATACTATATAAATAACCTATAGACTAAACCCTCTAAACCATAACATATAAATAACCTATAGACTAAACCCTCTAAACCATAACCTATAAACTAGAGCATCTAAACCATATCCAATAAACTAGAGCCTCTAAACCATAACATATAAATAACCTATAGACTAAACCCTCTAAACCATAACATATAAATAACCTATAGACTAAACCCTCTAAACCATAACCTATAAACTAGAGCATCTAAACCATATCCAATAAACTAGAGCCTCTAAACCATAACATATAAATAACCTATAGACTAAACCCTCTAAACCATAACATATAAACAACCTGTAAAATAGAGTCTCTAAACCAACCCCTATTAATAACCTATAAACCAGAGCATCTAAACCATATCCAATAAACTAGAGCCTCTAAACCATAACATATAAATAACCTATAGACTAAACCCTCTAAACCATAACATATAAATAACCTATAGACTAAACCCTCTAAACCATAACCTATAAACTACAGCCTCTAAACCATAACCTATAAACTATAGCCTCTAAACCATAACATATAAATAACCTATAGACTAAACCCTCTAAACCATAACATATAAATAACCTATAGACTAAACCCTCTAAACCATAACCTATAAACTACAGCCTCTAAACCATAACCTATAAACTATAGCCTCTAAACCATAACATATAAATAACCTATAGACTAAACCCTCTAAACCATAACATATAAATAACCTATAGACTAAACCCTCTAAACCATAACCTATAAACTACAGCCTCTAAACCATATCCAATAAACTAGAGCCTCTAAACCATAACATATAAATAACCTATAGACTAAACCCTCTAAACCATAACATATAAATAACCTATAGACTAAACCCTCTAAACCATAACATATAAATAACCTATAGACTAAACCCTCTAAACCATAACCTATAAACTACAGCCTCTAAACCATAACCTATAAACTATAGCCTCTAAACCATAGTCTATAAATAACCTATAAACTAAAGCCTCTAAACAATAGCCTATAAATAACCTATAAACTAAAGTCTCTAAACCATAGCCTATAAATAACCTATAAACTAAAGCCTCTAAACCATACTATATAAATAACCTATAAACTAAAACCTCTAAACCATAGCCTATAAATAACCTATAAACTATAGCCTCTATACCACAACCTATAACCTAAAGCCTCTAAACCATAAGATATAAATAACCTATAAACTATAGCCTCTAAACCATAACCTATAAACTATAGCCTCTAAACCATATCCAATAAACTAGAGCCTCTAAACCATAACATATAAATAACCTATAGACTAAACCCTCTAAACCATAACCTATAAACTACAGCCTCTAAACCATAACCTATAAACTAGAGCCTCTAAACCATAGCCTATAAATAACCTATAAACTAAAGCCTCTAAACAATAGCCTATAAATAACCTATAAACTAAAGTCTCTAAACCATAGCCTATAAATAACCTATAAACTATAGCCTCTATACCATAACCTATAACCTAAAGCCTCTAAAACATAAGATATAAATAACCTATAAACTATAGCCTCTAAACCATAACCTATAAACTATAGCCTCTAAACCATAACCTATAACCTAAAGCCTCTAAACCATACTATATAAATAATCTATAAACTATAGCCTCTAAACCATAACCTATAAACTAAAGCCCTTAACCATAGCCTATAAATAACCTATAAACTATAGCTTCCAAACCATAACCTATAACCTAAAGCCTCTAAACCATAAGATATAAATAACCTATAAACTATAGCCTCTAAACCATAACCTATAACCTAAAGCCTCTAAACCATACTATATAAATAGCCTATAAACTATAGCCTCTAAACCCTAACCTATAACCTAAAGCCTCTAAACCATACTATATAAATAACCTATAAACTATAGCCTCTAAACCCTAACCTATAACCTAAAGCCTCTAAACATACTATATAAATAACCTATAAACTATAGCCTCTATACCCTAACCTATAACCTAAAGCCTCTAAACCATACTATATAAATAACCTATAAACTATAGCCTCTAAACCCTAACCTATAAATTTCCTCACTTATTAGTGCTGCCAATCTATCCAACATTGGTTTCATAGCAACCCACAGACAAAACTTGTGACTTAGTTTACGTTTGTACTCTGTGTGAAGCGTACTCAGGAGAGCCTAGCACTGTTACATTACCTTCACTATTATATTTATATTATTATATTTGCTTGAGATTAAACACATCATTGTGCATATTGTTCAGATCAGGGATGATATATTGACTTGTTAAACATAATAAAATAAAATTTTCATTTAAAAAAACTTATTTTTTGCTAAACTCTAAAATTAAAAATAACAATTAAACTTTTAAAAATTGTTTATTTCTTTATTATATAAATAATTTACTACTAAATTCTCTATGTCAACCGTTAATATTTTTTCGAGTATTGCAAGAAATAATTTTAACTACAATTCCTATTTTTATTAATGCAGTAGGCCTACGTAACTTCAACAACTGTTATATTTTTTAAATATATTATACTACTATGGTTAAAACTGACTATGGTTAATTAATGCTCCGAATTGCTGTATAAAATCTACATTTTGTTACGACACATCAATCTTTGCCACATTAGTGACAACGAAACGAGCGTGGTTTTTCTAAAGGTTGTTTAGAAATTCTTATCTATTTCAACAAACTTTATTTTGTCTATATTAAGCATCCTACAGCGTTGCTTTTGTGGATGTGTATGAAAATATTTTTCGGGCTTCGTGATCATTACCCTTTCGTAATAACTTCATTTTTCTATTCGATAAATGACGCCCATTTTTAAACATTCTAAAATTATTTTAAGATTTATGTATTTATTACATATTATTAAAATACATAATATAATAATAATAATAATAATACTTTATTTGTAATATGTATTTTTGCTATGTTTAGTCCCATAAGCAAAGACATTATTATTAGGTTATTGTTATTATTATATACTGTTACATTATATGACAACATATATTAATAATATATTATAATATTAATATTATATTAAAATGGTTAAATTAAATAACAATCACAATATAATTATCATTTTTGTAATAATTATTAATATTATTTTTATTTTATTATTATTATTATTATTATTATTATTATTATTATTATTATTATTATTATTATTAAATCATAATAAATATCAATTTACAATTATTAGTTTATTTTCTCTATAGATTATTGCACGTTTCAATGACAAGTTATCATCATCAGAGTGTAGCTACATAAATGCTAAACTAAAATAGGTTTAAAACTTTGTTATAATGTGTAATCACTGTATAATTTGTGTGTTTGTACTCACTGATGATGATCACTTTGACACTGAAACGCTTATGAGAAACTAAATTATTGACTATTTACAGATTATTTGTGAATAACTAGACAAGTATCAATTTGTTAATCTATATCATTTAATTACTTTTACAGCCTGCAGTTATTTATTTCACTTGCTTATTTTTTGTTATTCTTGTACTCATTACGTTACCACTATTTGCCGACTTGCATGTTCTGGCCTTTGCTAATACATACTTTGGGTGCAAGATACTTGATGAAACTGCTGGAAAACCTACTCCAGGTGATATTTTGTTACAATCCAACCCAGCTGTTTATAGTTACCTCACCTAACACTGTGCTAAGCCTGTATATTATTTCAGAATTTAATTTAATGCAGCATTTTTATTTTAACAAACACAAACCTATAAGAATTGTTTTAGGTCTTTGTAGATATTTTGAAACTTTCACAGATTTCTGTTTAGCAAAACCAGAAAACGTTGAATATTAAATATTGAAAAGTATGTTATTAAGTGATATAAACTTTTACATGAATTCTCTAGTGTCTATTACTTTTTATATAGATTAACTCAAAACTTTCCAATTGTCTTATTCCTGATCTTTTTCTCATTAACTGAATTATTAATTAAATTAACGAAACGAAAACGGAAAAAAGTTTTTACTGGTTTAAATGTCAGTCGATATTCTTAAAATCATTACTATGCTGTAAATCTAAGATACTACAAACAGAAAGAGAAAAGTAAAATCTTTCGATGCAAAGATATTTAAATTCTCGTCTACTATAGAAAACCTCGGAGCGAATTTTCCACTTTATTGATGTCTGGTGTTTTTCATCAATTCCAATTTCTTACCGCACAGTTGTACTATTAAACCTCTTCGCTTATCTACTTCTAAAGAGAAAAATGTCGAGTTTTAATGTTTTCATTCAAGTCAAAGAGTCCATCTCTGCTTTCTTTATTCACTTCATTCAAGTTATATTATAAAAACGTTTGGTACGTATACAAAGATAACATCAGCTAGCAATATTTTTTCAGTCACTTATCACTTTCGCATTATTTATACATTAAGCAGGAGTTTTACTTAATTCGTGCCAGCCCGCTTTCACAATATAAATAAGGTCGTTTAATTTTCAAGCGTATTACTCGAAAGTAAAATCTTTGCTAGTGCGAGTTCTGCTCTATATTCTAGTTAAATTTATAAATGCTAAAATACTATTTAAGTACTAAAAAACTTAAAATATTGTTTTTTGTTTTCAATATTACGTATATTATGCCTAATAAATACAGTATTATGTACTTTTTATACATAAAATATATGATCCTAGATACTTTATTTACTTTTTAATTACTTTTCTTTAAACAATAACTTAGGTGTAAAGTTGCTCGTTAAAAGTTAATTTATTCTTTTCAGTATAAATTTATTTTCAAAGTTTATCACTTTACCTGTGCACAATCCTTCACGAATGTATTGACGGAAAGAACCGCACAACGATTTGAGAACAATGGCACGACTGTGTCTGCCGAAACACGTTGACAGCGGTAGGACGAAGCAACAAATGGTTGGTCCGCGTACTGCACCGACAACACACTTGCGTCACCGAGCGACGTCTAAAACTGACTCGGCGCTGTCCGTCGCATCGATCTTAAGCGTCGAGTCGTCGCTGGCGCGCCGAATCCAAGTGCGCAACAATGTAAGCTGACGGAACGGCAGAAATGTACCCGAAGTCCCTTCAATAATGCACGCTGTCTCTAGGGCACATCAATAGTTAGTTATTTCGCCGTGACTACTCCTTTCTACACAACTATTGCATCTTCTGAAATATTTATACAACCTAAACGTACTTTCGAACTTGCCAATTTAGATGTAAGTGATGGTATGTAGAAGTGTTTGGGAAATCAATGCGTATGCATTATACTTACACAGAATATTTTCTATTCGTTATAAAGAATATGCAGGAAGTTAATGCTGTGAGGGATTAGGATAAGGACTAATGACCGCAAGCTTTAATGTAACACCCGTCAGCCTATCAGAACGCGCTAACCTATCGATGCCATTAAGGTAGAACCCACTAGCCTCTAGAGCCCATGGCCGTAAACACGCTAGCCTCTAGAGCCCATGGCCGTAAAACCCGCTAACCTAACGATGCCTAAACGTAAAACCCACTAGCCTCAGAGGCCAAGACCGTGAGACCCACTACCCTATCGATGCCATTAAGATAAAACCCACTAGCCTCTAGAGCCCATGACCGTAAACACGCTAGCCTCTAGAGCCCATGGCCGTAAAACCCGCTAACCTAACGATGCCTAAACGTAAAACCCACTAGCCTCAGAGGCCAAGACCGTGAGACCCACTACCCTATCGATGCCATTAAGATAAAACCCACTAGCCTCTAGAGCCCATGGCCGTAAAACCCGCTAACCTAACGATGCCTAAACGTAAAACCCACTAGCCTCAGAGGCCAAGACCGTGAGACCCACTACCCTATCGATGCCATTAAGATAAAACCCACTAGCCTCTAGAGCCCATGGCCGTAAAACCCGCTAACCTAACGATGCCTAAACGTAAAACCCACTAGTCTCAGAGGCCAAGACCGTGAGACCCACTACCCTATCGATGCCATTAAGATAAAACCCACTAGCCTCTAGAGCCCATGACCGTAAACACGCTAGCCTCTAGAGCCCATGACCGTAAAACCCGCTAACCTATCGATGCCATTAAGGTAAAACCCATTAGCCTCTAGAGCCCATGGCCGTAAAACCCGCTAACCTATCGATACCTAAACGTAAAACCCACTAGCCTCAGAGGCCAAGACCGTGAGACCCACTACCCTATCGATGCCATTAAGATAAAAACCACTAGTTTCTAGAGCTCATGACCGTAAAACCCGCTAACCTATCGATACTTAAACGTAAAACCAACTCGCCTCTGAGGCCAAGACCTTAAAATCCACTAGCCTCTAGAGGCCATGACCGTAAACCAGCTAGCCTGACCTTAAAACCCACTAGCCTCTAGAAGCCATTACCATAAACCAGCTAGAGGCCATGACCGTAAACCAGCTAGCCTGACCGTAAAACCCACTAGCCTCAGAGGCCAAGACCGTGAAACCCACTAACCTATCGATGCCATTAAGATAAAACCCACTAGCCTCTAGAGCCCATGACCGTAAAACCCGCTAACCTATCGATACCTAAACGTAAAACCCACTAGCCTCAGAAGCCAAGACCTTAAAACCCACTAGCCTCTAGAGGCCATGACCGTAAAACCCGCTAACACATCGATACCTAAACGTAAAACACACTAGGCTCTAGAGGCCAAGAACGTAAAACCCGCTAACCTACCGATACCAAAATGTAGAACCCACTAGCCTCTAGAGGCCAAGAACGTAAAGTCCGCTAATCTATCGATACCTAAACATAATCTATCGATACCTAAACATAAAACCCACTATCACCTAGAGGCCAAGAACGTAAAGTCAGATAACTTATCGATACCCAAATGTACAACCCACTAAGCATTAGAGGCCAAGAACTAATATCCGCTTACCTATCGATACCTAAACGTAGAACCCACTAGCCTCTAGGGGCCAAGAACGTAAGGTCAGCCAACCTATCGATACCCAAATGTACGCGCTAGCCTGCCCATAAACGAAAAATCCGCTGGCCTATCGGGGCCATAAACGTAAAGTCAGCTACCCTATAAATAGCATAAACGTAAAACCCGCTGGCCTATCGGGGCAATGAACGTAAAACCCGCTAGCGTTTGGTTTTCATAAACGTAAAACCCGCTAGCATTTCTTTACTACAAACGTAAAAATCCAGTGCTATATCTGTATCGTCTGTAACGTAAAACCCGCTAGCGTTTGGTTTTCATAAACGTAAAACCCGCTAGCATTTCTGTACTACAAACGTAAAAATCCAATGCTATATCTGTATCGCCTGTAACGTAAAACCCGCTAGCGTTTGGTTTTCATAAACGTAAAACCCGCTAGCATTTCTGTACTACAAACGTAAAAATCCAGTGCTATATCTGTATCGTCTGTAACGTAAAACCCGCTAGCGTTTGGTTTTCATAAACGTAAAACCCGCTAGCATTTCTGTACTACAAACGTAAAAATCCAGTGCTATATCTGTATCGTCTGTAACGTAAAACCCGCTAGCGTTTGGTTTTCATAAACGTAAAACCCGCTAGCATTTCTGTACTACAAACGTAAAAATCCAATGCTATATCTGTATCGCCTGTAACGTAAAACCCGCTAGCGTTTGGTTTTCATAAACGTAAAACCCGCTAGCATTTCTGTACTACAAACGTAAAAATCCAGTGCTATATCTGTATCGTCTGTAACGTAAAACCCGCTAGCGTTTGGTTTTCATAAACGTAAAACCCGCTAGCATTTCTGTACTACAAACGTAAAAATCCAGTGCTATATCTGTATCGTCTGTAACGTAAAACCCGCTAGCGTTTGGTTTTCATAAACGTAAAACCCGCTAGCATTTCTGTACTACAAACGTAAAAATCCAATGCTATATCTGTATCGTCTGTAACGTAAAACCCGCTGGCGTTTGGTTTTCATAAACGTAAAACCCGCTAGCATTTCTGTACTACAAACGTAAAAATCCAGTGCTATATCTGTATCGCCTGTAACGTAAAACCCGCTAGCGTTTGGTTTTCATAAACGTAAAACCCGCAAGCATTTCTGTACTACAAACGTAAAAATCCAATGCTATATCTGTATCGTCTGTAACGTAAAACCCGCTAGCGTTTGGTTTTCATAAACGTAAAACCCGCTAGCATTTCTGTACTACAAACGTAAAAATCCAGTGCTATATCTGTATCGTCTGTAACGTAAAACCCGCTAGCGTTTGGTTTTCATAAACGTAAAACCCGCTAGCATTTCTGTACTACAAACGTAAAAATCCAATGCTATATCTGTATCGCCTGTAACGTAAAACCCGCTAGCGTTTGGTTTTCATAAACGTAAAACCCGCTAGCATTTCTGTACTACAAACGTAAAAATCCAGTGCTATATCTGTATCGTCTGTAACGTAAAACCCGCTAGCGTTTGGTTTTCATAAACGTAAAACCCACTAGCATTTCTGTACTACAAACGTAAAAATCCAGTGCTATATCTGTATCGTCTGTAACGTAAAACCCGCTAGCGTTTGGTTTTCATAAACGTAAAACCCGCTAGCATTTCTGTACTACAAACGTAAAAATCCAATGCTATATCTGTATCGCCTGTAACGTAAAACCCGCTAGCGTTTGGTTTTCATAAACGTAAAACCCGCTAGCATTTCTGTACTACAAACGTAAAAATCCAGTGCTATATCTGTATCGTCTGTAACGTAAAACCCGCTAGCGTTTGGTTTTCATAAACGTAAAACCCGCTAGCATTTCTGTACTACAAACGTAAAAATCCAGTGCTATATCTGTATCGTCTGTAACGTAAAACCCGCTAGCGTTTTTTTCATAAACGTAAAACCCGCTAGCATTTCTGTACTACAAACGTAAAAATCCAATGCTATATCTGTATCGTCTGTAACGTAAAACCCGCTAGCGTTTGGTTTTCATAAACGTAAAACCCGCTAGCATTTCTGTACTACAAACGTAAAAATCCAGTGCTATATCTGTATCGCCTGTAACGTAAAACCCGCTAGCGTTTGGTTTTCATAAACGTAAAACCCGCTAGCATTTCTGTACTACAAACGTAAAAATCCAATGCTATATCTGTATCGCCTGTAACGTAAAACCCGCTAGCGTTTGGTTTTTATAAACGTAAAACCCGCTAGCATTTCTGTACTACAAACGTAAAAATCCAATGCTATATCTGTATCGCCTGTAACGTAAAACCCGCTAGCGTTTGGTTTTTATAAACGTAAAACCCGCTAGCATTTCTGAACTACAAACGTAAAAATCCAATGCTATATCTGTATCGTCTGTAACGTAAAACCCGCTAGCGTTTGGTTTTCATAAACGTAAAACCCGCTAGCATTTCTGTTCTACAAACGTAAAAATCCAATGCTATATCTGTATCGTCTGTAACGTAAAACCCGCTAGCGTTTGGTTTTCATAAACGTAAAACCCGCTAGCATTTCTGTACTACAAACGTAAAAATCCAATGCTATATCTGTATCGTCTGTAACGTAAAACCCGCTAGCGTTTGGATTTTATAAACGTAAAACCCGCTAGCATTTCTGTACTACAAACGTAAAAATCCAATGCTATATCTGTATCGTCTGTAACGTAAAACCCGCTAGCGTTTGGTTTTCATAAACGTAAAACCCGCTAGCATTTCTGTACTACAAACGTAAAAATCCAGTGCTATATCTGTATCGTCTGTAACGTAAAACCCGCTAGCGTTTGGTTTTCATAAACGTAAAACCCGCTAGCATTTCTGTACTACAAACGTAAAAATCCAGTGCTATATCTGTATCGTCTGTAACGTAAAACCCGCTAGCGTTTGGTTTTCATAAACGTAAAACCCGCTAGCATTTCTGTACTACAAACGTAAAAATCCAATGCTATATCTGTATCGCCTGTAACGTAAAACCCGCTAGCGTTTGGTTTTTATAAACGTAAAACCCGCTAGCATTTCTGTACTACAAACGTAAAAATCCAATGCTATATCTGTATCGTCTGTAACGTAAAACCCGCTAGCGTTTGGATTTTATAAACGTAAAACCCGCTAGCATTTCTGTACTACAAACGTAAAAATCCAACGCTATATCTGTATCGTCTGTAACGTAAAACCCGCTAGCGTTTGGATTTTATAAACGTAAAACCCGCTAGCATTTCTGTACTACAAACGTAAAAATCCAATGCTATATCTGTATCGTCTGTAACGTAAAACCCGCTAGCGTTTGGATTTTATAAACGTAAAACCCGCTAGCATTTCTGTACTACAAACGTAAAAATCCAATGCTATACCTGTATCGTCTGTAACGTAAAACCCGCTAGCGTTTGGATTTTATAAACGTAAAACCCGCTAGCATTTCTGTACTACAAACGTAAAAATCCAATGCTATATCTGTATCGTCTGTAACGTAAAACCCGCTAGCGTTTGGATTTTATAAACGTAAAACCCGCTAGCATTTCTGTACTACAAACGTAAAAATCCAATGCTATATCTGTATCGTCTGTAACGTAAAACCCGCTAGCGTTTGGATTTTATAAACGTAAAACCCGCTAGCATTTCTGTACTACAAACGTAAAAATCCAATGCTATATCTGTATCGCCTGTAACGTAAAACCCGCTAGCGTTTGGATTTTATAAACGTAAAACCCGCTAGCATTTCTGTACTACAAACGTAAAAATCCAATGCTATATCTGTATCGTCTGTAACGTAAAACCCGCTAGCGTTTGGATTTTATAAACGTAAAACCCGCTAGCATTTCTGTACTACAAACGTAAAAATCCAATGCTATATCTGTATCGTCTGTAACGTAAAACCCGCTAGCGTTTGGATTATATAAAAGTAAAACCCGCTAGCATTTCTGTACTACAAACGTAAAAATCCAATGCTATATCTGTATCGTCTGTAACGTAAAACCCGCTAGCGTTTGGTTTTCATAAACGTAAAACCCGCTAGCATTTCTGTACTACAAACGTAAAAATCCAATGCTATATCTGTATCGTCTGTAACGTAAAACCCGCTAGCGTTTGGATTATATAAAAGTAAAACCCGCTAGCATTTCTGTACTACAAACGTAAAAATCCAATGCTATATCTGTATCGCCTGTAACGTAAAACCCGCTAGCGTTTGGATTTTATAAACGTAAAACCCGCTAGCATTTCTGTACTACAAACGTAAAAATCCAATGCTATATCTGTATCGCCTGTAACGTAAAACCCGCTAGCGTTTGGTTTTTATAAACGTAAAACCCGCTAGCATTTCTGTACTACAAACGTAAAAATCCAATGCTATATCTGTATCGTCTGTAACGTAAAACCCGCTAGCGTTTGGATTTTATAAACGTAAAACCCGCTAGCATTTCTGTACTACAAACGTAAAAATCCAATGCTATATCTGTATCGCCTGTAACGTAAAACCCGCTAGCGTTTGGATTTTATAAACGTAAAACCCGCTAGCATTTCTGTACTACAAACGTAAAAATCCAATGCTATATCTGTATCGCCTGTAACGTAAAACCCGCTAATGTTTGGATTTTATAAACGTAAAACCCGCTAGCATTTCTGTACTACAAACGTAAAAATCCAATGCTATATCTGTATCGCCTGTAACGTAAAACCCGCTAGCGTTTGGATTTTATAAACGTAAAACCCGCTAGCATTTCTGTACTACAAACGTAAAAATCCAATGCTATATCTGTATCGCCTGTAACGTAAAACCCGCTAGCGTTTGGATTTTATAAACGTAAAACCCACTAGCATTTCTGTACTACAAACGTAAAAATCCAATGCTATATCCGTATCGTCTGTAACGTAAAACCCGCTAGCGTTTGGATTTTATAAACGTAAAACCCGCTAGCATTTCTGTACTACAAACGTAAAAATCCAATGCTATATCTGTATCGTCTGTAACGTAAAACCCGCTAGCGTTTGGATTTTATAAACGTAAAACCCGCTAGCATTTCTGTACTACAAACGTAAAAATCCAATGCTATATCCGTATCGTCTGTAACGTAAAACCCGCTAGCGTTTGGATTTTATAAACGTAAAACCCGCTAGCATTTCTGTACTACAAACGTAAAAATCCAATGCTATATCTGTATCGTCTGTAACGTAAAACCCGCTAGCGTTTGGATTTTATAAACGTAAAACCCGCTAGCATTTCTGTACTACAAACGTAAAAATCCAATGCTATATCTGTATCGTCTGTAACGTAAAACCCGCTAGCGTTTGGATTTTATAAACGTAAAACCCGCTAGCATTTCTGTACTACAAACGTAAAAATCCAATGCTATATCCGTATCGTCTGTAACGTAAAACCCGCTAGCGTTTGGATTTTATAAACGTAAAACCCGCTAGCCTGTCGGGGCGATAAGCATATAAACTTCTAGTTCTCGTGAGGTCATACAGAAGTCTGTCCGTTACACTACCTTGTAGAATAACTTTTTCTGAGTTTGAATCTCAGAATGGCTGTAGTTACTCATGAACTCAAAATGTTCCGATATTCATGGAATCAAAAGTACCTTACAAATTTAATCTTTAACGAAAACTTGTAAGTGTAAATGTGAGTAGATTGATTTCTATGAATACTATAAGTAATTATAACATACACTAATTAAGTGAATACCTAATACTTGCTGACGCGTTTCGAAACAATCGTTTTATTTACGAAGCTAATCCTCACGAAACTTCTAAGAATAATTTCAATGTGGACAGACAGAAACAAGACCTATTAATATTAAACAACGGTTTTGAAAGAAATCTTGTTTTATTTACTGAAAGTAAATATCACTTTAAAAAATATCAATTTTATGAATGAAGTTAATTTCAAAAAAATAAACACCTTTTCATAGGTTTTATTTTTTGTTAAGCTCAGCTTAGCTACTGAAAACAATCTACAGAAGTCAGAGTCAAGCTCGTATTAATCACTAGTTCACTATCGAATCTAGTTTCAACGATCTTGTTAAATATAAACAGGTAAATAAGATGGATAAAGCCAGCTTTTATTTAAAACATAAAAGTTGTCCCACTAAGATAAAAATATCTGACAAAATTTCTCTAAACAGAAACGTTCCCTAATACCACTTTCCACTAGACCGTATTATGTGATACAGTGCAGTTTCTCGTAATGAAAAATAGCATTAAATTGAGGTTAGGCCTGTTTTAGGTTAAATTAAAATATGCAATTAAGAATTAATGTTATCTTTTTAGTTTTATTCTTAGAATATACGTATATTTAATACTTGTTAAAACTATTATAATTAGTTGTTAAAATTATAGGCCCTATAAGCCTACATTTAAATATTACTATATGTGAAGGGCTACTAGTAAATAAAACTTATCCTTAGTTATTACTAAATCTTATAATTATTTTTCTTTGCAAATTTAAATCTATTAGTTTACGTTTACTAAAGTCAAATAAAAACATACACAAAACTCACAAATTAATTATTTATTTACTCATACGCGTTTCAATGACCAAGTCATCATTATCAGTGAGTGTTACTACTACAAACTGTAACTTACAACTGTGTTTGTAACTAACTTACAAAGTTGGAGTTTGTAGTAGCAACACTCACTGATGATGATGACTTGGTCATTGAAACGTGTATGAGTAAATAAATGATTAATTTGTGAGTTTTGTGTATGTTTTTATTTGTTTTTAATATAACCTCACAAGCTAAGCTCAAAGAATATTTGTTTTTACTAAAGTATAAAATAACTACATGTTCCAAAAATTAATAGTTTTAAGTTGAAAATATTTATAAATTGAAAATATTTTTTCAACTTACTATTAATTAGCAATACAAAAAGTAAGATAGTCTGTGGCGCAATATAAACAGCTCCTGCACGAAATCATAACACATCACATTATTTAATTAAATATGCGACATTTCTGAATATATAGGAAACAGAATTTGGAAATTATTTCAAAACAACCTCCAGGTGAATAAAACAGCTGTTAAACTGGCTTTCGAGAATCGTCCAGACATATCCACCCCCCTGACTCTATTCTCTTTCCACTTGGCTCAAGGATACCGAGAATTTCCCTTGTTCTACAAGGCTGTAAAACCATACATCACTGTCAACCCTGTGATCGCCAGGACTACTTGCCGTGAGCATTTCTTGTCTCGGTCCTTCTTTATTTCATCTCTCAATTCTAAATAAAACATCCTATGGCTCCAATAGAGAATAGGTCTATTACAGGTACTCGACTCTGAGCACATGACGTCACAATTATTCACTTCAGCCAAGCTGCCCTACGTCAAGCTATCTATTACAATCTTTTCCAATAATAGTCAAATTGACTCTCTGGTAATAAGCTAATGTCAAGAAACCTAAATACGATCGGGTAGTAGCCTACTCTGAGTCTGAAATTTTAAATATTAAGCTTTAAGTATGACGTGGATTATTTGGCCAAAGAATCTTTAACCTACTCCTTCTTTTAATCCTATTGACAGGCACATAGCACACTATGCGTAAAAACGGATCTTATTAAGTCGATACCAACATAAATAAAAGATTGTCTGAGTGACTTACGGATTATCATGGCAAATACCGGTCTAACTGCGAATTGATCTATTTGCATAGTACATCCAAGTTGACTCTTGCTTGAGTTTAAAGTATTTCTGGAAATATGAATTTTTTTAAAATTTTAGAAAAATTGATATCGATTTTTCAGAAACTTTTCACTTAGCCCATTCGATTGCTGACAACCAGCAATATAGCAATTTTCGTGTAAATCCTTAAAGAAATATTAGATGTTTAAAGATTTTCAAAAACTTGATAATGATTTATCAGAAAATTTTCACTTAGTCCATTGTATTTGCTAAAGTTAAAAAGCCTCTATATAGGAATTTTAGTGAAAATCTGTAGAGTAGTTTCAAATGATAACGATTTGCGTAAACTGATGACGATTTTTCATTGAATTTTCACATAGCCCATTAGATTGCTAAGGTTAAAATGCCCCTATAAACCAATTTTAGTGAACATTCTTAGAGTAGTTTCCGAGGAAAAAATTACACATATATATATATATATATATATATATATATATATATATTTTAAAACAACATAGGTTACTCAAATTCAAGAATATTTATTAACTTATATTCAAAGCTTTTCGTTGGTAAACAGGACCAACATCATCAGGAATGAAAATTACAATAATGTTGATACTGTTTACCAACGAAAAACTTTGAATATAAATTAATAAATATTCTTGTATTTGAATAACCTATGTTGTTTTAA
>JBAIZL010000005.1:19594583-19634583 GCA_036971475.1 Prosapia bicincta
ATTTCACGGGTAAAGTTACTTAAATGCAGGTTTTAATGTAACATTACAGATAGCAAGAAATATGAACAAACATTTTTTGAAGTGTATTCCTACTTGGGCCAACAAAGAAAGATTTTATTTTAGTTACTTTTTATTAAATAATTACGACTAACGTAAATAAAGTAACATAACCTATGTGTTAAAACAACTGTTCTACCACATAACCTATAACACAGATGTTTCATAAAATCATGTTATCGGGTATTTGTAAAGACAAATGGGACAAAATATGTAGATTGCACTCCTTGCCCTTTTGGACACTTCGTAGCTATTTTTAAAATATCTTTATAATAATGTGATATAACACTGTGCAGAAAATCTTCAACATTAAATGCCCACAGACTGTTTTTGAATTTTGGAGAGCAAAATTTTACATTTCTCTATAACCATTCTTTATTCAAAGTTACAATTTTTATGAGAAGTATTTGATCACATAGACTAAATTTGCTCTCATTTCACGGGTAAAGTTACTTAAATAGAGGTTTTAATGTAACATTACAGATAGCAAGAAATATGAACAAACATTTTTTGAAGTCTGTTCCTACTTAGGTCAACAAAGAAATATTTTACGTTAGTTTATTTTTTATTAAATAACATAATAAAGTAATAACCTTTGCAATAACCTTTGTGTTAGGTTATTTTTTTTTTAACATAAATAAAGTAACATAACCTACGCGTTAAAACAGCTTTTCTATCACATAAACTATAACATAAAATTAGCTGTTTTATGAAATCATATGTTATCACTTATTCTAAGCCAAACGACATGACAGCCTAACTATATTGCATACCTTGCCCCTTTTGTGAAATGTTTTTCTCCCATAAAACACCAAACTTAATTCATTTTGAATTTAATTAATGAATTATTTTTAAAAAACTGTATTAACATCAACTGCATTCCACTAAAAGTTTAAAAAATGTATTTGACTTAGGAGGATGAATAAAAAGGATTTTGTTAACGATTGAAAATTTGAACACGATATATGTTGAAGAGTGCTAACTAATAGAAGGAATTGAAAAATATATCACTTTCTCAATAATCAATGCAATTTGTTTATCTTGATTCTATAACGTGCTTCATAAGAAGCCCCATTTCAATCCGTAAAATCGAATTTTAAATCAAATTAGCAATATTGTTAAATTTGATTACACACAAATAAGTAAAGAAATAAAATCGTATTGCAATAATACATTCATGAATTTACATATCTTGAATAATATCACGTTGAAAATAATATTTATAGTTGGGGCCCAAATGTTTTCGAACAAATACGCTTAAAGCACAGATGTCGGATACGTTATAGTCTTAAGTAGGGATGGGCCGATTCCGATTCTCGATTCCAGGAATCGTCGATTCTAGGTGGTATCGAGGAATCGTCGATACTCGATTCTTCATTCATAAAAGTGTCGATTCCGATTCCTATTTTGTTAACTATTAAAATATGCGTGTGGAGTAATTTATTACCAAACAAAATTTATTATATTTGTGTGGAAAAATAATTAATTGCCAACTATGTCTTATTTATGTATTAGTTGATTTGAATGAATTAAATTATTAAAGTAAACAAAAATATTATTATTTATGAAGCAACAGCAATCAAGATCGTAACCATTTCTGGTCGTTTGACATCGCTCGTCTCTCTCTCTCTCTCTCTCTCTCTCTCTCTCTCTCTCTCTCTCTCTCTCTCTCTCTCTCTCTCTCACTAAATGTCAGAACAAAACACAAAAAAGTACAGTAAAAACTCGATTAACCGTCACCGTCGGAACCGTGGCCATGACGGTTGAGTGAATAGACGGATAACAGAAACACTGTATTATTCCTCCGAAACTTAACCTTAATAAATTATATTATAGACAGATATCACTCTCACGGTTGAAGGTTTTGTGTAGCCTATTACATTAAAACAGAACTTTTAAAAGGTTTTGCCATATGACCAAGATGTTAACTAAATTAATTATTAGAGAACTAGCATGTAAGCTAACATAACTTGAAAGAATCGAGAATCGAGAATCGACTAAAGAATCGAGAATCGAAAGGAAAATTTTAGAATCGGAATCGGAATCGGAATCGAAAATTTTAGGAATCGGCCCATCCCTAGTTTTAAGGTTCTGGTTTTAGTCATACAAGACCAATGTTCCCGGCTAGGAGAGAAACATTGCTTTCAAAATTTTAGAAATAAAACCATGTTTCATAAAGTATATTTTCGTTCGTATCTATGTAGGCCTATTAAATTATAAGAAAACTAGGGGCTTGTAGGAGAAAATGAAACAAATTTTAAACTTGTGTATAATAATTTTATTTTTTAATAGAAATTAATTTAATATTATTCAAATTTTTCATAACAAAATTTTCTCATAAACTATATATTTTTGTGAATATGTTTTTTATTTGATTTTTTTACCAAGCGTATTATCAATATGTATCTTCCATCTTGAGATTTTACTCTACTTAGTTCAACATAAAGTTGATCATGTGTAAAAACAGGTTTAGTCGATTGAAGCCTTACTTATAGTCTAGTTATTGAAATGTAAGTCTTAAAGGAAAATTGTTCCTTTTCGTTTAAAATGGCATGTAAGGATCTGTTTATATTAATATAATTTATGGTAGAAATATGATGTTTCCTTTTCCAGAACCAGTGATTATTTTTATTAATACACTTGTCAAACATATCTAGTACGATAAGACGTACTCCATTGACTAAACCTGATCCCAAGTTCATATGTCTAATTATTCTTTAATACTGTTAAAATATTTGTACTGAGCTGTTTTTAATATAATATTTGTACAGCTGTTTCTCAGCTGAAATATTTGAAAATCATACTCAGCTGTTTTTCATTGCAATGTATTTTTAATGGAGATTTTTGGTAACTTAAGTTCCTGAAAACCCTATAAATGTTGTAAACCAATAAAATCTATATTTTTCCCCGCTCCTTTTTGTCAAAACCTTTAAATTACGCCATCTTCCAGCTATGTACTACCTTCAAAGTTCCCTCAAGTTTTCTCTCAAAATTCGGCTCACGAAATTATATATATGGAAGATATTAGTTAAGCGAAAAATACTATTTCAAAACAATAAGTTTTATGTTATTTCAACAATTACCTATAGTAATATTATTATAACTTTAAACCACTAAAATAGGTTTCGTGATTTTAGATTACGGTAAGAGAAAAATCAAAAAGTTGAATAATTGTTACCTATAATACTAGTATTACTTACGCCTTATTATTCCACATCTAAGGCATTCGTACCGTAACATTAATGTGACCCGATCGTCAAGCAGAGCGTTACGCAGAAACGCGGAAACGTGAACCCAAACTTGCACTAAGCTGTGCTTTCATGCAGACAGATTAAAGTGTAACCGAGATGATATAGTATTTACACTTCGATACACAGAACAAAACTTCTAACAGTTTCAATAATACCCTCTATCCATTAATTACTACATTTTTCAATTCCTTTTGATTGCTCACATTCTTATTATATATAGTCTATCTTGTACAAATTTTTAATCGTTTTTATTCATCCAAACATGTTCAAATACATTTTTTTTAAACCTATAGTAGATGGCAATTTATGTTAGTACAGTTTTTTTAAATATGTTGTCATTCATTAAAATTTAAAAGAGCTAATGTCTCGGTCGGATTCTAACTGAATGATTGCAAGTTCAGCACTTTGGCACTGAGCCAACTTTCCCATTGCTAAACATCTATTACTTATAGATGTAAATGAAATTATAAGAGAATCAATAGTGAAACATTACAAGAGGTAGATAGAATGAGAAATTATAGATTACTATCAGCTTCATAAATTAGAAATAAAGGCTACAGGGAATTAAATTAGAAGTGAAATAAAGGTTACAACGAATTAAATTAGAGGCGAAATAAAGGTTACAGAGAATTAAATTAGAAGCGAAATAAAGATTACAGCGAATTAAATTAGAAGCGAAATAAAGGTTACAGCGAATTAAATTAGAAGTGAAATAAAGGTTACAGCGAGTTAAATTAGAAGCGAAATAAAGCTTACAGCGAATTAAATTAGAAGTGAAATAAAGGTTACAGCGACTTAAATTAGAAGCGAAATAAAGGTTACAGCAAATTAAATTAAAGGCGAAATAAAGATTACAGCGAATTAAATTAGAGGCGAAATAAAGGTTACAGAGAATTAAATTAGAAGTGAAATAAAGGTTACAGCGACTTAAATTAGAAGCGAAATAAAGGTTACAGCAAATTAAATTAAAGGCGAAATAAAGATTACAGCGAATTAAATTAGAGGCGAAATAAAGGTTACAGAGAATTAAATTAGAGGCGAAATAAAGATTACAGCAAATTAAATTAGAGGCGAAATAAAGGTTACAGCGAATTAAATTAGAAGTGAAATAAAGGTTACAGCGAGTTAAATTAGAAGCGAAATAAAGCTTACAGCGAATTAAATTAGAAGTGAAATAAAGGTTACAGCGACTTAAATTAGAAGCGAAATAAAGGTTACAGCAAATTAAATTAAAGGCGAAATAAAGATTACAGCGAATTAAATTAGAGGCGAAATAAAGGTTACAGAGAATTAAATTAGAGGCGAAATAAAGATTACAGCAAATTAAATTAGAGGCGAAATAAAGATTACAGCAAATTAAATTAGAAGCGAAATAAAGGTTACAGAGAATTAAATTAGAAGCGAAATAAAGATTACAGCGAATTAAATTAGAAGCGAAATAAAGGTTACAGCGAGTTAAATTAGAAGCGAATAAATAGTAACAAACAAAAATAATAATCCAACACCATATTCTGTATAGAGTGAAAAATGGAAAATTGCAAGTATATTTGCTTTCTATTTTGCCACTTAGTATTGTGATTCTGTCATATGTATATAAATATTTATATTAATTATATTTATAAATTCAAAAGTAACAATCAAATTTTTCTTTGTTGACCTTAGTAGGAATTGACTTTAAAAATTGTTTATATTATTTTATAATTAACAATTCTAATGCGCTATAACTGAGGAGATTTAAACGTTTGAGCAAAATTTATATTTACTCATAAAATATAGACTACATTTCTTCAGTTCAAGTCATAACAACTCCCTAATTTTCTATCGCAAGCTGAAAAAAAATCCTTCACTCTGCGCGGAGATACAATTCGTGTCTAAACTGTAAACTATAGTATTAAGTTGGTTTCGTTACATAAATGGAAACAAATGTTTACCAATCCTTTATTATTGGTATCTAGAGAAATAAAAATATCTTTAAAAACTACAGCTTTAACCATAGATGTAGAGTTTATATATTTGTATCGATTTTACCGTCGTTCTTTGATAACTGCGTCTTCTTCACAAAAAACGCAAACGTTGTAAAAAAACACACGTGTCTAGTGAATTCCGTATTCCTGCAATTTCTATTTGATTAATGTAAACATAAAACTAATAAACTCTTATCTTCTTTATTATCATTCCAAATTTTCAATCATTGTTGGGGAAGTTAAACGATTATTTCGCAAGGCAATAAAGTAATAAAGTTATTAAACTATATCATTATTATAAATTATTACCGTATTATTATTATTATTATTATTATTAGAAAGAACTATGGACTGCAGCCAACTCCCTCCAAAATAACAAGGCTCCGGGACCGGGTGGAATCCCTTCGGAGGTCCTTAAAGCCGTAGTGAGAGCTCACCCGCTCATATTACTCAACATGTACAACCACTGCTTGAAAGCTGGCGTATTTAGTGCCCGTTGGAAGGTAGCAAGATTGGTCCTGATTAACAAAGGCAAGGGGAACTTAGATTCTCCGTCTTCATACAGACCGCTGTGCATGTTGGATGCGGCTGGAAAGCTGCTAGAAAAACTTATTAGGCCACGGCTGCTTTCGGCCTTCCGCGATGCAGGGGATCTTTCTGAGAGACAGTTTGGCTTTAGGAAGGGCAAGTCAACTATTGATGCTATTAGAACCGTAGTTGATGCTGCTAAAATAGTCGAGGTAGGTAACCACTTTTCACGACCTGTGTGCCTTCTGGTTACCCTAGATGTACGTAATCCCTTCAACACAGCGAGATGGAAAGACATACTGTATGCCCTGGAGAAGACATTCGCTCTGCCTGAGTACCTCCTACGGATAGTACGAGACTACCTTAACAACCGGTATCTGATATACGAGACCTCAGATGGACCTAGAAGGAAGAGAGTAACAGCAGGAGCAGCTCAAGGCTCCATTCTTGGCCCGGACCTCTGGAATGCAAATTACGACAGCATTTTGCGTATAACAATGCCAGATGGAACTTTCCTGGTGGTATACGCAGACGATATTGCTGCGATCATTATAGCGAGAAACCAAGAGCTCACCCAATTGCGACTGGCCCAAGTAATGCGTCGTGTTAACAGCTGGATGATGGAGCATGGTCTACGCTTGGCTCTGGAAAAAACTGAGATTCTTCTGATATCCAAGAGACACCTTACTCCTAGCCCTGAGATGCTCGTGGGAGAGGAAAAAATAGCGGTTAAAAATGCCATTAGGTACTAAGGTATCATGATTGATAGGAAGCTGAGCTTTCAAAATCATGTTAAATGCGCAGCTGAGAAAGCGATCAGAGTCACAACAGCTATGAGTACGCTTCTGGCTAATGTTAGGGGCCCTACTCAGAGCAGACGCCGTCTTCTGATATCCGTGGCGCAATCTATAATGCTGTACGGAGCGGAAATTTGGCCAGGTGCCCTCAAAACCAAGAGGAATAGAAGACGGATGACCTCAGTGCAGAGAACAGGGGCACTAAGAGTGGCGTGTTCTTACCGAACGGTCTCGGAATCGGCTGCTCTAGTGGTGGCGGGAATAATTCTTATTGATCTGCTGGCACTAGAAAAGAAGACCATTGCAGAGCGACGAAAAAATATGGACGATAGGGTTAACAAAAAGGAAGAGAGAAGAACGATGATGACCAAGTGGCAGGAGGTCTGCAGAACCCACCGGAAGACGGACAGCCAGACTAATCAAAAACCTATCCAGTTGGACTAACAGGCAGCATGGAGAGGTAAACTTCTACACTACACAGTTCTTGACAGGACATGATTGTTTCCGGGTCTATTTATATAAAATGGGAAAGGTGAACAATCCAAATTGCTCCCATTGTGGTGAAGGGTCACCAGATAACCCCGAACACACCTTCTTTGCGTGCAGAAGGTGACAATCGGAGAGAACAACGCTGGAAAGCAACGTCGGGTCAATAGACCCGGACAACATTGTGGGCAAGATGCTGTGGAGCGCATCCAACTGGATAGAGATAGCAACATATATCGAGAACATACTGCGGAGTAACATGAGACAAGAAGATGGTCGAGGTGAAGATCAGTGACCAGGCCAAATACATTCAGTTTTAGAAATAGAAACAACTGGGGTTAATAAAGGGCCTTCTGACCAGGAAGAATGCTTACACAGTGATACCCTGGTAAGATCTACAAAGGGCCGGAAAGGAGGAAGGGTTTAGTGGGTATTCGCCATGAGTCCCTCACACCAGGTCTGACATTGCAGACTTGATGGTGCGTAAATGCGTTCCAACCTCCATAGAAATTTACAAAAAGTTATTATTATTGTAACGTCAATACAGTTGTAAACACAAAACGATACTTTCCGAAATAAACGACTCATTATAAATTTAAACATTTCCGAATAGGTTAGATAAATATAGTCTTTGTTGCGTTAACCAACAATGTCTTGGAGCCTATTCTGTAAGCTATTGGGAAACATGCATTGTTTCATTCTTCCATTGTTAGAGTATATTAGCAATGTGTAGTGAAAGATGTTTATTAATTGTTGATGCAGAATAAAGCAACCTTAGCGAAGCTGTAGTGTGTTATGCACTTACTGGATTTAAAAGGAAATCTCTTTCTAACTGATATTTTAGATAAAATTTATCATTTTGTAATATATAAATAATTAATATGAGTAAAATTAATATTATACATTTAATAAATAGTGCGTTTTCTCAACTGTAGTACTATATACCTACTCGGTTGCTAAATATTGTTCATGTTGCTTCAATCATCCTCATTAAAGTATTTTATAAATATTGCAATATCTGCTACATTCCAAGAAATTCCATTCCGGATCATGTATCTAAGACGCTTCTGTTACTCATCTGTGTCTGCAGAATATAATCTGTGTAATGACTTCGGAAACATCAAGTTTAGCCACAAGCCCGACATACCGTAACTCCGACTTGTAGGCAACTCGCTGTCGGAGTTTGTCTGCGAGATACCAAATTACAGTGAAACAAAATTAGAACTAACACTTTAAATTTAGCTGGAAGGGGGGAAACTGTTAAACCGAGAATGATAACAAACGTCAAGCAAAATCTTTATGCATTATTTACGTTTAATTTTTGTTCTAACATTACTTCAGGTTCTGTAAAGATTATATTGCATATAAGATTGATGTGTATTAGTAAAACTCTATTTACCTTTTAATCGATAAACATATTTTTACGCAGAATAAGTATCTGCAATCAGACATTTATAGCCTGCATAGAATAATCTATTTTAGGCGCGTACTGCTTTAAAATGACATCACAGAGTTATTAAGGGTAATCTCTGACAATAACACGGCTGAGTGCTGTACTGGGTTTAGACTCTAGAGTTTGACAACCTATAGTCACTTGGTTCAAATTCATGTCGTGCCTAGAAATTTAAAAATGCTTTTCAGCCAGGTTGATTCATCCTGCGAGGGTCAAAAGTAGGATAATACTGGGGGGGGTTGATATTGTAGTTTAAGGGAGAGATGCAAATATGATTATAATCGTTTCTAAGGGTAAAGAGTATTACGAATAAGACCCTGGGAGGGTCACACGTGCAGGGTCTCGTCTTGAAGCAGTCCTTCTCTCTCGAAGGATCATAAAATGCTGTCTACTCCTTTCCCCTTCTAAGAAGAAGGATAAGGATGCGCAGATGGAAATAAATAGGAGTAAAGTAGGGAATAAGACCTTGGGAGGGGTCATACGTGCAAGGACTCGTTTTGAAGCAGTCCTTCTCTCTAAAAGGATCATATAATGCTGTCTACCCCTTTCCCCTTCTAAGAAGAAGCATATGGATGGACAGATGGAAATTAATAGGAGTAAAGTAGGGAATAAGACCCTGGGAGGGGTCACACGTGCAGGGTCTCGTCTTGAAGCAGTCCTTCTCTCTCGAAGGATCATAAAATGCTGTCTACTCCTTTCCCCTTCTAAGAAGAAGGATAAGGATGCGCAGATGGAAATAAATAGGAGTAAAGTAGGGAATAAGACCTTGGGAGGGGTCATACGTGCAAGGACTCGTTTTGAAGCAGTCCTTCTCTCTAAAAGGATCATATAATGCTGTCTACTCCTTTCCCCTTCTAAGAAGAAGTATAACGATGGGCAGATGGAAATAAATAGGAGTAAAGTAGGGAATAAGACCCTAGGAGGGATTATCACACGTGCAAGGACTCGTCTTGAAACAGTCCTTCTCTCTATAAGGATCATAAAATGCTGTCTACTCCTTTCCCCTTCTAAGAAGAAGGATAAGGATGGGCAGATGGAAATAAATAGGAGTAAAGTAGGGAATAAGACCCTAGGAGGGATTATCACACGTGCAAATAGGACTAAGTCAAGAAAATGTTCCTTTGATAATGTAAATAGCGACAGTTTTAAAATTATCTTTGCAGGTTTCCTACCTAAGGTATAACAGCTCAAGGCCGAGGTGAAAACTGATGTTTACCTTTTACCTTAAATAGGTATTTCGAGCTTAGTCATGGGAATTGTTTTATACCATGTGGGTCAAATAATATCTTTTTACCCTATTTATACTCAAACCGTGTTCGTAGAGAAGTACTATCATAACTAAAAATAAATAGCTTCTTGTTCGAAATATTTTCAACTTTTAAACGCTCTAATTGCATAATATTTACTCTACATAAATATCTCTGATTATTACTGAAGTATTATTAAAATCTCTACTTAAGTTACAATATTAAACTTGACTCGTAACTGGTCGAGCACCAAAAAAGTCGTGCCAAGGAATTTATTTTAGTTACTTTCTATTTTATAAATACAATTATTATAAATATGTATATACGAGATGTGACATACGAGACATAATGACGATATTAAGTGCCAATATAGAAAGTGAATTACCTTGCAATTTTCCTCTTTGTACAGTTATATGTATATATATATATATATATATATATATATATATATATATATATATATATATATATATATATATATGTTGTTGAACTATTATTTTTGTTTGTTACTATTTCTGTCTAAGCTTTCTTTATTTCGATTCTAGTTTATGAAGCTGGTGGTGGTCTATAATTTCTCATGTTATCCATCTCTTGTATTGCTTCAATTAAGCAAGGAACATTTCTCTTATAATTTCATATACATCTCTAAATAATAGATATCTAGTAACGGGAAAGTTGGCTCAGTGCCAAAGGGCTGGATTTCAAACGTGTAGGCTCTCAGTTCGGATCCGACTGAGACATCAGCTTTTTTTAATTTTAATTATTGAATAAATATTTGAAAAACCTGCATTAACATCAATTGTTATTAACTACAGGTTTTAAAAAATATATAAGAACTTGATTGGATGAATAAAAACTTATATTATTTACGATTGAAAATGTGTGCAAGATCTATATCAGTAGAGTGTGAGCTAATAGAAGGAATTTTAAAAAGGTCACCTACTTGAAACCTTAATTCATCACTTAAATCTATGTCTGGCGTGTGTTAAGAATCGGGTACGTGGTTTATTCAGACAACCCTTTGACCTAAAGGGGCTTTTTCATATAACCAATGTGTTAACTAACCAAATAACCAACCATGTCCTATAGTCATCAAATAACCGAGGTTTGCTGCACTTAACGCGACGTCAAGTAACCAAGTTCTACGCAACGTTCAACTAAACAACATGGTTGTGCTGGTTATCGTATATCTATTCTGCAGGCGCTCACCCTACTACTCCAAAATAAATAAATGTAAAGTAGAATTTGTTTTTTTCAAAAGTCGTATAGTGAGGTTCCTCGGCATTTTTTAAAAGTGAAACAAAGAAATATGATTCGAAACACATCCTAAGATGCTGCGCCGATGGTTAAGTATGGTGGGGAAACGATTTCGTTTCGATATACTGAAGTCTGTAACGTGAAGAAATCGAGTTAAGATTCATTTCCTGACTTTAATTTATTTATGCATACTTACTGTAAGGGTTTTTATTATTAAATTCCTTCTATTAGCTCACACTCTCTTGATATATATCTTGATATTATCTTCGTTAGTAAAATACGTTTTCATTCATCCAATCAAGTTCACATTTCTTTTAACCTATATTGGATGACAATTGATGTTAATACAGTTTTTCCAAATATTTATTCAATAATTAAATTATAAAAATCTGGAGTACTGTGTGGATTCGAACAATGAATCATCATGTTCAAAGTCTAACGCGCTTTGGCACTCTGCCAACTTTCCAATACCAAGAAATGAATTTCTCAAAGTCGTATATGAATTTGTCCCCTATCTGATTGTAGTCGAAACCTCCATTGTATAACCTTAATCTGTTGCCATGGTTACCACAAAGTATCATAAATAGTGATGTAAGGTTAAAAATGAATGAAATAAACAAACAGGAAATAAGCAAACAATGATAAACTTTTTCTTTCTTGACCTCAGTAGGAATTTACTATTTTAAAAAAATTGTTATATTAAATGTTTTAAGATATACGGTAATAAACTTAATTAGAGGAAACAAATTCGTAAATAAATATTGTCCTTTTATGTGTGCTTATTTCTAACAATTTCCTTTCTTTCTGTTCATGTTTGAAATATATAATGTAAATCATTAAACATATTTGAAAATGTTTCAATCCCAGTGTTACATTTTAATTGATTTTTGTTCAACTTTTTTTAAATTTATAATTAGATTTCTTAGAAACTGTTATAATTATTAATTAAATAGTTTACACTTTACGATAATAGTAATAAAAAAATTGGAATTAAGGTTTCCAATCCAGGAACAAAGCTGGTTACTTCAACAATACGCGGGGATGATGGCGAGCGAGTGAGAAGGAATTGTTTTTGAAAGAAGACAGTTTCAGATTGTTCTTGGCAAAGCAATGTCTTATTTTGATTTAAGATAAAAGAAAAATACAACTTTTGTTTGTGCATTCATCTGCCAAGTATTTACGAAAGCTGTGCAACAAAAGACTAGAAACTTCGGCTAAATTGAAGTTGTCTGAGCGAAGTGTCAGTGTCTCTTAATAACGCGAGTTATTCCTTTATTAAATTATAAATACTATTAAATAAATGTGTGAGTTAATGAATATCTTACTATACTAAATATGTGAAATATATTATTAGCTAAGTCAACACTGAACATTGTATAGCACATTAGGTTCACACTTACTCGTTGGTAGAGAAACATTGTTAAAATAAATAAATAGTTTTTATTAAGTAAAACAAAACGCTCTATAAAGCTTTTGTAACGGTATAATTTTCAAAGGGTAACCATATGTCGTATCCGAGATACAATAATAGAATAATTTCTAACCACTGTAGTAGGGGTGGGTATTCAATTTCTTCTATTAGTACTCACTCTCCTTTTATTATATATATATATATATATATATATATATATATATATATATATATATTGTACAAATTTTCAATCGTTTATAAAACACCTTTTTATCATTCACTTAAGTTCAAATACATTTTTTTTTAACTTGTAATGGATCACAATTGATGGTAATACAGTTTTTTCAAACATTAATTCGTTAATTAAATTTAATGAAAACTGGGAGAATTTTAGTTTTATATGGAAAAAACTATTCACAAAGGGGACAAGGTATCCATTATAGTTATTTAATCCCATTTGGCTTAAAATAAGCAATAATATATGATTTCATAAAACATCTTATTTTAGGTTAGAGGTTGTGGTAAAACATCTGTTACAATAAAAATATTGAAAAGAACCCCAATACCACAAAAATAATCAAAAATAACAAATAAAACAAGTTACTTAAGATTAAACCCTTATGTACATTTCGATGACCATGTCATCATCATCAGAGGGTCTTGTTACAAAACACAATCTAGCACACAAGAAGTTACAAACTAGAATGATACCAATCGTTCTCCGCGGTCGCTATATATAGGCGTGAGGTAAGCTCCGCCCCCTCTCCGCCCTCGACCGACAAATAACGATCGGCCATCAGGAACCAAATAGGTTATGTCAAAAATTACATTATAATAATACATATGTAATAAAAACTACAGCAATAACAATTAATAAACTAAAAGTAATTAGATTAAAACATCGTAATTTGAAGAAAGCTATTTAAGTAAAGTATATAATGGTGAGTAAGGAATAGGTCCTTTATCTGCATTCATTAATTTACAATTTGATTTCGGTTGGGGGCGGAGAGGGGGCGGAGCTTACCTCACGCCTATATATAGCGACCGCGGAGAACGATTGGTATCATTCTAGTTTGTAACTTCTTGTGTGCTAGATTGTGTTTTGTAACAAGACCCTCTGATGATGATGACATGGTCATCGAAATGTACATAAGGGTTTAATCTTAAGTAACTTGTTTTATTTGTTATTTTTGATTATTTTTGTGGTATTGGGGTTCTTTTCAATATTTTTATTGTAATATATTGTACCACTGTGCTCTTGATATTGTGTAAAACATCTGTCTTAACGCACAGGCTATGATACTTCATTTATATTAGTTGAAATTATTTAATAAAAAGTAACTAAAATTATATTTTACTTTGTAGATTTAAGTAGAAATTAACTTTGAACACGTGTGTTTATATTACTTGTTTTTGTATCTAGTTTATAATAGCTAATGATAAGAATATATTTATGTAAGAAGTTAAATTACACCCTCAAAAAATACAGTATATTAGAATACGTTATTAAAAAAACCATGACTTTATCGTAGGCTACTACCATTGATAATTCTACTTCCCTTTGATACATATTGGAATGATAAAAAAAAGTATAAAACTGATACAATTAAAAACCTTAACCAGTTAATTATTAATACATCTTTACAATTTCAAATTTAAATTTCACAATTTATCATACTTGTAAATTTTATCAAATAGGTTTTAATAAATGAAATCAATTTATAAACAACTAACTTGTCATTAGCAAATCAGTGCGTTCGAAGTTTATGTTTGCCTTCAACTTATTACGAAATGTTATATTTTTCTTAGACGTAGACTTTAACTAATGACATACAATGCTGAACATCCTGTAATATAAATTAAGAGTAACAAAAACAGCTGTTGTGTGGGATTTTTTTAATATTATAATTTAGACAAGAATATTTCTGAAAATTTAGGAAATTGTATTTAAACATAATCTATACATAACCTCCCAACAATGTCTGAATGAAGACGAAAGCTTATGTTGGTATTGACCTTCATGTTTTGCGTTCGGAAAATTTCGGTACAATGTTGCATATTGTTTTACACGTTTTCATGTAAATTCCTGAGTGGTGACGTCACGTTCTCGCGATTCACTCCTACATAAGGTGTTTTATTGCTCCTTCAAAGTTTGGTTATTTTATAGTTTATAAAATCAAATAAGACAATTTTGGGCACATGCGAAATCTTCACTAATGCCTCTCCGCAAACTGTACCATCTCTCCAAGTTTTATTTCGAAAACATCTACCAACGTTTATTCTGTCATAAATGTATCGGTTTTGTTAGTAGGCACCTTACTTTATTTTAAGAAATAACAAACGATTTTTTTTGTTCGATACAAATTCTGAAATAATAAATTCTCCAATCAGTTGATTTTACCTAACATATGATTTCTTACCACAGATGTCTTCTTTGTCCTTTATAGTTTATGTATAGATAGGTTTTTAATTCCTTCTATTAGTTCACACTCTCCTTATACTCTATATATTACTTGTACAAATTTTCAACCGTTTATTCATCCAATCAAGCTCAAATACATTTTTTTAACCTTTAGTGATGACAGTAGATGTTAATACAGTTTTTTTCAAATATTTATTCACTAATTAGATTTAAAAAACTTGATGTCTCGGTTGGATTCGAACTGAATGAATACATGTTTGAAATCCACCACTTTGACATTGAGCCAACTTCCCTATGGCTAGAAGTAGATTGCCTAAAGTTTATGAAATTAAAAGAGAAGGTTTCTTTGCAATAATGAAGGATTACAAGAGATGAATAGAATGAGAAATTATAGACCACCATCAGCTTCATAATTTTGAAACATAAAAAGAAAGTGAACAAATAGTAACAAAAGAAATAATAGCTCATATTTATATACTGTGTAGAGGCGAAAATCAAAAATTTCAAGAAAATTCGCTTTCTATTTTGGGACACAATATTGTTATTATGTTATATGTATTATATTATATATATATATATATATATATATATATATATATATATATATGTATATGTACATATATATATATATATATATATATATATATGTATATATGTATATGTATATATATATATAGTAGCTTCATGTTTGTTTGACAGTTTGTTTTATCATTCTTAGTATTGTAACTCCTGAGGATGTTGGTAATGTAAACCAACGAAAAGCTTTGAGTTTATTATTCAATAAATAAATATTCCTGTATTTGTGTATATTATTTGATCTTAAAAATATTCTAACAGGAAAACACATTTGATATTCTATATATATATATATATATATATATATATATATATATATATATATATATATATATATATTTGTATATATGTATATGTATATATATATATATATATATATATATATTTGTATATATGTATATGTATATATATATATACATACATATATATATATATATATATATATATATATATATATACATATATATATAAAATTATAAATATAATTTATAAAGTAACTAAAATAAAATTTTGTTTCTTGACCTCAGTAGGAATTGATTCTTTTTTTTAAGTTTTATATTACTTGTTCATATAAAATTCAACTTGGCATATCTTGTATGAAAATTCTTTTATTAAGGAAATAATAAATTGAGGGAATATTGCTGGTGCTGAAAAGTGAATAGGTTTACTTACTATTTCGTTGAGTTTAATTTATCTCCCTTAAAATGTTTAACGGGTCAATAAGTGTTTATCTTTTAAAAAATGTGTATATACAAATATAGTGTTTATACATATAAAACGTGTTGCTTACATTTATAGACGGTATAAGTTCATCGTTTTTACTATTTTTAATTAAATGTTTTTATAAACAGTATTTAGTTAAGAGCAACTGATTTTCATATCAAATAAAACAAATCTTTTACTGAGAAAACGAAAACTGTACAAAACAGATCCCTTTTTCATTTTCTAATCAAATTTAAAGATAAGGGGAAGACATTCGGACGGCGCGGCGATTGCAAAAAGGGAGGACTTGCATGTACACAAAGAACTTCAAGTCCTATGAGGGGCTTACGTGCCTCCCCTTATAGTTCCGTGCTGCGTCCAGGCTTAGGTGGTTTTGTTGCTCTTATTTTCTAATGGATCCGACATGAAATCCAAAACACTTAAACCCAGCCTTTCATGTTCTTACGTCTTTCCGATTACAATAGCGTAAATAGGTTTAACCAGGACACTCCACCTCCCTGACAGACTGCATCTGTTTGGATTGAAGTATAAATATACTACCTGTTCTGTTAGTAAAGATTTCTGATTGAGGCTTCTTTTACTCATATTTTTAATGAAAGGAAATAATTAAAAACCTGAATTCAGTTACCGTTGTGAACATTTCTATTAGTGTTTTTTTTTTTTTTAATAAGGAGTTTAAATAACGGAATATCGCCACGCCTCTTGAAGATTAAGGTACGTATAATTACTCAAAATGCACGCGTATATAGTGTCATTAATTCTGGCCAAGTCAGAAAATATTTCAGTATCTCATGTACATAATAACAAACAGGCTTTTATTTATAGGAACAACACAACTTATATTAAAACACATTTCGTCAAGAAATTTAATATACGGTATATAAAAGAAAAACTAGCGTATAAAATATTTCAAAGCAAATATTTTCAAAAGTATTAAATAAAAATATATCGAAGCAGATGTTATCAAGAAGACGGATGCTCAAGAAGGCGGAAAAACAATTATTGGTGAATCATAAACAATACCGTTGAAACAATCGACTCCAGAGTCCATTAATAACGATGATTGCTTCTACAGTTACATAAACTTTATTATTACTTTAAGTTTCCTTATCGACCATATGATATATAGTTTTATTTTTAATATTTTTGTCATTTCGATTTATTTTGAAAAACTGTTTATCTTCTTAACTTCAAACCAACAAACTACAAATATATTAATATCTTTTTAAAAAAGTATTTAAAATAAACAAAAAAAATTAAATTAACACAATTACTCGTATATAACCATATGTATCAAGGTACAATATATTACCGTGAAAATATTGGAAAGAACCCACTATAATGAAACTTTTAGTTTTATTGGGGACTAAGAGAAAATATTTCACGTTTGATATATTTTGATGCATAAATGATTTAGTAATAAATATTATTAATAGACGACCTAGTGGAGAACTCACTCAAACTATTTATGTTTGAAAGTATTGTTATTTTGTCTAAAATTGTGTTACTATGAAAATATATTGCAAAGAACCCCAGCACCACAAAAATAACAAATAAAACAAGTTACTTAAGATGAAACCCTTCTTAATTAAGGGTTTAATCTGAAGTAAATTGTTTTATTTGTTTTTTTTTATTATTTTTGTGGTATTGGGGTTCATTGTAACACAATTATAGACAAAATAACAATACTTTCAAACATAAATAGTTTGAGTGAGTTCTCCACTAGGTCGTCTATTAATAATATTTATTACTAAATCATTTATGCATCAAAATATATCAAACGTGAAATATTTTCTCTTAGTCCCCAATAAAACTAAAAGTTTCATTATAGTGGGTTCTTTCCAATATTTTCACGGTAATATATTGTACCACTGTATTCTTGATACATATGGTTATATACGAGTAATTGTGTTAATTTAATTTTTTTTTGTTTATTTTAAATACTTTTTTTTTAAAAGATATTAATATATTTGTAGTTTGTTGGTTTGAAGTTAAGAAGATAAAAATTTTTCAAAATAAATCGAAATGGCAAAAATAGTAAAAATAAAACTATATATCATATGGTCGATAAGGAAACTTAAAGTAATAATAAAGTTTATGTAACTGTAGAAGCAATCATCGTTATTAAAGGACTCTGGAGTAGATTGTTTCAACGGTTTTGTTTATGATTCACCAATAATTGTTTTTCCGCCTTCTTGAGCATCCGTCTTCTTGATAACATCTGCTTCGATATATTTTTATTTAATACTTTTTAAAATATTTGCTTTGAAATATTTTATACGCCAGTTTTTCTTTTATATACCGTATATTAAATTTCTTGACGAAATGTGTTTTAATATAAGTTGTGTTGTTCTTATAAATAAAAGCCTGTTTGTTATTATGTTTAAGAGGTACTGAAATATTTTCTGACTTGGCCAGCATTAATGACACTATTTAATAATATTTATTACTAAATCATTTATGCATCAAAATATATCAAACGTGAAATATTTTCTCTTAGTCCCCAATAAAACTAAAAGTTTCATTATATAGTAACTGTATACATACTACGACGTATGCAATGATATCGACAGTTACAGTCAAATAGAACTAACCTAAGCCCTGGCGGAAGCGTAAAGGAGTGCTACGTGCTTTGTAAGAAGTGGAGACAGTACAGGAAGAAGATAGAAATATGGCAGAACTTTTCAGTAATTTTTGCCTCAATAGTTTCTGTGAAACACTTTATTTCACTGACTTTTTTCTTGTCTCGTGCACTCTTGATAGAATATTGTAAGTAGAAATCGCTTTGGTAAATAGGTTGCAGTTTGATCGCGATAAGTGAGTCACCCGTTACTCCCACTTCTACAATGACAAGAGCTATGCTTCAAATTCCCCAGCAACGTATGGATCATCTTATATGTCCGGGTCTTGTCGCCCTCATTGTTGCCCCGTCTGGACCAAACCTACTTTCTCTACATCTCGTTACTCTCGACTGCTCCTGATTACTCTTGCCGTTCACTGACCATCATGTCTGACCTACTTCCAGCTCATGATATGATGTGAAATATTTACTACACATCGATTTCTTTTTTGTATCAATATTTTCTATCAAATCTGTTTTTAATGAAAGTGGTATTCATAAAAACGTTGGTAAATGTAGGCTTATGCATATATATTGTTTCTAAATTCGGACGTAGAGTAAATATTTATGGGAGTCTTTTCAATGTCACACTTATTGCCTAAACCCCTTCCACTGACCATTGATTATAATCAATGCAGATGTCCGTGCAAGTAATATTCAGAAATTAGAAAAAACTTTCAAACTCCTAACTTTGTGTACATTCAGGGCGTTTCGTGCACACAGGCGCCGACTCCATGGGGCCCGCAGAGGTTGAGACCCTCTAATATGTATCCGAGAGGCTCCACCCCTAGATATTTTTATAAAAAAAGGATATAAACGCTTTAAACAATTAAAATACCATACTACTAGAGCTGGAAGCGTCGTAATCGCGTTCAAATGGCTTTACAAGTATCTTACAGCCCAAAAGAGGATGCAGTATTCCAAATGCTTATTTGTTTTACTTGGATTTCTATTTAATTATTTTTTTGTAAATTATTATTCTCATAATAACACTGTATGTACTCCTGCTACTGCAAACCTAATTAAAATTCATTAAGATACTGTATTGATTCAAGTTTCTGTTTTAAATAAATAATACACTTTTTTCAAATAAAGCGGTTATTGCTTCAACGGGCGTAGGTTGACAAATAAAAGACGTTACTTCATATTAACGTTAATATAAATTAACAACTACCACATATGTTATTCGTCTCTGTTAAGCGAAATATGTAATTACTACAAAATATTAAAAAATTAGAAAAATTAAAATTATTCAAGTCTAAACCATTTAGGCTTACTGTGTAACACATTAGAAAGTTTCCTTAAGTAACATATTTATTATTACAACTATTTAATAGGCATGATATATATGAAAAGCACAAAATATTTAAACCTACTTCTAATAATTTTCTGTGAAAATATATTTTAGGTTTAAGGCTTAGCATTAAAAAATGTTTTAAGCATCTCATTTTTTTTTGAAAATCGACTCCTTTGTTCATTACATTTTTACCTGCATTTACGAGGGTAGGTTTTGGTCACCTGTTCTAAATTCGTCAAGTATTAGGTCAGTGGGTCAGAAAGAAAGGATGTTTGGTGACTCAATGGTTAGTGAACCGTCTGTCTTCTTTAACACTGGCTGAAGGAATGGTAATGAATCATGGCTGTTAGTGTTCGACTGGTAAAAAGGAAGGGTTTTGTTTTGGAAGAGCTTTTATTTGCTTGTGACGAATAGAAATGTTTTGTTATGTTTGTTTAACACAGTGGGTGACTATCTGACTGACCTTTTCCTTCTTTTTTTTAAATACCTTTTATTAGCTCGCATCCTCCTGAGATGTATATATATATATATATATTGTTACATTATTGTAATTTTCATTCCTGATGATGTTGGTACTGTTTACCAACGAAAAGCTTTGGATATAAATTAATAAATATTCTTGTATTTGAATAACCTATGTTGTTTTAAATTATTAAACAATAAAACGTATTATATATATATATATATATATATATATATATATATATATATATATATATATATTATATTAAATATGGTGATATGTTTTCTTGTAATATAGTTAATAAATTAAAAATATTTCAAAAACAAGAATACTTTTAATGAATATATTTATATGAATAAATATATTCATTAAAAGTATTCTTGTTTTTGAAATATTTTTAATTTATTATATATATATACATATACTGATATATAACATGTATATCAATGAATCAATATATATTTATTCCTGATGATGTTGGTACTGTTTATCAACGAAAAACTTTTAATATAAATTAATAAATATTCTTGTATTTGAATAACCTTATTTGTTTTTAGTATCTATATATATATATATATATATATATATATACATATTTATTTATTTATAATACATTTTTTTAAACTATAGTGGATGACAATTAATGTTAATACAGTTTTTTCAAATATTTATTCAATAAATAAATTATAAAATTTGTGGTGTCCACCCGGATTTGAACTGAGAATCTTCATGTTTGAAGTCTACCGCGCATTGGCACTGAACCAACTTTCCAATACCTAGAATTATATTTCTCAAAGATTTATATGCATTTTTCCCCCATCTGGTTGTCGTCGAAACCTCCATTGTAAAACATTAAACAATCGCCATGGTTACCACACAATATCGTAAATAGTGCTCTAGGGTAACTAAAATAAAATTTTTCTTTTAATTAGGGAATATACTTATTTTTTTTTATAACTTGCTTTTTTATCTCTGTTCTTCATGAGAAATAGGGGGAGGGAATAAAGATTTGTATGTAGGGTACTCTAAAGAAGCCTGTTCTTTATCTATACTATAGGGAAGAAGCTACAAGATAAACCACCGTATAGTAAGAGAAGAAAGTAACTGGACGTACTAGAGAATCATGGTTCCAATGGGGAGGCTCGTTTGTATGAAGAAGACCTCCTCTACCGGGGATATATGTAGGTATCTACTAGCTAGCCGAAATCCATGTATTTTTGCGTAGAGCAGGATGAGAGAGAAAAAATGTGTTTTGTCACTCATTTTGGAAGAACATTAATTCCGTGTGTTCGAAACAGGTTCGAAAATAATTATTCCCATATAAGAGACAAGAACAAATAACGCAGAACCCTACGGAGCAAGGAATTACGTAAATTAATTCGACTCCAAATCTACTCGGATCTATAATCAAGGGGACTAAATTTTCCAGATTTTAAGACAATAAGATCGAAGTTTTCGCCCACGCATGACTAAATTGGCAGTATAATATTAAGACGAATGTTCCTGAAAGAGGATTGAAAGATTTGAATCAAATCAAGTTGCCCAGAGCACAGATAAATACAGAGTTCTTGTTAACTCGGATTAAACTCTGCGATTCAACATAATTTGGTATTTAATAGCTCAGCAAGTAGGAGAGATCTATCTATACAGGTATTTTGATACGTTAAGGGATTTTGAAAGAAGGTTAAGTGCTTTAGTTGGATTGTGTTAAAAGAAAATTCCTCACTAATAAAAATAAAACAAACAAAATCCTACAACACAAAAAATAAGCATATTTAATCATATCTTCAGTTGTACATTAATTATAACCTTGACAAGTTACAAATAAAGACATTTCTTACGAGGTCGGTTGAAAGGAGAGTCTGCTTATAAAGAGTAAAACTTTATTGGTTCCGTATGTTACAAGTTCGTTATAGATCCTGATGTAACAACCGAACCACAATCCTTCAAAAAATTATTTACTTAAAATTTATTCTCTGTGAAATGAAAAAAACATAAATAATTTTAATTTATAAATAAAATACAGTTAGTTCATGAATAAAGTGTTTTTTTTATTGTTTGTTTACAACCAGACAATTCTTCGACTATTTTGCCACCCTGTTCGGGTCTTTTGTTTAAAGCTCACAGCCGTTTCGTGAATGTGATCCATTATTACCAACTTTGACCTTAAGTGCATTCTGTATAAATAAAATGCAGTTGATGAGTGGGTCGCGTCGTTTATTTTTTCTTAAGCTGGATGTAAGAGACTGAGGTTTTCAAAACTTAACTGAAGCAAACATGTGACCTAGTTAAACTGCAGAATAAACTAAATACGATAAAGAAAGCGAACAACGAGATAATAATTATGAAATTATTACACACTTATGCCTGTGTAGAGCTTGAAACAGCAATTAAAGGGTGACATCAACTCATGATCTTCCTCGTTCAAAAATATAGCTGCTCCAAAGTTTAAGTAATGGGGGCTTAGTAAGGATTGGAAAAACCACTAACATTAGAGGTTACTTTAAATAAAATATTTATCTTAATCTAGAGAACATAATAACTTATTACCTAAGTTCTTTGACCTTAGCTTGTGAGTTAAAGTTAATAAAAATATAAGACGTACACAAAACTCACAAATTAATTATTTATTAACTCAGACGCGTTTCAATGACAAATTCATCATCCTCAGTGAGTGTTGCTACTACAAACTTTAATTTACAATAGAATTTGTAGTATCAACACTCACTGATGATGATGACTATGTCATTGAAACGCATCTGAGTAATTAATTGATTAATTTGTGCGTTTTGTGTAGGCTTTTATTTGTATTTACTTATGTATGAGTTAATTTAAATCTTAAAGGAGTATAAATAAGGTAAATAAGATAGTACTCGTTGTGTAGATTAAGGTTTTAGTGCTATATAGAATATAGAATCTCTATAAAATTGATACTTGTGTTAGCACTATCGATTAGCAAGCTCTACAGTTATTATAAACCGATGTCGAAATAAAAATTAGTTGATGTAAGTTCATCGTTGATGATGCCGAAAGGAATTTCCGAAACTAGTCTGGCTATTAAAGTAGTGAATAACAAGATCATGAGTGTAATTTACTAATGCTTAATTTGTACAGAAATGTTGTTACAATTTAATGCTTTATTCTATATTATTTTTAATTGTTTGCAATCGGAATTCAAGTGGCGAATCGATTATTCAATTCCTTCTATTAGCTACAATCTCCCTACGAGACATATGTCTTGAACAAATTTTAATCGTTAATAAAATGCGTTTTAAATTCATCCAATCAGGTTCAATTACTTTTTTCGTATAGTGAATGGCAATTGATGTTAACACAGTTTTTTTAAAATATTTATTCAATAATTACATTATAAAAATTATGGGTTTAGGTCGGATTCGAACTGAGTATCTTCATGTTAAAAGTATAACGCTTTTACTCTGAGGCAACTTTTTCCATAGCTAGAAATGTTCTTACCAAAGATGTATATGAAGTTTTCTTTTCCACCATCTGGTTGTCATCGAAATCTCCATTGTACAGCCTTAAATTGTTGCCATAGTTACCGCACAATATCATAAATAATGTTCTAGGATTAATAATGAATGAAACTAATAATATAAACAAACAAACTGGATTAACTGTATCGAATCTTGCTTCATAAACGTACAATGTGAAAGGAAAGCGAAAAGAAATTACAACACAATGCAAAGGACAAAAAAAGAAAGCATATAAATAGAAACAAACAAAAATAATAGTCCAACACCATAGAAAGGGAAACAAAAAATTATAAAAAAACATATTATTTATATACTTCTTTTCTATTTTAAACTCGTTAACTTTAACAATAATAAATGCTGTCAACTATTAACATTATTATCAAAATATTATTTTTGTTACAAATGTTTGACTTTATATTCTCGAACTGCAGTGGACATTTTGTAACGCGGAAGAAAAACGCGATGTAATGATTTTTCTCCGTTTGTTTTCTAGACGTTGACGTTTTTTCCTTTCTAAAGCGTTTTTGTTGAAGTAATGAATGAAGACGACTTTACAAGCCCTGGCACGAGTTACTCTGCTAGTTGCCAAGGATAGGACACCCTTGATAGCTAATTACGAACTCACATGAGATGGGCTTAGTTCTCAACTCTGAAAGGATATGAAAACAATGCCCTCGAAGGATTCAACCCTTAAATACAGCTGTTTGCACGCTTAAAGGGATCCTTAGGTTTTACAGTATTGTAATGGTTTACTAGAAATCTCCAGTGTGAATTGGCTCAAGGCCTACTTTTTTAACAGAATATTTAAAAACGAGGTAGGTGTGTGTGTGTGTGTGTGTGTGTGTGTGTGTGTGTGTGTGTGTGTGTGTGTGTGTGTGTGTGTGTGTGTGTGTTTGTGTGTGTGTGTGTGTGTGTGTGTGTGAGTGTGTGTGTGTATGCGCGCGCTCGAGCGCGTGTGTGTGTGTATGCGCGCGCTCGAGCGTGTGTGTGTGTGTGTGTGTGTGTGTGTGTGTGTCTGGGTGCGCATGTGCGAGCGCGCGCTTCTACAATTTTCAATTCTCTTCTAATATTTGGTAACATTATTCTGGTGTTACGGAATTTTAAAAAATATTTTTAAAATTAAATTGAAAAGTTATTTACTGTTTTTATAAAACTTTTTTTCCACGACTCATTATGTATTCAAAACAATTATGTATTTTCTACAATGACTCAAAATCCATATTTTTAAAATCCTCTATTTAAACTAGTTTTGTACATTTAATTAGGACATACATAAAACTGTAATTACATAATTTTCAAAATATGTCTACCAGTAAGTGTGCGTGTACACACACCTTTTCATAAAAATATTAATTTTTATCCAATTAATTCTAAAACCTTGTAATGATTTAGGAATTAAAATAAACGTATTACTGTTTACAGGCTGTTACATTAGCCTCTTGACTTAGTCAGTGATTCATCTCTCGATTGATTAAAGTAGTAGAAGTATTATTAAACAGTATTGTGAGGTTATGTTAATTGTAATTATTTTATTCCTAATAATTTTTTATTTTATTAAATTCAAATATATAAAGTGACTTATTACCAATTTTGGGTTATGACTCAGCTGTTAAGTAAACCTGTGACTGCTAGAAATACTTAAAACTATAAACCCGCAGAAATAATAATATAAAAAGACTGTAAAAAATTTGAGTAATACTGTTTTCCTTACCTCTTTTTGTTTTACTAACTGAAATTTTGGCGTATAAAACTACAAAGTAATATAAGTAAAATAAAAACAAAAAACCTTTTGTAATTTCAAATTATAATACATTTTATAACTTCAAAAACTTGTTACATAAAACCGTTCGTGTTTGCTAAGTAAACGATTCCGTAGGCTCAAGCACTGCCTTCTAAATTGGCCATAAACAATTTACTGGAACTGTCCCAGGTGCATACGGCTAAGCTGTACTGGATTACCTAGCCTCGAAAACTATAATCTGAGCATATGTTCCTGTCACGCGAAACGTACAAGTGTTCCTATAACCTAAAACACATCTAATTTTTATCGTTTTAGAATATATAGAGTAGGCTATTATATCTACTGATACAAAATGTAATTTGTTAATTATGTCATAATTATTTAATAAAGACTTTGTAATTAGGTGGTCTTAAATAAGACTAAAGTAAAGTATAGGGTTTTGTGTCCAAGAAAATTATCATTACCTATTATTCTTTAATTGTATTTCCAAACTTTAATATGGTAAAGTCAACCAACAAACTAGGCAATAAATCACATAGTGCTTCTGTTTGTACAGCGTATTTTATAAATTAAATATTATAAATATGTTTATTTTGCTTGAAACATCTGAGCAGCATATTTCGTATTGAAATTATCTAGAATCAAGGGTTATATGTTTGTTGAGTTTCTTATTCATATCATTTTAGTGGAAATTTGTAGGAAATATTTAAAAATAAAATTTTAATAAAAAGTTTCAAGGGCAATATTTCTAGTTAAATTTTTTTATTAAAAAATTCATTACTTTTTATTAATAATACAAATAACAACTACAGTACAAGCATAGAAATAATTTTCATGATATTATTATAATAAATATAGTAAATTAGTAAAATATAATAAATAGTGATCATATATAAAATTTTAAAAATATTACATTTTTTATTGGGGCTCCTTCAAATTACCGAAATTCAACTAACCAAAACGTACGCATCATTTAACTAACTAAATTACCGTGACGTGATTAGTTAAACTAATCAAAAGTTGCTTGATGTAATCATCTTGAATTCACTGAATAAACTATAATTAAATAATACTTAACTAAGAAAATACGTAAGGACTTACTTGCTGATGCGTTTCGAAACAATCGTTCCTTTTACGAAGACATTTTTTGCTTCGTAAAAGGAACGATCGGTTCAAAACACGTCAACAAGTAAGCCCTATGTATTCACTTAGTTAAGTATTATTTAATTATATTTTAATCAAAAGTATATATTTATTAGTCTTCAACTAATAAAAATTGCACAGACTTCAACTGATCAAAATTGTTGAGGATTGAAAGAAAGCTACACCATTTTATTATACTTAAGTTTTGGTCTGAGGTGTGAACACAGTGGAAGATAATTCGATACCGTGGCTGGAGGGAGTCACAATTCCATACACAGTGACAAAACATTTTAAACATTTGATATAAAAAATTGTCACAAGAGACAAGTTGCACTTGGGAGCGTAGTTATTCCATCGTAAAACCCTAATTGTAACATCGACTGGAACATCTTATGGTTCTGTTCATTGAGCAAGAATTCACGTTAAATACTGGTCTATATAGCCTAAATAAGGAATTTAAAAGGATGTTCCTTTTTTTTCTATAAATAGTACAGTAGTACGTGGAAAATTCGAATCTGAAGGGGCTATTGCAAATATTCGATTAACCGAAAATTCAAATTGTAGAAGTTGGAAAATACCCTTTTGGTCAAAAGCAGTCCAGTTTTTTTTTATGTCTACGACGACCGTTTCGGCCATTTTCAGACATCGTGTCATTATTCTATGTTATTTTATGAAACAGACCACATACGCACAATATATACTTTAATTTGGATAATTAATAAACTTATGCATAGTGGATTTATAAAAGTATTAATTATTAGCAGTTAAAAGTTACATTACATAACATGTAGCCTACATGAATTAAGACAAATGTACATATAGCCAACAGTAAGTTGTGGATAGATATGTACAGTACAAAATTAAAGTTTGTCAAAATATTTTTTAATGTTTGATTGTCTTGCAGGATAAATTATTGTAACATTTGCAAAATCCTCAAGTACATTTATGTAGTGGAAAGAGCCTAACTAACATGGGTTTGTCCGCCAAAACTCACGCAAATGTCGAAGAGCTATCACTCACACAAATCTGACGTTGTAAGGATTTGGGACTTTTCAATTTCAGCTTGATCTTTTTTTTAAATCCAACGATTCGGCACTATTTTGTTTTTCACTTCTACTAAAATGTCTTTATCAGAAAGGTCGCCACAAACGTCTGCTTGTTCATCTACATCAACGTACTCTTCAAAGGTGACGTCATTACTAACTTCCCATTCGACAAGTGCAGAGGGACGTCTTCACTTAGAAGAAGCGCACTACTGTAACAATATACCTGTAACTGGCAGAGAGTCGATCAGTAACAATAACTGGACATCGCTTACGCAGAATTTTCTTCACCGTTTTCGCACCAAACATCCTGACCTAAAAACAAAAGCAGAGAATTCTTGGATATCAATTACTAGTGCCCTAGAACTCGAGCCCATACTCAAGCAAATAAGTTCGAATTAAAGAAGTTGAACTTCTAGTTATCCATAATTTGTTTCAAAAAATTTTCAAGGAATCAATCTAAAATTTCGAATTATTGGCAAATTCGAATTACAGTAGTTCGAATTATCTACGTTATACTATATTATAATAGCCCAATTTTAATTAATTGTAACGGATATCCAACAAAACTCCCAAAACTGTAAAGGGGGAGTGGTAAACTTAGCTTTGTAGCCTCATTACCAATATAATTGTGATCTTGGGATTATTCTTAATTGTGTTTCTTTTAGCAATAATGTTCATTGAACATAGTAGCTACTTCTAGTTTTTATTACAATACAGTATTTTTTTTTTAAACATCCATAATTTTGTAATAATGTTCCTTAAGTAATGCATCGGTAGAGACTACTTCACCCATGCTATTTATAAGTATCTGTTACTCCAGCTTAAGGAGAGTCGTATCTTGTGATACCTCTTAACCTTAAATCCACTTGTAGTTGTAGCGGAACATCTCTTTGTGAAGTATAAAGATTTTCATCTCATGGATTCGTTTCTGCCCAATTAAGTCATAATTCTCTTCTATGGTAAACGTATTTAATAAACTGGAGTTTTATGAACTAACCTTATTGCTATTTATAACAAAAACTGCTATTACTGTTCATCCTGGAGTTATAATGAATAAGTATTGCAAATTGCCTAACTGAAGTAAGCACAAGGCTGGAGTTACCGCTACCAGATAGCAGCACTTTCTATAGTCTAATTTCATTATTCTAAACAAAAATAATAATAGGCCTAACCGATGTAAAATAGTGGATACATTTTATTTAATTCCCCAGGTCTTGGACAAGTTGTTGACTTATAATTATAATATTTGAATTACTCGTATATACCCATCGCAAATTGCAAATATTCCAGTGCCATCTTCAAACGTATTTGTTATGTGGACCTACGTTAACAATAGGTGAAGTATGAACTCACAGTTCTAGTTATTTTGGTATTACATTTATTTTTACTGTTATTGGTAAACTGTTTTTTACAGCTTACACTCACTAACTCGATTCTCACAAAGTGTTTAAAATGTTTAATGTCATACATGTTTCAATGCGATGCTATCATCCTCAGTGGTAAAATAAATTATTAAATACATCAACATAACATCAACTAACAAACAAATACTTTACACTAAGCAAGTAAGTTTTACTTAGATAAAATTGGCTTATATTTGTTGCTCACTTAATCTTTGTTTATGTATAAGGGTGATAATACAGCTATTGTTATATGTATGACATTGAACTTGTTTAATACGCGAGAATCGGGTTATACAAGTATATGTTGTAGTAAATTCCAAAGCGTGGCTCAAGTTTGTAATGTTTTTTTTAGGGGGGGGGGTAGACTTGCATACTTTTAATAAACTTACGAAAGGGCTGTTTACGAGTTCTCTAATAGGACTGGCCAATTTTTCAGTCGGATCTCCATTGAGTGTTTAAACTATCAAATTTTGCCCCGTCTTACAACCTGTATCATAGCCTGAACAATGATCATGGAGGGGCCCTCCAGTTCATCCTCTAAGATGTTGTATTTATTGTATTATCTAGCTTCGTTAGATTTCCCACCTCCGAGTTTTGGGAGAGAACTCATCCATTGTCGAACAGCCGTTGACGAGTTTTCCCTTAAGAACTCTAGGTACTATAATCTAGGTTTCTTAGCCTCTTAGCCCTTCATCTATTTACAGTCTCCCCTCTCTACAAGTACAGCCGGGTTTTAGGTCGGCTTGCGGCTGCGTTCCAGCCGAATTTAATTGCCAAAATCCTCTCAGAGAGAAGATTAAAATAAAAGTTCAACAGAAGCCCGTTTTTGTCTTTCGGTGGTAAGATCTAATGCAGATACCTACCAGGTGTCACTTGACATATTTACATAAAAAATGTTATTATTTTATTTACTTTATTCAGAGTTGATTTAAAACAAAACAAGATGTAAATCAAGAAGAGTGCACGGTTACAAATCTTAAAACCATATTACTAACTGTTAATTATTGTATCACTAGTGGTTTTTTTCCGAATTTAATTTTTTAATTTATTCAATACATTATAATATTTTACATTCTCCTTATATATATATATATATATATATATATATATATATATATATATATATATATATATATACATCTATATATATATATTTTATATATTATATTATTATATATTATTTATATATAATAAATAATAAATTAAAAATATTTCAAAAACAAGAATACTTTTAATGAATATATTTATTCAAAGCTTTTCGCCGATAAAATAGTACCAACATCTTCAGGAAAATAATAATAGATTATTTTCCTGAAGATGTTGGTACTATTTTATCGGCGAAAAGCTTTGAATAAATATATTCATTACAAGTATTCTTGTTTTTGAAATATTTTTAAATTATTAACTATATTAATATATATATATATATATGTGTGTATATATATTATACAAATTTTCAATCGTTATTAAAATACGTTATAACTCATCCAATCAAGTTCAAATACTTTTTTTTATCTGTAGGGGATGACAATTTATGTTAATATAGTTTATTCAAATATTTATTAATTAATTAATTTTTTTTTAAACTAATATCTCGATCGAACTTGAACTGAATGATTACATGTTTGAAATCCAGCACAGTGGCACTGAAATTATAAACCACCATCATCTTTATGATTTAGAAACGATAAAAAAGAAAGCGAAAAAATAGTAACAAACAAAAATAATAGAGCAACACCATACTATATAGAGAGGAAAGTGGAAAATTGCAAGGAAATTTGCTTTTTATTTTGCCACTTAATTAATATTGTGGTTCTGTCATATCTAAATGCATATTTATATTAATTGTAATAATAAAATAAAAAATAACTAAAATAAAATGTTTATTTGCTGATTGACTTTTTTGTTTAATACATGACTTTATGTGTTATAGGCCTATTACTTGTTTTTTTTAATAAAAACTCACCTACTTAATTTAACTTCTTAACTCAAATATGAATACAAACAAACTGTATAAATCTATATAAAAATAGACAAAATTAAAATTCATCGTTATCCGACGAATATAGTTGTACAATTTTTTTAATGATAGGCCTAATAATTATTATTTAAATATCTAATAGATATTATTAAATAAATATTAATAAATATATATATATATATATATATATTATAATAATAGCACAAATTTGTTTGGTTTAAACAACGTATTTTTGTGCATAATATTTGCATTTATTACTTTACATAAAAATATATTAAATTATATTTAAATTCTGATATAAATTAGATAATCTGTGTTCTACGTTCAGTGTAATGGAAGAGGGACGTGACGTCATCCTCCATTACGCTCAAACTTCTATTGTAATTTTGGTTGTGTTTATAGGTCCATGTTGGTTCTAGAAATGCATTTATTTTATTTAGACTAATACGAATGTCTTATTATATTATTAATAATTTTAATTATGGGCCAATCCTGGGCTCAGGGTTGTATCTGTATTTGTGTAGTTATATTTAGTACATTGTTCTGTCATTTTATCATTTTGAATGATACAATATGGAACTGTTTTCACTCTGCTCAATCGGCGAGTGTTCAGAGTTCGTTCTTGCCTACATTTCGACTGCTTTCAGGTAGGCGCCAATAAGAAAGTGGTTGCGCATGAGAATGGCTGGACTGTGCCTGCAGTCCGGCAGATTCACAAAAAGCTGTCACCGGTGTGAAATACAAAGTACTGTGAACTTGCCTGGCTTTAGAAAGCGGGCCTAAACTCTTAACTCTCGCCGAAAGGGGAATAATAAGGCCGAGTGTAATACGCATTGGGCCACCTGATGTACTTGTAGTCCTTTTTAAAAGCCGTATCAAACAAAACATTCTTTAACCCCAAGTTGCTCCTCAATAAAAAATCTAACCCATACTTATCGTAATGTGATTTCTTCAATTCAAACTTGTCACAAACTATAATTATTTTTTTACTGACATTCTAATTACGATTGAAATAGATTTCATGATTCTTTTTATTTGACAATCTCTTTAAAACTTATATAACATAAAACTCATTTAATTAATGTTATTGCTCATTAATGATCTCCATAATAAATCTAATAATCAGTGTTTTAATTTGAAGAACATTGTTAGAACAGAAATGTTTGTTTTGTTGGTTTCTATTGTCTGTTTGTTTATTTTCATTGCATTTTATTATTTCGTCCTTCTTAAAATAAAAAAAAATAATTATGTAGGTAATATGAAGATACATTTTCTATTAAAAACCATTCCATTGACAATAAAATTAGAGCAGATGCTATTATTAAAAAAATATTAAAACCAATTAGAATTTGTCGACGTTTCTTAATAAATTTCAATCGTTAAAATCTTTTTGGGAATAGCTTCTGCGTAAGTGGAAACTGTAGTTGGCCTTCAATTTTATAACTATTGTTACGTAGTCTGTAACAGACAAATTAAAGATAAAAATAACTCTTATAAGGTAACAGAATACTATTCTCTTTATACTTAAAGTTGAATATTATAAGTTGCAAAGTTAGATTACTGTAAGTCGTAATACTTACTGCATTACTACAGTTAACTACACTATCTAAGCAAACATAAGCACGAAATTTTATGTGAAATTGCATGAGAGTTACGTTTTGACCAACCTCGTGAATGTAAAATTTCCCATTAATACATTACGTATAATTTACAAAATAAATATTGATTCTTTTGCATTCTGTAGTTCTTACTTCAACCTTAGAAAAAAGTTAAATACTTATCTCTGTCTAAGAATATTAAATTCAGATTTTACTCCAAGATGAATTTTCTAACTTGCTTGAACAAGTAGCTAAAGAAAACTTTATTCGAGATTAGTGGAAAGTATTTCAATTAGTACCATTTTAATACAATATATTTGAAAAATATTTTTAGGTTTTAATTTTACGTTGTTCGCCATTAGTCCTAAAACTTTTCACATTTTAAACTAATGGTTTCTCTCAGAGTTTTCCAACTCCTAAACTCCCTCAGGCATTTTTCAATTCCGATTAAATCTAGAAAAGGCAAGTTTAACCCTTTGGGGTTAAATTCCTTCCCACCCCCACATTTCTCACATTTCTAAACTAATGCAAAATATTTAGTAATGAAGTCGTCTACCTAGTGCAATACTTATTACGAACTACTAAAACTACGAACCGTGTCATTAGAGTGTCTAGATTTAAATTATTAAGTGTCAATTATACAAATAACGCTTGTTTTACTTTTGTATTTGCTTTATTGTTATTTTAAATTTTGAATTACTTAAAACTGCATTAAATACTTTCTTTCTTGAAACTTTTAACGAAAATCCAACCCTTATAGTTTATTTTCAAAAGCCATTATGTCACTAATTTTGTTTTTTAAGTACAATTTCCAAAAATGTAGAATTTTGTTTTATACTTTTTTTGAGAGGAAAATGTTTTTCATTGCACTACTTGTTTATTTAAGTCATCTCTTCCCCAATCTATATCTTAACCACATTCTCCCTCTCTCTTTCATACACACACACACGCGCGCGCGCGCGCGCACACACACACACACACACACACACACACACACACGCACGCACGCACGCACACTCATACACACACACACCGACACTCTCTCTCTCACACACACACACACACACACACACACACACACACACACACACACACACACACACACACACACACACACACAATACACACACTCACACGCGCGCGCACTAACACACACACACACACACACGCGCGCGCGCATACACATACACACACAATACACACATACACACAAACACACACACACAATACACACATACACACAAACACACACACACAATACATACATACACACAAATACACACAAACACACACACACACGCGCGCGCGCGCACGCACACACACTCATACACACACACACCGACACTCTCTCTCTCACACACATACACACACACACACACACACAATACACACACTCACACGCGCGCACACTAACACACACACAAACGCGCGCGCATACACATACATACACACACACAATACACACAAACACACACACACACACACAATACACACATACACACAAACATACATACACAATGCACACATACACACAAATACACACACACACACACACCTAATAGCCTACTCATTGACTTGTATGGATTATTCAAAAAAAAATATGTTTTTTAATAGTACAAAGACGTTTGAAAATAAAATGTATTTGTTTATAAATACTTTATTTAATACTTGTTTCCGATTAGTAACTTTGAGATTCATGTCTTGAGGAATGTAACCATTTCTATAACGTTAGTTACAAGTCCAAAATGGTAATTCCTTGAGGTTTTTGACTAGATAAAGCGAATAAACAGGTCTGAGAATATCATCCACAGTAGATATTAAAACAAAACTCACAGTAGATTAGAGACTAAGTAGAATACTTCTTTTTCTATATTTTAAATAAATAATCTCCACAAAAACCTTTTATTTAAATCTTTATGCACATTTCGATTGCAAAACAATCACCTTTAGAGGAAATTATTGCAAAAATAATTACACTGTAATATTCAATATTACAAAACTCTCTTAATAATTTCCTCTGCAGATGGTTCTTTATTTAGCAATCCTAAACCTAAGCTTTAAAATAAATTATGTTTGTGGTTAAGATTTTATTTATTTAAAATAAGAAAATAAATATTTTTTAGTACACCACAGTTGTTCAAGGTTGTTATTTATACTTGCTGTTCAAGTGTAAAACGATTTATCAATCGTTAATAAAACTCACTTTTATTTGTTCTGTCACATTCAAATACATTTTTTTTAACCTATAGAGGATGACAATTGATGTTAACACAGATTTTTTTCCAAATAATTATTCAATTATTAAATTATAAAAATTTGGGTTTTATAGATCGGATTTGAACTGAATATCCGGTATCCGAATTACTTTTATCCGATAGTGAATGACAATTGATGTTAATACAGTTTTTTTAAATATTTATTGAATAATTACATTATAAATATTTATGGGTTTAGGTCGGATTCGAACTGAGTATCTTCATGTTCAGAGTCTAGCACTTTGGCACTGAACAATATTCCCCATAGAAGTGTATTGATCAGAGATGTATATGGATATTTCTTTTGCCACCATCTGATTGTCGTCGAAACCTCCATTGTACAACCTTAAATTGTTGCCATGGTTACTACACAATATCATAAATAATCCTCTAGGATTAAAAATGAATGTAGAGAATAAAACAAACAAACTGGACTAACGGTATCGAACCATTCTTCACAAGTGAAAATTGCGAAAAGAAACTACTATACAATGCAAGCGACGAAAAATAGAAAGCATATAAATAGTAAGAAACAAAAATAGTTCAATATAGAAAGTAAAATGGAAAGTTGCAAGGAAATTCGCTTTCTATTTTCCCACCTTAATATTGCTATTCTGACATATGTATATACATATTCACATTATTTAAAATTACAAAATAAAACTAATTCAAATAACAACTTTTCTATGTTGACTTAACTAGGGATTGGCTTTAAAGAAATATGTGCTACTTGTTTTATAAAAAAAAAGTTAGAACACAGGTAGGTACCGTACAGTGCCCTTAAAACTCGCCTGTATGTTGGGCCAGTAGTTATAGGAAGAGCAGTTTGCATGCCATAATTTGGAGGACATTTTTATAGTTATTTATTATTATTTTATATTTTTTCCTGGTGAAAAACTAAATAAGGTTATCATCGCCATTACCACTTACCCTAAACTCGGAACTGAGTTCCAAAAACCCTAATTATTATTCCCATTGTTAAAAGTTGTAACTTGAAGACAAGAAAGTTATCTATGTGACGTCAGAGTAAACAATAATACTAAATGAAAGCTCTTTACCAAAAACACGCTTTCTCTAAATCCTTTAGTACATTTCGATTGCAAAGCAATCATATTACGAGCAAATTATTGCAAGAATAACTCTTTCAGTATTATTTTTGTAATAATATCCTCTGAAGATGATTGCTTTTCAATCAAGGATGCACACAAGGATTTAAATAAAACGAGGGTTTTTGTGGTGACGAGGTTTTATTTATTTCTAATAAAAAATTATACCACCGTTGCTCCAAGTTGTTGATATTCATCTAAAAATTAAAAAACAAAATTGTGAATTTTTTTTTAAATTTTGTGTGTTTTTTAACATTTAAAAAATAAATACTAGTCTTATTTGATCGTAGTTTCGAAGGACTTGGTACAATACTTCAAAAGTAAAATTAATTGTAGGCCTACACTATTGTAACATTCACATCACAATCATCTAATGTCAGGTTAGGTATTAAGTTTAAACCCTAACAAAACTTACTTCAAGTGGTCAGCATTCTTTACTTAAAATTCAATATTTTAACTCCATATATCAAAAGTTAACAGTCTGTATATCAAAAATAAAATTGAAATGTTTGAATATACAATATAACAGCTTTAGATGCACATCTTTGTAGATGCACAAACTCAAAGCTAAAATGAGATGTGATGGTAGCTTCCTTCTACTAAAAGGATATTATTAGATCTAAAATCACACTGCAATGATGTTACAGTCTGCTGACCAAGTATGCTTGTTCTATGTGGTGTTGTTTTAGGGAATAGTTCGCAATGCAAGGGTAGAAGGGAACTTTGTAACCAGAGATATCTAGCATGCAGTGTTATCTATAACTCATTCCAACTTTGTGGTGCATTAACAATATTCAGTCTTTTAAAATTAAAACAAAAATGAATATATATTAATTTTTAAAAATATTCTTGGGTATTTTAATCATGGTACATTAACACGGTATAAATTTTATTATTTCCTTCATTAACAATTATAATTACTATTTTATAAATTTTCATTAGTTCATCCCAGCTTTAATACCACTAAACCGAAAACAACATACAAAATATAGATGCAGTGATATTTTATTACGAAGTGTTTATTTTTGAAACTGTGAAACTTTTAACCTTTAAGGGAGCCAATAAATGATAAAAAAGAAATATCCAGGAATTTATGTTAAACATTCATGTTAACAAATAATATTTTTCAAGTAAAAAAAACATGAACTAAAAACATTTCTGCATATGTTTTTAGTTAAAAACTAGTAGCTCATTTGAAGATCAACTAAAGAATCAACTAATATAAAAAAAGACATATAAAAGTATATTTTTACCGAAACAGAAATTACGTTTTTTTTCTTACAATATATTATTGTTTTAAGTTATGAGTTGGTATAATGAGTTACATTCTGCATCACGACTATAAATCAAAATTAGATATCAGAGATGCTGAAGGTTAACTCTGATAAACCACATATTTCCTGTATATTTCTAATTAAAAAACTTATTGAGTCCTTTAATAAAAAAATGCTCAAATTTAAGAATTTATAAACAATATAATTAATTTATTACGGTTTATAGCTAATGTTTTTATTTAGCACATTTTAGTGAGACTTTTATGTGACAAACTAGTATAGTCGATATAATTTATGCAAAAAATATTTATTTTTAGCACTTTTTATTTGATTTTACACTAAGAAAAACCACATATTAACGATAACTAAGAATCATTTCTATTTTTATATTATTTATGATTATTTATATCATAAAACAGCTGATTTTATGTTATAGGTTATGTGGTACAACAGATGTTTTAACGCATAGGTTATCTTACTTTATTTATATCGTTGTATTTATTAAATGAAAAAAAATAATAATTTTTTTCTTTGTAAATCTAATTATTTAATTATATATATATATATATATATATATATATATATATATATATATTAATTGTTCTCTATTATAACCTGATAGTAACAGGATTGTAATATCGGAACTAAACATATATATTTTAACATTTCAAAGGAAATAAACTTGGAGTATTTTTATAATTAATAGGATTAAATAAACAACATTTATTGTTTACAAATATCATTATTCGAATAAATTTTTAATAATAGATTCAAACTTCGTCTAATTTGAACTTCTCACAAATCATTACAAAGATTTGTTTCTTGTTAGATTCTTGTGTTGTTTGGATAATGACTGAGTTCCAACATCAGTCATTCATCTAACTAGTTTTCTCCACTTCAAATTTAACCATTGTTGAAAAGATGCTGATCATATGAGTAACACCTGACTTCGTCTTTATGTAATGCTTATCGAAGTGGTACTACTTCTCTGGTACTACTACCCCGACTCCAAACATTACTTTACATCAGCCTCTGTCACTCCATATAATCTCTTTCAGAGAAATTCTTCTTTCTTAAAGTATATTCTGAAAAAAATGTAAACACAGTTATTTACCTATTTATTGTAAACGGTCTTATTAGTGATATTTTATTTATGTTTTTATTCAATATAATATAAGTTTGGAATAGTTACAATACTAAATAAATTAACGTATGTTTAAACACTGTTTTCTACTTTTCTTATAAAACCAAAGCACACTCTCTGTAAAACTACAGGGCAATCGTCTAACAGTATATATAAAGAACTAAGTCAAAATACAAATACAAGAATTATAATTAAATTTACAATTCAAAGCTTTTCGTTGGTTAACAGTACCAACATCATCAGGAATATTAAACCGTTTAACATTCCTGATGATGTTGGTACTGTTAACCAACGAAAAGCTTTGAATTGTAAATTCAATTATAATTCTTGTATTTGTATTTTGACTTAGTTCTTTATTAATACACAAGAATACATATTGCGATATATATATATATATATATATATATATATAACATCTTTTTCTTTTTAATAATTAGTGTATAAACAAGGATGAATTTACTCAGGGGTCTTAAGCCTTTCGCTAGCTACATTACTAGCTTTATCAAAGACTTGAGCTTATTAACATATGCTTCTGAATCTAAATTTCAATTGTGCAGTTTGAAATAAGTCGCAGTATGGCCAACTAAAGTCAATTAAATATCCCTGTCAGTATTTAAATTACTAAGCACTTGAAATATAGTATCATATTTTTATCTAATCTGGGTTTGTTTCTGTATCAGCTTTTATTATTATTTTTATTATATTTATATATGTTTTATTATGTTTATTAATATATTAGCATAGGCCCAGTCATATTCATTTTGAACCCCTTATTTGCATATTTATTAACTTCATATTTTTAATCTCTTTGTCGATGAAATGTATAGCTGGACTAGATTTACAAAGGCCTACCGAAGCCGTTCAATTTTTTTATAGGACCTGTTCATAAGTTTTTTCCCTACAATATTGTTGTGTAGTTGGCAATATTGTGACTTATTCGAAACTTTATAGAATTGAAATTTAGTGTTCAAAGTTTGTAACAATGCTACCAATATAGCTGGTAAAAGCTGAAATAAGTACAGGCTAGTTTGTAAACATTTTAGTGGCAAAATAGTTAATTTTTATAACCTACAAAATACATTCAACCAAGACTGCTTCCGTACTTATTCTTCTCAAAACAAATTTTGTTTACAAACATTTACTCACAGAATTTCTCCGCCTTGTGAGCATAGTTAGTTTTATGCGAGTATTTGTGTTTTGTGCACAAGTCGAAAAATATGAAAAAAATAATGGTCAATAATTTTAACGTTTTAGCTAATTCTT
>JBAIZL010000005.1:19639583-20094583 GCA_036971475.1 Prosapia bicincta
GTGGAAGTTGGCAACACTGACTAGAGTGTAGATAAACCTTCTACCATATGTATCAGCACAGCTGTGTGCTCAAGTTTACATCACTTCCTGATGCTAGTGTATTAAAGCATAAACATTTTTATCACACCATAAAAACAGCGAGTAAAAAAGAAACAAAAGTAACTGCCAACCAACCAAGGTCGGAAAGAAAGATCTATTCAGATGTATTGTCGAGCTAAGGAGAAACACGTTTCTTTAACTTTACCGAGGTTTTGGTCAATAATAAAATAAATAACCTTGAAACACAGAAAATAAAAAAATAAAATTTTATAATTTATTTTATTATTATGTTTCCCTAGTATTGTATTTTTATGTTTCTATAATATTGTATTTTGTTTCTATAATATTGTATTTTATGTTTCTATAGTATTGTATTTTATGTTTCTATAATATTGTATTTTTATTTTTCTATAATATTGTATTTTTATGTTTCTAACATATTGTATTTTATGTTTCTATAATATTGTATTTTATGTTTCTATAATATTGTATTTTTATTTTTCTATAATATTGTATTTTTATGTTTCTATAATATTGTACTTTTATGTTTCTATAATATTGTATTTTTATTTTTCTATAATATTGTATTTTTATGTTTCTATAATATTGTATTTTTATGTTTCTATAATATTGTATTTTATGTTTCTATAATATTGTATTTTATGTTTCTATAATATTGTATTTTATGTTTCTATAATATTGTATTTTTATTTTTCTATAATATTGTATTTTTATATTTCTATAATATTGTATTTTTATGTTTCTATAATATTGTATTTTATGTTTCTATAATATTGTATTTTTATTTTTCTATAATATTGTATTTTTATGTTTCTATAATATTGTATTTTTATGTTTCTATAATATTGTATTTTTATAACTGTATAAAACAAATGTGGCGTAATGTTTAACATAAATAAAGGAAACTTCTAAGCCACAAATAACTTTTTTCTTCTATTTAAAACTCTATGTACATTTCGATTGCATAGCAATCATCCTCAGAGGTAATTTACAATAAAAAATATTCTTACTTTATTACTTATTTACTATTTTTATTGTAAATTACCTCTGAGGATGATTGCTATGCAATCGAAATGTACATAAGGTTCTGAATAAAAGAAAAAAGTTATTTGTAGCTTAGAGGTTTCATTTATTTATGTTATTGTATTTTTATGTTTCTATAATATCGTATTTTATGTTTCAATAATATCGTATTTTATGTTTCTATAATATCGTATTTTATGTTTCAATAATATCGTATTTTATGTTTCTATAATATTGTATTTTTATGTTTCTATAATAATGTGTTTTATGTTTCTCACCAGGACGGGTTTTAGTTGCAGTGAGGTGAGTAAATATTTACGATAGGCTTCCTAACATTATCTCCCAGATAGTGGATTGAGAGTAGTCCCTTTTAGGTAGGCAATCTTACCCACTGATGCTAAAACGTTACCCTATCAGTACCACAGAGAGATTCCTTATTCCTGCTTTTTCCATTGACCTTTCCCTATCTTTCTTACAATGTCCTGTGATGGGTACAACCCCTGTGTACCCCGATAGATGCCCCTACTTTGGGTGCGTGACGTCACATACGATATGACATACTTAATATCTCTCCTATGTCCTATATTAGGGACCTTATGTATACTTAAATCCTTTCTATATTCACAAACCTTTCCTATCCATCGTAGGTGATAATATTGAAATTTGCTATAAAAAAAAATTGAAACTATAAAAAAAGTCAAAATGGTTCAACAGTTAACAAAGAGAATCAAATACTTTAATTTTTTTAAGAAATAAGTTATAAAGGTTTCTTTTAATTTGAGCCCATTTATTGGTTAAAAGGATTTTCTAATAAGCGAGAAATTTTCTGTAATAAAAAAATACCGGTATACTGTTAGTTATTTTCATTGCTGTGATTAACAATTCTTTATTTGCCTTTCGTTGACAATTATATTTTGATTTCATCAATATATTTATTAGTTGAATTAGCAATACCTCGAAATTCCCGAGCCCTTATCCTGAGAGGTGCGATCGCGCTGCGTCTATGAGTAATGTTAGTATAAAGATCTTGTAAATATGTTTCATACAGACCCTGTAATTAATTATTAATTCACTATTAATAAAGTAAATTGCAGTACGTAAATTAAATATTTGGCATAGGCCGTGTCTTCTGATTTTTGTAAGATTTAACCTTTTATGGTTTAATTTTTTAAGCTACGCAAAGTAAAAGATAAAAAGAATTATAGGTTCACGAAATTTGACAAGGGAATTCGATGTGAGGGAATTTTGTCTAGAAGAATTTCGTGGTAGGGAATTAGAAGTATCATGAGGGAATTTCAAGGATGAATGTACGGGATTTAATTTGGTAATGACAGAATTGAATCTAACTAGCTTATTCTAGATGCTGTATTATATCAATATGAATAATAATACTTTCATGGATAACTCCCGAGCCATACCAAGAGACTGCAGATGTCTTTGAAAGGAGTTTGTCGACTAGTGGAGGGGGAAGGCCAACCAGCTCTCTGCCCCTCTCTAGAAAGTGGTGAATTAGGCGTTGTGGTTTTGGCGGGCCGATCCTTAGAACAAAGAAGTTCAACAAACACTGAGTCTGTGAGACATCTCTCATCACTCTGCCAAGTAGGAACATAGCATCTACTGGGAAAGTATCTTGCTATATCTCGCGACTTATACTAATGTTCTTAGTTTACGAAATTTAATATTTCTGTGAAAATTTTTGAAATGGAGTTTTTTCAAGTTTCTTATAACCCATTTAATATAAGCTAGAAGCATATTTTTATTAATTTTAAAAAATAAATACTAAATAAATTTCATAGTAAAGGTTTAAACATTTAAGTTTTAATATTGATATCTAAATAGTACGTTTATATTTTAAACTCGAAGGATTTGTTTTTTTAGAAAAAAAATGTATTATTTTTAAAAGCTAATAATAAACGTATGAAAGTGAAAAGTTGAAGTAATATAAAGGAATATGGAGTTTTAAAAATCATGAAAATAATATTCTTTTACTTTTTTGAATTATTTTCATTGCTGTTAATAGCAATTCTTCATTTTCCTCAAGTTCACAATTATATTTTGATTTGCTCAATATGTTTATTAGTAGAATTAGTATATTCTAAGAAGCTATAGGTTTATAGTAATTTAAATTGAAATAAATATGTGTAGTTCAAATGTGTTCTCTTTCATTGTAATTCTTAAGAACACAATGTTTTCGTTGTTATGTAGCTCACAACCTGGTTTTGGGAGAAAAATTAGGGCTGTCAATAAGCGTTTTATTTTAGGGAGATAACAGTCTCAGAAATTTGCTATCTATTACTTTATATTTTTGAAATCACTACATGTTTAAATTTATTTATATGTTTTGAATCTCTGGATTTTTGTTTTTTTTTTTTAATTATTTACATGCTTTTGATAGCTTTGTGCTCGTGTTTTTTTTCTAATTTCATATATTTTTCATTTATTCAAAAACAAAGCCATTCACATAGCGTGGTCAATGTTTGTTTTCCATTGCTAGAACTTGGCGCTAAATATTTTCCAAAGTGTAAGAATTTGTTCGTCCAATTATCTTTTACCATATCCGGAAGACAATGGCATTCTAAAACGTATTTGTTTATCTTGTCTCTTTACCACATAAAAAAAATTAAGCCATATTCTTTTCGCCTCAATAATATTCTCATAGACAATTTTGAAGTGTAAAAGCTCCGTACACCTTTAGGTAAATTTTCGAATTCTCGTTAAATATGACATAAAAAGTCTAACAATAGTTAAATTTTCTGTTTATAAACTACTACTTTAATTCTGGTTTGCTCAACTTCTAATCAAAATTTAAATACAAAATGTTAAAAACAATGGCATTAACAGAAACGATAAACACCGAAATATAATAATTTTAGTTTTTTGTCTTATCTCATCCCAACTGAAACTTTTAGAAGCATACACAGGAAAATAATAGTGATGGAACTTATACCTTTACACCCGATTCATTTTCACAAAATCCTACCAAACCTGAATATATTCAAAATTGATTAATTCTAAAAGACTCTCACCGTAACACAAAATTAAATATTTGGAGCTCTTTTGAAACGTTTGGTTTTTATTCAAACCTACTTCAATAGGAAATTGTCTACTTCAAAAAAGTAAGTCATTAATAATAATCTACATTTTACGTTTTTAGTAAACATATTATTATTTAATTATTTAACTAATAACACACAGATCCAAAATAACAATACTACGAAAATTTAAAAAAAAATAATTATAATAACAAGTTTATAAACTAAAAAACTAAATTAGTTTTCAGTATACAATAGTATATGTAATGTTTTCAGAACGTACTTAGCGGTCCGCCAGCCCCGGCGAAGAACTTGGCGTTCAACTGAAGTCTTCAAGAAGGCAGTCTGCCGGCGCATGCGCATAACTAAGTCCAGTTCGCATCGTGCATAGTGATTTTCACATATAGTGATTCCACTAAATTAAAGTGACCAGACGTTTCGTTTTCAACGGGACTCCCGTTTTTCAGGCATGTGTACCGTTATCCCGTTTATCCTCTTGGGGACGCTTATTTTCCCGTTTTGGTAGAATAGTAACAAACATATTATTTCTTCAATATTTTTTAAAATTATTTTATAAATATTGAATCCATTAAACACTAAATGAAAGGTCTCTTATTAGGTCTAATATTAGGATTTAATGGTACAAACAATTCTGATACATTTAATTGTACTATGGCGTAGCTTGCTGCCATGGCAGTGATGCCAACATTAATTCCAACTGCAACAGCTCCCGTCGAACCGTCGCGTCGCTTCAACTTGGTATTGTTCCTTTTTGATTTCTTAGAAATCTGGTCATCTTATACTATACTAACACTATTCCACTTACTGTAAAGTCTTTCCTCAAAATATTATTCACTGCTTTCGTCTTTAAACGTAATAATAATTTTGTTTAAACCAAATCTGAACACTACACCAAAAAATAGCATTTTTATCAATAGTGAATTTTTCTACAATTTATTTCAATAAAGCATAAATAGCCCTATATATTCACAGCAAACTGTGCTGACTTTATATTAACACACTCTAACCACAGTAATTTTTCTTCAATTCCTTTCATTAGTTCTCACTCCCCTTGTTATAGCTGGTTCAAATTTTCAATCCTTAATCAAAAACTCTCTATTCATCCACTCAAGTTCAAATTCATTTTTTAAACTTATAGTGGATTACACTTGATGTTAATACAGTTTTAAAATCCTAATTCATTCATTAAATTTAATGAATTAATGTTAGTTTTATATGGGAGAAAAACTTATCACAAAAGGTGTGGAAAATAGTTATTTCGTTTCATTTGGCTTAAAACAAGTGAAAGCGTATGACGTCATAAAATCAGCTGATTTTATGTTTCAGGATATGTGATTTAACCAATAGGTTATGTTACTTTATTTATATTAATTGTTATTATTAATAAAAAGTAACTAAAATAAATTTTGTAGGAAATTACTTTAAGAGGTTTTAATTTATATTACTTAATTAATATTATTATGTTCATTTCAAATGAAAATCAACCATCCTTAAAGGAAACCTAATCATAATGTATTTTGTGTAATGTTTTTTTCTTTTTTATGTTGCCTCTGAGGGTGGTTGTTTTGTAACTGAACTGTACATAACGTTAAAAAACATTATTGTGGTTTTAGATTATGAGTAATGGTACTATATACCTTAATTAGACGCCAAGTTATAATAAATTTATAATATAGAATAACATTTTTAAGTTTGTTTTTCTTTAATAATTTCGTTTTTATTTTCAGAAATAAATATATAAACTGTTGAAGCAATCGCTATAACATTCAAATAAAACAATATTTTGTAAAACTTACCTGTAGCAAGTCCTTGTGAGCTTCCGCTGTTCTGCTTCGCCGTTCCCGCTTGAGCCAGTTGCAGATTCTCACATCTTAAATCCGTAATATTGTTACAGGTTCCTGGCACACACACCACCTGACTTAATGTAACTTTACCGTTAAACACAGATTTATTCCCAACATGAATACCCGAAGACTCCCTTATAACGATTTCTTCACAGACAAACGCTTTCACTTGTTTGTTTGGCAAAATGCCACTAACAGATGATTGAGAAAGGTTGTCACGTGACATTCGCTTTGGCTCGTTGCCCTGCAACTTCACGAAGCATGACCTCCGCCAAGACGAAAACATGTACTGATAACCAGTCTGGGTAAAGCCGAGTCGAGGAACTGGAGGGGATAGTTGCCCGCTACAGGCTTCAGACGATTGGTTATGCATTAGCTTCAACGAAGGTCGGGTTTCTCCAGCTTCTAACAAAGCAAGCAAATTTCCAGCGATCTCCCACTCCTCGCGAAAGCTATACTACCGTTCATTAAAAATCAATATTTCCGCTTAGTAGTTAGTCCGCAACTACATAATACACTAACGCTCGTTTACTTGGATTTCCGTTAATGTTTTATTTAATTCTAGATTATTGTAATTTCAATTATAGTTTTATTTTACATTTAATTTTCTTAAAGGTTAGATTCCGTTATCCAGGAGCAGCTTAAGAAATTATTTTTTGGATAGGCACAGTTTAGGGGAGTCGTGACTACCAGGGGAGGCCAGCCCATTCTCCCAAAAATTGTTTAAAATTTAAATGATGTTTGAGGGTATTTTTACTTTCAGGAAAAATAGATATAATAAGCTAATCATAAGGGCGATTATTTGCTATTTTATGTGTTCTTGGTGCATTCTAAATTTCACTATACAATAAGCATTTCTTTCATCTCAGATATATATCATTTACCTTAAATTAATAATAATAAATTATTAATATTTTAAATTACTGACAATTAAGAAGGATTTTTAACAAATAAATATAAAAAAGTTGGGTGGCCCTGGGGCTACCCACTGGATCCATCAAGCTTTTATCTACCCCACAACTATAATATAGACTAGTTACATTATAATGTAGCTAAAAAGTATACGGTTTGGTCAGGTTTAGCTAGAAAAAATAACAAGCCCTGAACTAACCGGTTGCTGAAGTAGCCTCCATTTTTCTTGGAAGTACTTACTTGATACGCATACTCGTACATGGTTAGCTTGTTTTAGGAAACTTAGATATTTTTTTTTAAAAATTTCAAACCTAACCCGATAGGTTTTAGTTATATCGTAATACAGTATAACCAAATATCATTGAAGAGGAGAAATATAGATTTTTAAAATTAAATACAAACAGGCTTTACCAATTTGAGTGTTTGATAAATGAATAATTTTAAAACACATTTTTAGAAAGTAGAATTTTAAACTTTTTTCTCTGTTTTAGCAAACTGTTTATGGTAAAAAAACCGTTGAAGCAGTTCTTGAATAAAAAGTTGTATTAGAATAACAAAATGAAAATTATGCAAAATAATCATACGTAAATTTCAAAATATAAAATCTTATGTATATTAAGTTATTGTAACTTTTCAACTTATACGTTTTTTAAACTTGTTTCACTTAATAGGTTGTAATTTTTAAAACTGTTTAATGTTTAACATCCTATATTTGGTATGTCTTAATTTTCAGTTTTATTTAATTAGGTTTGCAGGGGCCAATTGACTTTTCGTAACCTTTAAGTAGCTTATTTCGCTATTCCCAAAATAAGAAACCAAGTAGGTTATAGGCCTAGTCTACTTTTAGTTCTCAAAAGCGAAAATCGTATTCAGTTTCAAAAATTGTATACCTTGAGCTTTAAAAAAAATGTAATAACCCCTACCGATAAATCCTTACTTACTTACTTACTAGCCAACGCCCACCCTCGGCAGTTGAGCCATTTGGCGACGCGCTGACCAGTAGAGACGGGCCTCCCTGAAGATGGAACTGCAGTAATCCTGGGCCCGGTCTAGGGCTGTGCAATCATTAAGGTGTTCGGCATTCATAAGTTCACCACCACACAGCAGACACTCCGGGGTCGGTAGCACATGAATGCGGTCGAGGTGCGCAGCAAGGTAATCATGACCGGTCTTCAATCTTCAACGCTACAAGATCGGGGCAAGATTCGGTCAATTGGTCCACCCGTTACAAGACTTTCCCACCGTTTTCCTGCTGAGAGCTCCCTCAATCGACCACGATTATATTTTTTGGTGGACGTCTTTATTAGGGATCTGGAGGAATGTAGTGAACTCAGATGCTCAGGCTGGGAGAGGCTTGTTCCCTGCTTTGCTAGTTGATCAGTCTTTTCATTGCCAGTGATGTTTACATGGCTCGGGATCCACTGGAAATTAAGTACCCACCCGGCATTTATGAGAGCATTTAGTTTTCTTCTACATTCTATGGTTCTACTACAATCGGCCCGTGAGTTCCCAGAGAGATTCATGATGGCGGTCTTAGAGTCAACAAGGAAAACGGCCCTACCCGGAGCAGTCAGGTTCTCAAGTTCTATTGCTGCACCATATATGGCAGCTACCTCATCGTCATAGTTGCTAAGGTGGGCCTCGACAGCAGAAATTCCCTCAAAATATGAGCACTAGTATGCAGCACCTGTTTTGCCTGATCCAGGTATGGATGATCCAGCTGTGTAAATTTGGAGCCATTCTGGTGCAAGGTATTTTTCATTGATAGTTCGGAGGGCTGCACTTCTAAGCTCCTGATCCGAAGATGCATGCTTCGGCAAGTGGTGATCTGTCAGTAAGAGCTCTGCCTCAGGGAGCTCCTGGAAGCAGTCCTGAAAAGCAGTAAGTGGAGCTGATTCTCCGGGAGTGACGCCATAGTTTTTATAAAGATCCTGGTAACAGACAAGGGGTGTTCGCTGGGATTTTAGTCTATCTGTGGGCTTAAGGTACTCGTCCCAAGATTTGTTTGTTCGTTTAAATCGTTCCCAAAAACATAGGGCTAACATCTCCTTGCGTATTTGCAGTGGTTCAATCTCAGTTTGATCCTCCTTGCTTTTTGTAATTTTTGTTTTCTATTTCGACAACAGTTATATAATAAGATGAAGAGTCCACTACGCCTAGTGCACTCAAAGGCCAAATATTACTACAATTATAAAAACTGTAAGCCTCGAAAAAACTAAATTAACCTTGCCAGTGTACTCAGTCAGGAAAAAACAAAAATACACATGTGTATAGGTAAAGATGCAATCTTCGCTCCCAAAGGTTCCACTAACGCTCACAAATTGTCTTTCTTAAATTTAAACTTCCTACAGTGTCTTCATAGATAAAAAGGTATTTTTTGATTTTTTTTGAGAGAAAACCCTATTTTTCCCCTGATCGATTAGGTGCAAAAAGAAAGTAATATAAAAATAAATAGAATAGAAAATACAAATAATAAAAAATAAACAAATAAAATAAAACACGTTAGCTCTAAACATTAGATCCACGCTCTATACATATGTTTGTATTACAATAAAGCAGCAAATGATATATTACTTTGAAAAAAAAATTTAAAGAACATCGGCTTTACTTTAAAAATAAAAAGAAAGGTAAGTAGCCTATATAGTAGCCATGGAGGTACAGATCCACAAGTACTAAAATGATTAGAGCAGGGACAATTAAAATAAAAAGAAAGGTAAGTAGCCTATATAGTAGCCATGGAGGTACAGATCCACAAGTACTAAAACGATTAGAGTAGGGACAATTAAAATAAAAAGAAAAGTAAGTAGCCTATATAGTAGCCATGGAGGTACAGATCCACAAGTACTAAAATGATTAGAGTAGGGACAATTAAAATAAAAAGAAAGGTAAGTAGCCTATATAGTAGCCATGGAGGTACCGATCCACAAGTACTAAAATGATTAGAGTAGGGACAATTAAAATAAAAAGAAAGGTAAGTAGCCTATATAGTAGCCATGGAGGTACCGATCCACAAGTACTAAAATGATTAGAGTAGGGACAATTAAAATTTCACGTGAGCATTTTAGATAACAAAGTTTTTTTGCTTTTTTAGCAAAAACATATAGCTATTTTCCAGTTGAATTTGAGAAAAAATAAGAAATATTAAGATAAATAAAAATTTTATTTATTGAAATTAGCTTTATGCATTACTATTATGCAATACTGTGTTACAAAAAATCAGAAAATAATATATTACTTTGAAAACAAATTTTTAAAGGAGAAACTCGGCGTTACTTAGAAAGAAAAATAGTTAGCCTAGTAGCCATGGAGATACCTATCCACAAATACTAAGGGATTAGAGTAGAGACATTTAAAATTTCACGTAAGCATTTTAGATAAAAGAATATTTTTTGGCTTTTTGAGCAAAAACATATAGCTGATCAATTTGGAAAAAATGAAAGAAATATTAAAATAAATAAAAATTTGTTTTTGAAATTAGTTCTAAGCATTTCTGTATTACATAAAAGCCTATTATGATATATTACTTTTAGAAAAGTTTTAAAGAACATCGGCCTTAGGCATATATGAATTTTTCTTTTGCCCTCAACTGGTTGTCATCGAAACCTCCACTGTATAACATTAAATTGTTGCCATGGTTACCACACAATATCATAAGTAATGCTCTAGGATTAAAAATTAATGAAGAGAATAAATTAGACAAACAAACTGAATTAACGGTAGCTAACCTTGCTTCACAACCGGACAATGCAAAAGGAGAGCGAAAAGAAACTGCAGTACAAAGCAAGCGACGAAAAAAGAAAGCGTATAAATAGTAGCAAACATAAATAGTCTAACACCTTACATAGAACTGAAAATGGAAAATTGCAAGGAAATTCGCTTCCTATTTTGCCACTTAATATTGTTATTCAGACATATGTATATCCTTATTAATATTAATTGTAATTATAAAATAAAAAGAAACTAAAACAAAATTTTTCTTTATTGACTTGAGTAGGAATTGAATCAATTTTTTTTATATTGCTTGTTTAAAGTTGAACTTCTCATGACGCAGTAATTAAAAACCTTTAAATGTAAATCAATTGGTAGGACTTGATTTCATTATATTGTAATTATAACGAAAAACAGTAATAATAACAATATAGCGTTTATAAGGGCGCAATGGTCTTCTTATATTGCTCTATCGAAAATTTCCGAAAGCTGAACATGGCTGTAGGTTGAGACAAACAGCAGCTCTGATCTTCACTTTGAGGTTATTTCAAGGATATGCTTAAATCATTTTCAATGTACTTATACTTGGCATAGGTATATTTAGTTAAATTATTAAATTATTATTTGAAAACGTATGATTTCACTCTATATAGCAGTGGTTTTTCTTTTGTTACTCGCTATATTGTACACAAGTTGATAATTTGTTAATAATTTAAGGAAATTTATATTAAGTAATTTACCAGGGTTTATTTAGTAAATATTATTTAACGTCACACTTCTATGGGCATTTACATGACTGTCACATTGTTAAAAATATTCCAACAGGCACAGTAAGTTTAAAACTCTCAGAGTATTCTAAAGATATTGATAATTAATTTGTCTTATTAGCTTTCATTAAATGCTTAAGTGAAATTTTAAGTAAAAGTATTAAGGTTAATTCTACTATAACCCTTTTAGTATTTGTGGATCGGTACGTTCATGGCCACTAGGCTACCTATTTTTCTTTTCAAAGTAAGCCTACATCTTTGAGAAAAACCTTTCTAGATATCTAAAGTTCTAGATATCTACACTTCGAACATGAACATACTCAGTTCGAATCCGACCTAACCTCCTAGATTTTTATAATTTAATTATTAAATAAACTGTAATATTTGAATAAACTGTAATCACATAAATTCTCATCCACTCATTATAGGTTTAAAAAATGCATTATAGCTTCATTAGATGAATAAACCCGTATTTTATAAACGATTGAAAATTTGTACAACATATATATAAGGAAAGTGTGAACTAAGGAATCGAATAAAACCAATATAAATAAATAATATGAATTATTTGGTTGGATAGTGACGTCATAACGTCCTTCCGTTTTCCATCGCTTTACCTTCCACACACAAAGCTACTCCTGTAGAGATAATTTGCAGAAAACTTAGCAGTAGCCTTTAATTCAGATTCGGTCTCGAAGTATTTAAACTGACACTTGTTTGTAACACAACTAACTCTTACTTTAACAAATTACTAAATACCATAAAACTTACTAAATCGAATATTGGTTTTACTCTTTTTTTTAAATTTCGAAGTTCTTAAAATAAATTAACTTAAAACTGTTCATTATATTTTAATTTGTTTATTTCTGTTTGTGTTTATTTCTTCATCTATATTTGTTCACTCACATTACAAGGTAATGACTCATTAAATTGCTGCCAAGTAGATACGATTCTATAAACATTTTGTCCTGGACTCTGTGTGCCCTTTAATTGACACTGGCAATAGAGTTTAAAACTTGGATGGATTTTCAACAAATTCACGCCCACTTTAATCAGTGACTTTACCGCTGATACTTGTTCGTTTGTCGGCATTTGAATTGTAAAATTTCCAATAATAGCAATGCCTATGCTTACTCTATTATGCCTAGGCGTGTGTGCACCGGCTTTATCCCAGCCGCGACCAATGAACACTGAGCCATTTCCCCCAACCAGAAACTGATAAGCTATATCAGAGTATTTCAATTCGGTCATGTGATAATGTTGAATGCTTTGAACAAGTTTGCTGCACTCAGTTATTCCTATGCAGATAGCTGTAGCCGTGTGGGCAATAATAACTTCTCTGGCCGGCAATGCTAGGTCTCGCACAGGTCCAGAAATTTGGGCATTCCAATTTGATCGATTCACAAACGTAACTGAATTAACTGGAGGTGATTCTGTAACAAAAAAAGCCTCTAATTAACGCTTACATAAACAACAAGACAGTGATTGTATTTTTGGTAGTTTTTTTTGTATGTGTGCGTCTATGTATATGTGTCTATGTATATGTAAGTAGGCCTTATGTTTTGTGTGCGCGCTGTATGTGTGTGTGTGTGTTTGTGTGAATGCGCGCTGTGTGTGTGTGTGTCCGAATGTGCGTTGTATGTGTGTGTGTGTGTGTGTGTGTGTGTGTGTGTGTGTGTTGTGTTATGTGTGTATGTGTTAGAACCAAAACTATTTACTTTCATAAAGTGGCAACACTGTTTTTTCTTAGGGGTTAGTGACCTTTACAATGGCATGCAGTATGACCGGGGCCTACTGCATGCTGTAGCTATGAGATTAGAAATTCCTGGGCAATATGTCTTTCACCATCATAGTGAATTAACCGATTTTTGTTTTAGTAACTGCAGTGTTCCTGACACTGGATTTTCGTTTCCAAAATGTTAATTTAGACATCCAACCTGTGACAAAGAGTGATAAATTCACCTAGTCATCTGTGACGGAGAGAGCAATTCTTCTCAAAACATTTAATGATTATTTTAGTATAGTAAGGAATGCTAGTGATATTATTTAACTGAGTTTATATTTAAATTACATTGTAAACAATATTTAATTGTAGTCAAGTTTTTATTTTCAAATTAGTTTTTAAAACAAATTATTGACTGAAATTAACATATTCTGTACACCTTTATTGCGGCTTATTCGAGTTTTTAAAGCGAACACCTGGATCAAAGTATCATAAAAGTCTTCTCCAGTTCTGATTTTTTCCAAGAGCTCCTCTTCAGTATTGCAATGAGAAGATTATCATCTGCTCTTCTCTTTCTGTAGATCACGCGTATGTGTGTATTCTTTTGGGTGCCAGAAACCTACCTCTAACTACGCAGTAGTTGCCTGTATCGTGCGGATGAGCTAAGGGAAATACTTCATTAAAAGCATTTTTTTAAACCTCACAGGTTTTTTGTCTTTGGAAGTAGCAGTTCTATATACTACACTCAGTTCATTTTTAGGTCCTTGCTGGTGAATAATATTTTCTGGCAATAAGTTGTCAGGGAAAGTTTTAGAAAAAGCTTTACACTTTCGTTGATTTAAAAGTTCAAAAACTCCAAATTTCCTAACAAGGACGTTCTTCTCTTAAGCATTTGTTTCTTTTAAAGATTGTCAATAATTTCGTAATTAAATCTCCCAATAGATGTTACTAGACGTAACCAATCCCGACTCCCGACGAAAAGCGGCGAAAGCGGAGTGTCAACACTGCGCACACTGAGAGATGAGTCGGTGGTGGGAGTGGGACCAAGGCAGTTCACAGTGCCGCGGTACTAAATCAGACGCACTGACAACAGAGAATCCTCGCTCATTGGAACTTTCCATTTTTCTTTCAACGCATTATGAAATGTTTTTCATCCCTTTTGAGTTTTATGTCCTTTTCTTTAAAAATATAATATTTAATTTAACAAATTTTGGTTGGTCAACGGTGGATCTATAGATGACCGCCCCCTCGCCACTGTATACAACCATCTATGTATTATGTAATCGCCTTCTATTACTGTCCCTATAATCTGGAAGATCGACCAACGAAGGTTATCAGTTATAAGATGAGATTGATGATGGAATTCGGTCAAATGATCGAGACGGTATTCAGGAGTGTCACATAACTAAGGATGCCTGCGGTACTAACCTTCATATATAGGTAGAGAATGTTTTCAGCTGGCTGTAGTTTGTTGAATGGTCGGAATCAGAATAACCTCTGGAGCACATACGTCATTTAATGTCCCAGCTTACAAACAAAGGAAAAACGGTAAGACCATCTGACATATGGATAGTATTTCGCGTTCTAGTTTCCAGCCATCATCTGTCCTGCAAGAGGATTAATTATATACCTAGAGGGGTAACCCTTCTATAGCGGCATAGTTTAGAGCTATCACCTCTTAAGCAAAAGGATTATTATCACACCTAGCGTGGTATAACATCTATAGTGGTATAAGTTCCAGCCATCACATGTCCTGCAAGAGAATCAATCCTATACCTAGAGGGGTAACCTTTCTATAGCGGCATAGTTTAGAGCTATCACCTGTCCTGCAAGAGGATTAATCCTATACCTAGAGGGGTAACCTTTCTATAGCGGCATAGTTTAGAGCTATCACCTGTCCTGCAAGAGGATTAATCCTATACCTAGAGGGGTAACCTTTCTATAGCGGCATAGTTTAGAGCTATCACATGTCCTGCAAGAGAATCAATCCTATACCTAGAGGGGTAACCTTTCTATAGCAGCATAGTTTAGAGCTATCACCTGTCCTGCAAGAGGATTAATCCTATACCTAGAGGGGTAACCTTTCTATAGCGGCATAGTTTAGAGCTATCACATGTCCTGCAAGAGAATCAATCCTATACCTAGAGGGGTAACCTTTCTATAGCAGCATAGTTTAGAGCTATCACCTGTCCTGCAAGAGGATTAATCCTATACCTTGAGGGGTAACCCTTCTATAGCTTTAGTTTAGAGCTATCACCTGTCCTGCAAGAGGATTAATCCTATACCTAGAGGGGTAACCTTTCTATAGCGGCATAGTTTAGAGCTATCACATGTCCTGCAAGAGAATCAATCCTATACCTAGAGGGGTAACCTTTCTATAGCGGCATAGTTTAGAGCTATCACCTGTCCTGCAAGAGGATTAATCCTATACCTAGAGGGGTAACATTTCTATTGCGGCATAGTTTAGAGCTATCACCTCTTATGCAAGAGGATTAATTATATACCTAGAGGGGTAACCCTTCTATAGCGGCATAGTTTAGAGCTATCACCTCTTAAGCAAAAGGATTATTATCACACCTAGCGTGGTATAACATCTATAGTGGTATAAGTTCCAGCCATCACATGTCCTGCAAGAGAATCAATCCTATACCTAGAGGGGTAACCTTTCTATAGCGGCATAGTTTAGAGCTATCACCTGTCCTGCAAGAGGATTAATCCTATACCTAGAGGGGTAACATTTCTATTGCGGCATAGTTTAGAGCTATCACCTCTTATGCAAGAGGATTAATTATATACCTAGAGGGGTAACCCTTCTATAGCGGCATAGTTTAGAGCTATCACCTCTTAAGCAAAAGGATTATTATCACACCTAGCGTGGTATAACATCTATAGTGGTATAAGTTCCAGCCATCACATGTCCTGCAAGAGAATCAATCCTATACCTAGAGGGGTAACCTTTCTATAGCGGCATAGTTTAGAGGTATCACCTGTCCTGCAAGAGGATTAATCCTATACCTAGAGGGGTAACATTTCTATTGCGGCATAGTTTAGAGCTATCACCTGTCCTGCAAGAGGATTAATCCAATACCTAGAGGGGTAACCTTTCTATAGCGGCATAGTTTAGAGATATCACCTGTCCTGCAAGAGGACTAATCCTACTCCTAGCGGGGTATAGCTTCTATAGCGGCATAGTTTAGAGCTACCACCTGTCCTGCAAGAGGACTAATCCTACTCCTAGCAGGGTATAGCTTCTATAGCGGCATAGTTTAGAGCTACCACCTCTTATGCAAGAGGATTAATTTCACACCTAGCGTAGTATAACTTCTATAGCGGTATAGTTTAGAGCTATCACCTCTTATGCAAGAGGATTAATTTCACACCTAGCGTGAAATAACTTCTATAGCGGTATAAGTTCCAGCCATCACCTGTCCTGCAAGAGGATTAATCCTATAGCTAGAGGTGTAACCTTTCTATAGCGGCATAGTTTAGAGCTATCACCTGTCCTGCAAGAGGACTAATCCTACTCCTAGCGGGGTATAGCTTCTATAGCGGCATAGTTTAGAGCTACCACCTCTTTATGCAAGAGGATTAATCCTACTCCTAACGGGGTATAGCTTCTATAGCGGCATAGTTTAGAGCTATCACCTGTCCTGCAAGAGGACTGATCCTACTCCTAGCGGGGTATAGCTTATATAGCGGCATAGTTTAGAGCTATCACCTGTCCTGCAAGAGAACTAATCCTACTCCTAGCGGGGTATAGCTTCTATAGCGGCATAGTTTAGAGCTACCACCTCTTATGAAAGAGGATTAATTTCACATCTAGCGTGGTATAACTTCTATAGCGGCATAGTTTAGAGCTACCACCTCTTATGAAAGAGGATTAATTTCACACCTAGCGTGGTGTAACTTCTATAGCGGTATAGTTTAGAGCTATCGCCTCTTATGCAAGAGGATTAATTTCACACCTAGCGTGGAATAACTCCTATAGCGGTATACGTTCCGGTCATCACCTGTCCTGCAAGAGGATTAATCCTATACCTAGAGGGGTAACCCTTCTATAGCGGCATAGTTTAGAGCTATTACCTATCCTGCAAGAGGATTAATCCTATACCTAAAGGGGTAACCCTTCTATAGCGGCATAGTTTAGAGCTATCACCTGTCCTGCAAGAGAATTAATCCTACAGCTAGAGGGGTAACCTTTCTATAGCGGCATAGTTTAAAGCTATCACGTGTCCTGCAAGAGGATTAATCCTATACCTAGAGGGGTAACCTTTCCATAGCGGCATAGTTTAGAGCTATCACCTGTCCTGCAAGAGGATTAATCCTATACCTAGAGGGGTAACCTTTCTATAGCACCATAGTTTAGAGCTATCACCTGTCCTGCAAGAGGATTAATCCTATACCTTGAGGGGTAACCCTTCTATAGCTTTAGTTTAGAGCTATCACCTGTCCTGCGAGAGGATTAATCCTATACCTAGAGGGGTAAACTTTCTATAGCAGCATAGTTTAGAGCTATCACCTGTCCTGCAAGAGGATTAATCCTATACCTAGAGGGGTAACCTTTCTATAGCAGCATAGTTTAGAGCTATCACCTGTCCTGCAAGAGGATTAATCCTATACCTTGAGGGGTAACCCTTCTATAGCTTTAGTTTAGAGCTATCACCTGTCCTGCGAGAGGATTAATCCTATAGCTAGAGGTGTAACCTTTCTGTAGCGGCATAGTTTAGAGCTACCACCTCTTTATGCAAGAGGATTATTCCTACTCCTAGCGGGGTATAGCTTCTATAACGGCATAGTTTAGAGCTACCACCTGTCCTGCAAGAGGACTAATCCTAATCCTAGTGGGGTATAGCTTCTATAGCTACATAGTTTAGAGCTATCACCTGTCCTGCAAGAGGACTAATCCTACTCCTAGCGGGGTATAGCTTCTATAGCGGCATATTTTAGAGCTACCACCTCTTCATGCAAGAGGATTAATCCTACTCCTAGCAGGGTATAGCTTCTATAGCAACATAGTTTAGAGCTATCACCTGTCCTGCAAGAGGACTAATCCTACTCCTAGCGGGGTATAGCTTCTATAGCGGCATAGTTTAGAGCTACCACCTCCTATGCAAGAGGATTATTTCACACCTAGCGTGGTATAAGTTCTATAGCGGTATAGTTTAGAGCTATCACCTCTTATGCAAGAGGACTAATTTCACACCTAGCGTGGTATAACTTCTATAGCGGTATAAGTTCCAGCCATCACCTGTCCTGCAAGAGGATTAATCCTATACCTAGAGGGGTAACCCTTCTATAGTGGCATAGTTTAGAGCTATCACCTCTTATGCAAGAAGATTAATTTCACACCTAGCGTGGTATACCTTCTATAGCGGTATAGTTTAGAGCTATCGCCTCTTATGCAAGAATATTAATGTCACACCTAGCGTGGAATAACTTCTATAGCAGTATAAGTTCCAGCCATCACCTGTCCTGCAAGAGGATTAATCCTATAGCTAGAGGTGTAACCCTTCTATAGCGGCATAGTTTAGAGCTATCACCTATCCTGCAAGAGGATTAATCCTATACCTAGAGGGGTAACCCTTCTATAGCGGCATAGTTTAGAGCTATCACCTCTTATGCAAGAGGATTAATTTCACACCTAGCGAGGTATACCTTCTATAACGGTATAGTTTAGAGCTATCGCCTCTTTTGCAAGAGGATTAATTTCACACCTAGCGTGGAATAACGTCTATAGCGGTATAAGTTCCAGCGATCACCTGTCCTGCAAGAGGATTAATCCTATATCTAAAGGGGTAACCCTTCTATAGCGGCATAGTTTAGAGCTATCACTTGTCCTGCAAGAGGATTAATCCTATAGCTAGAGGGGTAACCTTTCTATAGCGGCATAGTTTAAAGCTATCACCTCTTATGCAAGAGGACTAATTTCACACCTAGCGTGGTATAACTTCTATAGCGGTATAAGTTCCAGCCATCACCTGTCCTGCAAGAGGATTAATCCTATACCTAGAGGGGTAACCCTTCTATAGTGGCATAGTTTAGAGCTATCACCTGTCCTGCAAGAGGATTAATCCTATACCTAGAGGGGTAACCTTTCTATAGCGGCATAGTTTAGAGCTATCACCTATCCTGCAAGAGGATTAATCCTATACCTAGAGGGGTAACCCTTCTATAGTGGCATAGTTTAGAGCTATCACCTGTCCTGCAAGAGGATTAATCCTATACCTAGAGGGGTAACCTTTCTATAGCGGCATAGTTTAGAGCTATCACATGTCCTGCAAGAGAATCAATCCTATACCTAGAGGGGTAACCTTTCTATAGCAGCATAGTTTAGAGCTATCACCTGTCCTGCAAGAGGATTAATCCTATACCTTGAGGGGTAACCCTTCTATAGCTTTAGTTTAGAGCTATCACCTGTCCTGCAAGAGGATTAATCCTATACCTAGAGGGGTAACCCTTCTATAGTGGCATAGTTTAGAGCTATCACATGTCCTGCAAGAGAATCAATCCTATACCTAGAGGGGTAACCTTTCTATAGCAGCATAGTTTAGAGCTATCACCTGTCCTGCAAGAGGATTAATCCTATACCTTGAGGGGTAACCCTTCTATAGCTTTAGTTTAGAGCTATCACCTGTCCTGCAAGAGGATTAATCCTATACCTAGAGGGGTAACCTTTCTATAGCGGCATAGTTTAGAGCTATCACATGTCCTGCAAGAGAATCAATCCTATACCTAGAGGGGTAACCTTTCTATAGCGGCATAGTTTAGAGCTATCACCTGTCCTGCAAGAGGATTAATCCTATACCTAGAGGGGTAACATTTCTATTGCGGCATAGTTTAGAGCTATCACCTCTTATGCAAGAGGATTAATTATATACCTAGAGGGGTAACCCTTCTATAGCGGCATAGTTTAGAGCTATCACCTCTTAAGCAAAAGGATTATTATCACACCTAGCGTGGTATAACATCTATAGTGGTATAAGTTCCAGCCATCACATGTCCTGCAAGAGAATCAATCCTATACCTAGAGGGGTAACCTTTCTATAGCGGCATAGTTTAGAGCTATCACCTGTCCTGCAAGAGGATTAATCCTATACCTAGAGGGGTAACATTTCTATTGCGGCATAGTTTAGAGCTATCACCTCTTATGCAAGAGGATTAATTATATACCTAGAGGGGTAACCCTTCTATAGCGGCATAGTTTAGAGCTATCACCTCTTAAGCAAAAGGATTATTATCACACCTAGCGTGGTATAACATCTATAGTGGTATAAGTTCCAGCCATCACATGTCCTGCAAGAGAATCAATCCTATACCTAGAGGGGTAACCTTTCTATAGCGGCATAGTTTAGAGGTATCACCTGTCCTGCAAGAGGATTAATCCTATACCTAGAGGGGTAACATTTCTATTGCGGCATAGTTTAGAGCTATCACCTGTCCTGCAAGAGGATTAATCCAATACCTAGAGGGGTAACCTTTCTATAGCGGCATAGTTTAGAGATATCACCTGTCCTGCAAGAGGACTAATCCTACTCCTAGCGGGGTATAGCTTCTATAGCGGCATAGTTTAGAGCTACCACCTGTCCTGCAAGAGGACTAATCCTACTCCTAGCAGGGTATAGCTTCTATAGCGGCATAGTTTAGAGCTACCACCTCTTATGCAAGAGGATTAATTTCACACCTAGCGTAGTATAACTTCTATAGCGGTATAGTTTAGAGCTATCACCTCTTATGCAAGAGGATTAATTTCACACCTAGCGTGAAATAACTTCTATAGCGGTATAAGTTCCAGCCATCACCTGTCCTGCAAGAGGATTAATCCTATAGCTAGAGGTGTAACCTTTCTATAGCGGCATAGTTTAGAGCTATCACCTGTCCTGCAAGAGGACTAATCCTACTCCTAGCGGGGTATAGCTTCTATAGCGGCATAGTTTAGAGCTACCACCTCTTTATGCAAGAGGATTAATCCTACTCCTAACGGGGTATAGCTTCTATAGCGGCATAGTTTAGAGCTATCACCTGTCCTGCAAGAGGACTGATCCTACTCCTAGCGGGGTATAGCTTATATAGCGGCATAGTTTAGAGCTATCACCTGTCCTGCAAGAGAACTAATCCTACTCCTAGCGGGGTATAGCTTCTATAGCGGCATAGTTTAGAGCTACCACCTCTTATGAAAGAGGATTAATTTCACATCTAGCGTGGTATAACTTCTATAGCGGCATAGTTTAGAGCTACCACCTCTTATGAAAGAGGATTAATTTCACACCTAGCGTGGTGTAACTTCTATAGCGGTATAGTTTAGAGCTATCGCCTCTTATGCAAGAGGATTAATTTCACACCTAGCGTGGAATAACTCCTATAGCGGTATACGTTCCGGTCATCACCTGTCCTGCAAGAGGATTAATCCTATACCTAGAGGGGTAACCCTTCTATAGCGGCATAGTTTAGAGCTATTACCTATCCTGCAAGAGGATTAATCCTATACCTAAAGGGGTAACCCTTCTATAGCGGCATAGTTTAGAGCTATCACCTGTCCTGCAAGAGAATTAATCCTACAGCTAGAGGGGTAACCTTTCTATAGCGGCATAGTTTAAAGCTATCACGTGTCCTGCAAGAGGATTAATCCTATACCTAGAGGGGTAACCTTTCCATAGCGGCATAGTTTAGAGCTATCACCTGTCCTGCAAGAGGATTAATCCTATACCTAGAGGGGTAACCTTTCTATAGCACCATAGTTTAGAGCTATCACCTGTCCTGCAAGAGGATTAATCCTATACCTTGAGGGGTAACCCTTCTATAGCTTTAGTTTAGAGCTATCACCTGTCCTGCGAGAGGATTAATCCTATACCTAGAGGGGTAAACTTTCTATAGCAGCATAGTTTAGAGCTATCACCTGTCCTGCAAGAGGATTAATCCTATACCTAGAGGGGTAACCTTTCTATAGCAGCATAGTTTAGAGCTATCACCTGTCCTGCAAGAGGATTAATCCTATACCTTGAGGGGTAACCCTTCTATAGCTTTAGTTTAGAGCTATCACCTGTCCTGCGAGAGGATTAATCCTATAGCTAGAGGTGTAACCTTTCTGTAGCGGCATAGTTTAGAGCTACCACCTCTTTATGCAAGAGGATTATTCCTACTCCTAGCGGGGTATAGCTTCTATAACGGCATAGTTTAGAGCTACCACCTGTCCTGCAAGAGGACTAATCCTAATCCTAGTGGGGTATAGCTTCTATAGCTACATAGTTTAGAGCTATCACCTGTCCTGCAAGAGGACTAATCCTACTCCTAGCGGGGTATAGCTTCTATAGCGGCATATTTTAGAGCTACCACCTCTTCATGCAAGAGGATTAATCCTACTCCTAGCAGGGTATAGCTTCTATAGCAACATAGTTTAGAGCTATCACCTGTCCTGCAAGAGGACTAATCCTACTCCTAGCGGGGTATAGCTTCTATAGCGGCATAGTTTAGAGCTACCACCTCCTATGCAAGAGGATTATTTCACACCTAGCGTGGTATAAGTTCTATAGCGGTATAGTTTAGAGCTATCACCTCTTATGCAAGAGGACTAATTTCACACCTAGCGTGGTATAACTTCTATAGCGGTATAAGTTCCAGCCATCACCTGTCCTGCAAGAGGATTAATCCTATACCTAGAGGGGTAACCCTTCTATAGTGGCATAGTTTAGAGCTATCACCTCTTATGCAAGAAGATTAATTTCACACCTAGCGTGGTATACCTTCTATAGCGGTATAGTTTAGAGCTATCGCCTCTTATGCAAGAATATTAATGTCACACCTAGCGTGGAATAACTTCTATAGCAGTATAAGTTCCAGCCATCACCTGTCCTGCAAGAGGATTAATCCTATAGCTAGAGGTGTAACCCTTCTATAGCGGCATAGTTTAGAGCTATCACCTATCCTGCAAGAGGATTAATCCTATACCTAGAGGGGTAACCCTTCTATAGCGGCATAGTTTAGAGCTATCACCTCTTATGCAAGAGGATTAATTTCACACCTAGCGCGGAATAACTTCTATAGCGGTATACGTTCCGGTCATCACCTGTCCTGCAAGAGGAATAATCCTATACCTAGAGGGGTAACCCTTCTATAGCGGCATAGTTTAGAGCTATCACCTCTTATGCAAGAGGATTAATTTCACACCTAGCGAGGTATACCTTCTATAACGGTATAGTTTAGAGCTATCGCCTCTTTTGCAAGAGGATTAATTTCACACCTAGCGTGGAATAACGTCTATAGCGGTATAAGTTCCAGCGATCACCTGTCCTGCAAGAGGATTAATCCTATATCTAAAGGGGTAACCCTTCTATAGCGGCATAGTTTAGAGCTATCACTTGTCCTGCAAGAGGATTAATCCTATAGCTAGAGGGGTAACCTTTCTATAGCGGCATAGTTTAAAGCTATCACCTCTTATGCAAGAGGACTAATTTCACACCTAGCGTGGTATAACTTCTATAGCGGTATAAGTTCCAGCCATCACCTGTCCTGCAAGAGGATTAATCCTATACCTAGAGGGGTAACCCTTCTATAGTGGCATAGTTTAGAGCTATCACCTGTCCTGCAAGAGGATTAATCCTATACCTAGAGGGGTAACCTTTCTATAGCGGCATAGTTTAGAGCTATCACCTATCCTGCAAGAGGATTAATCCTATACCTAGAGGGGTAACCCTTCTATAGTGGCATAGTTTAGAGCTATCACCTGTCCTGCAAGAGGATTAATCCTATACCTAGAGGGGTAACCCTTCTATAGTGGCATAGTTTAGAGCTATCACCTGTCCTGCAAGAGGATTAATCCTATACCTAGAGGGGTAACCTTTCTATAGTGGCATAGTTTAGAGCTATCACCTGTCCTGCAAGAGGATTAATCCTATAGCTAGAGGTGTAACCCTTCTATAGCAGCATAGTTTAGAGCTATCACCTGTCCTGCAAGAGGATTAATCCTATACCTAGAGGGGTAACCCTTCTATAGCGGCATAGTTTAGAACTATCACCTGTCCTGCAAGAGGATTAATCCTATAGCTAGAGGTGTAACCCTTCTATAGCGGTATAGTTTAGAGCTATCACCTATCCTGCAAGGGGATTAATCCTATACCTAGAGGGGTAACCCTTCTATAGCGGCATAGTTTAGAGCTATCACCTGTCCTGCAAGAGGATTAATCCTATAGCTAGAGGGGTAACCTTTCTATAGCGGCATAGTTTAGAACTATCACCTGTCCTGCAAGAGGATTAATCCTATAGCTAGAGGTGTAACCCTTCTTTAGCGGTATAGTTTAGAGCTATCACCTATCCTGCAAGGGGATTAATCCTATACCTAGAGGGGTAACCCTTCTATAGCGGCATAGTTTAGAGCTATCACCTGTCCTGCAAGAGGATTAATCCTATACCTAGAGGGGTAACCTTTCTATAGCAGCATAGTTTAGAGCTATCACCTGTCCTGCAAGAGGATTAATCCTATAGCTAGAGGGGTAACCCTTCTATAGTGGCATAGTTTAGAGCTATCACCTGTCCTGCAAGAGGATTAATCCTATACCTAGAGGGGTAACCTTTATATAGCAGCATAGTTTAGAGCTATCACCTATCCTGCAAGAGGATTAATCCTATACCTAGAGGGGTAACCCTTCTATAGCAGCATAGTTTAGAGCTATCACCTGTCCTGCAAGAGGATTAATCCTATAGCTAGAGGGGTAACCCTTCTATAGTGGCATAGTTTAGAGCTATCACCTGTCCTGCAAGAGGATTAATCCTATACCTAGAGGGGTAACCTTTCTATAGCAGCATAGTTTAGAGCTATCACCTGTCCTGCAAGAGGATTAATCCTATACCTAGAGGGGTAACCCTTCTATAGCGGCATAGTTTAGAGCTATCACCTATCCTGCAAGGGGATTAATCCTATACCTAGAGGGGTAACCCTTCTATAGCGGCATAGTTTAGAGCTATCACCTGTCCTGCAAGAGGATTAATCCTATACCTAGAGGGGTAATCCTTCTATAGCGGCATAGTTTAGAGCTATCACCTGTCCTGCAAGAGGATTAATTTGACACCTAGCGTGTATAGGTTCTAGCCTATACTCCTAGGGGTATAGCTTCTATAGTGGCATAGTTTTTTTTTCAACGGCTGTAGTAGTTATTAAAAGGCAAAAACCCTATTCAGTTGATATGTAGAGTATAAATAGGTACAACCACATATTCTGTTGTAATTAAATGTGTAAAATTCGGTGGTATGTTTTATATAAATTTATTGCTCAAAATAATCATAATGTAGGCCTATTTGGAAAACAAATTTTAAATTTCAAACTGCTTTTAAAATTTAATAATTAATAATTGTTCTACAGAATTGTAACTTTTTTATGAGGTATAGAATTAAAACAAACCTGTGTAACAGTTTGTTGTTGTTATTGGCGTCGTCGTCGTCGTCGTCGTCGTCGTCGTCGTTGTTGTTGTTGTTGTTGTTGTTGTTGTGTTTTCGTTAGGTGGTATAACTTTCGCATAAAGTACCACGCCAAACACTACAACCACAGTCCCTAGCAACAACAGGATAATCCAAAAAAAATTCCACTTGCTACATCTTTTCTTTGTACTTTTCACTGAAAAAAAATCAATTTTGTATTTCTTTAAATGTAACTGTAATATTCAGAAAAAATTGTAAATATTGAAAGTACCTTAAGCCCTACTACTTTCTGAAGTCTCTAACACTAACTATAACCTCTAATACTAACTATAACCTCTAATACCAACTATAACCTCTAATACTAACTATAACCTCTAATTCTCACTATAACCTCTAATTTGCACTATAACCTCTAATACTTACTATAACCTCTAATACTAACTATAACCTCTAATACTAACTATAACCTCTAATTCTCACTATAACCTCTAATTCTCACTATAACCTCTAATTTTCACTATAACCTCTAATTCTCACTATAGCCTCAAATACTTATTGTAACCTATACTGTTTAATATAACCGCTAACGCTTAATGTTACATCTAACGCTTACTGTAACTTCTAATGCTTACTATAACCTCGGTTACATACTATAGGCCTAACTTACAATACTTACCTAATACATACCAGAACTTTAATGCATAGGCCTCCTAAGTAGATCTCGCCCTAGACTGGCGCGCCCACCCCTAAACTCGGCCGCTACGTAACCTAGGACTATAGGGGTAGTTTTGGATGATGCTCAAGGTCATCCCGACCTTGACCCCAGACCAAGGGGTGGTTTCGACCACGTTCAGGGGGGTAGGGGGTAGTTTTTCGAAAAAAAAAAAAACAAAATCGGCCGCTACGTAACCTAGGAGTATAGGGGTAGTCTCGGATGATGCGGGCCGACGTCCTGACCCTGACCGTAGCTTTGGGGGTGGTTTCGACCACGTCTAGAGGGGCGGGGGGTAGTTTTTCGAAAAAAATTTTATTTTAACCTAACTCGGCCGCTACGTAACCTAGGACTATAGGGGTAGTTTTGGATGTTGCAGAGGCCTGACGCCGACCCTCACCCAACCCTAAGGGCGGTTTTGACCATGCCTAGAGGGGTGGAAAAAGGAAAAAACTAATTCCAACTAGCTAACCTAAGCCAGCCAAAATGGATCTAACCTAACCTAACCTACGTGTTGGGGGGTGACCTCGGCCACGTTCAGGACCAACACCGGGGGATGCTCCGGGGGTGGATTGGGGGTGGGGGGTAGTTTTCGAAAAAATTTTGGAAAAACGTGCCTTGACCGATAGGGTATGTCTAGAGTGTATTATTGCGTCGGTAGGGGTAGTTTCACCTAGGGGTAGTTTTCACATAAAATACGAAATTGCCGAAAATCGATCGGTTGGATCAACAGACAGTACGGGATACGTGCAGAGGCTCTTTTGGACCACTGCGGGGGCGGATTCACCAAGGGGTAGTTATTACAAAAAATACGAAATTGCCGAAAATCGATCGGTTGGATCAAATGGCCGTATATGGTATGGTTAAAGTCCATCTTGGTGGGCTGTGGGGGTGGTTTCACCTGTTTTTAGATTGCCAAAAATAATCGGTGACCTAGGTAAAAGTCACCCAGGCATCAGTTAAACCCGCCAATATGGTGCACGCACTCGGTTAAAGCCAATCCAAGCCCAGCCACCCAGCAGCTATGCCTTAGGTAAAGCTAACACGGAGCCAGCCCTCGGGTAAAGCCATCACGAGGCCGACCCTTAGGTAAAGTGACCCTGGAATAGCTCCGGTGGTGGGGGTAACCTTTGGAAAGATGTAACGGTTATCTGATGACGTATCAGCGCCCGAGCGAGTCTAGGCAAGTAGTAGGCATACCCTAACTAGAGTGTTCTACCCTAAATAAATTGGCTGATGCAGGGCAAGGGGCAAACCTACAGAGTTAACACACTATCTTGGAGGTAGACCCACCCAAACCTCAGGCATAGCATCCCTGCAGCGGGGATTTAGCCAACCCAAGGCAGGCCCTTAAGTAAAGCCCCCTGAAAAAAAGGCCTAAGGTAAAGCTACCATGGAGCCTGGTCTTAGGTAAAGCCTCTTTGGAGGTAGACTTTAAGTAAAGCTACCCAAGAGCCTGGCCAGGCTGGTTGCTATATCAATTACAACCTATCGACCAAGACAAACACCTCCACCAAGTCCTAGGTAAAGCCAGCCGAGTGTCAGACCTCCGTTAAAGTAACCGAGGAGTCGGGCCTGAGGTAGAGCCGGCCAGGCCCTAGGTAAAGCTACCATTGAGGCAGACCATCGGTAAAGCCGCCCAGGACATAGGAATAGTCTATACAGAGCATGGCCTCAGGTAAAAGCCATCCCGAAGACCGCCCATAGGTAAAGTAACCCCGGAATCCTACATTAAGTGAGGGTGGTTATCAAATGAAATTACCAAAAATGATCGGCTACATCAAACGACCAACATTCCAACTAAACACTAATTGTAACCGACCAACCGAGCGCAAATAGTCAACAAGTTGAATCGACCAATCACATTGCAGGGGCCCGGTGGGCTTATGCAAACGGTCGCAGTAAGACGTGAAAGCCCATATACCATGGTAAACCAATATATATGATAGTCCACATAATGTGTTAAACAAACATGCAGGCCTAGATACATACTATGCTAGGCCAACATACAAGGGCCTACCATGTCTGTAAACACAGGCCAAAACCATTATGACCTGAGCTATTTTCACCTCCTCTATCAGGTTGATCCTGGCAACCATCTAATATGGGAGTTACTATAGGGTATATCTACCAATGCATAACCTATCAAGCCCACGTAAAGATTTATGACGTATCGGCGACCGAGCGACTCAGGTATTAGACCCACCCTAACTAGAGGGGGCAAGGGTTATGATTGTCAAAATTGTCTATGCTACAAAATAATAATAAACAAAGCAACAAAGCCCCGTCGTTTCAGGGAATACGCTTGACCGTGTGTTAGACATGTACAGACTTGCAGAGATAACACATTATCTAAAAACCGCAACGGCTGCCGGTGACCGCTATAGTAGGCATAAAAACCCGCACGGCTGTGTCGTTGTGAATCTAGGCACACGTGTCTATGTTTTGATTACTGTATCAATTTACTGTGTACTGTCGTCATACCAAGGCCTACATATATAATCAGAAATCAGTGTAAATAATCAAATAGCCTCAATGGACAGCTCCTAAGCTGTAAATGTATCTAGATATAAAGGTATATATGGAGAAACACTAATAAAGAGGCCTATCACAAAACGAGAATAAATATATGTTATAAAACGATGCCAAGCCATCATGCATGCTATCATACATAGGCATGTTTAGCCAACACACGTGATAGGACACATAATGTGTTAAACAAATATGCGTGTAAACCTGCATACTATGCTAAGCCGACAAACATGAATCCCTAAATGTGCCTACTATGTCGGTAAACCCAGCATGCAATATACTCTAAATAGCCATATATACGTTGTTAAACCAATATGCAGGTTAGCCTATATACATCCTGTATTAGGCAAATATCCCCGTTACCCACATAGGCCTATGTTAAGCCAGGATGAATGATAGCTTATATAGTGTGTTAAACAAATATGCTTGTAAACCTACATAAATAATATGCTAGGCCTGTGCTAAACAGATATGCGTGTAAACCGACATAAATACTATGCTAACCAACATGGATGCTATCCTACATAGGCTTATATACTATGTTAGGCCCGCATACGTAATTACCCTATATAGTGTGTTAAATAAATATGCGTGTAAACCAAATAAATACTATGCTAAACCGACATGCATGCTATCATACTATGTTAGGCCTACATAATGTGTTAAACATATATGTGTGTGCAAGCTTGCATAGATATTATGCTAAGAAGACATGGGCCTACAAAGTATAACACATTATATCCGGTGCATAGTTTAGCTAACGGTCATCACACACTATCCTACAAGCTGCTCACAAATTACCTGATACATAGCCTGGCTAATCATTAACACATAGTAGGCCCCAACACATAATATCCGGTGCATAGCCTAGCTAAATAAGCATAAACTCCCCAAAATTGGCATATCAATTATGTATGGTCTAGATATAGTCACACATGTCATTTCAAAAGTCAGCTGGAAAGAAACACTAGCCTGGCTGATCGTTAACACATAGTAGGCCCCAACACATAATCTCCAGTGCATAGCCAGGCTAATGTTCATCATGTAGTACCCAATGCATAGCTTGAGTATGGTTTATCCAAAGCATAGCTTGACTATGATTATCACATGAGTAGGTTGATTACAAACTAACACATAATAATCATTGCACAGTCTGACTAATGGTTATTAAATAGTACCTGTTGCATAGCCAGGCTAATGATTAACACATAGTACCCGATGCACAGTCTGACTAGGGTAAACACATAGTATCCGAACCATAGATTGACTAATGGTTAACACATGGTATCCAAAGCATAGCTAGGCTAGCGAATAACTAATGGTTAGTTTGACTATGGTTAACACACACACAGTATCCGATGCGTAGCTTAGCTAATGGATAACACATAGTAACCTATGCTTAGCCTGACTAGGGCTAACACATATCCGATGAATGGCTCGACTAAGGCTAACACACAGTATCCGGATCGAATATGACGTCATCCAGGGCGAAGACAGCGGCTATGTTGATACCGTGATGGCCAGTGTAGGCCAGATCAAATAACTAAACTACTGTCTTACGCGAAGTTCAAACGAACAACATTGACACCAAGTCCGGCTCGACTAAGGCTAACACACAGTATCCGGATCGAATATGACGTCATCCAGGGCGAAGACAGCGGCTATGTTGATACCGTGATGGCCAGTGTAGGCTAGATCAAATAGCCAGCGTTTCAACTAAACTACTGTCTTACGCTAAGTTTAACCGCCCAACATTTACACCAAGCTCAAATAGGCTACGGCCAGATCAACGTTTCAGCTAACCAACGCCGAAAAACTTACGCTAATCAACCAGCAAACTGACACCTGGATCAAATGGGCCTATGGTTAGTGAAGGCACCGGCAAAAGCCTTAGGCCTTAGACATAGCTACCAACGCATACCAAAATAGCTTTTCAGAAACCGTCAAGGCCTGTCTAGGTATGTTGTATCATTTACAGCATACTAACTAAGGTAAAGCTACCTTTCAGGTAGGCCCTAGGTAAAGCTACCTTTGAGGTAGGCCTTAGGTAAAACCACCCAGGTCGTAGGTAAAGCTAGCTTGGAGTCAGCCCCTAGGTAAAGCCACCAGGGCCTTAGGTAAGGCAATCATTGAGCAAAGTCTCAGGTAAAGCCAACCCTAAGCCTTAGGTAAAGCGAGCTTGGAGTCAACCCTTAACAATAGTTAAGCGGCTACCGATGCTCGCCTTTCATAATAGGTACTTAAGGTGTAAATAAAACTCTGGATATACAGGTAAGACTTTATTAACGAATATTTTGAACAATTACTCCAGATTCAGATATAGCCGGTAGCGTCTGTCTACGTGTTTCCTACATATGGGGCACATCTGCACCTTTTCAGCACACTCGTCGCAATAAACGTGACCGCAGGGTATGATGACGGTGCATGGTGGTCTTCCCAAGCAGACAGCGCAGTCCCCTATACGATAGCCGCCTCCTTCAATCTGCTCTCCCGAACTTCTCTGTTTCAACACACGTACAAAGCGGATAATTTATATTATTGTACACGAATAGTATAAATACAGGTATCGCTACAAAATGTAACACTTACGACCGTGTATGGAGGGTCTCGTTCGACCATTACTGCCTTCGCTTCAGCGACGGCCACTCTTCTTCTGCCCTCTTCAACTAGCTTGTCCAGCTCGCCAATCATAATCCTCCATACGCCGACTGCGTAGAAGCTATCCTCACACGCGTCTTTACGCAACGCCGCCTCTAGGTCCGATACAAGCCGTCTTAGCATATGTAGTGCATCAATCGTTACGCTACGTGCTGCAGCTGCACGTGCATACTCCACAACAGTCTAGAAAAGGATTAAATAGAAATTAAAAAAAATCTTGTATAAGCCTATACTACCACTATCACTGTTCAATAAAACTTACCGCATATTGAGGAGGATATCGTATCCTACGTCCTAAACAAAGTAAACAGTCAATACGGGCGTGCTCGACCCCTCGTATGTGCTTCAGTTCCTCCTCTAATACGCTTGAATAGAAAATTCGATTTCCAACCCTGATGATAGCGTGATTTATTGGTCCAGCCTATGAAATACAATTTATTAGTAATGAAAAATACAAAGATAACGTTAATAACGCAATAGGAATACAATAATCACCAGTGTTGGATGGTTGGTAGACTCGGGTCCTTTGGCCGGAGTGTTTGTCCCCTGAAAGAAACATATCATTATTAGATATGAAAATGAGCCTCTGATAATAGTCTAAATTGTATATAATTACCTGCGATGTGGTACCAGAGGTACTCGGTTCGGCTTCCATCGAATTGCGGCTATAGTACGGTGTCCTTGGGCTACGTCTGCTATCGTCCCAAATACCCGTTTCATCGTCGTTGTTTGTTGGCTGGAAAAACCAATGGAAAAATTGGAATAACGAAAAATAGAAAGTATTTAGAAAAAAGAACACACTATTTCATACTCACCTCTGACTGAATACTTTTATCGGTCATCGTTAATCTTAACACACTTAATTGCAAAAACGCCAAAGACTGGTGCTCTCTGTATGAAATTCCCGACATATATACCTACTTCACCCCTCCCCGCGTAATTGCTCATCACAAGCCGAAAAACGGTATATAATTACCTCTATGACCGACGGTAATAGAGTAGATCATACTCACAGAGCTCGGCAATGCTTCTTTAAAACCTATACATTAATACTGTTATGACCGCGATATCAACATAACCGCAGCAAATGACGTCAAACAAAATGTCGGTCAAGATGGCGTCCGGACGGTCATCTGTATAGGTTTAACTGTTGCTTGCCATAACACTAGTCCGTCTGCAGGGGAAGTCGGCCAAAGGGCGGGTGTGTACAAATCTGAACGAGTTCAACATGCCTCTGATCAACCTTGACGTAATCATCCCCTAGCCAACAATATAAGTACGGACAACACAGACCCAAGTCCTCAGACAACACCATGGTAGGTGTCTACTACTGGACAGATACTCTCACAATTGAGAAGAAAGCCTTCCCCAAACTATCACCGTATCGTCGTAGATTACGATCGTTCCGTACTTGGAAAGGAGTGTCAAATGATACTGTCAACCCCGAGCGTCTCAGCGAGGCGGGTTTCTTTTACACCGGCCCAGAGGATCAAACATTGTGCTTTACATGCGCCGGAGGCCTTAAAGATTGGTCAGCGAATGATGATCCGTTACAGGAACATGCAAAGTGGTTTCCTAAATGTAAATACATAGTGGGTATATGTGCTAAACAGGCACAGATGGGGGAAGACATCTGTACAACAGACGATGAAGACTACTCGGACGACGATGACGGTGTAAACAATCTGAATGATCGTACGCTGTGCAAGATTTGCTGTATCGAAGAAATACAGGTTGCCCTTCTACCGTGCGGACATGTGTTTGCCTGTCTGGGGTGTGCATTGAACCTTCAAGAGTGTAGCATATGCAGAGTGCGGACATCCGCTACGATAAGAGTATATCTATCGTAGCCTAATGTAAATAATACTACTATGTGATCAATAAAATGATTTTGTTTACATGTGTTTGTACTTATTGAAACTCCTAGAACAAACTATATAGGTAGAGGTCAACATAGGATAAGTACTAGTGTCTTGATAATAATATGATTTGAACAATAACCAAATTAAACATTCAGTGTTAAATCTAGTTACAGCTGCATTATACACATTACAATCTGTTTGACAGGTCGCAACCCGCATGAGACACTAGATATCTAGTAATCTCGGCCTCTAGACAAGTTTAACACTAGCTTAGACATATCTCATAAAAATTCCAATCACCCGGCGTAATTTAGGTTAAATATAACTTCGCAAAAACATGTAAACTCTTGCTAAATCTAACAGAAATGTAAACTGTCGTTAAAGTGCGTTAAAATCTGATTAGGGCAAAACACGGGCCCTTCTCCAAGCTAGCTTTACCTACGACCTGGGTGGTTTTACCTAAGGCCTACCTCAAAGGTAGCTTTACCTAGGGCCTACCTGAAAGGTAGCTTTACCTTAGTTAGTATGCTGTAAATGATACAACATACCTAGACAGGCCTTGACGGTTTCTGAAAAGCTATTTTGGTATGCGTTGGTAGCTATGTCTAAGGCCTAAGGCTTTTGCCGGTGCCTTCACTAACCATAGGCCCATTTGATCCAGGTGTCAGTTTGCTGGTTGATTAGCGTAAGTTTTTCGGCGTTGGTTAGCTGAAACGTTGATCTGGCCGTAGCCTATTTGAGCTTGGTGTAAATGTTGGGCGGTTAAACTTAGCGTAAGACAGTAGTTTAGTTGAAACGCTGGCTATTTGATCTAGCCTACACTGGCCATCACGGTATCAACATAGCCGCTGTCTTCGCCCTGGATGACGTCATATTCGATCCGGATACTGTGTGTTAGCCTTAGTCGAGCCGGACTTGGTGTCAATGTTGTTCGTTTGAACTTCGCGTAAGACAGTAGTTTAGTTATTTGATCTGGCCTACACTGGCCATCACGGTATCAACATAGCCGCTGTCTTCGCCCTGGATGACGTCATATTCGATCCGGATACTGTGTGTTAGCCTTAGTCGAGCCATTCATCGGATATGTGTTAGCCCTAGTCAGGCTAAGCATAGGTTACTATGTGTTATCCATTAGCTAAGCTACGCATCGGATACTGTGTGTGTGTTAACCATAGTCAAACTAACCATTAGTTATTCGCTAGCCTAGCTATGCTTTGGATACCATGTGTTAACCATTAGTCAATCTATGGTTCGGATACTATGTGTTTACCCTAGTCAGACTGTGCATCGGGTACTATGTGTTAATCATTAGCCTGGCTATGCAACAGGTACTATTTAATAACCATTAGTCAGACTGTGCAATGATTATTATGTGTTAGTTTGTAATCAACCTACTCATGTGATAATCATAGTCAAGCTATGCTTTGGATAAACCATACTCAAGCTATGCATTGGGTACTACATGATGAACATTAGCCTGGCTATGCACTGGAGATTATGTGTTGGGGCCTACTATGTGTTAACGATCAGCCAGGCTAGTGTTTCTTTCCAGCTGACTTTTGAAATGACATGTGTGACTATATCTAGACCATACATAATTGATATGCCAATTTTGGGGAGTTTATGCTTATTTAGCTAGGCTATGCACCGGATATTATGTGTTGGGGCCTACTATGTGTTAATGATTAGCCAGGCTATGTATCAGGTAATTTGTGAGCAGCTTGTAGGATAGTGTGTGATGACCGTTAGCTAAACTATGCACCGGATATAATGTGTTATACTTTGTAGGCCCATGTCTTCTTAGCATAATATCTATGCAAGCTTGCACACACATATATGTTTAACACATTATGTAGGCCTAACATAGTATGATAGCATGCATGTCGGTTTAGCATAGTATTCATTTGGTTTACACGCATATTTATTTAACACACTATATAGGGTAATTACGTATGCGGGCCTAACATAGTATATAAGCCTATGTAGGATAGCATCCATGTTGGTTAGCATAGTATTTATGTCGGTTTACACGCATATCTGTTTAGCACAGGCTTAGCATATTATTTATGTAGGTTTACAAGCATATTTGTTTAACACACTATATAAGCTATCATTCATCCTGGCTTAACATAGGCCTATGTGGGTAACGGGGATATTTGCCTAATACAGGATGTATATAGGCTAACCTGCATATTGGTTTAACAACGTATATATGGCTATTTAGAGTATATTGCATGCTGGGTTTACCGACATAGTAGGCACATTTAGGGATTCATGTTTGTCGGCTTAGCATAGTATGCAGGTTTACACGCATATTTGTTTAACACATTATGTGTCCTATCACGTGTGTTGGCTAAACATGCCTATGTATGATAGCATGCATGATGGCTTGGCATCGTTTTATAACATATATTTATTCTCGTTTTGTGATAGGCCTCTTTATTAGTGTTTCTCCATATATACCTTTATATCTAGATACATTTACAGCTTAGGAGCTGTCCATTGAGGCTATTTGATTATTTACACTGATTTCTGATTATATATGTAGGCCTTGGTATGACGACAGTACACAGTAAATTGATACAGTAATCAAAACATAGACACGTGTGCCTAGATTCACAACGACACAGCCGTGCGGGTTTTTATGCCTACTATAGCGGTCACCGGCAGCCGTTGCGGTTTTTAGATAATGTGTTATCTCTGCAAGTCTGTACATGTCTAACACACGGTCAAGCGTATTCCCTGAAACGACGGGGCTTTGTTGCTTTGTTTATTATTATTTTGTAGCATAGACAATTTTGACAATCATAACCCTTGCCCCCTCTAGTTAGGGTGGGTCTAATACCTGAGTCGCTCGGTCGCCGATACGTCATAAATCTTTACGTGGGCTTGATAGGTTATGCATTGGTAGATATACCCTATAGTAACTCCCATATTAGATGGTTGCCAGGATCAACCTGATAGAGGAGGTGAAAATAGCTCAGGTCATAATGGTTTTGGCCTGTGTTTACAGACATGGTAGGCCCTTGTATGTTGGCCTAGCATAGTATGTATCTAGGCCTGCATGTTTGTTTAACACATTATGTGGACTATCATATATATTGGTTTACCATGGTATATGGGCTTTCACGTCTTACTGCGACCGTTTGCATAAGCCCACCGGGCCCCTGCAATGTGATTGGTCGATTCAACTTGTTGACTATTTGCGCTCGGTTGGTCGGTTACAATTAGTGTTTAGTTGGAATGTTGGTCGTTTGATGTAGCCGATCATTTTTGGTAATTTCATTTGATAACCACCCTCACTTAATGTAGGATTCCGGGGTTACTTTACCTATGGGCGGTCTTCGGGATGGCTTTTACCTGAGGCCATGCTCTGTATAGACTATTCCTATGTCCTGGGCGGCTTTACCGATGGTCTGCCTCAATGGTAGCTTTACCTAGGGCCTGGCCGGCTCTACCTCAGGCCCGACTCCTCGGTTACTTTAACGGAGGTCTGACACTCGGCTGGCTTTACCTAGGACTTGGTGGAGGTGTTTGTCTTGGTCGATAGGTTGTAATTGATATAGCAACCAGCCTGGCCAGGCTCTTGGGTAGCTTTACTTAAAGTCTACCTCCAAAGAGGCTTTACCTAAGACCAGGCTCCATGGTAGCTTTACCTTAGGCCTTTTTTTCAGGGGGCTTTACTTAAGGGCCTGCCTTGGGTTGGCTAAATCCCCGCTGCAGGGATGCTATGCCTGAGGTTTGGGTGGGTCTACCTCCAAGATAGTGTGTTAACTCTGTAGGTTTGCCCCTTGCCCTGCATCAGCCAATTTATTTAGGGTAGAACACTCTAGTTAGGGTATGCCTACTACTTGCCTAGACTCGCTCGGGCGCTGATACGTCATCAGATAACCGTTACATCTTTCCAAAGGTTACCCCCACCACCGGAGCTATTCCAGGGTCACTTTACCTAAGGGTCGGCCTCGTGATGGCTTTACCCGAGGGCTGGCTCCGTGTTAGCTTTACCTAAGGCATAGCTGCTGGGTGGCTGGGCTTGGATTGGCTTTAACCGAGTGCGTGCACCATATTGGCGGGTTTAACTGATGCCTGGGTGACTTTTACCTAGGTCACCGATTATTTTTGGCAATCTAAAAACAGGTGAAACCACCCCCACAGCCCACCAAGATGGACTTTAACCATACCATATACGGCCATTTGATCCAACCGATCGATTTTCGGCAATTTCGTATTTTTTGTAATAACTACCCCTTGGTGAATCCGCCCCCGCAGTGGTCCAAAAGAGCCTCTGCACGTATCCCGTACTGTCTGTTGATCCAACCGATCGATTTTCGGCAATTTCGTATTTTATGTGAAAACTACCCCTAGGTGAAACTACCCCTACCGACGCAATAATACACTCTAGACATACCCTATCGGTCAAGGCACGTTTTTCCAAAATTTTTTCGAAAACTACCCCCCACCCCCAATCCACCCCCGGAGCATCCCCCGGTGTTGGTCCTGAACGTGGCCGAGGTCACCCCCCAACACGTAGGTTAGGTTAGGTTAGATCCATTTTGGCTGGCTTAGGTTAGCTAGTTGGAATTAGTTTTTTCCTTTTTCCACCCCTCTAGGCATGGTCAAAACCGCCCTTAGGGTTGGGTGAGGGTCGGCGTCAGGCCTCTGCAACATCCAAAACTACCCCTATAGTCCTAGGTTACGTAGCGGCCGAGTTAGGTTAAAATAAAATTTTTTTCGAAAAACTACCCCCCGCCCCTCTAGACGTGGTCGAAACCACCCCCAAAGCTACGGTCAGGGTCAGGACGTCGGCCCGCATCATCCGAGACTACCCCTATACTCCTAGGTTACGTAGCGGCCGATTTTGTTTTTTTTTTTCGAAAAACTACCCCCTACCCCCCTGAACGTGGTCGAAACCACCCCTTGGTCTGGGGTCAAGGTCGGGATGACCTTGAGCATCATCCAAAACTACCCCTATAGTCCTAGGTTACGTAGCGGCCGAGTTTAGGGGTGGGCGCGCCAGTCTAGGGCGAGATCTACTCTCCTATAAGCTTTAATAATTTATATCCTCTAGTACTTACTACAATCTTTAATGCTTACTATAACCTCTAATACTTAGTTTAACCACTAATGCTTACTATAAACTCTAGCAGCCTACTTACTATAAGCTCAGATTACGGACTGAAATCTGTAATACTTACTATAAGCTCTAATACTTACTATAACCTCTAATACATAGTTTAACCTCTAATGCCTACTATAAACTCTGCACCCTACTTACTATAAGCTCAGATTACTGACTGAAATCTGTAATACTTACTATAAGCTCTAATACTTACTATAACCTCTAATACATAGTTTAAAACCTCTAATGCCTACTATAAACTCTGCACCCTACTTACTATAAGCTCAGATTACTGACTGAAATCTGTAATACTTACTATAAGCTCTAATACTTACTATAACCTCTAATACATAGTTTAACCTCTAATGCCTACTATAAACTCTGCACCCTACTTACTATAAGCTCAGATTACTGACTGAAATCTGTAATACTTACTATAAGCTCTAATACTTACTATAACCTCTATGCTTACTATAACCTCTAATACATAGTTAAACCTCTAACGCCTACAATAAACTCTGCACCCTACTTACTATAAGCTCAGATTACTGACTGCAATCTATAATATTTACTATAAACTCTAATACTTACTATAATCTCTGTGCTTACTATAACCTCTAATACATAGTTTAACCTCTAACGCCTACTATAAACTCTACACCCTTTTTACTATAAGCTCAGATTACTGACTGCAATCTGTAATATTTACTATAAGCTCTACTACTTACTATAACCTCTATGCTTACTATAACCTCGAATAAACAGTTTAACCTCTAACGCCTACTATAAACTCTACACCCTACTTACTATAAGCTCAGATTACTGACTGCAATCTATAATATTTACTATAAACTCTAATACTTACTATAACCTCTATGCTTACTATAACCTCTAATACATAGTTTAACCTCTAACGCCTACTATAAACTCTGCACCCTACTTACTATAAGCTCAGATTACTGACTGCAATCTGTAATATTTTCTATAAGCTCTAATACTTACTATAATCTTTAATGTTTAGTATAACCTCTAATATCTACTTAAACCTCGTTAGTAAGTAACCTCTAAATTCTAGCAAACTACTTACTATAGGCTCTAATACTTACTAAAAGCTGCAATGTTTACTATACTTTTTCTAACACTATAACTTCTAATACTTAAATACGAGTACACATAAATAATTTATTGTTTCGTTTGCGTTTAAAAATAAGATATGTAAGGGAAGACAGTTTTAATCTGGCTGCGTACTTTCTTTTTTAATACAATTTTCTTTTACATTTTCATCTTTAATAGATGCTCTAGTTTTTTATAGCTTACAAATAGTTTTGAAAAATATCATTTTTTTAAATCATAAAGTAGATTTTTTATCTCAAGCTACGATTAGTCTATTATTCCTGAATAGTTTAAATTGTTAAATTAAAATAATTCCTTCCTAAAATGTTATTTTCAAAAAATCGATTAGGATTAAAAATTATTTTCATTTATTCAAATTATATGATCACCCAGTTAAAACATTTGAAAAGTCGTTTATGTGTCAACAGGTTTTAAGACATTTTCTAGTTAAAAACTTTTTACATTTGAGACCATATAGGCCTGAATATTATTTCCTAATTATTGTCGAAATATATTGATTGGAACAATTTGCCTACGTTTTATTTAAACTCGTGGAGTTTCTGGGCATTAGCCAGTTGTCATTTGTTTATAGTAAATAGCACTCCGTTGTAAACTAGGCGACACGAGACGAAATATAAACCATTAAAAACATCTTGCCATACCCACAAAACTTTAAGTGAAAATGTCGAGCCGGCCGATTGATGGCTACTTTGTAAACATCCAAACCAATTTACTCAGATCCAAATGTAAATGAGATTTTAATATAATTACTAATTTGTCTAGTTGAAATTTGTATAGACATTCACACAAACAAATTTTTATCGACCTTTGTAAGAGAAAGTCACCTGTCTGGAAGTTTTGTCTCATAGTTGGTCATTTTTTCTTAACCTGTATTATTTGTTCAGCAGGAGAAAAATATAAGTGATTTTTTTAACTCATAAATAATATTAACTAAAATAATAATAGGAATTTTCTTTTACTCCATGAACATTGATAAGATTTTATAAATCACCATATTATAATAATATTACATTAAAATTATTAGGGGCTCGAAGCAACAATTGCTGCTTTTTATTTATTACAATAAAATGAAATGAAACATTCACTGTTAAATACTTTTTAATAATCACTTAAACAATAGTTTATGACTATCCGAACTTTGAATTTAGTAAATTTAGTAAATTTGTTAAAACTTACTGAGACAGGACGTTTTCGATCGCAATGTGCCGATCTTCATCAGTGTCTTCTGCTTGGAGATGTTGGGTCAAGCGGTGACGGTTTTAAAGGTAGGTTTTCGATAGTATCGAAGAGTGTGTGTGATTTGTATTGTGTTTGTTCGTTCAATACGAGCAAGTTTAACAAGTTACAATACAAAATACAACACAACACCAACAACAAGGATAAACTACAAGCACCAGGCGTATACAAACTGAACTGCGACGAATGTAACAAATTCTACATTGGACAAACAGGTCGCATCTTTAAACAAAGAGTCAAAGAACGCAAACAGAACACCTACTCAACATTTTACAACCACATAAAAGATACAGGACACAAATACACAGACATGTACCATAACCTAGAAATCCTACACATCAACAAAAAAGTACCACATCTCAACACACTAGAACAATATGAAATTTACAGACACACAAAAACACAAAGTACAAACATATTAAACGAACAAACACAATACAAATCACACATACTCTTCGATACTAAAACCTACCTTTAAACCGTCACCGCTTGACCCAACATCTCCAAGCAGAAGACACTGATGAAGATCCGCACATAGCGATCGAAAACGTTCTGTCTCAGTAAGTTTTAACAAATTCACTGAATCCAAAGTTCGGATAGTCATAAACTATTGTTTAAGTGATTAATAAGATTCACCGAATGTAACGGACTATAAAATTCAAGAAGACTTTTTAATAGTTTAAGTATTATATTAATAATGTCATCCAAATACTAATAAACGCTAGAATCGCAATAGTATTTCTTGATAAGCAAGTTTTTTGTGTAACTATTTTCCTCGTTGTTTATTTTCACTTGTGTGCTTCGGTTTTCTGTTTGAATCTTAATATCTCAAGACTCTTGCTCTACTAAAGGCTAGATATAAAAGCTGTTATATGTTATATAAGTCCATGGCTGAATGTTCCCAAACAGATAACAATTTTTTTCAAAGGTTTGTCCTTGAACTTTGATTATTGTCATTGCAAGGCCTTATTGGAAATTGACCTCTAACGAATGAAAATAGCATAGTTTTATCTGTTGTTATTAGTTTTATTCTTAGAAGAAATACTGCTTGGCCTTTGTTTTTGCCAGTAACTATTTCCAAGTACAATGGCTTTTCCAACTTAGCTTTCACAATTAGTCTTACTCCATTTACCAGTCCAGAAGACATTCATATTTCTGATTAACATAACCATAGCTGCAATCCTTATTTTTAAATTGTGTCCCCTCCTCCTGCTTTGTAAATGATCTTTCTCTCTGCTGTGCACTTTTCCAAAATAGTTACCTACGCTGTCTTCCTCTATTACGATTCATTTCAACAGTTTTACTTAAACAGGACACTAAAATTAAAAAAATATAACCAATAAATTATGCAAGCAATTATGTTTAACCATTATTTCTACGATAATTTTATACAAACTTGCAGCCCTTCTCTATTATACACACTTAATTAACATCAATCAATTAAACAGAGCATTAAAAATAAAAAAATAAGCAATCAAATTCACATCAGCTGATTAATCACCATCTGGCAAATAGGGTTTACTTATTATTAAACCCACTTTAGTGATATTTCCAATAGAAAATCATTGAATCTATCAAGGCCAATGGGAGGAAAGCAATTTTTGACACGTCTGATAGTTTCTCACCTTCTTTAGCCCTCAAGCTTTAAAATGAATCTAATTAAGTTATCATATCTTGTGCCTTCTCGAGAAATTTCATGGGGACCGATTATCTTACGGATAAATATATATATATATATATATATATATATATATATATATATATATATATATATATATATATATATATATTATAACCCAAGTTATTTAAAATAAGTTTTTCCTTTAGGTTATATTTAATTACCTGACCTTCTTGCTGTCACACCTTCAGGCTTCTAAATAATTAACAATCATATAAATTTTAACATCCCTTGCATTTATTCCTGACATAAATTATTACACATTATACCAAATTACCTTGATACTCAGTGACAAAGATTGATTGCTTAACTAATGTTACAATTACTAAAAAGGTGGACTCTCGAGGCTTTAGGTTTTAATACAGTAAAGTTTAATAATTACAGTGTTATTTTCTCTTCCTCTCGGGTCGTTATTAAGGAGCTTTTATAAATTAGAAAGTGGTAAAAAAAACTATATTATTATTTTATACTAATGAATTTAAAATTGTCCTGAATTTACTAAGTTTATAAAACTCTGTTGGCTAATTTTAATGTAAGAAGAAAGTACTTATTCTTTGTTGAGTTCCTGGAATGCTGCCCGTTGATAGCTGCTTCGCTGCACTTTCTCACATAACTTACTTTCCTAATTCTTTACTAAATCATTTACGTCGCACTTTTAAATTGTACACATAAAAAAACTTACAATTCCCTTAATTCTATTAAACAAAATTTTAAAGTTACCTCTTTTACATTGCTTACACTTGGTCCCCCCCCCTATACGTCTGCTCTCTTCTGAAGTTCCTCTAAGACTCCTCTTCCGATAACTTACTTTTCAAACCTCGAATAATCTCTCCCCCCTTATGTATTTTAGTTAAATCTGGTGATGTCCACACATTTTACAAATAGCTTACTCTAACGGTACAGTGTTATTATATTCTAGGTATTTTGGTCCTTGGAAACTCCTATCTTAAAATACTTGGACCCTCCTTTTGTTGAAGGTTCCCACAACCCCTTTATGACTACACTTGAAATAGAACAATGGTTAAGTACTTTGTCAGTATTTTAGTAACTATTCTTGTCGCTCTTCCCTTAATATTTCTACAGAATATTATTCTTTTTGGATACCACTAAATTTATACTCTAGCCTCATACGTTTATGTTATATATATATATATATATATATATATATATATATATATATATATATATATTTAAGATCAAATAATACACACAATTACAGGAATAATTTATTGAATAATACACTCAAAGCTTTTCGTTGGTTGGCATTACCAACATCCTCAGGAATTACAATAAAGTAATTGTAAATCCTGAGTATTGTAATTCCTGAGGATGTTGGTAATGTCAACAAACGAAAAGCTTTGAGTGTATTATTCAATAAATTATTCCTGTAATTGTGTGTATTATTTGATCTTAAAAATAATTCTAACAGGAAAACATATTTGATATGTATATATATATATATATATATATATATATATATATATATATATATATATATATATTAAATATGGTGATATGTTTTCTTGTAATATAGTTAATAAGTTTAAAATATTTCAAAAACAAGAATACTTTTAATGAATATATTTATTCTTCTAGTTATATATATATATATATATATATATATATATATATATATATATATATATATATATATATATATATATATTAATTATTGTGATATGGTAATATAGTTGTAATATAGTAATATAGTTAATAAATTAAAAATATTTCAAATACAAGAATACTTTTAATGAATATATTTATTCAAAGCTTTTCACCGATAAGATGCTGATACTATCTTATCGGCGAAAAGCTTTGAATAAATATATTCATTAAAAGTATTCTTGTATTTGAAATATTTTTAATTTATTATATATATATATATATATATATATATATATATATATAATTATATTAAATAATATCTATAAATAAGGTGCAACTCAAATTCTTTATACGTTTGTCAACTTATCAGTACGTGGTTTGCCAGCTATTGTTAGTCCCTACGCCTGTACGTAGTGGCAATTTCTTCAAAACCTTCCTTCAAAGAAAAGCAATTTTTCATTTTTCTTTATGTATAGTCTATATTCAATATGTAGGCCTATACATACCTACACGCATTCAAATAAACAAAATTACTCTAACTTTATTAACTAAATACATTCAATATGTCTTACATTTTAATATAATACCCTACTGAAAAAAATTGACTTCTGGTTTTCTCATTTATTTTACACAATAGCAGATTTGTTATTAAAGATAAAATTGTACTCTGGATGTAGATAACAGAGCATTTTATAGATAAAATTTCAATATCAATAAATTGTAAGTGAGAGTGTACAATAAACTGTAGACAATCTGTTAGGCTTTGTTTGTCCTTTGATTAGATTTATTAGAGTTTTTACGGTAAAACCTTGTTTCACATGTAAGATTTTTCTTCTGTAAAGTAATAGAAATGAATGTACGCCTTAGGAAAATTACTGATTTAAAGTGAATACTGACAACAATGGCCTTAAATATGGTCTCTTGTCAGTTACGTCTTTTACAATAAACAGCTATTTTAAAGCCATTACTTTTTAACATATTTCGACGTTTGCAGCGGCGGATTTAGGAGGGGGCTGTACGACTCAAGCCTTCCAAAAATATTAAAAAGTGAGAATTTTAAACTATAAAATGGCATAATAAATGTAAAATAAAATGTGATTTTTAATAATAGCGTTTGGTCGTTCGTCAATGATCCAAATCTACCTATAATTACTAGAATATGTTTACAAACCCATATTAATCACTATGATTACCTTAGAGTAAAGTGATGATATATTACTATAATTACTAATGAATTCACCCACGCACAATGTAATAAATAACTAATTTGTATTGTAAATACATGATAAATGAGGCTAATTAGTGATTGTGTAATATCACAGGGTAGGCCTATAACTATATCTCTCAGTTAAAAGACGCCAAGAGTTTACACTATCGCTGCCATATTTCCGGGCTGGATGACTGACCCCTTCTCCTCCCTCCACCCACCAACTTCCACAAAATATTTTCAGGATCTGCCACCACACGTTTGTATAAGATTTTTGTTGTATGCCACGCCTAGCTAGGAAGGTATAGAAGTGTTAGTCTACTGTCGAAACGTTTCGAAATTGCGTAAAATTATATCAAATCCAGAGTCTAACAGCAAACAAGTAATATAAAAAATATTTTGTTATCAATCCTACTCAGATCGACAAAGACAAATTTTATTTTAGTTACTTTTTATTTTATAATTACTATTAATATGAATTTGTGTATACATATGATAGAATCACAATATTAAGGGGCAAAATAAAAAATCGAATTTCGTTACGATTTTCTATTTACCTCTTTATACAATATATGGTGCTCCACAATTATTATTGTTTGTTACTATTCATTCGTTTTTTCCTATTTATGAAGCTTTCTCTTTCATATACATCTTTAAGTAATAGATTTCTAGCTATGGGAAAGTTCGCTCAGTGCCAAAGAGCTGGATTTCAAACATGTAGTCATGCAGTTCTAATTCGACCGGGACATCAAATTTTTTAAATTCAAATTAATTGGAAAAACTATATTAATTTTAATTGCCATCCACTATAGGTTTAAAAAAATGTGTTTAAACTAAATTGGATGAATAAAAACGTATTTTATTAACGATTGAAATTATATAAGGAGGGTGTGAGCTAACAGAGGGAATTAAAAAGATTACGTTTTATAGTTCTATCTTATATACTCGTATATAAAAATATCGCTTTTTTAATCGGAAGATAAACCCTGCATAAATTACATGTATGCTATAATTTCAAGCAATCCAAAGATAATTGTAATTGAATTAGAACCCTGTAATAAATTCAATTGGTACACAAACGTACAATATATAATATAAAACTAGGTATTTAAATACTAAAGGCGAAAGTAATAAAAATATTGAATTATTTTAGCAAATATCTTGAAGGCCATCTTGAAAATATCATTTAAGAATGATTTCTGGAAAATAGTTCCTTAATATCTACTAAATATCTACAAAATTATAAACCTTAAAATCTACAAAACAAATTGTAAAAAAAGCTTTACAATACTAAGACGACGTCTTAAATAATAAAAATGTTATAAAGTTGAAAAGATATAAGTTTTTAACAAATAAACAAATTTCAAAACTATATATAAATACTCGTAGTTGGTATTGTTCAACTGGACTAAAATTAGTTAATTAACAACCTTTACATCAACCATAGAAGTAATTTTAAAGGATGCCAAGGAATACATTTAGTCCGGTACGTTTTATATCATTACCCCACTGAATCTTATTACTATCATGACAGTGTCAAACAAAATATTTAATACTTTAGTTCTTTTTTATTCAATTCAAATTAATTTATGAAACTAAGGTTATGTGCAAATTCTCAACAATGTTTAAAAAAATAATTTAGAAGGCTTTGCTTCCAAAAAACCACAACAATTATTAACATAGGCTACTCACGATCTCTTTTCGTCAGTAATTTAACTTTTGAAGATCCAAACGACAGATGTTCTGTTGAAGGCACCTCATAACTTTCAGAATTTTCCTTCAGTTCGCCAGAAGTATTTTGTACGCCTGAATACCAAATGTTGTTAATGGTTACCCCTCCATTGAACACAGTCCTATTGCCAACTTGGACGTTCTTTGAACTTTTTACTCCAACTGCATCGTAACTGGCGGTGACTTCTTTCTTCGTCGGCGACAGATCGTGAGCATTAGGAGTTTCCTGTTTGCATATCATATCAGTCATCCCTGATCAACCTACTGCCCGCATCTCTGCAGTAACAAAGAAAACCTAACCTACAAACATGCAATTTACTGTCTGATATATTCCCATACAGCGAATGAGATATTCAGTTGCAACAGCAGCCAAGTTATCACTTTTTATAGATTACATTTATTTAGCTGAAAATTTTCACGCATCCCAACATCCTAATAGGCGTTATAATCCACGCATGCGTACTTGATAAAGGAATTTGGTCAATAAATCATTAATTCACAAATTTAGTTTCAACGAAATAAAGTCCAAACCGTAAACTGAAATAACGTGAATTGATAAATCTAATCGGCCATATCATTACAAGCAAATTGATTTTATTTTTATCTAGCTCTAACAGAAGAGGATGTAATTTTCAAATCAGTACAAAATACTAACACGTAAGTGGGGAAGGTTTTTAACTTTTAAATTGAATTTTTCTAAAGAGTTGTTGAATAAATCACATTTTTCAGTAGAAATCAAATTTATTTTTTAATAGAACTCTTTAGCTACTGTGTTTGTACCAACTATTCTTTGAGCTTAGCTTGTGAGGTCAATTTAATATAAATAAAAGACGTACACAAAACTCATAAATCAATCAATTATTAACTAAGACGCGTTTCAGTAACAAAGTCATCATCATGAGTGAGTGTATCTACTAGTTGTAAGTTAGAGTTTGTAGTAGCAGCACTCACTGATGATGATGACTTTGTCACTGAAACGCGTCTGAGCTGATAATTGAATAGTTTGTGAGTTTGTGGTTATGTAGCCTGCAACAGAAGAGAAATGTTAACTTTCTGAAACACAAAATGCTCAAGAAAATCCCTTAGAGTTGCTCACGAACATCGATGTAGTTGTTCAGAAGTTAACTAGGCACTTCTTAGCGATGTTTAAGAACGAACCGAAGTGTTATTCAATAACATCTCAGAGTTACTCAAGGACATCCATAGACTTTCTCAGGAACAATAATACATTTCTCCACGTTCATCGTAGATAGTCTTTGAAACGTCTTGCAGCGGCCAAATTGAACGTTGCAAAAATTAGTTAATAGTGTAGAATAGTGTACTTCTTTTATATAAAGTAAGTTTCACTAGATTCCAACTATAGGCTTTAAGTCAAATATGTCTCTTGAAAATTCCGTGACCCCGATAAAAGCCTAAAAGGCTTATAGGTTGCTAATTGGTTTTATTATAAATTCAGGGTTGGTTCTTCTTAAATATGTATTGCTTTGGATACAGGTTTCGGACCAGAGTTCGAATTTAAGCGATGAATCATTACTTTCCTACGGACAAGGTGGTGTTACATCAAAGAGTGGGAGGTTGGAGGATGTTAGGAGTTGGTGGTTCGAGGTAAGGTAAGTGACGGTCAGTAGGAGTATATATGACTCCCTTCAACGGATTTTTCAGAAACAAAAATGTCATTTTATTAAAATAGGATTTCATCTCCCACTTATCTGTAGTCGTCTTCTTGTATCTTCCTCTATATCAACTATATGGCATTCTAGAAAAACTCCTCCATCCTTTATGACAAATATATGGCATTCTAGAAAAACTCCTCCATCCTTTATGACAAATACATGGCGTTATAGAACCAACTATTCTATCCTTTATGACAACTATATGGCATTTTGTAATAAACTCGTCTATCCTTTATGTCAACTATATGGCATTTTGTAATAAACTCGTCTATCCTTTATGTCAACTATATGGCATTCTAGAACCAACTATTATATCCTGTATGTCAACTATATGGCATTCTAGAACAAAATCCTCCATCCTTTATGACAACTATATGGCATTCTAGAACAAACTCCTCCATCCTTTATGACAAATACATGGCGTTATAGAACCAACTATTCTATCCTTTATGACAACTATATGGCATTTTGTAATAAACTCGTCTATCCTTTATGTCAACTATATGGCATTTTGTAATAAACTCGTCTATCCTTTATGTCAACTATATGGCATTCTAGAACCAACTATTATATCCTGTATGTCAACTATATGGCATTCTTCAACAAATTCCTCTATCCTTTATGTCAACTAAATGGCATTCTAGAACGAACTCCTCTATCCTTTATGTCAACTATATGGCATTCTAGAACCAACTATTCTATCTTTTAAGTCAACTATATGGCATTATTCAACAAACCCCTCTATCTTTTAGGTCAACTATATGGCATTCTAGAACGAACTCCTCTATCCTTTATGTCAACTATATGGCATTCTTCACAAACTCATTTATCCTTTATGTCAACTATATGGCATTCTAGAACCAACTCCTCTATCTTTTATGTCAAATATATGGCATTCTAGAACAAACTGCTCTATCCTTTATGTCAACTATATGGCATTCTAGAACAAACTCCTCTATCCTTTATGTCAACTATATGGCATTCTAGAACAAACTCGTCTATCCTTTATGTCAACTATATGGCATTCTAGAACAAACTCCTCTATCCTTTATGTAGTCTGGATAGATAATAGTCCTCTTATTCGTTTATTCCTCCCCCCCCCCGTGTTTTTCTTTTAATCTTACACAGCGATGCAGTCAAAGCATCTGAGAGACTTCCGCCAATAATACCCTTAACAAATCAATCAACTAAGGTCTAACGCAAATTAAAATTATTTCTTCATTCCGTAACCTAAATACAAAGTAGCACTTAAAATATCCAACACAACCAAAACCACCTACACGACACAAAAACGCCCCACAACAAACACGACAGGGCTGGAATATGCAAGATCACATCTAACCCCTGCCCTAGCTTCTACATAGTTCAAACAGAGAGAATCTGCACCACAAGATACAAAGAACACATGAAATACATAAAGAACACACAAATCAAATTTCGCTGTTCATTAAAAGAACACGCTACACATATACACCAACATTGACACAAGTCTAAAAGTTTTTCGCTACATCAAAAAAGCAATAAATTAAACACAACAGAAAACTTCGAAATATACAAAAACCACAAAAATCAACCACAACACATTCTAAACGACAAAACACACTCACAATCAACCACTATATTCGAACACATAATTAACAACTACTCTATAAACAACCACAGAACAAAACACCAAAAACTCATAATAGCAAACCACTCGAGCTACAGTCTTGTCCGTGACTCACAGCACTGAACAAAGCACTGATCTAGTGCGAAACTCATTTGCTGAAAAATAACAATAGGTAGTGGTTTGTCGCCAAGTAATATCAATAAGAACATTTTTTAAAACCCTCAGATGTACAACGTAAAAACTGCAAATTAACGTCTAGTTCAAGTTTGAACATAAGCTACTGGATTTGCAAATAAAATAAATCCAGACATCGAAGCTGTTTGTAATATATGTTATTTTTTTATCACAATTAATCTGACTATATGAAGGTTTTCTGAGGATACTATTGGGTTCACACTAAGGAATATCATATTGCATTAGTTCGTACATTTTACTAGACACTTTTGATTACGTTAAGTATTTATTGATGTATTTTCCCATACTTTAATACTGTTATTTTAATTCGTATTTTCTTGGCATAAAGCCAGTTATCTTTGGACTTGTCAGCATTTTGTACTTCATTAATAACGCTTAAGGCGTGCCATACCATTGGTACCTATATGGTCCCAATGCCAGTTTCAATGCCATTGGGCCCACCTTGTAAATATTCATTTCCTTATCTCTATATTTCGTCTTCTATTTCCAATATTATATGACTTGTAGCTGATTTTACCTCTTACCCTTGTTAAGCACTTAAGTGAAACTGTATTATATTTCTTAAATTTCTCCACTCATAATTGCACTAGAAAAACAAATTGCTTCATATAATTTTGTTTTCCCCGACTGACAAAATCTGTCAGCTTTTTTCAACCGGGTTTTTCCAGGAACTAAATTTCTCCCTTTAAGTCTATATCCTCTTGACTTTGGACGTGTTCAGATACAAATACAATCAAGTCTTAGTGTGAGTCTAGGTCAAGACATAATATAATGTTTGAGTGTCATTATTAGCCCATGGCAAATACACACACACACACACACACACACACACACACACACACACACATACACACACACACACACACACACACACACACACACACACACACACACACACACACACACACACACACACACATACACACACACACACACACACACACACACACACACACACACACACACACACACACACACACACACACATACACACACACACACACACACACACACACACACACACACACACACACACACACACACACACACACACACACACACACACACACACACACACACACACACACACACACACACACACACATACACATACACACACACACACACACACACACACACACACACACACACACACACACACATACATACATATATATATATATATATATATATATATATATATATATATATATATATATATATATATATATATATATATATATATATACATATGTCAGAATAACAATATTAAGTGGTAAAATAGAGAGCGAACTTCCTTGCGATGTTCCATTTTACTTGGTGTTAAACTATTATTTTTGTTTGTTTCTATTTATAACCTTTCTTTTTATTGTGTTGTTTTTTTCGCTTTCCTTCTGTCCCTTTGTGAAGCAAGGCTCGATACCGTTAGTCCAGTTTGTTTGTTTTATTCTTTTCATTAATTTTTAATCCTAGAGCATTATTTATGATATTGCGTAGTAACCATGGCAACAATTTAAGGTTCTACAATGAAGGCTTCGACGACAACCAGATGGGAGCAATAGAAAAATGCAAATACATCTTTGAGAAGTACACTTCTAGCGATGGTAAATTTGGCTCAATGCAAAATCGCTATACTTCGAACATGATGATACTCCGACCTGATACTCCACCAAACTTTTATAATTTAATTATTGAATAAATATTTTAAAAAAACTGTGTCAACATCAATTTGTCATTCACTACAGTTTATGTATTTGAACGTGATTGAATGAATAAAAATGTATTTTATTAACGGTTGAAAATTCGTACTAGATATAGGCTATATCAGAAGGGTGTGAGCTAATAGAATTAATTTATTAAAAAGACTATCAAATTAACTGGAGTTTTATAAAATACCGTATCTAATTGTAACAAGCATCGACAAACTCTATCAAGGTAAGAAGAACAGATCTTTTTAATCTTTCATTAGCTAAAAATATTATTTTTATTTGGTCGGTTTTAATTACATTTAATTACAAACTCTCTTAGGGAAATTTAAATATTATAATTTGAAGATGAAACTAAATTATAATTAGTTTTACTACACAAAACGAGTTGACAGTAGATACAGAGTTGCTAATAAATATAGCCTACGAGTATGATCTCCTTATAGCCTTAATGTATTAACCTTGTTTGGCGACGTCCGCATATTTAAGATATAATGCTTATAAAGAATGTAGATTTAAAGAGCTTTCAAAAATCTCGTAGGCACGATATTCCTTTATAGAATTGTAGTTTGTGAAGTGGAAATTTCAGTTTGTTTTCATACCTTGTTGTTTTATGCGAGTCTTTAATCATATTTTCTAAATAAATGCCTATTTTAACATGTAGGCCTAACTAAATTTGAAATGTACTTAAATAGGGACCAATTTAATTTTCTCGCTTTCTCGCCTTTGGTCTAATTTTAAGACTTAGAGACAATAAACATCTTATCTTTACAAATGACTTAGGCCTATAAATAGTAATACTAATAGTTGATCAAAGAAAAAATTTTCCCGTTTATTTTAATCGAAGAAAAGTATAGCTAAGGCTACTCAGTTATATAAAAGTTATAAAAAGTTAAATAGAACTTTTTAACCTTGTACCTGTATATAGACCTATACACATAAACCTATATATAGACCTAAAGAGAGAATATAGCTGTATGGAACATAATTTCAGTGAACTTGGAAAACATTATAACAAGCGTGACACAAAGGAACTTTATTAAAATGTGTCAAGTAAATAAATGTTGAAAGTAATAGGTTAAACTAATATACAGCCGAAATATATAAAGTAACAATTTCTTCTCATGACACACATTGTTGCATTATAGAAGAAATACAATGTAATAAAATAGGTTGCATCATTTGTAGTCAATTTAAAACATTGTATGATCTATACTATACAATGTATATACAAATGTTCAAAGCTCACCCTAGCGTAGAAACGCTGACCATCGTTTTAAGGGTCTTGGAGGGGTTTAAAGTAGTATTTATAACTGATTATAAATATAAATTTATTACAATCATAAATTTGAATACTACCTATAATCGGCCGTAATCAACGAAATAGATTTATAAACATTGTTCAATATTTATAACAAGTAATGCAATTGTATTTTACCAATTACTGCCAATATAACATTTCAAACAATATTTATTTCTTGCTAAAATTAATTTTAAATATGCTAATTTATGCAAAGATATATGAAAGGTAAGATAGGACACAGGCCTACACTTGCAGCTCCTAAAGAAGGTTTCAACGTAGAGTCGAAACGCTGAGTTTGGTTTTAAGTGTCATTAGAGGCGTTGAAAGTAGTATATCCCCAATATTTGGTCGAAATCAAAGAAATATGTTTATAAACATTGTTCGATATTAATAACAAGTGATACTACCGTTACTGGATTTATTCATAATACATGCATGTTATTTATCTGAATAAATCGGTTAAGTGGGTTAAAATGAAGGATAGTGTACATTCTGTTACTGACATAATGGTAATGTAAAATCACGATAAACAACGGTTTATAATGAACCCACGTAACGTTGCAGAAGTGTGCTTATAACAGTGTTATAAGAACAAGATGTTTGGAGAAAAAAGCTCAAACAATCTAAAGGTTTTGTATTAAAGATATACATACAATAACGTGGTTAAGTATTTAAATACAAAAGCTAACGACGCATGTAAAATTTGGCCATCAAGATGAGAATGTATTTCGCTACTCATAACTAACATCTCACAGATTTATGGACACGAATTTCAATTTGTAATTGCACCATACTCGAAAATAAGCGAAGATGTGTACAACAAATTATAATAACTTGGGGCTGTTACCTCTAGATTCATCCAGATTCAGAAGCAACCCAGATAAGTGACCCTCGCGCGCACGTACACACACACACACACAAACAAACACACACACACACACACACACAAACACACACACACACACACACACACATTCACGCACAATCACTGCCTCGGCCCGGTCACCTGGCGATGATTCTTCTATGAGCCACCAACTAGGTCTACACAAGTAAATTTTTTAAACGAATAAAGTATACGAGAAAATAGTTTTTCCTTACAAATTATTATAAAAAAAGTATCCCTAATAATCTTAAGGAGTTACATAATTACGTCGTGTTTGGACTCTATTTCAGGGGCGGCTTCAGGATTTATTTTTTAGGTAGGCACAGTTTAGAAATCGTGAGTACCTAGGGGTGAGGTCTAGTACCCTTCCCCAGAAGCTGTTTAAAATTTAAATTTTGTGTTTGAGGTCATTTCTACTCTCAGGACATGTAAATATAATAGGACATTATAGTAAAAATAAGTTAAACAAAAGGGCTTACAATGAAAATATTGGAAAGAACCCCAATAACACAAAAAAATTATCAAAAATAACAAATAAAACAAGTTACTTAAGATTAAACCCTTATGTACATTTTGATGACCATGTCATCATCATCAGAGGTTCTTATTACAAAATTACAGTCTAGCAAATAACAAATTACAAACTAGAGTGATATTGATATTCTTTCCAATATTTTCATTGTAATATATTGTACCACTGTGCTCTTGATATTGTGTATAAACAAAAGGGCAATATTTGCTATTTTATGGTTTCTTGATGCATTCTAAATTTCACTATAATACTATGAGCATTTCTTTTGATCTTAGATATATTACATTTATCTTTTTAAATTATCACAATTAAAAAAAATTTAAGAAATAAATGTAAAGGAGTTTGGGTAGGCTCGGGTCAACCCGTTGGAATCGCCACTGCTCAATTTCCAAGGAATAATTATTATTCTACATAATATAATATGTAGAATCAAAAATTGTCAGTAAAAATATCTAAATGTAACAGTTGAAAAAATTAGTTCTGTAGACCAAATAAGTGGCTCGTTGGTGGCATGTACGCAGGTCAGCTAGTGGGTTGTTTAATCTTCTAATTCCGTGTCTGGATGAACTATAGCACAGTTGAGACAGGCTAGTACATAATTACAATTTTAATTAAATTGTTTTATACTTCTAAAGTCTTCTAGACCTAACATCTCTAGCATAAATGTTCTATTATGTAATGCTCATTTAGTAGACAACTCTTTAAATTTTTTAACCTAGATTAAGAACAAATTATTTTCACTCATTTTCTCAATTGTTTAATTTTAGACGTTACGTTGGCGTAAATGACATCTACTTTGGGGATTGGGCCCCTGGAAATCATATTCTATGATATTTTAGCAATTAAAATCACAGAAATGTTGGTAAGATAATTTCTAATACATAGCATCAAATGAATTTTTCCACATGAATTAATAAAATTCGTAAACATTGTTAAAAGAGTTTGTATTAAAAAATAACAAAATATTGTTCTAGATTTGAATAGTTTTGTAGACTGTACTCGTGGAAGTAAATTATATACTCTGTAAGTTAATCCTTATAAACAAGTAATATAAAAAAAATGTAAGTAGATTCCGACTCAAGTCAACAAAGACATTTATTTTAGTTTCTTTTATATATAGGCCTATACATGCCATAATAACAATTTAAGTGGCAAAATAAGAAGTGAATTTCCTTGCAATTTTCCATTTTCCTTTCTATGTATGGTGTTAAAATATTATTTTTTTTAAATATTTATACGCTTTCTTTTTTTTGTCGCTTGAATTGTGTTGTAGTTTCTTTTCGCTTTCCTTTCACATTATCCATTTGTGAAGCAAGGTTCGATACCGTTAATCCAATTTGTTTGTTTATTATATTTTCATTAATTTTTAATCCTTGAGCATTATTCATTATTGATATTGTGTGGTATGCTGGTAACCGTAGCAACAATTTAAAGGTTGTACAGTAGAGGTTTCGACGTTAAACAAATGGGAGCAAAAAAAAAACTCGTATACTTCTTTAAGAAATATACTTCTAGGTTTGGGAAAGTTGGCTCAGTTCCAAAAGCGCTAGTCTTTGAACACGATACTCATTTCGAATTCGGCCTAGACAACGAAATGTTTATAGTTAAATTATTGAATAAATATTAGAAAAAACTGTGTTAACATCAATAAAAAATAGATATACAATTACAGATACAAATACTGTACAATTGAAAACAATATATTAAATATGGTGCTATGTTTTCTTGTAATATAGTTAATAAATTTATAATATTTCAAACACAAGAATACTTTTAATGAATATATTTATTCAAAGCTTTTCGCCGATAAAATATATTCATAAATATTTCATTAAAAGTATTCTTGTTTTTGGAATATTTTTAATTTATTAATTAAAAATAATGTATTTGAACGTGATTGGATGAATAAAAATGTATTTTATTAACGACTGAAAACGTGTACAAGATATATAGGCCTATCATGAGAGTGTGAGCTAATAGAAAGAAAATAATGATTGCTTCACAGAAATAATAGTCTACGTCATATTACTTCTGGTTCCTTTTCGTGTCACATAATCGTTATTATGGGTTAACATTTTGCTATAAAATTGCATGTGATCCCTGTGGCCCTATTCACCTTTGCCGCGGGAATAAAGACATTTCCAGGTTGAACATTTTGTAAAGCTTTTTTTATCGGATAAGTCAGGAAGTCAAAATTGTGTTTGGAAGCATTTAAATACTGTGAAGCAATGCATATATTGAATTTCCTGTGTGATGTGAGTGTTTTATTTATCTCGGCTAGGAAGTTCTATTACAATATGTAAATAGAAATTGTGTATATTTTCCGACAAAAACTATTTTGGCAGTGTGTGGCTATTATTAAGCCTATAGGTTCACATTAAAAAATTATTTAGAGAGGCACTAGCAAAAAACATTGGTAAAGGCGATTAAAACCCGAAGTGAATTTATTTTACCAGTGAACTTCCTGTATTATAATAGATATGGAAAGAGTAAAACTATTTATTCGGTGTGGGCCAAAAAATGATCAAAAATTTTATAATTTTTTGAGATTTAAATTTATGAACAAACTGAGGAATACCTATGTTTGAGAACTGTAGTACAACCATACTTGAAATTTTAAAAAGTATTCCTTCTTTCTGAGAGGTATTTAAATACTATTTTAAATGAATTGTGTTTAGAAACTAGTAAAGTATATTCAAATGAACATAAATAACTGAATACTAAGGTTCTTCGAAACCGATATACTAATTACTTCCAATAAAATCAAACCGCTTCTCGTCTAAATGTGTTCAAAGAAATCAGTAAACTAAATTAGAAATTTTACTTATTTAAATTCACTTATACTTTAAACATAGTCAGTTAAACATTGATTGAGGTGTTAGATTAATTAGTTTAGTTCAGAAAGTCGTAAGTCGTGTTAAAGGTCACTTTACAGACGTGTATCCAACAAATTATTATTACAATGTTGGCAACATTTAAGTGACGTCATAAGGAAGCAATCGAGCTATGCAATGTTTATCTTGTAGCACTGTTAGTATCACTATGAGTTTTGCTTTGTGTTGTTCTTATTGAGTTTAGCTTTGTGTATGAGATATTACTGAGTGCAAAGTGCATGATCATGCATTACAATTGGTGTACAGAAATTTATCTAGGCCTATGTAATGGTTGGTATATTAACAGAAGAAAATAGCTGGGAAAAGAAAGATAAATTAGTCAGTAATTCTACAGTCAACAATAATGATTTGAAAATACCTGAACATGTGACCTCTGACTTTGGTGATATTGTTATAAAAAACTCTGATAATGTTACTGTAGGTGATATAGCTTATTTTAATGGCCCTGTTATTGTTAAACAATTTGTGGTACCTGAAAATACTACTACTCCTACAGAGACATCAGGTATTATATATACTAATTGTGTGTGTGTGTGTGTGTGTGTGTGTGTGTGTGTGTGTGTGTGTGTGTGTGTGTGTGTGTGTGTGTGTGTGTGTGTGTGTGTGTGTTATAGCATGTTTAACTATCAATAAATAAAATTGCCCTATTATCTTACTAAGCTCTAAGCCCTATTAAGCTTATTTTTTTTAATTTATATTTTTGTTAATATAAAATACAGTATAACAATTTTGCTTTACAATGTTTTCCAGAAAAAAGTACAGACCAATTAATATTCACAGATGTTGTCACATAAACACTGGTAAAAATGTAGATAGTTATGGTGGGCAGAGTTAAGGGGGGCAAGGAGGGGAATTTCCCCCTCCCCCCAACTTTCTAGTCAGGTGTATTATTTTTTTATAATTTAAAGCTGACAATGAACTCATTAAAATACTACAAAATAATAATAGTGTTGACAAGAAATACTCGGCAGAATCAGTTCTTATTTTGATCTATGCGAGTTATTTTCTAAATATGAATTAAGTTCAAAGAAAAATATGAATTTTATCTTAATCTTACAAGCCTTGATGTTCTAAATGAAATTTAGGAACGGTTTCAGACGAAGTTTGGTAATTATTTTTCTCATAGAAACAAAATCAGGCTCGTCTTTTTACTTATGACTTGGGAAAATTCAAAAACATTTTAAAAAATTTAAATTTTGCAAAGTTATAAGTGTATAATCTGCCAATTTGTGTTCTGTGAGACACATATTGTTCAATACCATACACTAACTTAATAAAAAAAAGTAGTTTAAAACATGTACTTTATAATGTAAGTTTTTGGATGCTGGATCATTGTCGACAAGCTTTTTAATGTTCTCTATTTTTAAGAGGAGAGTACCCCCAGACCCATTTGATACTCCCCAGGACAATCTTGAGCTCTCCCCCCAGAATATAACTTGTAAGTCCGCCCATGATAGTTATGAAGAGCAATGTGGCAGTTGATTAGGTACAAACACAGGTAGTTTAGATCAATGGGTATAATATACTTACAGATAAAGTAATTGTGCAAATAATATATATATATATAATTTTAAGTTAGTTTTGGTTGGTAAAGATTATTTAGATTTTTTGGACTAGGAGACTGACAGACTTACCTTGGTAAGAGTCCACTCTGTAGTCTTGAAATAGAAACACATAAAAGCACTTAAACAATGATATATTTCAACCACACAGTGGTCTTTGTCAATCAAAGAGAAAACACAAAAAGAAATATGAGGGAATGAAATAAAATAATTATAAATTGTAATCACAGATTGTGTAGAGTAGAAATCAGATGTCACAGATGCACCGATTAAAGATATATATATATATATATATATATATATATATATATTGTTTCCATGAGCATATGAGTGATTATAATTTATATAAGTCTGTCAGGTATTAGGGAATTGGAGACTTCTGAGGCTATTAGGGAAAAAATATATATATATGAATGGATTTATCTGATGTTGAGGTTAGGGGATTCTCTGGACTTGGTATACCACTGGTATGATTGTTCCCATCTTCTCAGTTCTGAGGGATTGCAATCAGGGGGGAGTGATTTAATTATTTTTGTGGTATAGCAGTCATAGAGTGATTCAACAATGGTCAAGTGACCGAAAGGCGCCTCATCACTCAAGGTAAAATCATTGCACTTAATGGTGGATAAAATTACTTACAATAGTAATATATTAACTTCATAAAGTCAGTGCAACGGAAAAAAAAATGGACAACGTAAAATATCAAGTATATATATATATATATTCTTGTTTTTGAAATATTTTTAATTTTTTAACTATATTACAAGAAAACATATCACCATATTTAATATATATATATATATATATACATTTTTATACATTCTTATTTATATTTATTGGTAATATTACTGTTATATTTTTTTATTCTATGTATATTATATTATATTATTACAGACTTGAAAAATACCAACATTCAGTTGTTCAAATGTCATTCATTTAATAAATCAACCATTCTATTCTCCTGTATTATATTTTATTTTTTTGGATTAGTTTGGTTGTTTTATTATTCAATTTTGATGTCTTATAAGATTATTATTATTATTATTATTAAATTCCTACAGCCATGGTTGTACACTATTAATTAAATAAAGGTGCTTCAAATAAAATGTATTCTTTTTGAATAAATTACAAGAATTTAAATGAGAACTTGTATCATAATTCTATGTAGAATTATAGTTCTACATAAACTATAACTTATATGTAGACTTATGATATTTCAAGTCTAGAAAGAACAATACAAAGTTTACAATGATATTGATTGTTAACAGAGTCTCAATTTTGTAGATATTGATTGATAAATTGTGATAATATATTTGTAATTTAGTTCAAAGATAATTCAAGTAGGTGTAAATTATTAAATCAAAAAAGTTTATCACCAAAGGTTTTTGGGAATTCACTGTTATAATTTGTCTTCTTACTAGCTGTTATACCCTACTTTTATGAGTTTTTTGATTCCTCCAGATGTTAAACTTTCTCTTACAATCGTTTAAAGAATTATTTAATTTCAATTTTTTGACATGTTTTTGGAAGTTTTAAAACAATAATTAAATAATTGCCAAAAATTGCCATAAATGCTAACAAAGTGTTCATAATTTGTTCACTTGCAAAATAAAGTTGTCATTTTAGAAGATTTGCTACCAATGGGTGTTGAGTACTGTGATTGATCTTACCAAAAAGTACATTTGAAACAGTTTTTTAAACCATTTCCAAATCAAAGTTTCTAACTTATAGTTTTTTAAATCAAGGTTAATGATACTTTTAAAATTTAAAAACTTAATCTGTTTTAAAAATCTCCATACACAACCATTTAGTTATGTAACCCTTGTAAATCACTAATTTTAAAAATACTTAACTAAGTGAATACATAATTTCTTACTTGCTGACACGTTTCAAAACATTCGTTCCTTTTACGAAGCTAACCCTCTACTCATTCATAAAAGGAAGGAAGGTTTTGAAACGCGTCAGCAAGTAAGAAATTATGTATTCACTTAGTTGAGTATTTTTAAAATTAGTTTAATCAGTGAATTCAAGATGATTACATCAAGCAACTTGTAAATCATTTGTAACAACTTGTAAGAAATGAATTTGTGTTTGATTCTGTTACTATGAGATCTTTACACTAACTTTTATCTAGGTCATAGAAATTTTTACAAATTATTAAAGATATTTTATAGTATTGTTTTAATTTTTATTTAAAAAAAGAAAAGTATAAAACACAAATCTAAATTTATAGATCTAAGGTAGCTAAATCATATGAGAGTTAAGATAAGAAACTTTACTTATTAATAGAAAACCATACAGCCTAGTTGCTCACAGTCTGTGTTTCAAGTGTACTGGAGACAATTCAAAAAATTATAACAATATTTTTAAAGTTGTTATAACAAATATATGAGTAAAAAGGTATATATTGCTAGAAATCATCTTAAATATCTTTTATACTCAAATATATTGGTTTACTTTGATTTATAGATAACCGAAAAGAAATATCTAAAGGATGGCTTGGAGTATTCTGGATTGTACTTTTGATTACTGCTTTCCTAGCTAACGTTGTAACTCTCTTGGTCTTATCTAAACAACAAAATGGAGTAGTAAATCCTCTCACGTTTTCAAAAGATGTGAATCAATCAGGTACTATTTGTAAATGATTAGTTAGGATTTTGAAAAAATTATGATTTAACACTGTAACTGTTATTCTTTCTGTTGTTTTCCTTTTTAAATTCCTTCTATTAGCTCACACTCTCTTGATATATATCGTGTACAAATTTTCAATTGTTAATAAAATACATTTTTATTCATCCAATCAAGGTCAAATAATTTTTTTTAACCTATAGTGGATGACAATTGATGTTGATAAAGTTTTTTCAAATATTTATTCAATAATTGAAATATTAAATTTGTGGGGTCCACCCAAATTTGAACTGAGAATCTTCATGCCCAAATTTCCAATACGCACTGCGCCAACTTTCCAATACCTGGAAATATATTTCTCAAAGATGTATATGAATTTTTTTCCTCCATTAGGTTATTGCCAAAACTTCCATTGCACAACTTTAAACAGTTCCCATGGTTACCACACAATACCATAAATAATGTTCTAGGCTAACTAAAATAAAACTTTTCTTTGTTTCAGTAGGAATTTATTTAATTTTTTTTTTTATATGTATTACTTGTTTATTCTTTAGAAGGATTAGAAAGAGATACATCCACTCATTGGAATGTTACGACAAAACTGATCTTGTCTGGGGTTAGCAATTCTAATCCTCAAAATCATAAAATTTCTTCAATTTCTTTTGTTCTACAAAAGAAATGTAGGTAACTTGAAAGACAATGAGAATAAAACACCATTGATAGATTGAAAGGTTACTGATCATATCAGTGGTAAATAATTTTGTAATTCTTATACATCTGTAAGACTTAAATTTGGTACAAGAAACACGTAAATGTTTCATCACAGAGGAGCTGGTTAGCTTTTTCTTCAGCTACAACATCATGTTTTTATTGCAACAAGTGCTAAAAATATTTTTTCGCTCAAGTAGGTGCTTTAAAAAGGCAAGTATAATCAAAGAGCTGCCTGTGATACACTTTTAAGTGTTTTATCCAAAATAAAGATTTGTCCATTGTGGTGCTGTTGCCACGTTGAACGACAAACATTTGTTTCGCTTATGTATTCACTTTTGTATTCTTTATTATTCTTTTGAAACTGTTATGTTGATTTAATTTCAAGTTTACAAAATTTCCACAACTTTTACTTATATTACTTTTTTAAATGCATACATTTCATTTAAATTTTCTGAATGTGGTCAATAAAATTACCTGTGTAAAAAAAATTTGAGGTGTAAATTTAATTTTAAATTTTGATGAAACTTAAATTTTAACTTAATGAGAATTTATGTTATTATTTTACAACTCTTTCCCCGCCCCCCTGACTTGCCTTCATGCCCCCCCCCCTAGTTTGGGAACCCATGTTCTAGCTGGTCTTGTGGCTATTTGTCAAGAAAAAAAGGGGTTTATAAATAATATTTGTATACATTCAATGGATTTGAGCTGCATGAACAAACAAATTACATACTAATTAAGTTTCTGCCTTGTCAAGAGAACGTTTCATAAATCCATCTCAATGAAATTGTCATTAAACTAAAAGATGACTTTAGTAATACCTTAGTAATTCTCTAATATAATAAAAAAAAGCTTTAGAGATTGAACCCTTAATTTACTTTATCACCTATGCAATAGTAGAACCACTCATAAAAACAAACAAACCAAATTTAAAAAAAAAAAAAAAAACACTTTAGAAGATTAGACTCCAGCCCCTTTAAATGTGATGTTCAAAGAGAGTATAAACATTTTCAAAAACATTTCACCTATCTGAAGTTGACAGATTTAAAAATTTTTTTAATAAACTACATTCAGAAGTGGTATGTATAAATTGTGATATAAAATAACAATTTGGATATTATTTTGTCTTAAATCATTATTTTTAAAATTATAAGGAAATTAAATTATCTCACATACCATTGCATTGTTAACTATACTGTTAACCAGATTTACTTATGATAATATTATTTTGTGTCTGGTTCAAGTAAGATAGTTTAAATAAAATTATTATAATAATTTTTCTTTAATACAGTTATAGACAGTGGTATAAATAGAGGAGTTGGAAGGAGCTGTACAGTAATTTTTTGTGGAAAACATGCTGGATAGAAAAACATGATTCAGTACTTTTATTTTACACTTTTGGTATTAACTTCGCAAAAAAACCACTACTTACTGATATTTTTCAGCAGACGTGTTTTGCACTAAGTCAGCGCATTGTTCAATGCTCTGAGTCACGGACAAGACTGTTGCTCTGGTATTTGAGTCTGTGGTGTATTGCTGTTCTGTGGTGTATTATTGTTCATAGAGTAGTTGTTAATTATGTGTTAAAATATAGTATTTGATTGTGAGTGTGTTTTGTCGTTTAGAATATGTTTTGCATAGTATTTGTGGTATCTCGTAGTTTTCTGTTGTGTTTAGTTTGTTGCATTTTTTATGTAGTGTAGGATTTATAGATTGATGTCTATTAATGGTGTGTGAGTGTAGTGTGTTTTGTATGTGTGTGGTGAAATTTGATTTGGGTTGTGTGTTTCATGTGTTCTTTGTATCCTGTGGTAAATGTTCTCCCTGTTTGTCCTATGAAAATGCTGGGGCAGTTGTTGCATGTAATCTTGTATACTGCTGCCCTGTCGTGTTTATTCTGGTGTGTTTTTGTACTGAGCAGGTGTTTATTATTGTGTTGGATGTTTTAAGTGCTACTTTGTATTTAAGTTTGCGGAACAAGGAAGCTATTTTTTGTGATGTGTTGTCATAATACATTAGTGTTATATATTGTTGTGTTTGTGTGTTATTGTTGTTTTTTGCTGTGTTATGTGTTGTTTTTTGAGCGTTATGTTGTCTGGTTTTTTTAACCAAGGTAATACTAAAAGTGTAATTATAGGAAAGCCTCAAGATGTACAACACAAAAATTGCAAGTTTTTTTTATTTTAAATTATTGTGGACCTAATTATGTAAAGCCAATCACAGAAGCTACAAAATAGAATTAGTGACCTTTCTTTGGCCATTAAATATGTCTCATTTTTTATAAAATTTCTTTAAAAGAAAGAGTAAAATTTTTTTATTGAAACAGCTCCTAATAATGTTTTTACAAAGGTGTAAAAAATACTTTTCTACAGGTGAGCAATTTAAGTACTTTTACTTGATGACTTTTGTAGTTCTCTTAAGGAACAAGGTTGAATCTTGCGAGGAAGCTATTGCATCATTCAATATATTCTTCCAGGGCTTTGTATAAAATTGGATTTCTCCTTTATTGAAGATGTATTTATTTTCTACAAAGAAGAGTTTGTAGAAATAGAATTTACCTATGGAAATAGAATTACAGTTAAAATTAAATAGAAAACCTTTCAGCACCTGCCATCTGCTACTTTGAAATATTTAGAAATACTTTCCCTCCAGTACTTACCTCCTTTTGAAAATACTAGTAGTTCTGGCTGTTTATATTGCAACAGTGAAAAAGTTTTTCGGGCTCACAAAGACTTAAACAAATCTACAAATACAACTTTGAAAATTAGAGTAAAAGAGCTACCACTACTTTTAATTCACAAATATATTAATTAAGTGATGAAAATTATTCTATAAGTTTTACAGTGTATTAAGAAAGCTTGATTTGTTTTATAAAATTAAGAGTAAGCTAAAAATTGATATTATTTGTTAAAAACAAAAAGATCTAATCTAACTTCCTAAAAAGTATTTAACCATCAAGTTATTTGTATTAGCTTTTATCTTAAAAACTCATGCCTAAAACTTTTCTATAATACTTACCACAGTTAAATATAGACTTTTGTAATTACCAGAGTAAAAATAAATTTCTAAAAAATTAAATTCAAAATGAAAACGTTTTTGCATTTTGGTGAATTATTAGGATTACTCCCCTGCATTCAAGTCCTGAATTCTAAATATCTATAGAAATAAAATTCGAAATTTAAGTGTAATATGTATATTTGATATAATACAACCTTAATTAGATGTTTTCAAGATGATTTTTTTTCCTTCCCTGAATTTGACGATTTGACTTTTGATGTTTGTTTTACCACCATTCTTTGAAATCTAGAAATTTGTACTGGTTTAGTCGATCTGTGAGATATTGATAAGTATGTATATATTATATTACAATAAATCTCTTGTTGTTGTTGTCGTGTGATAAGTGCAATAAAAACAGGAAAAAAAAGGTGTTCAGAGAAAGGTAGAGAGAGCACAGTTACACGGGGTCCAAAGGCGTGAAGCACTGCACTGGCCACATCTGCAGCTTTGTCCGTATAAAGGGTCTCCCTAGAACAGTTTAAGTCAATTTTAAATAGTGCTGCAATGATGGACAGGCAGTTGAAGAGGTGATCGGGATTAAGCTGTATCCCTGGGCAGTGCCTACATTCAGAGTATGTTCTTGATCCATCAGGCAAGATTTTCATGTCTTTGAGGTGCATTGTCCTCAGTCTGGCAATTGTTTTTGTTATTTCCCTGTCGAAGTTAAGCTCGGGAAGTGATGATTTTCTTCGGTTGTTATGGCAGAGCTTCTGTTTTGGAACGGCATTGACGTCGGAAGATGTTGTAATCACGGGGGCTGGTTCTGTCCTCTTACAGAGAATCGGCCCTCTCGGGGGGAGCCTGTAACCCCTAGAGAGCATGTCCCCAGGTGGCGGATAGGGGAATGCCTTTAATGGTTTACCATTGGGTGGTAGGAGTGAAATAAAATAGCTCCCGCAGACCAACAGGTAGAAGTCCAACCTCTCGAGGCAATGGCACTCACCATGACTAGTGCAATAAATCTCTTGAATATCACTAATTTAACTAATCTATATACCGTCAACTAATTGTTTTAATTTTCTTAACATAAAATATTTAAGTTATGTTAACATTGTATACATTTTGATTGATTTTTTGATGGAATAGTTTCAACAACCATTTTTGCGAGTATTCATATTATACTGTTTATAAATCACTAAATTCGAGCAACTATGGTCAAATTCATTAAACCTCCAATACAACCAAATACCACAATAATATTAAAAATATTTTTTTATTTACTTTAACATCACCATAGGTGCATTTAGTTAACAATTTTAACAACACACTATTTTAACAACAAACTCATATGTTTTTTACATACATGATATTAACATTCTTGACAAAATTTACTTAACATAATATTTTAATAAATAAATATCATTATGTTGTATGGCTTTTCTATATTCCTTATACCAACTTTTGCTATAGTATGAATTGAAATAATTCACAGAGAATCGATGTTTTTTTTACCAGAAAATAACAAAGTAAATTTTCTGTCATAAAAATATTTAATATACTACACCAACTAGTGGCAACCATTATTTTTTTAATTTTTGTATATAACAAAAAGTTACTTCTATTCTTCCTTGAATGCTATTGCAAAATATTTTGATATTGCATTATCATAACAACACACACAACACACAACACAACACACGCATAAACTAATTTAGTAATGCACATATAACATGTACATGTGTGTGTGGGTTACATCATGCTTTGCCTCCATTGTTTTTAATTTTCATGAAGTCTTATCATAAAATATTCTGGAATTTTGTAGTCTATTATGCTCGGTGAATCATAATTAATCACTTAAACAATAGTTTATGACTATCCAAACTTTAATTCTTAAACCTTTAAAACTGTCTTCTTGTATTCCTGGACTGCAGCCTCCCTTGCTGTGTTGAATTCTTGAATTTTGTAGTCCATTACGTTTGGTGAATTTCAATTAATCTCTTAAACAATAGTTTAATGAAATATGAAATATTTAAACGAATAATAATTTATTACATATCCATCCCCTTTATTTATTCATATAAATGAATCAATTCAGTGAAACAAACTATTTAATTTGAATATAGGCCTATTAAATAATAACTTTAATATTAGGCTTGCAAAGTAATAACCTTTTGTAACCCAATAACTAATTTTATTACTAAAATAACTTATATTCATTTATTTTTTCCAGATTATAACTACAACACAACCGAAAATGGTCTTAAAATTATAACTCGTTTCGTTTGGAATGCACAACCTGCAAACAAACCTTTGTCATTTTTCACATCACCGCCTAATATTGTTGCCATTGGACATACTGGAGAAGAAGGTTGCAGTACTACGTCTGAGTGTATATTAACTGTGAGAATTTTGCAGTCATATTATATTGATTTTCTAGGTTTCCCTGACATGAAATATAATTTTTTAATTGGAGGGAATGGAATAGCTTATGTTGGATTAGGATGGAATGTTAGCGGATATGGCTCTCATGGGTACAAAAATGGGCAAATAAATATTGCTTTCATTGGAAATTTTGATGAATTTGAACCTAAAGAAAATCAAATAAAAGCAGCTTTGTTGTTGATTGAAGATGGTGTTCAGCAAGGAAAAATTGCAAGTGACTACGAATTATTTGCAGAGTGTCAATTGATAAAGACAAGTAGTCCTGGAAAATATTTATATTTGAATATTAAGACATGGAAATATTTTAATGACAGTATTATATGTGAATTTTAATACTGTACTAGTTTTCCATTTTTTTCAATATGCTAGTTCCTTTGTATTATTGAGTAAGAAGTCTTCCATTTTGAACTTGAGAGACAATATTTCACATTCATATAAATACTTTCTATAAAAAGGTATAATTTATAGATGAAATTTATAAATTGTACACAAATACCTTTCTAATAGTAGTCCTTGCACTTATGATCCCATTTTTAACTCAGACTGACACATTTATATGCTACTATTACCAAAGGTATTTTAAGTTATATAAGTATATAAATAATTAAATCTTTGTAAAAAATAATTTTTATAGAAAAATAAATTTTTGTTAATCAATATAATTATCCAAGAATATGTACCACTCCTAAGACATAGCAACAGACTTAAGATGCGCTGACAGAGGAAGAAATTCAGGCATCTCTCTTCCCATCTCTTATATTTAGGAACCCCCTCCCTCGCAGTGTTATGGGGGACCGATATGTATACCAGCGAGGTTCAACAAACACTGAGTCAGCCGACCCCCTCACCATTCTAGATAACAAGTAAGCGCTTGCACATTGGTCAGACAAGTGGCTATATCTTGTGAGATACATGTATGTATGGATAATATAAGAGACTAACTATATGGCTATATTTTTTTTTTTTTTAATTTGAGCGTTAAGCTATTTTATTACAACACACTACAAGACCACATTTTACAAATCTTTCCATTTTTATAATTAAATAATACTTAACTAATTGAATACTTAAGCCCCTACTTGCTGGTGTGTTTTGAAACAATCGTTCCTTTTACAAAGCAAATTGATTGTATTGAACCCCTACTTGCTGGTGTGTTTTGAAACAATCGTTCCTTTTACAAAGCAAATTGATTTTATTGAACCCCTACTTGCTGGTGTGTTTGAAACAATCGTTCCTTTTACAAAGCAAATTGATTGTATTGAACCCCTACTTGCTGGTGTGTTTTGAAACAATCGTTCCTTTTACAAAGCAAATTGATTGTATTGAACTCCTACTTGCTGGTGTGTTTTGAAACAATCGTTCCTTTTACAAAGCAAATTGATTTTATTGAACCCCTACTTGCTGGTGTGTTTTGAAACAATCGTTCCTTTTACAAAGCAAATTGATTTTATTGAACCCCTACTTGCTGGTGTGTTTTGAAACAATCGTTCCTTTTACAAAACAAATTGATTGTATTGAACCCCTACTTGCTGGTGTGTTTTGAAACAATCGTTCCTTTTACAAAGCAAATTGATTTTAATGAACCCCTACTTGCTGGTGTGTTTTGATACAATCGTTACTTTTACAAAGCAAATTGATTGTATTGAACCCCTACTTGCTGGTGTGTTTTGAAACAATCGTTCCTTTTACAAAGCAAATTGATTGTATTGAACCCCTACTTGCTGGTGTGTTTTGAAACAATCGTTCCTTTTACAAAACAAATTGATTGTATTGAACCCCTACTTGCTGGTGTGTTTTGAAACAATCGTTCCTTTTACAAAGCAAATTGATTGTATTGAACCCCTACTTGCTGGTGTGTTTTGAAACAATCGTTCCTTTTACAAAGCAAATTGATTGTATTGAACCCCTACTTGCTGGTGTGTTTTGAAACAATCGTTCCTTTTACAAAGCAAATTGATTTTATTGAACCCCTACTTGCTGGTGTGTTTTGAAACAATCGTTCCTTTTACAAAGCAAATTGATTGTATTGAACCCCTACTTGCTGGTGTGTTTTGAAACAATTGTTCCTTTTACAAAGCAAATTGATAGTATTGAACCCCTACTTGCTGGTGTGTTTTGAAACAATTGTTCCTTTTACAAAGCAAGTTGATTGTATTGAACCCCTACTTGCTGGTGTGTTTTGAAACAATCGTTCCTTTTACAAAGGAAAATGGATTGTATTGAACTCCTACTTGCTGGTGTGTTTTGAAACAATCGTTCCTTTTACAAAGAAAATTGATTTTATTGAACCCCTACTTGCTGGTGTGTTTTGAAACAATCGTTCCTTTTACAAAGCAAATTGATTTTATTGAACCCCTACTTGCTGGTGTGTTTTGAAACAATCTTTCCTTTTACAAAACAAATTGATTGTATTGAACCCCTACTTGCTGGTGTGTTTTGAAACAATCGTTCCTTTTACAAAGCAAATTGATTTTAATGAACCCCTACTTGCTGGTGTGTTTTGATACAATCGTTACTTTTACAAAGCAAATTGATTGTATTGAACCCCTACTTGCTGGTGTGTTTTGAAACAATCGTTCCTTTTACAAAGCAAATTGATTGTATTGAACCCCTACTTGCTGGTGTGTTTTGAAACAATCGTTCCTTTTACAAAACAAATTGATTGTATTGAACCCCTACTTGCTGGTGTGTTTTGAAACAATCGTTCCTTTTACAAAGCAAATTGATTGTATTGAACCCCTACTTGCTGGTGTGTTTTGAAACAATCGTTCCTTTTACAAAACAAATTGATTGTATTGAACCCCTACCTGCTGGTGTGTTTTGAAACAATCGTTCCTTTTACAAAGCAAATTGATTTTATTGAACCCCTACTTGCTGGTGTGTTTTGAAACAATCGTCCCTTTTACAAAGCAAAATTGATTGTATTGAACCCCTACTTGCTGGTGTGTTTTGAAACAATCGTTCCTTTTACAAAACAAATTGATTGTATTGAACCCCTACTTGCTGGTGTGTTTTGAAACAATCGTTCCTTTTACAAAGCAAATTGATTGTATTGAACCCCTACTTGCTGGTGTGTTTTGAAACCATCGTTCCTTTTACAAAACAAATTGATTGTATTGAACCCCTACTTGCTGGTGTGTTTTGAAACAATCGTTCCTCTTACAAAGCAAATTGATTTTATTGAACCCCTACTTGCTGGTGTGTTTTGAAACAATCGTTCCTTTTACAAAGCAAATTGATTTTATTGAACCCCTACTTGCTGGTGTGTTTTGAAACAATCGTTCCTTTTACAAAGCAAATTGATTTTATTGAACCCCTACTTGCTGGTGTGTTTTGAAACAATCGTCCCTTTTACAAAGCAAAATTGATTGTATTGAACCCCTACTTGCTGGTGTGTTTTGAAACAATCGTTCCTTTTACAAAACAAATTGATTGTATTGAACCCCTACTTGCTGGTGTGTTTTGAAACAATCGTTCCTTTTACAAAGCAAATTGATTGTATTGAACCCCTACTTGCTGGTGTGTTTTGAAACCATCGTTCCTTTTACAAAACAAATTGATTGTATTGAACCCCTACTTGCTGGTGTGTTTTGAAACAATCGTTCCTCTTACAAAGCAAATTGATTTTATTGAACCCCTACTTGCTGGTGTGTTTTGAAACAATCGTTCCTTTTACAAAGCAAATTGATTTTATTGAACCCCTACTTGCTGGTGTGTTTTGAAACAATCGTTCCTTTTACAAAGCAAATTGATTTTATTGAACCCCTACTTGTTGGTGTGTTTTGAAGCAATCATTCCTTTTACAAAACAAATTGATTGTATTGAACCCCTACTTGCTGGTGTGTTTTGAAACAATCGTTCCTTTTACAAAGCAAATTGATTTTATTGAACCCCTACTTGCTGGTGTGTTTTGATACAATCGTTCCTTTTACAAAGCAAATTGATTGTATTGAACCCCTACTTGCTAGTGTGTTTTGAAACAATCGTTTCTTTTACAAAGCAAATTGATTGTATTGAACCCCTACTTGCTGGTGTGTTTTGAAACAATCGTTCCTTTTACAAAACAAATTGATTGTATTGAACCCCTACTTGCTGGTGTGTTTTGAAACAATCGTTCCTTTTACAAAGCAAATTGATTGTATTGAACCCCTACTTGCTGGTGTGTTTTGAAACCATCATTCCTTTTACAAAACAAATTGATTGTATTGAACCCCTACTTGCTGGTGTGTTTTGAAACAATCGTTCCTTTTACAAAGCAAATTGATTTTATTGAACCCCTACTTGCTGGTGTGTTTTGAAACAATCGTTCCTTTTACAAAGCAAATTGATTGTATTGAACCCCTACTTGCTGGTGTGTTTTGAAACAATCGTTCCTTTTACAAAGAAAATTGATTGTATTGAACCCCTACTTGCTGGTGTGTTTTGAAACAATTGTTCCTTTTACAAAGCAAATTGATAGTATTGAACCCCTACTTGCTGGTGTGTTTTGAAACAATTGTTCCATTTACAAAGCAAGTTGATTGTATTGAACCCCTACTTGCTGGTGTGTTTTGAAACAATCGTTCCTTTTACAAAGCAAATTGATTGTATTGAACTCCTACTTGCTGGTGTGTTTTGAAACAATCGTTCCTTTTACAAAGCAAATTGATTTTATTGAACCCCTACTTGCTGGTGTGTTTTGAAACAATCGTTCCTTTTACAAAGCAAATTGATTTTATTGAACCCCTACTTGCTGGTGTGTTTTGAAACAATCGTTCCTTTTACAAAGCAAATTGATTTTAATGAACCCCTACTTGCTGGTGTGTTTTGATACAATCGTTACTTTTACAAAGCAAATTGATTGTATTGAACCCCTACTTGCTGGTGTGTTTTGAAACAATCGTTCCTTTTACAAAGCAAATTGATTGTATTGAACCCCTACTTGCTGGTGTGTTTTGAAACAATCGTTCCTTTTACACAACAAATTGATTGTATTGAACCCCTACTTGCTGGTGTGTTTTGAAACAATCGTTCCTTTTACAAAGCAAATTGATTGTATTGAACCCCTACTTGCTGGTGTGTTTTGAAACAATCGTTCCTTTTACAAAACAAATTGATTGTATTGAACCCCTACTTGCTGGTGTGTTTTGAAACAATCGTTCCTTTTACAAAGCAAATTGATTGTATTGAACCCCTACTTGCTGGTGTGTTTTGAAACAATCGTTCCTTTTACAAAACAAATTGATTGTATTGAACCCCTACCTGCTGGTGTGTTTTGAAACAATCGTTCCTTTTACAAAGCAAATTGATTTTATTGAACCCCTACTTGCTGGTGTGTTTTGAAACAATCGTCCCTTTTACAAAGCAAAATTGATTGTATTGAACCCCTACTTGCTGGTGTGTTTTGAAACAATCGTTCCTTTTACAAAACAAATTGATTGTATTGAACCCCTACTTGCTGGTGTGTTTTGAAACAATCGTTCCTTTTACAAAGCAAATTGATTGTATTGAACCCCTACTTGCTGGTGTGTTTTGAAACCATCGTTCCTTTTACAAAACAAATTGATTGTATTGAACCCCTACTTGCTGGTGTGTTTTGAAACAATCGTTCCTCTTACAAAGCAAATTGATTTTATTGAACCCCTACTTGCTGGTGTGTTTTGAAACAATCGTTCCTTTTACAAAGCAAATTGATTTTATTGAACCCCTACTTGCTGGTGTGTTTTGAAACAATCGTTCCTTTTACAAAGCAAATTGATTTTATTGAACCCCTACTTGTTGGTGTGTTTTGAAGCAATCATTCCTTTTACAAAACAAATTGATTGTATTGAACCCCTACTTGCTGGTGTGTTTTGAAACAATCGTTCCTTTTACAAAGCAAATTGATTTTATTGAACCCCTACTTGCTGGTGTGTTTTGATACAATCGTTCCTTTTACAAAGCAAATTGATTGTATTGAACCCCTACTTGCTAGTGTGTTTTGAAACAATCGTTCCTTTTACAAAGCAAATTGATTGTATTGAACCCCTACTTGCTGGTGTGTTTTGAAACAATCGTTCCTTTTACAAAACAAATTGATTGTATTGAACCCCTACTTGCTGGTGTGTTTTGAAACAATCGTTCCTTTTACAAAGCAAATTGATTGTATTGAACCCCTACTTGCTGGTGTGTTTTGAAACCATCATTCCTTTTACAAAACAAATTGATTGTATTGAACCCCTACTTGCTGGTGTGTTTTGAAACAATCGTTCCTTTTACAAAGCAAATTGATTTTATTGAACCCCTACTTGCTGGTGTGTTTTGAAACAATCGTTCCTTTTACAAAGCAAATTGATTGTATTGAACCCCTACTTGCTGGTGTGTTTTGAAACAATCGTTCCTTTTACAAAGAAAATTGATTGTATTGAACCCCTACTTGCTGGTGTGTTTTGAAACAATTGTTCCTTTTACAAAGCAAATTGATAGTATTGAACCCCTACTTGCTGGTGTGTTTTGAAACAATTGTTTCTTTTACAAAGCAAGTTGATTGTATTGAACCCCTACTTGCTGGTGTGTTTTGAAACAATCGTTCCTTTTACAAAGCAAATTGATTGTATTGAACTCCTACTTGCTGGTGTGTTTTGAAACAATCGTTCCTTTTACAAAGCAAATTGATTTTATTGAACCCCTACTTGCTGGTGTGTTTTGAAACAATCGTTCCTTTTACAAAGCAAATTGATTTTATTGAACCCCTACTTGCTGGTGTGTTTTGAAACAATCGTTCCTTTTACAAAACAAATTGATTGTATTGAACCCCTACTTGCTGGTGTGTTTTGAAACAATCGTTCCTTTTACAAAGCAAATTGATTTTAATGAACCCCTACTTGCTGGTGTGTTTTGAAACAATCGTTCCTTTTACAAAGCAAATTGATTGTATTGAACCCCTACTTGCTGGTGTGTTTTGAAACAATCGTTCCTTTTACAAAGAAAATTGATTGTATTGAACCCCTACTTGCTGGTGTGTTTTGAAACCATCGTTCCTTTTACAAAACAAATTGATTGTATTGAACCCCTACCTGCTGGTGTGTTTTGAAACAATCGTTCCTTTTACAAAGCAAATTGATTTTATTGAACCCCTACTTGCTGGTGTGTTTTGAAACAATCGTCCCTTTTACAAAGCAAAATTGATTGTATTGAACCCCTACTTGCTGGTGTGTTTTGAAACAATCGTTCCTTTTACAAAACAAATTGATTGTATTGAACCCCTACTTGCTGGTGTGTTTTGAAACAATCGTTCCTTTTACAAAGCAAATTGATTGTATTGAACCCCTACTTGCTGGTGTGTTTTGAAACCATCGTTCCTTTTACAAAACAAATTGATTGTATTGAACCCCTACTTGCTGGTGTGTTTTGAAACAATCGTTCCTTTTACAAAGCAAATTGATTTTATTGAACCCCTACTTGCTGGTGTGTTTTGAAACAATCGTTCCTTTTACAAAGCAAATTGATTTTATTGAACCCCTACTTGCTGGTGTGTTTTGAAACAATCGTTCCTTTTACAAAGCAAATTGATTTTATTGAACCCCTACTTGTTGGTGTGTTTTGAAGCAATCATTCCTTTTACAAAACAAATTGATTGTATTGAACCCCTACTTGCTGGTGTGTTTTGAAACAATCGTTCCTTTTACAAAGCAAATTGATTTTATTGAACCCCTACTTGCTGGTGTGTTTTGATACAATCGTTCCTTTTACAAAGCAAATTGATTGTATTGAACCCCTACTTGCTAGTGTGTTTTGAAACAATCGTTCCTTTTACAAAGCAAATTGATTGTATTGAACCCCTACTTGCTGGTGTGTTTTGAAACAATCGTTCCTTTTACAAAACAAATTGATTGTATTGAACCCCTACTTGCTGGTGTGTTTTGAAACAATCGTTCCTTTTACAAAGCAAATTGATTGTATTGAACCCCTACTTGCTGGTGTGTTTTGAAACCATCATTCCTTTTACAAAACAAATTGATTGTATTGAACCCCTACTTGCTGGTGTGTTTTGAAACAATCGTTCCTTTTACAAAGCAAATTGATTTTATTGAACCCCTACTTGCTGGTGTGTTTTGAAACAATCGTTCCTTTTACAAAGCAAATTGATTGTATTGAACCCCTACTTGCTGGTGTGTTTTGAAACAATCGTTCCTTTTACAAAGAAAATTGATTGTATTGAACCCCTACTTGCTGGTGTGTTTTGAAACAATTGTTCCTTTTACAAAGCAAATTGATAGTATTGAACCCCTACTTGCTGGTGTGTTTTGAAACAATTGTTCCTTTTACAAAGCAAGTTGATTGTATTGAACCCCTACTTGCTGGTGTGTTTTGAAACAATCGTTCCTTTTACAAAGCAAATTGATTGTATTGGACTCCTACTTGCTGGTGTGTTTTGAAACAATCGTTCCTTTTACAAAGCAAATTGATTTTATTGAACCCCTACTTGCTGGTGTGTTTTGAAACAATCGTTCCTTTTACAAAGCAAATTGATTTTATTGAACCCCTACTTGCTGGTGTGTTTTGAAACAATCGTTCCTTTTACAAAACAAATTGATTGTATTGAACCCCTACTTGCTGGTGTGTTTTGAAACAATCGTTCCTTTTACAAAGCAAATTGATTTTAATGAACCCCTACTTGCTGGTGTGTTTTGATACAATCGTTACTTTTACAAAGCAAATTGATTGTATTGAACCCCTACTTGCTGGTGTGTTTTGAAACAATCGTTCCTTTTACAAAGCAAATTGATTGTATTGAACCCCTACTTGCTGGTGTGTTTTGAAACAATCGTTCCTTTTACACAACAAATTGATTGTATTGAACCCCTACTTGCTGGTGTGTTTTGAAACAATCGTTCCTTTTACAAAGCAAATTGATTGTATTGAACCCCTACTTGCTGGTGTGTTTTGAAACAATCGTTCCTTTTACAAAACAAATTGATTGTATTGAACCCCTACTTGCTGGTGTGTTTTGAAACAATCGTTCCTTTTACAAAGCAAATTGATTGTATTGAACCCCTACTTGCTGGTGTGTTTTGAAACAATCGTTCCTTTTACAAAACAAATTGATTGTATTGAACCCCTACCTGCTGGTGTGTTTTGAAACAGTCGTTCCTTTTACAAAGCAAATTGATTTTATTGAACCCCTACTTGCTGGTGTGTTTTGAAACAATCGTCCCTTTTACAAAGCAAAATTGATTGTATTGAACCCCTACTTGCTGGTGTGTTTTGAAACAATCGTTCCTTTTACAAAACAAATTGATTGTATTGAACCCCTACTTGCTGGTGTGTTTTGAAACAATCGTTCCTTTTACAAAGCAAATTGATTGTATTGAACCCCTACTTGCTGGTGTGTTTTGAAACCATCGTTCCTTTTACAAAACAAATTGATTGTATTGAACCCCTACTTGCTGGTGTGTTTTGAAACAATCATTCCTCTTACAAAGCAAATTGATTTTATTGAACCCCTACTTGCTGGTGTGTTTTGAAACAATCGTTCCTTTTACAAAGCGAATTGATTTTATTGAACCCCTACTTGCTGGTGTGTTTTGAAACAATCGTTCCTTTTACAAAGCAAATTGATTTTATTGAACCCCTACTTGTTGGTGTGTTTTGAAGCAATCATTCCTTTTACAAAACAAATTGATTGTATTGAACCCCTACTTGCTGGTGTGTTTTGAAACAATCGTTCCTTTTACAAAGCAAATTGATTTTATTGAACCCCTACTTGCTGGTGTGTTTTGATACAATCGTTCCTTTTACAAAGCAAATTGATTGTATTGAACCCCTACTTGCTAGTGTGTTTTGAAACAATCGTTCCTTTTACAAAGCAAATTGATTGTATTGAACCCCTACTTGCTGGTGTGTTTTGAAACAATCGTTCCTTTTACAAAACAAATTGATTGTATTGAACCCCTACTTGCTGGTGTGTTTTGAAACAATCGTTCCTTTTACAAAGCAAATTGATTTTAATGAACCCCTACTTGCTGGTGTGTTTTGATACAATCGTTACTTTTACAAAGCAAATTGATTGTATTGAACCCCTACTTGCTGGTGTGTTTTGAAACAATCGTTCCTTTTACAAAGCAAATTGATTGTATTGAACCCCTACTTGCTGGTGTGTTTTGAAACAATCGTTCCTTTTACAAAACAAATTGATTGTATTGAACCCCTACTTGCTGGTGTGTTTTGAAACAATCGTTCCTTTTACAAAGCAAATTGATTGTATTGAACCCCTACTTGCTGGTGTGTTTTGAAACAATCGTTCCTTTTACAAAACAAATTGATTGTATTGAACCCCTACCTGCTGGTGTGTTTTGAAACAATCGTTCCTTTTACAAAGCAAATTGATTTTATTGAACCCCTACTTGCTGGTGTGTTTTGAAACAATCGTCCCTTTTACAAAGCAAAATTGATTGTATTGAACCCCTACTTGCTGGTGTGTTTTGAAACAATCGTTCCTTTTACAAAACAAATTGATTGTATTGAACCCCTACTTGCTGGTGTGTTTTGAAACAATCGTTCCTTTTACAAAGCAAATTGATTGTATTGAACCCCTACTTGCTGGTGTGTTTTGAAACCATCGTTCCTTTTACAAAACAAATTGATTGTATTGAACCCCTACTTGCTGGTGTGTTTTGAAACAATCGTTCCTCTTACAAAGCAAATTGATTTTATTGAACCCCTACTTGCTGGTGTGTTTTGAAGCAATCATTCCTTTTACAAAACAAATTGATTGTATTGAACCCCTACTTGCTGGTGTGTTTTGAAACAATCGTTCCTTTTACAAAGCAAATTGATTTTATTGAACCCCTACTTGCTGGTGTGTTTTGATACAATCGTTCCTTTTACAAAGCAAATTGATTGTATTGAACCCCTACTTGCTAGTGTGTTTTGAAACAATCGTTCCTTTTACAAAGCAAATTGATTGTATTGAACCCCTACTTGCTGGTGTGTTTTGAAACAATCGTTCCTTTTACAAAACAAATTGATTGTATTGAACCCCTACTTGCTGGTGTGTTTTGAAACAATCGTTCCTTTTACAAAGCAAATTGATTGTATTGAACCCCTACTTGCTGGTGTGTTTTGAAACCATCATTCCTTTTACAAAACAAATTGATTGTATTGAACCCCTACTTGCTGGTGTGTTTTGAAACAATCGTTCCTTTTACAAAGCAAATTGATTTTATTGAACCCCTACTTGCTGGTGTGTTTTGAAACAATCGTTCCTTTTACAAAGCAAATTGATTGTATTGAACCCCTACTTGCTGGTGTGTTTTGAAACAATCGTTCCTTTTACAAAGAAAATTGATTGTATTGAACCCCTACTTGCTGGTGTGTTTTGAAACAATTGTTCCTTTTACAAAGCAAATTGATAGTATTGAACCCCTACTTGCTGGTGTGTTTTGAAACAATTGTTCCTTTTACAAAGCAAGTTGATTGTATTGAACCCCTACTTGCTGGTGTGTTTTGAAACAATCGTTCCTTTTACAAAGCAAATTGATTGTATTGAACTCCTACTTGCTGGTGTGTTTTGAAACAATCGTTCCTTTTACAAAGCAAATTGATTTTATTGAACCCCTACTTGCTGGTGTGTTTTGAAACAATCGTTCCTTTTACAAAGCAAATTGATTTTATTGAACCCCTACTTGCTGGTGTGTTTTGAAACAATCGTTCCTTTTACAAAACAAATTGATTGTATTGAACCCCTACTTGCTGGTGTGTTTTGAAACAATCGTTCCTTTTACAAAGCAAATTGATTTTAATGAACCCCTACTTGCTGGTGTGTTTTGATACAATCGTTACTTTTACAAAGCAAATTGATTGTATTGAACCCCTACTTGCTGGTGTGTTTTGAAACAATCGTTCCTTTTACAAAGCAAATTGATTGTATTGAACCCCTACTTGCTGGTGTGTTTTGAAACAATCGTTCCTTTTACACAACAAATTGATTGTATTGAACCCCTACTTGCTGGTGTGTTTTGAAACAATCGTTCCTTTTACAAAGCAAATTGATTGTATTGAACCCCTACTTGCTGGTGTGTTTTGAAACAATCGTTCCTTTTACAAAACAAATTGATTGTATTGAACCCCTACTTGCTGGTGTGTTTTGAAACAATCGTTCCTTTTACAAAGCAAATTGATTGTATTGAACCCCTACTTGCTGGTGTGTTTTGAAACAATCGTTCCTTTTACAAAACAAATTGATTGTATTGAACCCCTACCTGCTGGTGTGTTTTGAAACAATCGTTCCTTTTACAAAGCAAATTGATTTTATTGAACCCCTACTTGCTGGTGTGTTTTGAAACAATCGTCCCTTTTACAAAGCAAAATTGATTGTATTGAACCCCTACTTGCTGGTGTGTTTTGAAACAATCGTTCCTTTTACAAAACAAATTGATTGTATTGAACCCCTACTTGCTGGTGTGTTTTGAAACAATCGTTCCTTTTACAAAGCAAATTGATTGTATTGAACCCCTACTTGCTGGTGTGTTTTGAAACCATCGTTCCTTTTACAAAACAAATTGATTGTATTGAACCCCTACTTGCTGGTGTGTTTTGAAACAATCGTTCCTCTTACAAAGCAAATTGATTTTATTGAACCCCTACTTGCTGGTGTGTTTTGAAACAATCGTTCCTTTTACAAAGCGAATTGATTTTATTGAACCCCTACTTGCTGGTGTGTTTTGAAACAATCGTTCCTTTTACAAAGCAAATTGATTTTATTGAACCCCTACTTGTTGGTGTGTTTTGAAGCAATCATTCCTTTTACAAAACAAATTGATTGTATTGAACCCCTACTTGCTGGTGTGTTTTGAAACAATCGTTCCTTTTACAAAGCAAATTGATTTTATTGAACCCCTACTTGCTGGTGTGTTTTGATACAATCGTTCCTTTTACAAAGCAAATTGATTGTATTGAACCCCTACTTGCTAGTGTGTTTTGAAACAATCGTTCCTTTTACAAAGCAAATTGATTGTATTGAACCCCTACTTGCTGGTGTGTTTTGAAACAATCGTTCCTTTTACAAAACAAATTGATTGTATTGAACCCCTACTTGCTGGTGTGTTTTGAAACAATCGTTCCTTTTACAAAGCAAATTGATTTTAATGAACCCCTACTTGCTGGTGTGTTTTGATACAATCGTTACTTTTACAAAGCAAATTGATTGTATTGAACCCCTACTTGCTGGTGTGTTTTGAAACAATCGTTCCTTTTACAAAGCAAATTGATTGTATTGAACCCCTACTTGCTGGTGTGTTTTGAAACAATCGTTCCTTTTACAAAACAAATTGATTGTATTGAACCCCTACTTGCTGGTGTGTTTTGAAACAATCGTTCCTTTTACAAAGCAAATTGATTGTATTGAACCCCTACTTGCTGGTGTGTTTTGAAACAATCGTTCCTTTTACAAAACAAATTGATTGTATTGAACCCCTACCTGCTGGTGTGTTTTGAAACAATCGTTCCTTTTACAAAGCAAATTGATTTTATTGAACCCCTACTTGCTGGTGTGTTTTGAAACAATCGTCCCTTTTACAAAGCAAAATTGATTGTATTGAACCCCTACTTGCTGGTGTGTTTTGAAACAATCGTTCCTTTTACAAAACAAATTGATTGTATTGAACCCCTACTTGCTGGTGTGTTTTGAAACAATCGTTCCTTTTACAAAGCAAATTGATTGTATTGAACCCCTACTTGCTGGTGTGTTTTGAAACCATCGTTCCTTTTACAAAACAAATTGATTGTATTGAACCCCTACTTGCTGGTGTGTTTTGAAACAATCGTTCCTCTTACAAAGCAAATTGATTTTATTGAACCCCTACTTGCTGGTGTGTTTTGAAACAATCGTTCCTTTTACAAAGCAAATTGATTTTATTGAACCCCTACTTGCTGGTGTGTTTTGAAACAATCGTTCCTTTTACAAAGCAAATTGATTTTATTGAACCCCTACTTGTTGGTGTGTTTTGAAGCAATCATTCCTTTTACAAAACAAATTGATTGTATTGAACCCCTACTTGCTGGTGTGTTTTGAAACAATCGTTCCTTTTACAAAGCAAATTGATTTTATTGAACCCCTACTTGCTGGTGTGTTTTGATACAATCGTTCCTTTTACAAAGCAAATTGATTGTATTGAACCCCTACTTGCTAGTGTGTTTTGAAACAATCGTTTCTTTTACAAAGCAAATTGATTGTATTGAACCCCTACTTGCTGGTGTGTTTTGAAACAATCGTTCCTTTTACAAAACAAATTGATTGTATTGAACCCCTACTTGCTGGTGTGTTTTGAAACAATCGTTCCTTTTACAAAGCAAATTGATTGTATTGAACCCCTACTTGCTGGTGTGTTTTGAAACCATCATTCCTTTTACAAAACAAATTGATTGTATTGAACCCCTACTTGCTGGTGTGTTTTGAAACAATCGTTCCTTTTACAAAGCAAATTGATTTTATTGAACCCCTACTTGCTGGTGTGTTTTGAAACAATCGTTCCTTTTACAAAGCAAATTGATTGTATTGAACCCCTACTTGCTGGTGTGTTTTGAAACAATCGTTCCTTTTACAAAGAAAATTGATTGTATTGAACCCCTACTTGCTGGTGTGTTTTGAAACAATTGTTCCTTTTACAAAGCAAATTGATAGTATTGAACCCCTACTTGCTGGTGTGTTTTGAAACAATTGTTCCATTTACAAAGCAAGTTGATTGTATTGAACCCCTACTTGCTGGTGTGTTTTGAAACAATCGTTCCTTTTACAAAGCAAATTGATTGTATTGAACTCCTACTTGCTGGTGTGTTTTGAAACAATCGTTCCTTTTACAAAGCAAATTGATTTTATTGAACCCCTACTTGCTGGTGTGTTTTGAAACAATCGTTCCTTTTACAAAGCAAATTGATTTTATTGAACCCCTACTTGCTGGTGTGTTTTGAAACAATCGTTCCTTTTACAAAGCAAATTGATTTTAATGAACCCCTACTTGCTGGTGTGTTTTGATACAATCGTTACTTTTACAAAGCAAATTGATTGTATTGAACCCCTACTTGCTGGTGTGTTTTGAAACAATCGTTCCTTTTACAAAGCAAATTGATTGTATTGAACCCCTACTTGCTGGTGTGTTTTGAAACAATCGTTCCTTTTACACAACAAATTGATTGTATTGAACCCCTACTTGCTGGTGTGTTTTGAAACAATCGTTCCTTTTACAAAGCAAATTGATTGTATTGAACCCCTACTTGCTGGTGTGTTTTGAAACAATCGTTCCTTTTACAAAACAAATTGATTGTATTGAACCCCTACTTGCTGGTGTGTTTTGAAACAATCGTTCCTTTTACAAAGCAAATTGATTGTATTGAACCCCTACTTGCTGGTGTGTTTTGAAACAATCGTTCCTTTTACAAAACAAATTGATTGTATTGAACCCCTACCTGCTGGTGTGTTTTGAAACAATCGTTCCTTTTACAAAGCAAATTGATTTTATTGAACCCCTACTTGCTGGTGTGTTTTGAAACAATCGTCCCTTTTACAAAGCAAAATTGATTGTATTGAACCCCTACTTGCTGGTGTGTTTTGAAACAATCGTTCCTTTTACAAAACAAATTGATTGTATTGAACCCCTACTTGCTGGTGTGTTTTGAAACAATCGTTCCTTTTACAAAGCAAATTGATTGTATTGAACCCCTACTTGCTGGTGTGTTTTGAAACCATCGTTCCTTTTACAAAACAAATTGATTGTATTGAACCCCTACTTGCTGGTGTGTTTTGAAGCAATCGTTCCTCTTACAAAGCAAATTGATTTTATTGAACCCCTACTTGCTGGTGTGTTTTGAAACAATCGTTCCTTTTACAAAGCAAATTGATTTTATTGAACCCCTACTTGCTGGTGTGTTTTGAAACAATCGTTCCTTTTACAAAGCAAATTGATTTTATTGAACCCCTACTTGTTGGTGTGTTTTGAAGCAATCATTCCTTTTACAAAACAAATTGATTGTATTGAACCCCTACTTGCTGGTGTGTTTTGAAACAATCGTTCCTTTTACAAAGCAAATTGATTTTATTGAACCCCTACTTGCTGGTGTGTTTTGATACAATCGTTCCTTTTACAAAGCAAATTGATTGTATTGAACCCCTACTTGCTAGTGTGTTTTGAAACAATCGTTCCTTTTACAAAGCAAATTGATTGTATTGAACCCCTACTTGCTGGTGTGTTTTGAAACAATCGTTCCTTTTACAAAACAAATTGATTGTATTGAACCCCTACTTGCTGGTGTGTTTTGAAACAATCGTTCCTTTTACAAAGCAAATTGATTGTATTGAACCCCTACTTGCTGGTGTGTTTTGAAACCATCATTCCTTTTACAAAACAAATTGATTGTATTGAACCCCTACTTGCTGGTGTGTTTTGAAACAATCGTTCCTTTTACAAAGCAAATTGATTTTATTGAACCCCTACTTGCTGGTGTGTTTTGAAACAATCGTTCCTTTTACAAAGCAAATTGATTGTATTGAACCCCTACTTGCTGGTGTGTTTTGAAACAATCGTTCCTTTTACAAAGAAAATTGATTGTATTGAACCCCTACTTGCTGGTGTGTTTTGAAACAATTGTTCCTTTTACAAAGCAAATTGATAGTATTGAACCCCTACTTGCTGGTGTGTTTTGAAACAATTGTTCCTTTTACAAAGCAAGTTGATTGTATTGAACCCCTACTTGCTGGTGTGTTTTGAAACAATCGTTCCTTTTACAAAGCAAATTGATTGTATTGAACTCCTACTTGCTGGTGTGTTTTGAAACAATCGTTCCTTTTACAAAGCAAATTGATTTTATTGAACCCCTACTTGCTGGTGTGTTTTGAAACAATCGTTCCTTTTACAAAGCAAATTGATTTTATTGAACCCCTACTTGCTGGTGTGTTTTGAAACAATCGTTCCTTTTACAAAACAAATTGATTGTATTGAACCCCTACTTGCTGGTGTGTTTTGAAACAATCGTTCCTTTTACAAAGCAAATTGATTTTAATGAACCCCTACTTGCTGGTGTGTTTTGAAACAATCGTTCCTTTTACAAAGCAAATTGATTGTATTGAACCCCTACTTGCTGGTGTGTTTTGAAACAATCGTTCCTTTTACAAACAAAATTGATTGTATTGAACCCCTACTTGCTGGTGTGTTTTGAAACCATCGTTCCTTTTACAAAACAAATTGATTGTATTGAACCCCTACCTGCTGGTGTGTTTTGAAACAATCGTTCCTTTTACAAAGCAAATTGATTTTATTGAACCCCTACTTGCTGGTGTGTTTTGAAACAATCGTCCCTTTTACAAAGCAAAATTGATTGTATTGAACCCCTACTTGCTGGTGTGTTTTGAAACAATCGTTCCTTTTACAAAACAAATTGATTGTATTGAACCCCTACTTGCTGGTGTGTTTTGAAACAATCGTTCCTTTTACAAAGCAAATTGATTGTATTGAACCCCTACTTGCTGGTGTGTTTTGAAACCATCGTTCCTTTTACAAAACAAATTGATTGTATTGAACCCCTACTTGCTGGTGTGTTTTGAAACAATCGTTCCTTTTACAAAGCAAATTGATTTTATTGAACCCCTACTTGCTGGTGTGTTTTGAAACAATCGTTCCTTTTACAAAGCAAATTGATTTTATTGAACCCCTACTTGCTGGTGTGTTTTGAAACAATCGTTCCTTTTACAAAGCAAATTGATTTTATTGAACCCCTACTTGTTGGTGTGTTTTGAAGCAATCATTCCTTTTACAAAACAAATTGATTGTATTGAACCCCTACTTGCTGGTGTGTTTTGAAACAATCGTTCCTTTTACAAAGCAAATTGATTTTATTGAACCCCTACTTGCTGGTGTGTTTTGATACAATCGTTCCTTTTACAAAGCAAATTGATTGTATTGAACCCCTACTTGCTAGTGTGTTTTGAAACAATCGTTCCTTTTACAAAGCAAATTGATTGTATTGAACCCCTACTTGCTGGTGTGTTTTGAAACAATCGTTCCTTTTACAAAACAAATTGATTGTATTGAACCCCTACTTGCTGGTGTGTTTTGAAACAATCGTTCCTTTTACAAAGCAAATTGATTGTATTGAACCCCTACTTGCTGGTGTGTTTTGAAACCATCATTCCTTTTACAAAACAAATTGATTGTATTGAACCCCTACTTGCTGGTGTGTTTTGAAACAATCGTTCCTTTTACAAAGCAAATTGATTTTATTGAACCCCTACTTGCTGGTGTGTTTTGAAACAATCGTTCCTTTTACAAAGCAAATTGATTGTATTGAACCCCTACTTGCTGGTGTGTTTTGAAACAATCGTTCCTTTTACAAAGAAAATTGATTGTATTGAACCCCTACTTGCTGGTGTGTTTTGAAACAATTGTTCCTTTTACAAAGCAAATTGATAGTATTGAACCCCTACTTGCTGGTGTGTTTTGAAACAATTGTTCCTTTTACAAAGCAAGTTGATTGTATTGAACCCCTACTTGCTGGTGTGTTTTGAAACAATCGTTCCTTTTACAAAGCAAATTGATTGTATTGAACTCCTACTTGCTGGTGTGTTTTGAAACAATCGTTCCTTTTACAAAGCAAATTGATTTTATTGAACCCCTACTTGCTGGTGTGTTTTGAAACAATCGTTCCTTTTACAAAGCAAATTGATTTTATTGAACCCCTACTTGCTGGTGTGTTTTGAAAGAATCGTTCCTTTTACAAAACAAATTGATTGTATTGAACCCCTACTTGCTGGTGTGTTTTGAAACAATCGTTCCTTTTACAAAGCAAATTGATTTTAATGAACCCCTACTTGCTGGTGTGTTTTGATACAATCGTTACTTTTACAAAGCAAATTGATTGTATTGAACCCCTACTTGCTGGTGTGTTTTGAAACAATCGTTCCTTTTACAAAGCAAATTGATTGTATTGAACCCCTACTTGCTGGTGTGTTTTGAAACAATCGTTCCTTTTACACAACAAATTGATTGTATTGAACCCCTACTTGCTGGTGTGTTTTGAAACAATCGTTCCTTTTACAAAGCAAATTGATTGTATTGAACCCCTACTTGCTGGTGTGTTTTGAAACAATCGTTCCTTTTACAAAACAAATTGATTGTATTGAACCCCTACTTGCTGGTGTGTTTTGAAACAATCGTTCCTTTTACAAAGCAAATTGATTGTATTGAACCCCTACTTGCTGGTGTGTTTTGAAACAATCGTTCCTTTTACAAAACAAATTGATTGTATTGAACCCCTACCTGCTGGTGTGTTTTGAAACAATCGTTCCTTTTACAAAGCAAATTGATTTTATTGAACCCCTACTTGCTGGTGTGTTTTGAAACAATCGTCCCTTTTACAAAGCAAAATTGATTGTATTGAACCCCTACTTGCTGGTGTGTTTTGAAACAATCGTTCCTTTTACAAAACAAATTGATTGTATTGAACCCCTACTTGCTGGTGTGTTTTGAAACAATCGTTCCTTTTACAAAGCAAATTGATTGTATTGAACCCCTACTTGCTGGTGTGTTTTGAAACCATCGTTCCTTTTACAAAACAAATTGATTGTATTGAACCCCTACTTGCTGGTGTGTTTTGAAACAATCGTTCCTCTTACAAAGCAAATTGATTTTATTGAACCCCTACTTGCTGGTGTGTTTTGAAACAATCGTTCCTTTTACAAAGCGAATTGATTTTATTGAACCCCTACTTGCTGGTGTGTTTTGAAACAATCGTTCCTTTTACAAAGCAAATTGATTTTATTGAACCCCTACTTGTTGGTGTGTTTTGAAGCAATCATTCCTTTTACAAAACAAATTGATTGTATTGAACCCCTACTTGCTGGTGTGTTTTGAAACAATCGTTCCTTTTACAAAGCAAATTGATTTTATTGAACCCCTACTTGCTGGTGTGTTTTGATACAATCGTTCCTTTTACAAAGCAAATTGATTGTATTGAACCCCTACTTGCTAGTGTGTTTTGAAACAATCGTTCCTTTTACAAAGCAAATTGATTGTATTGAACCCCTACTTGCTGGTGTGTTTTGAAACAATCGTTCCTTTTACAAAACAAATTGATTGTATTGAACCCCTACTTGCTGGTGTGTTTTGAAACAATCGTTCCTTTTACAAAGCAAATTGATTGTATTGAACCCCTACTTGCTGGTGTGTTTTGAAACCATCATTCCTTTTACAAAACAAATTGATTGTATTGAACCCCTACTTGCTGGTGTGTTTTGAAACAATCGTTCCTTTTACAAAGAAAATTGATTGTATTGAACCCCTACTTGCTGGTGTGTTTTGAAACAATTGTTCCTTTTACAAAGCAAATTGATAGTATTGAACCCCTACTTGCTGGTGTGTTTTGAAACAATTGTTCCTTTTACAAAGCAAGTTGATTGTATTGAACCCCTACTTGCTGGTGTGTTTTGAAACAATCGTTCCTTTTACAAAGCAAATTGATTGTATTGAACTCCTACTTGCTGGTGTGTTTTGAAACAATCGTTCCTTTTACAAAGCAAATTGATTTTATTGAACCCCTACTTGCTGGTGTGTTTTGAAACAATCGTTCCTTTTACAAAGCAAATTGATTTTATTGAACCCCTACTTGCTGGTGTGTTTTGAAACAATCGTTCCTTTTACAAAACAAATTGATTGTATTGAACCCCTACTTGCTGGTGTGTTTTGAAACAATCGTTCCTTTTACAAAGCAAATTGATTTTAATGAACCCCTACTTGCTGGTGTGTTTTGAAACAATCGTTCCTTTTACAAAGCAAATTGATTGTATTGAACCCCTACTTGCTGGTGTGTTTTGAAACAATCGTTCCTTTTACAAAGAAAATTGATTGTATTGAACCCCTACTTGCTGGTGTGTTTTGAAACCATCGTTCCTTTTACAAAACAAATTGATTGTATTGAACCCCTACCTGCTGGTGTGTTTTGAAACAATCGTTCCTTTTACAAAGCAAATTGATTTTATTGAACCCCTACTTGCTGGTGTGTTTTGAAACAATCGTCCCTTTTACAAAGCAAAATTGATTGTATTGAACCCCTACTTGCTGGTGTGTTTTGAAACAATCGTTCCTTTTACAAAACAAATTGATTGTATTGAACCCCTACTTGCTGGTGTGTTTTGAAACAATCGTTCCTTTTACAAAGCAAATTGATTGTATTGAACCCCTACTTGCTGGTGTGTTTTGAAACCATCGTTCCTTTTACAAAACAAATTGATTGTATTGAACCCCTACTTGCTGGTGTGTTTTGAAACAATCGTTCCTTTTACAAAGCAAATTGATTGTATTGAACCCCTACTTGCTGGTGTGTTTTGAAACAATCGTTCCTTTTACAAAGCAAATTGATTTTATTGAACCCCTACTTGCTGGTGTGTTTTGAAACAATCGTTCCTTTTACAAAGCAAATTGATTTTATTGAACCCCTACTTGTTGGTGTGTTTTGAAGCAATCATTCCTTTTACAAAACAAATTGATTGTATTGAACCCCTACTTGCTGGTGTGTTTTGAAACAATCGTTCCTTTTACAAAGCAAATTGATTTTATTGAACCCCTACTTGCTGGTGTGTTTTGATACAATCGTTCCTTTTACAAAGCAAATTGATTGTATTGAACCCCTACTTGCTAGTGTGTTTTGAAACAATCGTTCCTTTTACAAAGCAAATTGATTGTATTGAACCCCTACTTGCTGGTGTGTTTTGAAACAATCGTTCCTTTTACAAAACAAATTGATTGTATTGAACCCCTACTTGCTGGTGTGTTTTGAAACAATCGTTCCTTTTACAAAGCAAATTGATTGTATTGAACCCCTACTTGCTGGTGTGTTTTGAAACCATCATTCCTTTTACAAAACAAATTGATTGTATTGAACCCCTACTTGCTGGTGTGTTTTGAAACAATCGTTCCTTTTACAAAGCAAATTGATTTTATTGAACCCCTACTTGCTGGTGTGTTTTGAAACAATCGTTCCTTTTACAAAGCAAATTGATTGTATTGAACCCCTACTTGCTGGTGTGTTTTGAAACAATCGTTCCTTTTACAAAGAAAATTGATTGTATTGAACCCCTACTTGCTGGTGTGTTTTGAAACAATCGTTCCTTTTACAAAGCAAATTGATTGTATTGAACCCCTACTTGCTGGTGTGTTTTGAAACAATCGTTCCTTTTACACAACAAATTGATTGTATTGAACCCCTACTTGCTGGTGTGTTTTGAAACAATCGTTCCTTTTACAAAGCAAATTGATTGTATTGAACCCCTACTTGCTGGTGTGTTTTGAAACAATCGTTCCTTTTACAAAACAAATTGATTGTATTGAACCCCTACTTGCTGGTGTGTTTTGAAACAATCGTTCCTTTTACAAAGCAAATTGATTGTATTGAACCCCTACTTGCTGGTGTGTTTTGAAACAATCGTTCCTTTTACAAAACAAATTGATTGTATTGAACCCCTACCTGCTGGTGTGTTTTGAAACAATCGTTCCTTTTACAAAGCAAATTGATTTTATTGAACCCCTACTTGCTGGTGTGTTTTGAAACAATCGTCCCTTTTACAAAGCAAAATTGATTGTATTGAACCCCTACTTGCTGGTGTGTTTTGAAACAATCGTTCCTTTTACAAAACAAATTGATTGTATTGAACCCCTACTTGCTGGTGTGTTTTGAAACAATCGTTCCTTTTACAAAGCAAATTGATTGTATTGAACCCCTACTTGCTGGTGTGTTTTGAAACCATCGTTCCTTTTACAAAACAAATTGATTGTATTGAACCCCTACTTGCTGGTGTGTTTTGAAACAATCGTTCCTCTTACAAAGCAAATTGATTTTATTGAACCCCTACTTGCTGGTGTGTTTTGAAACAATCGTTCCTTTTACAAAGCAAATTGATTTTATTGAACCCCTACTTGCTGGTGTGTTTTGAAACAATCGTTCCTTTTACAAAGCAAATTGATTTTATTGAACCCCTACTTGTTGGTGTGTTTTGAAGCAATCATTCCTTTTACAAAACAAATTGATTGTATTGAACCCCTACTTGCTGGTGTGTTTTGAAACAATCGTTCCTTTTACAAAGCAAATTGATTTTATTGAACCCCTACTTGCTGGTGTGTTTTGATACAATCGTTCCTTTTACAAAGCAAATTGATTGTATTGAACCCCTACTTGCTAGTGTGTTTTGAAACAATCGTTCCTTTTACAAAGCAAATTGATTGTATTGAACCCCTACTTGCTGGTGTGTTTTGAAACAATCGTTCCTTTTACAAAACAAATTGATTGTATTGAACCCCTACTTGCTGGTGTGTTTTGAAACAATCGTTCCTTTTACAAAGCAAATTGATTGTATTGAACCCCTACTTGCTGGTGTGTTTTGAAACCATCATTCCTTTTACAAAACAAATTGATTGTATTGAACCCCTACTTGCTGGTGTGTTTTGAAACAATCGTTCCTTTTACAAAGCAAATTGATTTTATTGAACCCCTACTTGCTGGTGTGTTTTGAAACAATCGTTCCTTTTACAAAGCAAATTGATTGTATTGAACCCCTACTTGCTGGTGTGTTTTGAAACAATCGTTCCTTTTACAAAGAAAATTGATTGTATTGAACCCCTACTTGCTGGTGTGTTTTGAAACAATTGTTCCTTTTACAAAGCAAATTGATAGTATTGAACCCCTACTTGCTGGTGTGTTTTGAAACAATTGTTCCTTTTACAAAGCAAGTTGATTGTATTGAACCCCTACTTGCTGGTGTGTTTTGAAACAATCGTTTCTTTTACAAAGCAAATTGATTGTATTGAACTCCTACTTGCTGGTGCGTTTTGAAACAATCGTTCCTTTTACAAAGCAAATTGATTTTATTGAACCCCTACTTGCTGGTGTGTTTTGAAACAATCGTTCCTTTTACAAAGCAAATTGATTTTATTGAACCCCTACTTGCTGGTGTGTTTTGAAACAATCGTTCCTTTTACAAAACAAATTGATTGTATTGAACCCCTACTTGCTGGTGTGTTTTGAAACAATCGTTCCTTTTACAAAGCAAATTGATTTTAATGAACCCCTACTTGCTGGTGTGTTTTGATACAATCGTTACTTTTACAAAGCAAATTGATTGTATTGAACCCCTACTTGCTGGTGTGTTTTGAAACAATCGTTCCTTTTACAAAGCAAATTGATTGTATTGAACCCCTACTTGCTGGTGTGTTTTGAAACAATCGTTCCTTTTACACAACAAATTGATTGTATTGAACCCCTACTTGCTGGTGTGTTTTGAAACAATCGTTCCTTTTACAAAGCAAATTGATTGTATTGAACCCCTACTTGCTGGTGTGTTTTGAAACAATCGTTCCTTTTACAAAACAAATTGATTGTATTGAACCCCTACCTGCTGGTGTGTTTTGAAACAATCGTTCCTTTTACAAAGCAAATTGATTTTATTGAACCCCTACTTGCTGGTGTGTTTTGAAACAATCGTCCCTTTTACAAAGCAAAATTGATTGTATTGAACCCCTACTTGCTGGTGTGTTTTGAAACAATCGTTCCTTTTACAAAACAAATTGATTGTATTGAACCCCTACTTGCTGGTGTGTTTTGAAACAATCGTTCCTTTTACAAAGCAAATTGATTGTATTGAACCCCTACTTGCTGGTGTGTTTTGAAACCATCGTTCCTTTTACAAAACAAATTGATTGTATTGAACCCCTACTTGCTGGTGTGTTTTGAAACAATCGTTCCTCTTACAAAGCAAATTGATTTTATTGAACCCCTACTTGCTGGTGTGTTTTGAAACAATCGTTCCTTTTACAAAGCAAATTGATTTTATTGAACCCCTATTTGCTGGTGTGTTTTGAAACAATCGTTCCTTTTATAAAGCAAATTGATTTTATTGAACCCCTATTTGCTGGTGTGTTTTGAAACAATCGTTCCTTTTACAAAACAAATTGATTGTATTGAACCCCTGCTTGCTGGTGTGTTTTGAAACAATCGTTCCTTTTACAAAACAAATTGATTGTATTGAACCCTTACTTGCTGGTGTGTGTTTGAAACAATCGTTCCTTTTACAAAGCAAATCGAATGTATTGAAAAATCTCTTCAACTCATGTTTTGTATCATACATATTGCGAATAAGTGTAAAATAAAATATACATTACTAAAACTAATATAAGTAAGATAGTTTATTAATTAAAAATATTTTTCAATGTCTGTAAGTAACATTATGGTATATAATTTGCTGTTTCATTAAATCCTTTTGAAAAAGTTCTGCATCTGATTTCATTTTTCCAGAATTGTACTGTAAGTAAAGTAAACAGTAAAAACACACACCATATTCTACAATCCTTAAAACAGCTTGAACAAAATTGCTGATTTACCATTTCTTTTCAAATAAACAGCGTAGAGTTATAACACTCTTTCTGTTTATGTAATCTTATTTGATTGCTTATGACAATATTATTATCTTATGTACAAACGTTTCTAAATTTTGATACAGTACTGCTCAAATCAATACTACAGAAGCTTGCCTACATTTATGTAAATGAATTTTTATATGATGTAGAAAAAAGTTTTCAAATTAATTACCACTGGGTATATCAATACCATGCTAAGTTTGTATATGATGGAGAAAACTAAATGTCTATACACTCCTACTGCTTTGCCAATTGCTGTTTCAATTAATGGTGATTTCAGTTGAGAGAAATTTGGACACAGTTCAACTGTTTAATATTTATAAACTTACAGAAAAATGTAAATAGTTTCACTAGATTTTCTTTCCAGAAATGTCTAAATAGTAACTATGAGCAATGATAAATGCTTGAGTGGTTATGGTTACAGAAAAGTAATATCAGAAAAAAACAATAAGTAGTAAATAAAACTCAAAAATTAAACTTTTTTTTAAAAATCCCAGAATTAGAACAATTAATGTATATTTGAGCACTTGAGATAGTCATTAAACAAATGACATGTTGGTGAATATCGAGTCAAAAGAACTGATCCAATTTGCGTGGAACCTCATAATTCTCATCAAGAAATAGAATTTTCTGGAAAGGAATATCTTGACTCAGTAGAATTTTTAAACAGTGATGAAACTAAAACAAGAAAAAAAGATGTTTTTGGGGAATCGAAATTTGAGTGTAAAGCTAGATGACCAGAAAAATAATATTTCTGCAATTCAATCTCTCAAACAATTTCAAATAGGACAGAGACCCAAATTCAATAAAGAAAGAATAGTTTTGGAATCTGACCCAATCACGTAATCTATTATTTAAAATATGTAACGACAATTCTTAAGATTTGAAATAACTCTCAAAACTTCAAATTTGGATTTTATTATTTCTAAATGATTCTGTGTGGGCAACACCCCTTCCAAACCTTACATTTAACACTAAAATAATAGATGGTCAGAAAATACAAAATCAATACATGTCAACTCTTAGGCTTTGGGCATATAGAATCCGTCATATTTGGCAATCAGTGTAGAACGTCATGTCTGTTATTTGCGACTATAACAATTCTTCAAAAGAGTGTTGGTGTGGCCACACAGATTCTGAACGCGTCTTATCCGTCATCCTTCTTAATTCAAAACATTATGTTTCGAGACACAAGGCAGACAAAGCTCATGTACAAAATGAACAGAAAATTTGGAAGGATTTAGGAAGAGAAATAGGAATAAACTAGGGTACAATTTTATTAGGATTTTTTTTTCGAATAATTTTTAACGCATTTTTATATCCATGACAAACTGTTTGAATACATGTTTTCCCACGTTTTATCTTGACATCATAGTCACACAATCGGTCTAAGTTTATTAGACTGTAACGTCAAATTCATAAGTGAAAAAACATTAAGTTCTTGTAGATTTTTAAACGAAATATTATAAATAAATTAAAACATTCTTATCCGTATAATTCATAACTTATTTATTCGTAATATATTTTCTCTAAATACTCCTCCATCACTTTCACTTCCATTGGCACTGAAATCAAGAACAGAAAACATAGAGTCAGCATCACTGACAGCTAGTATATTTGAGTAATATACTGAAAAGTAATGTTTGTAATTCAAGTACATAGATCCTGAGAGAGGAGGGCACTTAATAGATACAGGTTTACCATCAATGCTTCCCAAACAATTAGGGAAATTCCATTTGTCACAAAAGTTCTTTGCAACAGATAGCCAATCCCACATCAGTAGAGCTGTCCTTGTTGGATATATAAAATAAAAATACTTTCCTATAGCAACATTTTTAATATTTAATTAACTTGATTTTTTATTAATTTTTTTATTAATCGATGTTTGTTTGAAAATTTAATTTTTATTAAAAATTGTATGTCAAAAATTTTAATATTCATACCTTAAAGTAATTACAAGGTTTTCCCCACTAGAAATTAGTTCACAGTAGTTCAATTTCTCCAAACTCCTTCTTTCTTTGTTTATTTCGTGTTCTCATAATCTTTCATCTGAAACATTTAACTGAAGATGTATCCTTTCCATGAGCAACAATTTACGATGTTCTTTTTTTGGCGCAATCGAACAAACTGACAAAACGGATTCTGTCTGCCCATGACTGATATGCCGGATAAGACCCAAGTCAGTAAAAACACAAATAATGTAAAGCACGTGACAGAACGAATTCTGTCTGGCCTTAGCATTAGATAGAATTTCAAAATTGGTAAAGGTTTTTATTACTGCAAACATGGAAATGAATGTTTCAAAAGCAATAAGAATTCGTCAGATCATAAATCATGCATTTTGTCAATGGTGAGGAAAATGGCTGTACCAAAAGAATTGAATCTCAGCTGCTGATTTAAGCCAATAATGAAAAATGTTATTAGAAACCTGTTTTGACATGGGTAGTTGCAATTGTCCAATCACTAGCTGCCGCTGGTATACCTTTACAAGTCTAAGAGAGATTTGGGACAACACACAATTGTGGAAACTATCATGTTTATAGAAGTAAATTCAGAATTACGCTTTCTTAGCGGCTGATATCTCCATGTTTGATAACACGGGAGAAAGAAATGCATTTTAGTTGTCTTTCACTACAAACAAGGACTTCATTAAACTGATAAGTAAAAGATAAAATATTAGCTGGAGAAGCAGCAAATTATTTTTCTTTAGTAGTAGACTCGACAACAGATATTTCTCATATTAAACAGCTAACTAAAATAATAAGATATATTCCCGAGAAATGATTCCAGTTGAAAGATATTTAAGTTTCTTACCCAAGGTTGGCCATAAAACCAAGAAGGTGTTTCATGCTATTATGACTATTTAAAAAGCATAGTTGAAGCACACAAAACTATAGAGGTCAAACATATGACAATGTTTCCAACATTTCAGAAATTTTCACTAGTTTAAAAAAAAGAGTATGTGAAGCAATATCAATAGCATTACATAATTCTTGCGCTTCTCATTCATTATATTTAATCGGTGAATATTCTATCAGTATTTATAAAGAAAGACGTAATTTTTTCATCCTTCTAGATAACCCTACAACTTGTTCTCAGGCTAAAAATAGGAAGTACGCAAAGATTCCTTACCAAGAAAAACAACTTAAACTTGAAATCTTTATCAAAAAGACTCTGATTATAAAAATCAGATGCTTGCAGGGCCTTATCATAGGTAAAATATGATAAAGTTAAAAGGAAAGAATATAAAAACTGAGAAAATTTCAAGATTGATTTTTTAAACTTAAAACTGGACATTTTAGGCGAAAAAATGGGAAAACGAAAAACTGCAGATGATAAAATTGACTTGTAGCGTGTATTTCTAATGAATCATGAAAAAGAAGACCTTAATTTGAATAAGGTTACAGAACAGAGTAAGAAATTATGTATTTTGTATAGTAAAGATCTGCCAACACCAACAGATTTTGAGAAAGAAACTTACATACTTTGTGTTTTGAAAGAAAAAGAAAAGCTCTAAAATATTTTTAAACTGTATGAAGTATTGGATCATAATTAACTCCAAGACATATTTTAATTGTTTCTAACTGCTCTTCTCAGCCAACTCGTCTTTTTATGATCTAAAAAGGTTAAAAAAACTACTTAAGGATTATAATGGCTGAGTCACATCTAAAGATTTAGTAGTTTTTATTATTGAATCAGAAATAAAAAATTTCCATTTAAATGATGTTATTGATAGTTTTTCTAACACTTATTTGAGAAAAAAATTTACTCAACTGTGTTTTACAATGAAGATATTGAAAAGATTCCCAATACCACAAAAAAGAAGTTACAACCCATCATCAGAGGGTCTTATAACAAAATTACAATCTAGCAAACAAGAAGTTACAAACTAGAGTTGTAACTTCTTGTTTGCTAGATTGTAATTTTGTAATAAGACCCTCTGATGATGATGACATGGTCATCAAAATGTACATAAGGGTTTAATTTTAAGTAACTTGTTTTATTTGTTATTTTTTATTATTTTTGTGGTATTGGGTTTTTTTCCAATATCTTCATTGCAATATATTGTACCACTGTGCTCTTGATATTGTATACAACTATGTTTACCAACACAATTTATTGTATTATTAGCATAACATGTATAGTTTGACAGCTAGAATTAAAAGAATGTTTTTTCTCGATAATAAACAAAAATCATTTTCATATTATTCTCTAGTAGAATATAATGAAAATCCGAGCTGAGAGACAGTTATTGTACTGGTGTAGACTGATGGCAGAGGAAGATAAAGATGTTCAAAACTAAGCTTAAAAATTTACAATAAATATTTACCCTATAAGTAATTATTGCGTTACTAAATGAATACCTTTGAACTTACTTGAATTCACTTAGTTACGCAATAACTACTTATAGTGTAACCAGTAAATTTAAGATTATTACAAGAAGCAACTTTAATAAATATTTCCCAATTTCAATATTTGTTAAAGCAAATTCATAAGTGACAGGCAGGGAACACAGATTATAATTGTTGCAAAAGGCCAAAAATGGATACATTGACATGCCAATAGGACTTGTGAGCTGAACTTATGGAGACTGGCTGTGTATGCATTTTGTAAAACAGACTATAAATATTATTTTGGTCTCATCTTGTTTATCTATATATTTGTACTACTCGTGTAATTATTAATACAATAATTTACAGTCTTATTAATATACAGTTTTTACTAATGTAATTATTTTTTTGCAAATATACAAAGTAATATAAATATAGTATTTCTATTTGCTATAAATTATTTACAATAAAGATTGATTATTTTAATTCGTTATAATAATTTATTATTATTAATTATATTTTTGAATTTTTTAGTCCATTACGTTAGGTGAATCTTAATTAATCACTTTAACAATAGTTTATGACAATCCGAACTTTAAATATTAATTATAACTTCTCCTAATAACTTAAAAAATTAAGGCCATAAATTAGTATATAATTTTTTAGAAGAAAGTAAAATATTTAAATAGAATATTGTTTTTTTTATTAATATTGATTATTAAAATTTTATTTTTGGTTTAGGCATTGCAGTTACATAAATGTCATTATTATACATAGACCTTCATCATCTTTATTCCTTTCATATTTGTAATCACTATTTTCATTTTCAGTACCACTTTTGTTTACAGTATCCCAAGAGAACTCTCGAAATTGAGGACCCGTGAACTGAAAATTTTGAGTATTTTCAGCTTTTGAATACGGTTTTACGTATGTTAATGAATGAAATTGAAATTGGCAGATACTTTTATTATATCTTTTCTAGCCACTTGCTTTATGGATTATAATAATTTAACGTCTTTTTTTATAATTGTTGATTCCATCTTCATCTGAGCTACTAATTTTCACTAAACACTTGTAAATATTTACAAACTTGCCTACAGCAGCACTTACTTATTTTTGTTGAGGACAGCCGTTTCAGGAGATGTTTCCCGGGAGTTACGCTCCGAGTTGACAGTGGGACACATCTCCCGAAACGGCCGTCCTCAACAAATATAAGTAAGTGCTACTATAGGCAAGTTAGTAAATATTTACAAGTGTTTAGTGAAAACTAGTAGCTCACGTGAAAATGGAAACAACAGATATAAGTATTAAAATATAATTAAGAAGTAATAATTACTTTACTAAATTAGGTAATTATTACTGTAAAATAATTTAATAATTTGAAACATTAAACAATAAGTAATAATTGATTATATGTAATTATTAATGTACTCATATTCATTTAGGATTATTTCTTTATGTTTGAGTACAGTTTTCTACCATTCCTAACGTTTCAGTATTCTCTTCTGTTGACGCATTTGGGAGTAACGTCATTCCAGTTATTAACGCAAAATCGAACCACCCACTAGAACATAAATTGACGGCATTTAGGCACTTTTTTAACAGATTATTAGATATACCGCTAAAGAAAAAAATATTATAAAAAAGAACTGAATATAATATTTTAATATACTGAGAATAATGGATACAACAAAGAAGCAATAAGAAATTTATTTAGAAGAATTAGGACAAGAGATCAAATAAAAAGTCCCACAAAGGAAATAGAGAGAAATAAATGGGCTAAATTTACATATACAGGAAAAGAGGTTTATAAATTGAAATTTTTTTCAAGAAATATAATATAGAAGTTGAAATGAAAACTAACAACACATTAAAGAATAATTTAAAGTGTAATCTAGACAGTTTAAATAAGTTTAGTAAAAACGGAGTTTATAAAATGCAATGTATTTGCATAGCAACATACGTAGGACAGACAGGGCGAAAATTTGAAACCAGATATAAAAAACATATAAGGTCTTTTAAGTATGAGACAAATAATTCGAATTATGCTACACATTTGATTGAAGAGGGTCATACATTGCGAGAAATGAAAAATACAATGAAAATTTTACTTTATGTTAATAAAGGAAGACGTTTAAATATTTTAGAAATTTATAAAGCAAAGTTAAAAAAGGAAAATGTAATAAACGAACAAATAAATACACAGTTGAACGTTATATTTAAAAGTTTAAAATTATTAAGTAGTTGGACGCAAGAAGCAAGAGTAGGCGTGCACCAATAGGAAGTGAGGTCTGGAAGTGGGAGGTCTTTTTTTATATTTGTTGATTCCATCTTCACCTGAGCTACTAGTTTTTACTAAACACTTGTAAATATTTACAAACTTGCCTATAGTAGCACTTACTTATATTTGATGAGGACAGTCGTTTCAGGAGATGTGTCCCATTCTCAACTCAGACCTTAAGTGATAGATCTTTTTCTTAAAATTACTATTACTTTCAGTTTTTTTTTAATCTAAGCCACTACGTGTTATTTTCTAATTATAAAACGCTATAAAATTCAACTTTTTCATATTTGGAAGCGAACCCTTTTTTTCAGCTCCAGCTCTTAGACTAATACTTACTTGGCATTATTAAGTAGTTATGTATTGGTTTTTTTGTGTTTGTCATCTCAATGTAATAACTGATTTGTAACAATAAAAAATGTAAATAAAATAATAAAAGTGATGCTAGAAATAAAAAATATAATATTGAATGTATTTATTACCAATCAATCTGGATATTTTTCTTCTTATGTCTCGTTTAGGAGTATAATGTTTTTCACCATTGAATTGTTCTTCAAAACTAAAAAATAGTATATAGAAAAGGTTTTTGTATGAGTGGTGTGTAGATATAGTGGATTCATGATCATGGCATCTCTACCAACTGTTAAAAATACATATTAATCAAAAACTTAGTGGTAGTAAGGTAAAAAAATATTGGAACATTACAATTGCAATGAATAGATACTATTTATTATAAATGAATCAGGATATTTTTCTTCATATGTCTTGTTTAGGAGTAATATGTTTTTCAACATTGAATTGTTCTTGAATTTTGTAGTCTATTACTTTGGTGGAACATAATTTATCACTTTAACATTAGTTTATGACTATCCTAACTTCAATTTTGAACTTCCTTGTTTTCTAATGAATTTATTTAAATCTTTTACTACGTTAAGGATATCTATATTTGGGATTTATATATATATAGGTCATATGAATTCAGCTTATATCCCATCTACATAGTTAGTTTAAACCTTTATATACAAATAATTTAATAATAAATCTTACACTGTTGTTATTATCTTGGCAAAAAAAAACACTACCTACCGTTATTTTTCAGCAGACGCGTTTCGCACTAGATCAGCGCATTGTTCAATGCTGCGAGCTACCTATGTGAAACGCGACTGCTGAAAAATATCACTAAGAAGTGGTTTTTTGCCAAGTTGATACCAAAAGTGTATATAGAAAAACCTCAAGATGTACAACACAAAAACTGCAAATAAATATTAGATATCATGTAAATCATAAATACACAAACAGTACGAAAATAATTTACCGCAGTTAGGTTTCTCAATAATAATAGTCTTTCATAATTATTTTCTACAAATGGAAAAGTGATTGATCAAAATGAACCGCGTTGATATTACCACGTTTTTACAAAATATAGAAATGAACATCGTTGACTAATATGATTTGAATGGATCTTTATTTAAATATATTTTGTAGGCTTTTATTCTATTCCCCATAATGCTTTGGACATTTTATAAATTACTCAGTAAATATTTAATAAACTACCATAGCTATACATATAAAAGCTACAAGTGCACCAATCTAAACACTCACTGAGTTTTATAAATAGTTCAATTGGTTTTAAGAGTAAATTGTGATTGATGTACCCAGTTAATTTAATTCTTAAATATGATAACAAAAATTATCAAAATATAAACATATATGGTCAAAATTTCAAAATAAAATACAGTATACTACTGAATTTTTATATCACTGAATAGGAATGGAAGACATACAGTAGTGTAAGCTAATCCTTAGAAGTACGTGAATAACGAGTCTTTAATTTTAAAGATATCAGTAAGACACTCCATCTGTGACCAGCTAATTATTACTCTCATTCCATATGACTAGTTTCAAACAAACAAAATGGCTGCGTCTGGGTTGTCAGTGTAAATTTGTTTTGCAGACAGCAGTTTTGTATAAGTGTTGAATATATATATTTATATAAAAAATTAAGTTCTTATTAATAAATTCTGAAAATATACATATTTTTTACAATTTTTGTGAGTTAAATAGTTTAGTATATTTAGATTGAAAGTTTATATATATAACCTATAATTAGTGAAATTTTTAAATATGTGCGATAATCATGAAAATACAACTTCAGCGACTCAATTTCGGCTTACTAGTATTTTATTTGGAAATATTGACGAAGCCGGTCAATTAGAAGACGATGTATTTGATAGTGAATCAAAACGTCACCTAGCTTCTTTAGCTAGGTTGGGCTTAGGTTCTATTTTAAATGAATTGATTGACGAGGAAGAAGTAACAAAAGCAAAGAGTTCTTCAGAAGATATTTATTCGGATTATAACCACAGTAATCAATCACATGATGATTATGCTATTAAATCGCCTTCAGCAGTTGACTATTTTGATATAACGGAGCTTGCTGAAGATAATGGAAGTATCAACAACTCTGGTGTAATAAATAAACAACTAGAAGATAATACTGATTATGATGCTGATGATGAAGAAACAGCTTCCAAATCTGACACACAGCTGATGCCTCCGCCACCCTTACCAGATTCAGACAAGGGTGTAAATATTGAATGTGACATTGATGGAAAAAAGAAAAAACTTGAAACCCCTCTTGCAGCAATGTTGCCCTCAAAGTATGCAGATGTTGATGTCCGAGAGTTATTTCCAGATTTTAGAGTTGATAAGGTAAAATTACAATCGAATTTTATTGCTAAATCACTGAATCTTCCTACAAAGTGTTCTTGACAACTAAGGATACTTTGATGTAATGGTAATTGTTTACTTTAGTCACGTAAGCGATTTGGGCCAAAAAATTTTAACGATCATTGCAGAAACGCATGAGGAATATTTTTTTAAATTATGCTGATGTTTCAAATAATTACAATTTTGGAAAACATTATTTTACCCGCCACCTCAACCATGGTCACCTAAAACCTTGTGTAATCAATGTTTTTCCTTGATTTTTTTACCTTGAAAATGCCTCCAAAATATTTATTTTTTTCATTACCACAAAAGATTAATTTTTTCAAAATCTTGTTGCTGTTCATGACGAGCTGGTTGTAAATTACTTAATTACTCTTTTGCTATAACCTGTCACCAGACTTTTTGTTAACTAAAAGTCTGGTCGCAGCTTATAGCAAAAGTGTAATAACTGATTAATTTTTGATCACATTATAGTTTTTGGACTACGTTTTTGGACATGTAGTAGCAACAGCTAGGATATGGATATACCTATGAAGAATCCAGTCAGGATAGATTTGGTTGTAATTTTCTGCATTGGCAATAAGTCTAGATATTTACCAAAATTACAACCAAATCTATCCTGACTAGATACTTCGTAGGTACACTTTAATGTAGGTAGATATTAATGATGAATAAAATTATAACCAAGTCTATCCTGACTGGATACTATGTAGGTATATTTTAATATAGGTATATAGTAATGTTGTGTAAAATTACAACCAAATCTAGACGTAGTGCAGTGCGCTGTAGCAACTGCTTGCCCGGTTCACGCTGAAGCCCTACATGCCATTACAGACTAACATTTAAAATGTGAAAAAAGTAACTTTTCATATTTTCCGCGGATAAAAAGTTGAAATTCGTTTCCTACATATTGAAACAAGTATTTTTTTTTTTTATTAATAAAAACCGTCATTAAGACTGTACTTTTACCCAAATAACTATTTAAAATATATGTTCAAAGTATCATGTTAGAATGAATTTGACTTTAAAAATCAAAAACATGAAATTTCTGAAAATAAAATGAAGCATTTCTTCATTGAAGGATATACATAAATGACATTAAATTTATCAAATGTCGAACTGGCCAGATAGCATTGAAGGAAATGTATATAATCTTTTTTCTTATATTGTAACATTTAATAAACATAGAGCTAGAATTGGTCACATAGTTACGCAGAAGTACCCATTCCGCTTCAACCTTACTGATTCGTCGCATTGTGCATTATGCGAAGACGATGAAGAGGATCTGGAGCACATTCTTCTGCGTTGCAGCTATCCAATTCTTTCACATGACCTACTAAGAGCAGAAGTCAATGATTTTGAGGACATCCTTAAAAGTAAAAAACACTGGCAGCTTGCTTGTGCCGCGTACATTGGACACCGGGTATGATTGATGCTGGACGCTCGTACTAAGAAATCATACTAAGAAATCAAAAATAAACATAGAGAACTTAGGCAAGTTCCATATTGGTTGGCTTGAATAAATATGAAATGTATTACTAAAAAAATATCTGTGTACCATCAAACGTTACAAACTAATGGTAAAAGTGTAATATTTTCCAACCACCTCATATTAATAAACAATATATTCTAAAGAATAAAAGGTATTTAATTCCTTGCCTCATATAATCGATAAAAACAAATTATACAATGGAGAAATCATCTGGAACACGGAAAAAATAAAAACATCCACTTACACCCTAGGGCAAAGTTTGTAAGGTTTTAGTTGACCATTAATCCTCCACCTCCGATTTTTATTATAAAGATATATATTTATATATATATATATATATATATTAGGTTAGTTTTGGTTGGTAAAGATTATTTAGATTTTTTGGACTAGGAGACTGACAGACTTACCTTGGTAAGAGTCCACTCTGTAGTCTTGAAATAGAAACACATAAAAGCACATAACCAATGATATATTTATTTTATTTCATTCTCTCATATTTCTTTTTGTGTTTTCTCTTTGATTGACAAAGACCACTGTGTGGTTGAAATATATCATTGGTTAAGTGCTTTTATGTGTTTCTATTTCAAGACTACAGAGTGGACTCTTACCAAGGTAAGTCTGTCAGTCTCCTAGTCCAAAAAATCTATATATATATATATATATATATATATATATATATATATATATATATATATATATATATATATATATTTATTTATTTATTTATATATATATATATATTTATTTATTTATTTATATATATATATATATATATATATATATATATATATATATATATATATATATATGAAGTTATTATTATTACTTGTAAATAATTTTTTTCTACCACTAAGTGCAATAATTTTACCTTATGTGATGAGGTACCTTTTGGTCACTTGACCATTGTCGAATCACTGATTTATGTGATATTAAGTGTTACGCATTTTTTATTAAAATTTTTCTGTATACAGTTCTGGAGTTTGATGTTGAGGTTAAGATAGTTCCAGTGGAGTTGTTTACCTTGGTTGGTGTTAAAATCGTAATATTTCACGTTGTCCATTATTTTTCCGTTGCACTGACTTTATCAAGTTATTATTATTACTTGTAAATAATTTTTTTCCACCACTAAGTGCAATAATTTTACCGTATGTGATGAGGTAAAATTATTGCACTTAGGGGAAGAAAAAAATTATTTACAAGTAATAATAATTATAAAGTTAGTGGAACAGAAAAATATTGGACAACGTGAAATATCAAGATATATATATATATATATAATTTTGTAGTCCATTACGTTTGGTGAAACTTAATTAAAAAGTAAAGTGATCAAGATATATTAAAATATAGCTATAAGGTAACCAGTTAGGTTAGATCTGGCAAATTAAAATTGACTTTAGCAATGCTTATTAACAAGTGAAGTTGCAAAAAATGAATTTTGAGATAGGCTATATTTTTGCTTCATGGCATGTAACAAAAATACAGTTATATTCTTGAAAAAAATACAGTTGTGTACTGTATAGCTGAATCATGAAAAGAAATATTAAGTAAGTCATGGAATAAAGTCCTGAGTTATAATAAAATTGTTGACTGTGTCATTGATTCATAAGAAGAATCAGATTTAACATTTCTTATCAAGAAATTTCCAGGTTGTGAAAATGTCGATGATACGGACGTACGACAATGGATGGGTAAGGACCAACTTAAATATAAGTCACAATAATACATGTTACAACTACTGAAAGGGTACAAGAAACTACTGAAGGCAGTGCAGGTATGATGAGATAAAAATGAAGGTTCGACCGAGACAGTACTAAAAGCGAAAATTAGTCTTGGTGAAGGAATGGCTGCCTTGGAAACTGCACTGCACTATATTGAACAACAGATGTGCTTTTGCTAAGATGTCTATTAGACACCGCAGCTCGAAAACGATCTGAAAGCAGATTCAGAAGACACTTTATAAGTTTTACCAAAAAATGTAGCAACTGTGATAAACAATTTATTCCAAAGCGACATTAATTTACATTAAGTAAAGTACTGTAATCAATATATTTCTAAAAATGTATTTTGTGTTTTCTTAAATATAGTATTAACGTTCATTAGAATGTTCATTTTTCTAATGTACAGTAACGTATTTCTGTGTTAACCAAGTTTTCGACAATCCAAATAGGTCTTGACCACATCTACCTCGAATTATCGAGACTCTACTGTATATATATATATATATATATATATATATATATATATATATATATATATATATATATATATATATATATATATATATGAAGTTGATATATTACTATTGTAAATACTTTTATCCACCACTAAGTGCAATAATTTTACCTTGTTGTGATGAGGCACCTTTCGATCACTTGACCATTGAGTGATTCGACAATGGTCAAGTGACCGAAAGGTGGCTTATCACAACAAGGTAAAATTATTGCACTTAGTGGTGGATAAAAGTATTTACAATAGGAATATATCAACTTCATAAAGTCAGTGCAACGGAAAAATAATGGAGAACGTAAAATATCAAGATATATATATATATATATATATATATATATATATATATATATATATATATATATATATATATATATTGTAACATTTATAGAATGGGCTATATAATATTATTTAAGAATTGGAAAATATATTAGAAATAACTCACACAAAATTTAGAAAGAAATTCATAAAGATATTGGTTAGGTTAAATTGAAATTAAATTTAGGTAAAAGCATAGAATTGTAAACAAGGTTTTTGAACTGGAAATGTATTAGGAAATTTGTTATATCAAATAACCTAACACATAAATTAAAATAAGAAAATCTAATAATAGTTATGTGTAAACAAATTTGTAAACTGTAGTAACATAGGGCCTAAGTAATTACTTGAAGGAGAAAGTGAACACGTTTGTAAACAAAAGAAAATTGAAAGGTTATGTTTATGAAAGACCAAGCAAAACACACACAATTCGGAAATATCACAAAAGTAAAACACAAAGACACTTCACACACTAATAATATTAATAAAATAAACACTGGAAGGTTTGTTGACGATAGGAAATTGAAACAGTAAGTTTCAACCAGGTTTAACCAAGTTAAAACGCCATTCAAAACAAACTTGTTGGTATAATCAGCTGGTAAAACGGTGAAAATAGTTCGTTGACATTAACATGTGTGAAAGTCTAGTGGAAAGAAATCGAACTAAATTATAACCCATATGTGTTTTTTTTAAGAAGAAAGGCGGCCATATTTTAAACAATTTTAGAAAAAAAGGACGCGTAGTTAGAGTTTAGTTGATTCTAGCGTGGGTGACGCTACGAGAGGAAGCAGACCTTGCTGGGCAGTCAAAATTCTATTTTATTTGGAAAGAGTTCGTCTAAATTATACCGTTTTGTTAAGAAGATTGGCCAACTTAAATTAAGGAGAAGTGCATTACAAAATGTCATACTGTGTTAATATAAAGTGAAATAAATAAAACGAATTTAAGTGTGTGAAATGTTTAATTGGAGAGAACGGGAATTTACGTAAGCGACCAGCAAAATTTTGATATTTATTAAGTTGAGTAATAGCGCTATAAAATAACTTTAGTGGACTTTTAAGATAACAGAGAAGTTTAATTTTATACATTAGAATATCTTGTAGTTAATTAATAGTAAGTAATAAGAAATAATCCAGTTCAAATCGTTTAGTTTTTTTTTTATATTCAAAATTTAAGTTTTTCCATCAGGAAAATATTTATTAAAACTATGTTCTAAATTTAATATTGTGTTTTTCAAAATTTATTTAATTAACAAAGAGTTAATATAGCCCATGCTATAACCCCGAGATATCAAGAGATCTTAAACTAGCCAAGGGTATTAAAATTGTGTAACTCTAAAATTAAAAGAAAAAAGAGTTAGTATATTTTGTTAAAAATTGTTAAGTTGTAAAATTTTGTTTTGTGTGTATTGTTTAATTGTTGAAATAAAATTGTTCTTATAAAGTTTTGAATTGTTCCTGAGTAGTTTTATTTGTCTTAAATAAAAAATTCAATTTATTAAATAGTAAAACATAATTATATTGTATTTGTCTCTTTAAAAATTATGTTACAATATATATATATATATATATATATATATATATATATATATATATATATATATATATATATATATGTATTTATTTATTTATTTAAATTTTAATTATACCTCGTAAGTAAAATCTGTATATAATATTTCTTTAATTTTATTCATAGGTTTTGAGGTTTTCACGTTTATTTGGACCTGGAAAACCCAGCAGTCTACCTCAGATTTGGCGCAGTGTTCGTAAACGACGACGAAAAAGAAGACAACATCAAAACCATCATCAAAACCAACAAAACTCTGATTCTGGTTCTGATCAAGAAACTTATCGAACAAAAAAACGAGGTTGGACTTTTAATTATGCACCACCTCCACCTCCTGAAATGTGTAAATCAGATGATGAGGTAGGTTGATATCAAAACAAACTAACTATAGAACTAAACAATTGTGTTTTACTGATATGAACATTCTAAAGTAATCAAATAAATATCATTGGCCTTTGCATTTGTTTTATTTAAAATGAGTCTTAGAGATAGTAAAAGTATAATTTTCAAAGTGAATTCATTCAATCTTTTCCACTCTGATTATTCGAGACTTACTTTCTTTATCAGGTCTATTAGTTTTGAGTTAAAAAGTTTTATTTACTTTTAAAAATGTTAATTAAATTCTGAAAGGCCAATGGGTTTTTGCTTTATTCCTATAGAGTTAAGAAAGATATTGATGTCAACGACTGTTGAAAAAGTAATGATAATAGTAAGCCATTGGAAAAATCTGTTGCGAAGGGGGATAGCATTTAATAGCATATTGTTACCTATTCCCTCAGGCAACAATAGTTATTTCTAGCTGACCACTGCATTGAGTGAACATATGTGATGCTTCACATGCTAGAGCAACATTGTGTCGTGAAAATTAGATATTTCCATAACAGCATGGATAAAATGTTAGAGCAACATTGTATCGTGAAAATTTTAGTGAAACTTGAGACGAACCGAGAAGAAGCAATATGAATTATTGACTGAGGTGTATAGTGAAGATGTTATAAACCAGATTAACTTCTAAAAGTGGAGTGGTATAAAATTATAGAGGATGGTGAAGAGAGCATCATCGATGAGATAAGCGAGAGTCAACATTCAACATCTCACACCAAGATTCTAAGGAATACAGCCTCCACTACTGCTTTTGAAGACAAATGACTATTAAAGGACTTGCTAGACATTTTGACTGGTAGTGAATTTTTGCTCAATGATTCTAATATGTATCTCGTGTCTAGCAAATGGGTGCTATATCTGCTTGCCACAGACCAAATGAACCATACTGTCTTCATTTGTCAAAACGTATTTTCTCAGTTTAGTGGAGAACTAAATGGTGTAATTAATCAAATCAAAACCTTACATGAATCCTGGATGTATCATTATCATGCGGAACTAAAACAACAAAGTTCTCAATATAAAACAGTTCACTATCCCCCTCTGAAAAAGCAAAAATAAAATGGAAAACAGTAAGGTTACAATGTCAAAATCTTTGATTCAGTGGGTTTTTTATACCAACATATTGGCTCTCAAGGTCGTACATTCACAGCAGATTATCCTAAATATGTATTGAACACAATGTTTTCTCATTTTATAAAAAATGGCCGCAAAAAACATTGAGGAAATTTTAGCACTTTACAGTATTTCTAAAGGGTGTTTCATATTAAATTTTCCGATTTCAATAAGATTTGTAAAAAAAAATTGACATGCAATGAAAATTATTTTTTTTATTTGAGAGTATATAGAATGCAGTTTTAATTTACTTGGTTTTGAAAATGATATCTTATAAATGTCTACCTCCATTGTCCGTCCACACACTGATGAAGCCTATCCAGGAAGTTGTCCATTAATTGGCAAAACATTTTCAGTAGAATAGCTTTGATTTTTTCAGTGATAGCAGCCTTCAGTTCATCGATATTTTGGGGGAAATGCATGTACACCTTCTACTGCAGGTAACCCCATAGAACAAAACCCATGGGGTTAAATCAGGCGATCTCTGAGACTACCCAATGTTACCTCGCAAAGAAATGAAATGACCGGGAAACATTTGTCAGAGAATTTCCATTGAACGCCGGGATGCATGTGCTGTTGGACCACCTTGTTGAAACCAAATATTGTCACTGTTACAACTTCACCATCTTCTTCGAAGAAATAGGGGCCCCAGATACCAAAGTCTGCAATAACAGGGTGTCTAGTGACAGGGAAAACCTGGAAAAGTCAGGGAATTTTAAGATTCTGGAAAATTCAGGGAAAAGTCAGGGAAAATTTTAAAAAATCGGGAAAATATTTATTTTGATTAGAAACAAAACTAGTGGCCATTGATCTCGAATATTTGGTATTGTAAGCCAGCGTTTTAGGGGCAGGGCAGTCAGGAAATAACACTTCTTTATTTAGATGCCCATTATTTATTTGATAAGCCCGTTGCTATGACCTCAGGACTTATGTCAATAAATATTAAACGTGTCGAGTTGGTACAGCTGGGAAGTTTTAGCCTGGACCGTGGCCTTGAGGTGCGCAGTGGTTCTGTTATCATATGGACAGGTGGGGATAACAGATAACTCAGTCTGTTTCTGACCACACAGAACGCTGTGTAAACATTCGTAGCCAGCTATTTGTCTAGACTCGTGATAGTATGTGTTTTATTTGACGGTGATTATTTTTACACTGTTTATTTCAACATGGAAGGTTCCGGTTTTCATTGCCGTAGCGGGCAATCATGTCATGCAGATGATGTCGTCATTACCTTCCCTCCTTCCTTAGGATAAATATAAACTGAAAGATGAAGTGACAGAAGCAGAGATTATATGGTGCTTGAATTTAGTAATGCAACACTTCTTTACGCAATGCAGAAGGTAGTGTGTGCCTCTTTCCAAGGATGTTCCCTGATAGCCCCATTGCACAGAACATGAGATTGCGGAAAGATAAAATTTCCTATAGTGTTGTATTCGGTTTATCAAATTATTTTAAATTCAAATTCTAACTATGTAATTGGCTTTGATGAAAGTTTAAACAAAATATCACAAAGAGCCCAAATGGATTTGAGTGTTAGGTATTGGGATGCAGAGACGGATGAAATGAAAGCTCGATATTTTGGTTCTGTGTTCCTTACAGACACAAAAGCAAAAGAGTTACTCAATTCGTTCTTAAAAGGTGTTCAAAGTCTGGATTTATCCAAGATCCTTCAGATATCAATGGATGGGTCCAATGTAAACTGGGCTTTCTATAGACAGAAAATGACCGAGAAAGATAGAAGAGCAGCTAAGAAGAGGAAAAATAATATTCAGCTGAAGGAACTGGAAGCTAAAAAAGCAAAAGTGATGTCAGTTGCTACAAAAGAAATAGAACTTATATCTGAAGAGATTGAAAAACTAAAGCAAAAAAGCTAAGACAAGACAGTTGTATAAATTTGTTTATATTCTAAGTGTTATAAATATAGTGTAAATACAATTTAGAAAAGTCAGGGAAAACTCAGGGAATTTCTTCAAGCTATTTTACTAGACACCCTGAATAACACACCACACTGTCTCTTGAGGGCTGTGGAATGGTTGTTTGCGAAGTTTCTGAGGGCTCTTCACAGTTAAGTATCAGAAATTTCATTTACTAACAGTTTGAGCAATGTGAAAATGGGCCTCGTCACTGAAGATAAAAACCTCAGTACATGACACTCTGCAGATTGTCGCAGCACAAATTTATTCATGTGTCTAAGTGGTTTTCAGTTAACTATTGCACTATCTGCATCTTGTTTGAGTCCATTTTAAGGTTTCTATGTAATATTCTTCTGCCACTACCAGCAGACAATCTAAGAGAACAGAACACTAGGAAAATTGTTGAATTAATACTCGCACTCTATCCACATTTCCCGTTGATGTTGACGTCCTAATTCAGCCTCCTGGTTTACTTTTTAATGCACATGATGCTACTCTGAAATTCAACACCCACTTTCTAATTGTTGGTCCAGTGGAAATGATATCATGACAACCAACAACCACTGAATACCAGCAAAATGAATACAAAACGCATGCTGTGTTGTGATCACGGATCCGCCGTTTTGAATAAATTCTTCCACTAAGAATGCACGATGTTATCACGACCAAGCCATTGTATTGAAAACTGCATCTCATGACGCCATTCCCACTCTGTACCTCTCTCATGCTCAGGCAACGTCCTTAAGAAATCAGAAATTTAAAAATGAAACACCCTTTGAACCATATACACCAACTAGCTGGCAATTGATTTTAGCAGCTGAATGATAGTCATTGAATGATAATAAAGCACAAATTCCATGGAAAATTCTCAGTGCTTTCATTTAGATTTTACATATTTTTTTAAATGATTTTTTCTATTACTAATACTTTCTAAATTGTTTAATGTTTCTCATTTTGCATTTTTTTATTTACTATTTTTATTTAGTTTTTTGTACAGTTTCAAAATTATTTTGAATTTAAAGTATACTATTTTCAGTTTGTTATAGTAGTATACCTTATATGCTATAAAATTATTACTTATTTTCCTAACTCAGTATTTTTTTTCAGTTAATATTTATCGTCATATTATTTTTATTTGTATTTTATATTTTTTTTCGATTGGTTTTAATTTTGTTTATTCTGATGAAATCACATCTAATTAATTTTCCATTTTCTAGTTTATTATATAAAATTCATTACTAAAAACACTTGTAAATATGTTACATTTGCCTGTAGTAGCACGAACACCAAGCGCCACTATAGGCAAGTGTAACATACAGAAGTGTTTTTAGTTAAAAACTAATAGCTCACATGAAGATGAAAACAACTAATATAAAATTAATTTTAAAATTCTTTAATTGGAAAACAAAATTTTGTAACATTCATTATGTATAAAATAATAATGATCTTTCTGTCAATTCTATACATCTGAAATAAACATTCAGCTCTAAAAGAAATAACCTATATATTAACTTCCATTATAATCTCTACTTTACTATTTTTGTAATTTCCATTCTAGCAAAAACTTCATTTTACTTGCAGAAATCTCAGTGATATAGAATTAAAATGTACTTTGAATTTTAAATATAGGATTGAAATAATGTGTTAAATTTTTTGAAAAATTGTAAATTTTAGGTTTTGATTTTTGAGTTCTGTTTAGGAAAAACTATTAAGACCAGAAGAAGATAAGGCTGTAAATAAAAGCTTAGATAATGGAGATAATTCTGATATGGGGCCTAAGGTCGCTGATTGGAGATTTGGTCCAGCCCAAGTGTGGTATGATATGCTGGATGTTCCTGAGACAGGAGAAGGATTTAATTATGGTTTTAAATTGAAAGAAAAGGTTAGCATTATTAAACTGACTATATTTTATAGCTTTATAAATACCTCTAAAATATTACTTATTATAAAAAATTTAAACAATTAATAATAAGTTATCAAATTGAAACATTTTGGAAAAAATACCATCTAATTTTATGTGCTATTACATCTTCTGATTATAATGTGATTTGTTTAAATCAGATCAGTTGACATAAGTATTATACCGTGTTCAATACTACTGTCTTAAACAAAATATAACTTGTTTTCCTCATCTTAAGAAATAATTTGTGTAGCGAATGTTCGTGAACTATTGATAATTTTTCGATAGTTATTGTTCCTGGGGATGTTCGTTTAATAAGAGCATAGGGATGGGCCGATTCCAAATCTTGATTCCAGGAATACTTGATTTTAATGGTTTTCAGCAATCGTCGATACTCGATTCTCCATTGATGAAAGTGCCAATTCCAATCCTTGTAATTTTAATTGTTAAAATACGTGCACGGTGTAATTTATTGGAAAAATAATTCATTATCAACTATGTATTAGTTGCTTTGAATAAATTAAGCAATTAAAGCAAATGCAGATTTGAGATAACAAAAATATTATTACATATTTCTGATGCATCAACAAAGACAGTTGGAAGCATGTCTATTTTGTTTGTTTGACACAGCTCTTCTTGCTCTGCACTCTCACTCTCCTCTGGCAGGCTTTACACTCTCTATTTCTCTCCCCGTCTCTGGCTCCCACTACTTCATAAAAGTCAAAACAAAACACACAAAAAGTAGTTCCAATTTCTCCAGTTACACAAGTTGAAATGGCTGTAACAAAAGTTATATTGATTTAATATCCTACTGTATTTTATAACCTTCTTTGTTTGAAAAATGTATTTATCCAGTAATAAATATTTTTATGTTTAATAACAATATAAATAAGTCGTCATTCCTACTGGCGAAGTGATATATGCATTGTCTTCACTTGACATCATTCCATTGGCATTATTATTCTGTTTAAAATTGCTAAAATGAATATAACATTCAATATATCGGCTTTGCATATTGAAACGGCAAGGTTTTGTTATATATATTTTGCATCGACGGATATGGTGGTTGTTACAAATAAGTAAAACCTTATATTGCAGCATTTTCTGATTTGTTCATTAATTATTTCTGTAATACACGGATATTTCACATTTTGTATGGAATAATTATGAAATCAACAGAGAGAAAAATCTGTACTTAGAGTCTTCTAGTTCGATATGACATTGATGTCGAATACTTGTGGTTCGATACATAGTTTGATACCAAACATGCTGTCAAAAATTCCTATTAATAAATCAAGGTTATATGTTTTGTGCAACCTATCACACATTAAAATGGAACTTTTAAAAGGTTTACCATATGATCAAGATGTTAAATAAATACGTTTCCAGAGAATATTTAGGCGTATATAACTTGTGGAACACTCTTAAATAATTAGGTGTTACATATAAATTCATTTACACATTTAATTTTTATTTTATAATTAGATCGGCCCAATATAAAAAAAAATTTTTGTTTTCTTGGTTCACACTTGTTAATCTATCGTAAGAAGTGAGGCGCTCCTAGCGAGCAAAAATGTAAAATATCGTACGATGTTGGTAAGTTAAGGCAGTTGACCAGATCATGCCATATGACGTAAGCATGAGGTGATACCTGCGAACCAATCAAAAATGTAGTAAGAATAAATAAGTGTGGGGGTTGCATGGGAATTCAGCTTCGCACGTCTACCAAAATGCCCTCTTCACTAAAGGTCTTTGAACGAGATAGACGTGATGGCAATTTCGGAAATGACTTAGAAAATTTGAAAGCTTTTATTATTCAAAATTTAAGATGTCAAGGCCATTACCAGTTTATTAATGCAACTTACAGAAGAAGCCAGAACTTTTTTTTATGAGTTCCAAATAGTAAAAGTTCGTATTTTTTTGTTTAAGTGCGCTTGTTGCACTTGTTGCAGTGATAAGTAATATGTGTTATACAAGTGGTGTGCACAACCAGGTACATTTTAGAGTATAATGAAGAAAATGTATTTTAATTTTAACTCACTTAAATTCTGAATGATAAATGATAATTACATAAACGATAGAAATCGTCTTTGGATATTCTAAAATTAAATTTGAACACTTAACTTACTACCTTCTCGATACATAAATTGTAATGCTTTATTGTACACTTAACAAGTAATTAATATATGTAAAGAATAGTTAGCAGTAATTTAAAATAAATCTCTTGACACATTGGTTGTCATTTGTTCAATTTGTGATTTGTGTTTAATTAATAAATTGTTTAATATTGTATTTTAAAACATTCAATCGTTATTTCACACGTAACCTAGTTCTAGCTTCAAGATAGGAAGACCGTCACAGACAGACAGTATGTGCCTGAGCTGTGACGTTAGAACTAGAAGCCCTGGTAAGTAAACTTAAATATTTGGTAATAAGCAAAAGAACACAAAAATAAAGATAAAATTACCCAGGTAAAAAGGGCGAAGCGTTACACTTGAAAGAATCAGAATTATATATATATATATATATATATATGAAGTATTCATAAAGTCAGTGCAACGGAAAAATAATGGACAACGTAAAATATCAATATCAATATATATATATATATATATATATATATATATATATATATATATATATATATATGAAGTTAATATATTACTGTTGTAAGTAATTTTATCCACCATTAAGTGTGCAATGATTTTACCTTGTGTGATGAGGCACCTTTCGGTCACTTGATCATTGTCGAATCACTCGACCACAGTGATTCGACAATGGTCAAGTGACCGATAGGTGCCTCATCACACAAGGTAAAATCATTGCACTTAATGGTGGATAAAATTACTTACAATAGTAATATATTAACTTCATAAAGTCAGTGCAACGGAAAAACAATGGATAACGTAAAATATCAAGAATATATATATATATATAATTATTATTAATATTAATATTATTGCAGATAGTGAAAATAAATTATTTCAGAATTATGGAAAATTAAATTTACAATGTATAATAAAATCCGAAGGTTCTTTTCTCACTGTTATTTCTGTGCCATATATTTGTATATATAAAGTAATTTATTTGTTGAAATAGGTGTTTTCCACCTTGAAACTCCAAAAATTATGCCACTATATGTGATTTGACTGCAAGTGAGTAGGCTATAGATCAGGCATGCCCACCATATGGCAATCTAAATAAAAGTACTAGATCAAGAATAAATTATTTACATTTGGAAATGTCAAGAATAGCTACTACAAGTCTATAGGACCAGATTTATAGAGAAAATAATAAACACTTCTTTGTAATGCCCCAAAACTTCAGATTAGCTTTTTATTAATTTTGGTTGGTAAAGATTATTTAGATTTTTTGGACTGTGAGACTGACAGACTTACCTTGGTAAGAGTCCACTCTGTAGTCTTGAAATAGAAACACATAAAAGCACTTAACCAATGATATATTTCAACCACACAGTGGCCTTTGTCAATCAAAGAGAAAACACAAAAAGAAATATGAGAGAATGAAATAAAATAAATATAAGTTGTAATCACAGATTGTGTAGAAATCAGATGTCACAGATGCACAGACTAAAGATATATGTATTGTTTCCATGAGCATATGAGTGATTTTTTATTAATTTGTCGTACAAAATCACTTTTCTTATAAAGAAAGCTCAAGTAAAATTTTGTTACCTGAAACAAGTTGTTTTTGTATTTAACGTTTAATTTTACCAAATATTTCTTACCGTCTACAAATATCTTCTTTCTAACAATTTGTCCCAGGTGCAAAAACTGTTATCTATGCCTGTTATAAATAGTTCTAGCCAAATCCAATTTATTTCAGTGAAATATGTTATTTATTTGTTTTATAATTCATACAGCCTTATTTATATTTTAGACAAAGGATGAAGAAGAGCCTATAATTAATGACTATCCAGAAGATGCTTTTCTTATGGTTTCACAACTTCGGTGGGAGGATGATGTGGTTTGGAACGGAGATGATATCAAACACAAGGTACGAACACCAACCAACAATGTATATAAACATTTTAAAAACAAATAGAAATCATAAGTATAAAACATATTTCATTCATGTTATCATAGATTATTTCATAATAAGGTACTAAATTAAGATGACAACGAAGAATATTTATTTTTTTTTTAAATATGAATAAAATGCTTGTATTTCTGATTTCATACTTCTATTTGACAACATAAGAAGGGGAAGGGTTTGAACCGGTATTTTTACTTCTTGTATAGATATGTGTTACCATTCAAGCAATGTTGAATGAGTTTTATATTGTTCTAATGCTATTCCACTAATGCTGATATTATAAATTTATGCAACGTTTGTTTGTGTAATGTAGATGATGTAAACTTATTTTCATATCTTTTTATTAACTGAAATAGATTCGTAGAATCTATGAATTGATAGTTATGACTTGATATGTCAAGTTATCTTTTCATTTATAATATTTCAAATTATCATTGGTGCAGTGTCCTCTACTACTAACACCGATGCTGACTTTGAAAGCTGTCTTGTTTCCCTTAAAAACAGAAGGAAACTTGCTACTGTAAAGTTCACTAACAAAATCAGAAGCCACAATAAAGACCACATAGCTCACACACATTTTGATGCTTGGGCAGGTACGTCAAGGCTTCAGAGATCATCAATGCTGCAATTTGACAGAGACATCGGAGAAGCCATCCTTCTTGACCACTCCTCCCTGGACATTACTCAGGAACCACTTTTTCCTTTCAAGCCCCCTATGAATACTAAAACCAATACTAACTTATTGGAACCATGCTCTAGGAAAAAACCAACTCAAGTTTTATTGCAGAAAGGTAAAGACACTGTTCTGTTACCTGGTTATTTCAGAGACTTAAATTGAAGGAAGAAGCAGTACAGTTTACTATTGGGTTGTCTGGCGACTCTCCTTTAAACACTCTTTTCTCTATAGGGGAATTGAAGTCAGCTCTCGCGTCAATGAAGGATTCTGCACCAGGTCCTGATTCCATTGTATACTCCATGCTGAAACATCTACCATCATCAGCGAAACTTGTCCTCCTTCGAGTATATAATCATTTATTCGAGGAGCGGTCTTTCCCCATTGCATGGTCAGAAGCGACAGTAATTCCTCTTTTAAAACCAAGTAAAGACAAAACCAATCCTAGTAGTTACACTACTGTAGGCAATCCCAGCCTATATCTCTTGCAAGTGTTTTGTGCAAATTACTGGAGAAGATGGTCAACCACCGTCTTTTCTGGTACCAAGAAACCAACGATCTACTTTGCAACGAACAACGTAGTTTCAGACAAGGACGATCATCTGTTGATCAGTTGTTTTTGTTAGAATCCGCTATTCAAAATGCCTTTCTCTTGGCATATGATATGGCATGAAAAAGAGGAATTCTGAACGCTTTGAAATCATAGGGTATACAAGGGAATATCCTAGCATTCATCGCTAACTTTCTATCAAACAGATCTTTCCGCGTTCGTCTTGGAGGCACATGTTCAAACCGTTATAAACAGGAGAATGGTGTATTACAGGGCAGCGTACTGAGCGTCGCGCAATTTGCCGTTGCAATAAATAGTATCACCAGTAATAAACAATCTTCGGTACACTGTTCACCTTTTGTAGATGACTTTTGTATGTATGTGCCTGCTCGTAGTATGGCAACTGCGGAAAGATCTTTCCAGTTAGCATATGCAGATTAGAGGAATGGTTAAGAACTACAGGTTTCAAATTCGCTGCTTTGAAGACCCAATGTGTAGCATTTAGTCGTGGTAGGCAAAACCAGGGGTCAATCCTTTATCTTGATAGGATTCCGCTTCGGACCACAGATAATGTTTGATTTTTAGGTCTTTTATTTGATAAAGGACTCTCATGGATTCCACATGTTCGTGATTTGAGGGTGAGATGCAGCAAGAAATTGGATATGTTAAGGGTCTTTATTGGTGCGAATTAGGGAGCTGACAGAACTAGTATGCTTTGGTTTTATCGCGCATAGATTATGGCTGTCAAGCCTATTTATTCATCAGTATGACTTACAGTTCTGAAAACTCTTGATGTCGTTTACCTCTCTGGACCTAGATTTCCTGCATTTAGAACTAGCCCAATCCCTAGTCTTGTTGTCGAATCTGGGGAACCTGCTCTTTTTAGATGACGTCAGATGTGCAAATATCTTACACTTCTGGTCTTCGAAGCAAACCTAATCACCCGGCATTCAAAATAGTCTTTAATAACACTCTTAATCAAGTTTACGATATACACCAACGTTCGATCTCTCCATTCGGCATATGAACATTAAGAATATTGGATAACCTTGAGTTGGAACTTCCTACTATGTTTTGAACGATCAATGTGTTATCTACCTCCTAGGATAATTAAAATGCCACATTTCTACTTTCATTGTCCAGGTACATAGAACACAATACTCCTGATGTGTTACCTGAATTACCACCAAGAATTTTTGTCAATATACAACTCCCACCAACGCAGTGAAATTATTTTCACTGATAGGTCTAAACTGGACAATGGCGTTTTATGCCTCGGGATGTACCTACATGTACGGACTGCCCTTAACTTGCAGTGTTTTCACAGCAGAACAATTTGCCATTTTCAAAGCGTTAACTGTCATTCAATCTCGATCTTCCCACTATCTTTTGTGTTCTTATTCCAAAAGTGCTCTTCAGGGTGTTTTCTCTGTTAGCCCTTGAGTTGGAGACATTTTGTGTGCTGTATTGAGACAATTGGGGGGTGTGGGGTGCATTCTGTTCCTGGACACTGCTGAATATGCAGTAACGCAAAAGCGATGAAGCGGCGAAGAATGCTACAAGTTTGGTGCCCATTACTCAACGAGTTATGCCATCTAATTATGTGTGTTTTGTAAAACAATAATTGCTCGCTGCTTGGAATGACGATTGGCATACCGTAATTCAGAATAAGCTGAGGGATATTAAAGATACCGTCCGCCCATGGAGGTCTTATATTCGTTCAAAACGTATGGAGGAAGTGGTGGTTACACAACTTCACGTTGGCCACTCTTTTGCAACTCATGGATATTTGATGCGTCGTGAAGATCCATTAATTTGCCAGTACTGCGGTGATATCATCTCAATAAAACATATTTTGGTTGATTGTGTTAGTATAACTAATATCCGTGCTCTTTTTAATTTAAAAGGCAGTTAAAAGGTGGTGCTAAGGGACGATGCCTTGGCCATTGACCGAGTCATCGCTTTCTTGCACCACTTGAACATATTTTTTTAAATTTAAAATATATGCCTTTATATTTATACTTATATTTCTTTGTGTGTGTTTTGCATATATTTTTTATTACTTATTTAAATATAATATATTTTATGCTCTTGTTATTGTGCTATTAAGATATATTTATTGTTAAATTCTTGACTATGGTTACGTTTTAAATATAGTTAATATTTATTTACTGATATATGTTCGTTGTTGTTATTTTGTTATTTATAGTTTTATATTTTTTATTATTATTTATGTAATATTTTTTTGTTATTTGTTGTTATGTTTTTCTTATTGTTATATATTTATGGTTACATATTTAATTTTATATATTACTGCTATGCTTAAGTTTTTTTGTTTTGTAATTTTTGTTTTATTTAAAATTTATTTTACTATTTTCTTTTATTTAAAATATTGCATTTTGTGTTAGTTTTTGATTGGCGATAATAACCACAGTTGGTTTTAGACAATGTTTTTATTCATTTTATTAGGCATATAAACATAGCAATTTTAGGTGTCCTAACACGTGAGAATGCAACATATAATTATCTGTGGTGAAAGCTCGAATGTTCCAAATTTAATCCAGTAATGGTAAATGATTGTCCTTGTGCCTTGTTTGAAGATTGCAAATGCAAGTCGCAAAGGAAATTGTAGTCGTTTGAAATCAATGGGTAGATCTGATGAAATCATTGGTATTCATGGAATTAAGACCATCTCTCCTTTGAACTTGCCACCTTTGATTTCTGCCTGGATCAAGGTAGGTGTCAGTTTTTGTGTGGTTATTTTGGTTCCATATAAATCAATATATAAACGCTATAGATGGTAAATATCCATATAAATGGTTTGTTAATAAATTTCTCCAAATTTCATTAACTTCTGTTCAGCAGTTTATGCGTCTATAAGATACATACATACTCACATACAATCATCAGTTTTTGAACCATCCTAAGCCTCTGGGGGCGGAGCCCTGTGGATGGATCTGAAACAAACTGCACACAAACCATCCTCGGAATATGTGAATAAATCTTTTCAAATTGCATTATTTTTTGTTCAGCTGTTTAGACGTCCATAAGATACACACATCCAAACATCAGTTTTTGAACCATCCTAAGCCTCTGGGCTGGAGCCCTGTGGATGGATCTACACCAAACTTCACAGGAACCCTCCTGGGAATATGTTAAACAAACCCTCCAAATTTCATCAACTTCTGTTAAGGGTTTAGGCCTTTATAACATACATACACACAAACATTCATTTTTATAGATATAGATTACGAACATTTCAAATCAAAAACATGTCACAGGAAAGTTTCAGCTGGTATTGTCTTATCCAGGTTAAATGCGCGGACCACACTCCCAAAATTTCATGTAAATTATATCGGGAATAATAGTGACGCAAATGTATGTCCAAATTAGTTTTAAAGCTGAAACTCTTGGAACAAAATACGTATATAAAATATAATTTGGCTAAGGTTCTCGTTTAATTTATTAATAATATGGAAAAACTTCAGTAATTATAGTGGTAGTGTTATTAGAAATATAATTATTGTAGCTTTTTTGAATTCGTTATGGCCAATATTATTGAAATTGTGCTTATATTTTAAAAATATATCTCGTCAAATTTGTATTAAAGGAACATGAAAGTGAGAAAAATCTAAATTTATCATATGGCAGTTATGTATTTCCTTTTTTATAATATAAAGAATATTTATAAAACTATTGATAAGTTGATTTTCTCTTAGGTGTTGCAAAAGTTGAACAGTAAAACCAATGCTGCAGGATGGGTCCCCAGTAGTGGTAATAGAACGGCACAAGCATTCAGCCAGCCAGGAAAAGGTGTTCCTCAATTCACCGGGGGAAATGTACGACTGTCTACTATTCAAATGAATAACCCAACAAATCCTACAAATAAACAAAACAAAGCACACATGTAAGACATATATTTACTAGTACATTTTGACCTGTTATGATTTGACTACAAATACAATGAGAAGTTTGTTTTACCTTGGTAATGACAGACTTATCTTGATAATATTGATGCTGGTTTCATAACATAGACACTTGAAAGAAAGAAATCACACTAAAACACTCGGATGCACTGCATCTTTTTGTTACCCTTGTCAGTTAGAAAAAAATAAACTTTGAGCTTTAGTAGAACTAACACACAAAGATATACATATGTATAGTAAAACCCTGTTTAACTGAAATATAGGAGGCAGATGTGATTTTCGATACATATGATTTCAAACAACATGTGGAGGCGTATTTTAAGGTTTAAATACTTATTGATATGAATTAGGCTCACGATGGCCATGCAGTACTCCATGAGTAACCACGAGTCAGTGACAATTCATGAAGCTTAAAAAGTAATTAAGTAAAATTTGTTATTTCATGTGTCTGCTGTAAGAAATATTACTCATTTCGATGAATTGCTTATTTTAATAACAGTTTTGTTTTTGAAGCAGTGTAGTATCTAAATGTGTAGTATTTATTTGAGCATGTCTCACATTCACAAGCAACAAAATATATATAAATCCATGGTTAGATGTCCAATTGATTATAATAGAGAGATCCTTAGTTTAGACATATACAATAGAACTTGGATAATTCGAAGCTGATGGGACCAATGAAAGCATTCCAATTGACTAAAAATTCAAATTATGAAAGTTGGAGAATACCCTTTCAGTCAAAGTAGTCCAGCTTTTTTTGTCTACAACCTTTCTGGTGGTGTTCGGGTATCGTGTCACTGTTCCAAGTTAAACGCTATAATTTGAATAAGCAATGAACTTACCCGTAGTGGATTTATAAAACTAATAAGTATTAGCAATTAACCTATAGCGATTCTAATTATATGTGCACCGCGGATACTAACAAGTACAAATTATTTCTCATGTCAATTTAGTTGTATTTAACTACACAAAAACTCTCATTTATAAAGCAACTTAATATTTTTTTATACGGGTGCAGTTTTTATTGCGGGTGGGGTGTTCTACTATTATGGTTCATTTCGTATGTAAATAAGAATACATTCATTATAAAAATATCTATACTACTGACAGACACCAAGTAAAATCTATACTGAGCTTCTACTCTAGTTGGTAAAAAAAAACTGCTGAAGCAATCTCTTATGTTTAGACATCTGACAGAAAAACAATATCTGTCATTATTTTGCTGTAACTATCGAGAGTTTATAAATATCCCTTATAAAGCACAGACGTCTAGTCTTGTAGGTGACAAATCAGAAAAGTAACTCTCTTACTAATAACAACAAATTGATGACTGAGCAGAGCGACCATCGATAACTGATTCTTCCGTTTATCGTATGCACCAAATTCCGTGATCTTTATCTGAGCGGAGAGAATTCTTGGATCAATAGTGCCTGAAATTCGAGCCCACATCCAAACTAATAACTTCAAATTAAAGACATTGATCTTCGAATTATCCATAATTTTTTTTACATTGATAGCATACAAAGTTCAAGGGACCAACCCAAAACTTCGACTTATCCGAAGTTACGAATTAAACTGGTTGGAATTATCCAAGTTCTACTGTATATACCTTCTAGGAGCAGGCCTATTTTCTTTCCTATTATGAAGTACATGATAAAAATATACAATAAATATTTTTCTAGTTGATGGACCTGACAATAAATTTACAAAATTTAAAAAAGATATTTGCATAAAAATGTGTTTATATGTAAAAAAATATATTAATAGCAATTGATATTTAATTTAAAAAAGTCATTGATGCTTTTTTGAACCTACCATTGATCAACCTATTATTTTTGAATTTTGTATAAAAATTTTGTTTATCAATAGTTGAACTAAATGCTAATTACAGAACAAACCTTTTAAAACAAAATAGCAGTAGTTTAATTTTTTCATTAAACTTTGATTTTTTTTTTTAAGATTTTTTATCGAACCCAATGCATCATTGCTAAAATTAAATGGATTCCTGTATTCAACTGTGACTGAGATCATTTGTAGTTGAATATATTAAAAGATGAAGTGAATACACACTTCTCACAACTTATTAATAATATGTACTATGTGTAAACTACTTTTAACACACACAATAGTAAGTGGATTCTAAGAAAATATACTTTACTTGCAATTTAATTAATTGAACGGGTTTGGTGCTTTAACAATAAAAACTATTTTGTTGTTTTATTGTGTATTTAAACTTAATTACAATACAGATCTGTAATTTTATATCATAATTCTTGTTTTTAACTGTTAAAGAGTAAAAGACATATCGCCTGATAATGTCATTATCAAAGTTTTTTTAATTAGATAAGAAATTAGAAACCTGGGTAATAATAAATAGTCTGGTTTGTTTTCAAGAATATATATATATATTTGCTTGACATTCAAAACTTAGTAACTCCAAATGTACATAATGTGTTCTTTGTAAATAAATTATTTTATTTTTAATGAATTATTTATTGCAGTAATTGGCCTAAGAAAGAAATAAATAATCAATATTTTTGGTAAATATATTGCTGATGCTCTGCCTGAAAATTGTTGTGTTATAACTGTAATATTTAAGACAACAAAAATATTTGTTTAAAAAATATCTATAGAGTTATGAAGAATAAACTTTTAAAAAATAATTTTGTGGTTTTTTAACAACTGCTGGAACAAAAGGTTTTGCAATTATCGTTGTAGTACCATATATCAGAAATATTTTATTTTCTAAAGACACACAGCAAATTGTCCTAGAGAAACAATTTCTTTCAACAAAGCGTTTTATAATGAAAAAAAAAAACAAATTAGATAACTAAATTTTTATTAAGTTAGGTGCCAAAAACCCAAATTCAATGTAGATGTCATATTAACACAATATTTCATTTTAAAGTGTTTAGTTTTAATAATTTAGCAACGTCACTGTTCTTTAGTTTAAACTAAATGAAAATTTTATAAATGAATTAATATAGACTATAATGAGTAAATAAAGATTTTCTTTTTGATAAATATTGGTAAAAATGTTTTAATGTGTCAGTACCTGAGCCGTAGCAACATGATTATAAAATAAATAAAAGTTGTGAAATAAAGAAATTGTGTTTTAGGTTGTTAAATAAAGGCCAATCAAGGCCTGGTGAAGACAGTGCAGATGACACATGGTATTCAATATTTCCTGTTGAAAATGAAGAGCTAGTTTATGGTGTATGGGAGAATGAAGTTATCTGGGATGCAGAAGCAATGACTAGTATTCCAAAACCAAAGATTCTAACTCTTGACCCAAATGATGAGAACATAGTTTTAGGTATACCAAATGATGTAGATCCAGCCAAACAACGTCTCGATTCAACAACCCCAGTAAAAGTGAAAATACCTCACCCTCATGTTAAAAAGTCAAAGATTTTGTTAGGAAAAGCTGGTGTTATAAATGTTTTAGAAGAAGATACACCACTACCTCCTCCTAAATCTCCTGACAGAGATCCATTCAATGTTTCCAACGACAGGTGAGAATAAGTTTAACATAAATAGTATATGTTTTTTATTAAATATAATATTTTTGTCTTACTTATTACAGTCAAAAGCTTTATTGTTGATCCATTATAACTTCCATGTAATGTCCAGGTCATAATGTATACTCTCCCTATGGACCAATAATGTGACAAGAATTAAGAATTTTACATTATCATACTTAATATATGTATAATGAACCTAGAAGTACAGTAATACCCCGTACTTACGTGATAAGTGGGACCGAGCGATAACTATGTAAGTCGAATTCGCGTAAATCAGGGTATAACTTTACATACAATCACATAGGAATCATGTGTAATTAGGACCAAAGACTAAATAAACTAATAATTTTTTTAAAAATATGTATTTATTAAAATCTTAAATACATAATACAACAAAAAATTATATTATATACATATATATTGCAAAGAAGTAAGTAAACAAGTTATTTTGACATAGAACGCTTCATAAAATCTAGTAAATTCGTTTGAAGAATTGAAGATGTTTTCTTCTCACGGAGAATTTCCTCATAACGAGCTATTTTTTTTTTTTTTTTTTTTTTTTTGGAGCAGAAATATGCTCATTGTTGGAGTCTATGATTTCCAAAATTTGTAAGCCTTGCTCAATTAAACTAATTCCTTTTGTCAAGTTTCTAACCGTGATTTTATCTTCTATGTAAACTAGGTCTAAAGTATCTGCGTTTTTAAGGTCTTACTCTTGCTCACGCACTTCTATGAGCTCATCAATTAATTGTCAGCTCCTAGGTGAAAATCCAGCAGTTCTTGAACAGCATCATTATCCACTTCTACATTTAGTTGGCTTACAAAACGGACAACTTCTTCAATCACATCAGGAATTCAATCAGATTCCGGCACTGATTCCGCTTGAGTTTCAGTGGCAAGAAAAATAGACACACCTTTTTCCAAACACCATTCAAAAATTTTTGTAAAATTTCATTCCAAGATTGTCCAATGATTCTCAGAGCATCTAAAACGTTGAATTGTTTCCAAAAATCTTTAACTGAAAGCTTGTTGTTCTGTCTCATAGCTGATGCCCAAATGATCTTCTTGTGTAATAAGCTTTAAATGTTTTGATGACTCCCTAATCCATCGGTTGAAGCATATTATTTGTGTTTAGTGGCACAAATATCACTTTCACGTGTGCGTCGAAATTAGTTAATGTGCCCAGATGCATTGTCAATTAATAGGAATTACTTTAAAAAGAATTTGCTTAGACCGACAGTAACGTTTGTTTTGAGGTATGAAATGATAACCAAACCAGTCCCAAAAAAAGCTGTTACCAAAGGCTTCCAATTTGACTTCCAAATCATGGGCAAGCTAGCTTTTGAAATATTTTTTAAAGTCCTTGGATTTTCTGAGCGATAAACTATGAGAGATTGCAACTTACGGTCAACAGCTATATTTGTGCCAAATATCACTGTCAATCAGTCTTTGGTGGCCTTAAAACCTGAAAATATTTTCTGTTCATGAGCTATAAAAGTTCTCATAAGCATTTTCTAACAGAACATACCAGTTTCTGCATAACTCGGACAGCGTGATTAAAAAGTTTCTGCATAACTCGGACAGCATGATTTAAAACCGAATAACTTGGGAATCGCGTAAGACGGGGTAGCGCAAGTCGAGGTATTACTGTAATATAAGATATAATAATTTTAGTATATTTATATTTAATTTGTAATAGTTACTCAAATTTTAGGGACTTTATAATGAAATCTCAGTTTTTCTATAAACTGAATAGTTTCAAAATTGTTGTAGATATTTGGTTAAATTTACCTAATTGAGTAAAATGTATAGTATTCTTAACATACTCATCTTCTTTTCTGTTAGGACTATTAAGATATATTTGAGCACATTTTTCTGCCTTTCCTAACTTACAATATTTTTCTCTGTTGCCGCGTTTCGGAATTACTTCATTTTCAAAAACTTTAATCATACTTTTAAGCAGTATCTCAAAAATGCAAATACATCTCCATAAAAGATTTTTTAAATTTATATTTTAGAATCACAATTGTAATATTTATAATAATTTATAAATGCAATAATAGGATATTCCCAGTGAGTTTTTGTCTACATATTAGGATATGGTAAACTCTTGATAATAACTGAATATACAAGAAGCTCTTAACAGCTTATTATAAACCTCGAATACCTCCTATGGTATAAGAAAGGAAAATGCAAATTTTAATTATTTTGTTCTATTCTAAAGTGATTGAAACTAAATAAACTGTTTTAGTTTAATTGTTTTAATTGCCAACAACATGAATCTGTTACACAGTAACACAGTCTCTAAGAATAAAATCATTTAAAAAACAAAAAAAAACAGGCTATCTTTAAAATTTTTGCATGAAAGGTTTTACCAACAAAAATCAGTTTTAGTTTGCACTGTAAATAATTGACTCACAAAAGTAAGTTAACTTTTTTGTCATTTGATATCAAACTTATTTGGGTATGTCTCTCGTATTCAACTCAGATTCTGACATATGTTTATTTCTAATTCTTTTGAAACTGCTGTTCAAATCGTAACTGTACACAAATCATGTTACAGTTATTATATGCCAAAATCATCAGAAACATCCTTAAGGCTAAAGGTAGGAGGAGGTAATTTAATTCAACATTCGACTCCAGTCGTTGAATTAAGAGTACCATTTGTGCAGACACATATGGGGCAAATGAGGCTGCGTAACTTTCATAGGCCACCAATGAAGCGATTTTCACATGGTACCTTGGCACACCCAGGACCTCATTCAGTTACACCCTTACTAAAACACATAAAAAAGAAAGCTAAGGTGAGTCGTATATAAAAATATTCCAGGGTTTTTCAAAGGCATTATTTGGCCTAAATTTAAATTTAAATCATATATTATAATATAATCATAATGATAAATATATACTGAAGATTATTATCACCAGCACAAATAAAGATGTTTCTATCCATCTAATTATTGATGTTTCAAAGGCTCAGTGTAACAAAAGGAGATGTTTGTAACTCATCATTCTAGTTTGTAACTTCTTGTGTGCTAGATTGTATTTTGTAATAAGACCCTCTGATGATGACATGGTTATCGAAATGTACATAATGGTTTAATACTTAAGTAACTTGTTTTATTTGTTATGTTTTATTATTTTTGTGGTATTGGGGTGCTTTCCAATATTTTCATTGTAAAAGGAGATGTGATTTTAGTTTTGTTATGTACATATTGTTACTTTGTAGAAATGCTATAATGTTAGTTTTAAAGGACTAAATTTTCCTAACATAAGTAATTCTATACTATTCCCGATTTAGACATTTGCATAAAATTTATTTTAAAATTAAATCAAATAATTTTTTTTTTAATATTATAAAAACTGTTAATTAGTGTTTGTACATGATCATGCCTAAAAGAACAAGAAACCTATTTAATTCAATAGACTTAATTTTAATTTTAAAAAAACTGGAGAAATATATAAGTCTAGAGCTTTGTACTTGAGTAAAATAACTAAAACAAACTGAACTTGTGCTGATGTATATGTATTTATTTTAAATATTATAATTAGGGATGGACAGATTTCGATTCTTGATTCCAGGAATCGTCAATTCTAATGGTATTGAGTAATCGTCGATACTCGATTCTCCATTGATTAAAGTATCAATTCCAATTCTTTTTTTTTAACAGGTAAAATAAGTATGTGGTGTAATTTATTGGCAAAATAATTAATTATCAACTATGCCTTATTTGTATATTAGGTGTTTTGATTGAATTAAATGATTAAAGGAAAAACCTATTTGAGTTTAAAAAATTATTATTATTATTTATGAATCAACAACAAAGTTGTTTGGAAGCATTTCTGGTCTGTTTGAAACTGATCATCCCGCTCTCCGTCTCTCACTGCCACTACTCCGCCACCGATCAACAGATGTCAAAACAAAACACAAAGAAAAGGCAGTTCCACTTTATCTAGTTATAAAAACTGAATTGGCTATTACTGAAGTTTTATTGTAATTATGAGCTGAAGTTCATATTTGTAATTTTAAATAAATCATTAATTTTATCCAATATGTTTTTCACTCTTGCAGAAATTCTTATTATAAATCAATGTTGATGGCTTTGTGAAGCCTGTTACATTAAAACAGAACTTTTAAAAGGCTTCACCGTATGACCAACATGTTAATTAAATTATTATTATAGAGTATCATGTAGGCCCATATAACTTGAAAGAATCGTGAATCAAAAGAAAATTTTGAAAATCGGAATCAGAATCTAAAACTGAAGCTATCAGTCCATCCCTAATTATAATAGTACCCACAATAAGGATTTAATGATAATTAACTGTTTTAACATTATCAGTGGTTGATATACCAACATGGTCAGAAATCAATTATCAATTACAAGTATTTAAACAAGTAATTGAGTGATTGTGATATCATGTTCATAATTTATATATATGGTGTTGTCAAATATGCAAGTATTTTATATGAAATGTCATGTTTACAATGCTTTTATTCTTTAATAAGTTTATCTTTAATATTATGTTTATACATTTTTATTCCTTGAAATTCCTTAAAAATTTTAAGAATTGTATCAGTATTATACCAATACACACACACACACACACACACACATACACACATACACACACATTTATATATATATATATATATATATATATATATATAACTTTGCAACACTGTTTTCTTGTATTCATTTATCACTTTCACTATATGTTCTTGAACAAGAATCTTACTTGGTATTTATGCAAGTTAACTTTCAAAGATTTATAGTATCTCCATTATCGAGTATCACTGACCAGGGGTTGTAGTAGACTCAGTCTACTATAGCAGACTAGTATAGTCTGCTACAACCACCAGTCTGTGATGCTTGATAATGGAGATACTATCAATCTTTGAAAGTTGACTTGCATAAATACCAAGTAAGATTCTTTTTTAAGTACATATAGTGAAAGTGATATATATATATACACATACTCAGATGGTCTGAGTGTCTGAATATCAGAATAAATGGCCACAGACATGATGTTGGGACCATGAACACAGACAAGCCAACTGCTCAGTATGCTGCTAGTCACAACATCATATCTTTCAATTATTGTTATACCACCAAAATAATTAAGGCCCTCCCCCCTGATTGCAACCCTTCAGAATTGAGAGGATGGGAGTTGTCATACCAGTGGAACACCAAATCTAGAGAACCTCCTAACCTCAACATCAGATAACTCCTTTACCTTACTTCTAACTTCTACCATTTTTAACAACTCCATTTACCTTCCTTCTGACAGACTATTAATATCTGGTTTTAATTAATCAATATTTATACAAATAGCATATAGTACTACATCATAAACTATTAATCTGTGCAACTGTGACATTTGGATATTTAATCTTTTATATGCATCTGTGGTTCACTTCAGTCTTTTTTGATTGAAAAAGCTCATTGTATGATAAAAATATTTCAATAGTGTGATATGTTTTTATGTGTGTCTATATATTTATTTCCAAGAGTTTGCAGTTTTAGACTATTGACACTAGGTAAGTCTGTCAACCTCCTATCTAGTAAAAAAATCCCTATATATAAAGATAAAGAGGGAAAAAGGCAGGGTTTAGAGATTTTTAAATACAGAAATATTTCCATTTCGTTCTTAGTTATTAAATCTATCTGAAAAGTAAACTATATTAAAAATTATTATTATCATGATATGTTTTACTTAGAAATTTTAAAAAAATATATATTTTAAAACCCAATTTAAATCCTATCACCTTTATTATATTATACACTTTTATAATTATATTAAACAGATTTTCTCTTTAAACTTAGAATGTTAAAATTTTCCAAAGCATATTTTGTATTAGATTTGGTTATTGTGATTTAAAAAGTCATTGTGTCGCAGTAAAACAAAAATGTTATGTTTAACTAGCAAAGAGAACAAGAGCGTGCAGCTTCTGGAGGAGGGGATGTGTTCTTCATGCGAACTCCTGAGGACTTAACTGGTCGTGATGGAGATCTTATTCTTATTGAGTTTGGCGAGGAACATCCCCCACTTATTAACCAGGTTAGATAATTTGGTCACACTTTTTAAAGATAAAGATTTTTAAAATATTTTTAATATTGATATTCAGTCACTATGTCAAACTTGTGATGGATGCATGTAATATTGCTCTATTAACACACTCATCACAGCGGCATTATTGGTGATCTCATCAAACTACTGTCTGTTTTTCGTTAACTTCCACCTCTGGCGGCAGCGGGTTGCATAGCTTGTCGTAGCATCTGAGTATCGTGCCCATGTTTTTCATCTCAATAATTTTATTTCTAACATATACAGGTTTATTGAGGACATCAAAACAGTATATTAGACACTGAAATATTGTTTTATTTATCGGGTCACAAATAAAAAAAAAATACAAATGATAAATTACTGTATGACAAATAATAAAACAATAAAAAAGACAGACACAAAAAAATAATTTATATACAAAACTAAAGACCCTACTACTAAAATATACTACATACTAAAATAACCATTAAACGTTTGACTCGGAATGTTTGTTTTTGTTTATGTCATATGTTTGACAAGAAATAGAAAAAGATAATCCAAGATTATAGTCCGAGACTATTTATAGCCGAGATTAGCTGAAATTTGTTTACTACAATCTTATGATGACACATTAGGTTTTTGGGCATCCAAGCATTTTGTCAATGACTCATATTTACAATAGTCTCTTCCCACCTCGAATTGGTTCATTCACTTTAATAGGACAGTTGTTATTCTTGCGTTAGTTCAGAAAGCTTAGTTTATTTTTATGTTTGTTGTTTTTACCAGATATTTTGCCGCGTAAGTGGTTCAAACTAAAAACAATCATTAAAATATAAAAGTTAAACCAAATTAAATCTGTTCATAAAACTCCCTGAAGCATTGTTTCAGTTCAAAAGTTAACTTGGGATGGTCGAATTAAAAAACGACTCAGGCACAATGTTCTCCAAGCTCTTCTGAAGCACTGACGTAAAAATCAAACCTTTATACAAACACGTATCGACACTAGAGAAGTTTCAATTAGGCTGGGTGTGAGCGTGCCTGTGAGCTCGCCGTCTCTAAGAAGGGAAGCGGGGAGCGGACTGGCACGCTCTCAGGGCCTCGTAAGGGAACCCAGAGCGTGCCGGAATGCTAGCCGGGCTGAACATGTTAAGTATAAAATGTAAAACTGTAAATACCAGCATTGTTTTAAAAAGACATGATCGATTTTTTGTTTGTTGTGGTTGAAAAGTGTTTTATTGAAAGAGATTTAAAGAGTTTTCTGAATATTGACAAGACTGCAATTATATGTGGTGTGGTAATAGACATAACCAGGGTTAACCTTGTGAATATTGATACAGAAACCGACGTAAGTCAAAGCTGTTGTTGAAAAGTTTAATAAAATAGAATTTTAGAGAAGTTTATTGAAAGAGAAGAACAAGAGCTTTAGGTAAAGTTGAAGAAAATAATGATGGATATTAAGAAACTTGATTACTGGCACAGTAAAATTGGAAATAAAAGTTGTAGAAAATTAAAACGATTTTACGGATAAAAAATAATGTATTAAAAGAACACGAAGAACTAAAAAAAAAATGGAATTTTATTGAAAAACTTCAAATGTGGAAAAACAAATGAGATTATATTATATGCTAATACTATATATAGAAATCAAAATATAAACATTTAAAGTATGCTAGCTGTTAATAAAATGTGATAACGTCAAAGATATTAATAAATTGTGTTATAAAATAGGAAAAGCTTAAACTACGAATACATTCAATTCAATAAAATAATAAAACTTACAGATAAAATAATTTTGGTAAAGAAATATATAAAACTATTAAAGATGATATACTTGTGTAAAATGGATTTTGGAAATGTAATATACATTACTTTAAATAGGTGGTTTGCTTCTTAATTACTTTAACTTGAAAATGTCTCCATATGTATGGAGGTACTCATTCTAAATGCAAAGTTAAAGAAACCTGCAAATACTGTGCTGCAGATCATATGTGTAAAGATCATAAGAACAAAGAAAATTTAAATAGGGCCATTTTTTTATTTTATAATAATAAATATAAGCATAATACCCCTATTAAACTGTCAACCAAGTATTACATATTTGAATAAAAAAATGTTAATGAAATTTTGCTCTAAGACAAATAGAAAAACGATTTATTGAGCCAAACCAATTTGGGGGTTTATTACAAATAAATAATAAAAACAGTAGAACAAAACATAACAATAATTAATGATAAAAATCAAAATGTTTCTGAAGATACATAATTAGCTGAGTGTGTGAATGAATTTGATTGTATAGTAAAGAATAATTTAGGTATTAAAATTTTAAAAAGACAATAAGAAGGCAATGAAACCAGACTATAAGTTCATAAAGATGCCTCGTATGAATCAAAATGTGTTATTTATTAATTAGCTACATTGAAATTGTAATAGCTACATAAGGTTTGTAATAATCTAAACCTAAAGTTAAAAAGTGTGTTGTAGATATAATTAGTATTCAGGTTTTAAGAAAATATAGCTGATTTCATTATTGAACTATACATTATTGACTTATATTATTAACACTTTCAACACGGTGGCGATATTGGTGATCTCATCAAACTACTGTCTGTTTTTTGTAACTTCCAGCTCTGACGGCAGTGGAACGTCATGCAGGTTGCATAGCTTGTCGTAGCATCTAATTATCGAGCCCGTTGTTTTCATCTATTTAATTTTATTTCTAACATATACATGTTTATTGGTGACATCAGAACAGTATATTAGACTCTAAAATATTGTTTTATTTATCGGGTCACAATTTAAAAAAAGAAATACAAATGATAAATTACTGTATGACAAATAAGAAAACACAATAAAAAATACAGAGAAAAAAGAAAATGTATATACAATACTAAAGATCCTACTACTAAAATATATTACATACTAAAATAAGCACTCAACGTTTAACTCGGAATGTTTGTTTCTGTTTATGCCAAGTGTTTTGGAGTTCGATAATGTAAACGGAGACATAGATAATACAAACGTCACGTCCGAGACTATTTATAGCCGAGATAAGCTGACGTTTATTTACTACAATCTTATGGTTACACATTAGGTTTTCGGGCGTCCAAGCATTTTGCAATGACATATATTTACAATAGTCTGTTCCCACCTCGAGTTGGTTCATTCACTCTAATAGGACAGTTATCGTTTATTCTTGCGTTAGTTCAGAAAGCTTAGTTAATTTCTATGATCGTTGTTTTTACCAGATATTTTGCCGTGTTAAATGGTTCAAACTAAAAAAAAAACATTAAAATATAAAAGTTAAACCAAATTAAATCTGTTCATAAAACTCCCTGAAACATTGTTAGAGTTGAAGCATCAAAAGTTAAATTGGGATGGTCGAATTTAAAAACGACTCAGGCACAATATTCTCCAAACTCTTCTGAAGCATTGACGTAAAAATCAAACCTTTTTACAAACGCGTATCGACAGTAGAGAAGTTTCAATTAGCCTGGGAGTGAGCGTGCCGGTGAGCTCGCCGTGCTGAAAGTGTTAATGTTGTTATTGGAGAATTTATCTAACCGGATGCATTTAGGATGCAAATACAGTACTTATAAGAGTAGTAGTAAATATGTTATTACTAATTATAAAAAGATCTCATTAATTTCTAATATAGCCAAGATATATAAAAAACCTAAAAAATTGTTTAAAATTTTGTAAGAAAATGTAAAATATTATCTACTAGGCAATATTAATTTATACAACATATAGGATGTAAGGATGCAATTATATTACATATGGTAAATTAGTTAAAATGAAAGCTGTTCTAATCTTGTTATTGGATGTAGCTAAGGATTTTGACACTATCATGACATTTTACTACAAAAATTAATTAAAGTAATTTCAGGTAATGCAAGAAATTATTAAGGTAATGCAAGGCTATAAGAAATAATTTAAATAATAGAATTAGTAGAATAAAAATCAATAACAATTTTACCGAAAATAAATTAATTACAGTGTGTGTACTGTAAAGTACTATACATGAACCTTTAATGTTTATAGTACGTGTCAATGAACGCTTTAATGATACTCGAAAAGACTTAATATCTTATGTTGATATTACTGGAGTAATCTTGTTTAGAGATAATTGGAATGATACCTATAATAAAATGAACACACTACGTGACATGATAACTGATTCGTTAGTACTTGATAGATTATCTCTTAATGTTGATAAAACAGTTGTTATTCCTTTTGGTAATTATAGAGATAGTAATTCCTGAAGAGGTAGAGATTAAAATTAAAGATAAATGTGTAAGAGTTGAGTATTGCAAATAATGGGGAGTTGTATTTGATTTCAATGTCAAGTGAAACAAACATATTGAATTTTTAAAAACAATGATATACTTTGCTTATATATTATGATTTTTCCAAAGTGTTGTGAAGTGTTTGTTTCATGATTATGGAATAATAGCTTATGGTGAAGCATTTAACAGTTCTATGTCCCTACTTCAAAGATTACATAACAGAATTTTAAAAAGTTATAAATAAAAATTAATTTTTAACAGCTTTTTGAATTAGAAACTATATTGTTTCATTATGAAATCTAACACGTTTTACATCTAAATTCTAGTAGGATAAAAAATTATATTACCTAAAAATATTAAAAAGTAAAATTATAGAATTTATTACCTCTTGGTATGAAAACTTCATCATTTAAGAAATGGACGTTATCAATAAAAATAAAAACTGGAAAACTCTTAGGATGGGTTAAGTCCTTTCTGGCACAGAGGCATGTTCGAGTCCGTTTCCGGGACACAATTTCGTTATTTAAACAGCAACGCAACGGCCTACCGCAGGGAGCAGTACTCAGCTGTATCCTTTTCAATATTATGATAAACGACCTCTTAAAAATAGTAAAAGAAGTACCGGGCATATCAACCTTACTTTTTGCGGACGACCTTGTCTTTTGGGCTTCAAGCGGGACTCCTTCGAACCTGGAAGAAACTATAAATCGAACCCTTAGCAGAGTTGCTGACTGGGCCAACTACAACCAAATGGTAGTTAGTGAGAAAAAGACTGTTTTCACTCTATTCATCCTTTCAACTAAGCCGCCAAAACTGAGGATCAAGTTAAACAACAAAACTTTAAACCATGAAGATACTCCACGATATCTTGGCATCACGTTAGACAGGAAGCTAAACTTTGCAAATCATATTGAGGCAACAGCCAAAAAAGCCACCAACAGAAGCAAACTGCTGAAGAGATTAACAGCAACTACATGGGGTGCTACCCAGGATGTTCTAAATTCAACGTACCGGACCTATGTACGACCAACAATGGAGTATGGAGGAGAGGTGCTCAACCTGGCCAGCTCAAATTGCCTAAAGAAGCTAGACAGGGTTCAGAATAATAACATGAGGCTCATAACTGGAGGAGCTAAATCGACTCCAATACTAGCTATGAAGATCCAAACAGGACTGGAACCCTTGGAAGTCAGAAGAGACAAATGTCTCCTAAAATTCTGGGAAAAAAATAAAAGAACAAATAGAAAGTTTTGGGAAACATATAAAGCTGCCACTTCCCGCCTCAGAACTCAGATTACTCCAGTAATCAAAGCTCTACAGCTGGAACAAAAATATAACCTTTTCCTTCATGCAGAAGCTGCCCCATTAAATCAACACAATCGAGTCTTTGACAACCTACCTCCAGTTTTTCTAAACCTTGTTGACCAGGTGAAACCAAAGTCACAGGCTATGGATATTGAACTCAGGAAAGCAACATTAATGACCATCAACGAACGATTCCCTGAAAGTGACTGGCTTCATATTTACACAGATGGATCTTCAAACCCTTCAAGTGGAGAAACTGGAGCAGGATATTTTTCGAAATTATTTCAGGGCTCGGTAGCTGTGGGCCTCTGCTGCAGCAGTTTTGATGGTGAGGTTGTGGCCATAGGAGAAGCAGCATCATGCATCATGCGACTTTCGCCGCGGCAGGTTGTATTCCTGATTGATTCACAATCAGCGATTTTGGCAGTTTCCTCTAACACACCAACTGACTGCATCTTGACAGTGTCGTGCAGAGAAAAAATGCAACTATGTCAAGAGGCAGGCTTCAGAATTGCGCTCCAGTGGATCCCCAGCCACGTTGGCACAACAGGGAAGGAAAAAGCTGACAACCTCGCCAAGAGTGGGTGCCGTCTACCACAGCCACAAATCAAAATATCACTGGGCTCTGCTTACACCAGGATCCACGCAGCAGCTAAGACGTACTTGAAAAAATCACAAGAAAACCTGGCTGTTGGAAAGAGATGGCAAGAACTTTGCACCAACCCCATTCCAAAAAACCTGCCTCGACCTATCAGTGTTGCGCTGTTCCGTCTAACCACGGGACACGACTACCTTCAGGCGCACCTTCTTCGCATTGGGCTGGCGGACACGGATCGGTGCCCTTTGTGCAAAACAGGAAAGATGGATGGAGACCACCTTCCTGCCTGCCCACAGCTCGAAGCATATAATAGCGACCCAAAAACCAGACTCTCCAAGCTCTACTGGTCTGCACGATGCCAAATGGTCGAGTTACCAAGGGCAGGCGTTGGATAAAGTAAAGTAAGTAATAAGGATAAAAAGATGGATAGTACTAATACTGATAAATAATACTGATGGTGCAGTTGATGAATTTAAATATCTACTAGCTTATCGTATTCATAAATAAGTCCAATTTATTTTTAGTTTACAAGTGGAATTACCAATCCCCATAGATTGTTTCCCTTCGCAGCTACATCTGTATAACATTGTATCATTGTAAGCACTATTTAGTAAGCAATTTTTACTTCCATAAGTTGAATTTTATATAAATAGATTATTTTATATTTATGAATATTTGGATGTTTTTAAAATACTGTATTGTATTAAAAGCCCAGTAACTTTAGTTATTGCAACTCCTTTTTTCATAATAATTTAATATCCAAAAAACCGTTATATATTTTGTAGTATGAATTTTGGTTTATTTAATGCTTGACTCAAAACATTTTGTCCAGATAATCAGTTCATACTGAAAATTGTAATTAATAATAGACTTTTTAAAATATAAAAAATGGACAACATGAAATATCACGATATATATATATATATATATATATATATATATATATATATATATATATATATATCAATTACTGTACAACAAAAAATATAAATTTTCTAATTTCAACATGTTTACATAGGTTGGAATGTGTACTAAGATCAAGAATTATTATAAACGTAAGGCAGGTAAAGATCCAGGACCACAGGAATACCGTTATGGAGAGGTCGCTTATGCACACTCTTCGCCTTTTCTTGGAGTTTTACCCCCTGGTCGTTCAATACAGGCATTAGAAAACAACATGTATAGATCACCAGTTTATGAACACAAAATACCTGACACTGATTTTCTTGTCATACGTACAAGGTAAGTACACAGTTTGAATTTTTAAAAAGTACAAAAGTAAAATTGTAAAAAACTTTAGGAACAAGTTTTCAAACATTCAATTTTCAAACAGTTATTCTCAAAATGTAACAGGTGCTTATCTGCATAGTGAGAAATTTTAATAGAGTCTGTAATTTTTAGTCTAATTTTAGAACTCACTAGGCTACCAATACAAATATATATATATATATATATATATATATATATATATATATATATATATATATATATTTAGGTTAGTTTTGGTTGGTAAAGATTATTTAGATTTTTTGGACTAGGAGACTGACAGACTTACCTTGGTAAGAGTCCACTCTGTAGTCTTGAAATAGAAACACATAAAAGCACTTAAACAATGATATATTTCAACCACACAGTGGTCTTTGTCAATCGAAGAGAAAACACAAAAAGAAATATGAGAGAATGAAATAAAACAATTATTTTATTTCATTCTCTCATATTTCTTTTTGTGTTTTCTCTTCGATTGACAAAGACCACTGTGGTTGAAATATATCATTGTTTAAGTGCTTTTATGTGTTTCTATTTCAAGACTACAGAGTGGACTCTTACCAAAGTAAGTCTGTCAGTCTCCTAGTCCAAAAAATCTATATATATATATATATATATATATATATATATATATATATAGAGAGAGAGAGAGAGAGAGAGAGAGAGAGAGAGAGAGAGTTATAAATTCAAAGTTTTTTGTTGAATAATTCAATAAATTATTCTTATATTTGTTTCTTCTCGTTTTTTTTCATTATAACACAAGAATACATGTTTTATCATTCTTAATATAATATAGATTATATTTTTGTCCATAATTTATGTTTATTTCATTTACAGAAATCAGTATTTCATCCGAGAAATAGATGCCCTGTTTGTGGCTGGCCAACTTTGCCCTTTATATGAAGTTCCTGGACCCAATTCTAAACGAGCAAACAATTTTGTTAGAGATTTCTTGCAAGTAAGTTTTCTTTGAATAAATTGTCAATGTTATTAGCCTTTACAGCATTGTCAAAACTGCAGTAAAATTTTCTTTACCTCTTTTCCATTATTCCACTCCTTATAACATTCTTTTTTGCACCTTTTTTCTACTTAATTTTACAAAATAACTGCAAAGTGTTCAGCTAAAATTGGCTTGGTTATAGAAATAGTTTAACTACTTTTCTTAATCGTCTGGTGGCAAAGGAATATAAAGATATGATAAAACAATCAAAAGGTATGATAAACATTTGAATTTGAAAAATGAATGTGTAGACAAATTTAGTTTTTTACTTAAGAAATAAAACCTTAAAAAGATATTTATTGTTTTTCTAAAATCTGAAGCAAGTATTTTTAGACAGTTTCATATAGTTTTGATTTGTTCAAGTCTGTATTAAAATTAAATATATTATTGTTATCTAATGGAGGCTATTAAATGTTAAATAATCGGACTTCAGATTCTTTACCCTAAAAATTAAACATTTTTAACACCAAATAAAAGTCGTAAATAGATTAGAAAAACATCCTAATTTCCTTGCTTATGTTCTGATGAAATATGATACCATTAGTTGGTATAGAATAGTCAATTGTCACGATTTTCTAGAACTAGTAACATTTACAAAAAACTACACTCAACCATTAATCATGTTTACACTTGCAGAGATTATTGTTAAATAAAACAAATTTTATTTAATTTGTGTATTTTAAAACTATAAATGTAATTTATCCCTGACTTGGTAGTAGTTATACCTGTAGTAATGGTTAGGGGTTTTCATGTTTTTGATCAATTAAATATCTAATAATTTGTAATGGTTATGTTTAAAATGTTTTTAAAAAATTTTCTTTCTGACGTTACCCATTTTAGTGATATATATATATATATATATATATATATATATATATATATATATATATATATATATATATATATATAGATTTTTGGACTAGGAGACTGACAGACTTACCTTGGTAAGAGTCCACACTGTAGTCTTGAAATAGAAACACATAAAAGCACTTAAACATGATATATTTCAACCACACAGTGGTCTTTGTCAATCGAAGAGAAAACACAAAAAGAAATATGAGAGAATGAAATAAAATAAATACAAGTTGTAATCACAGATTGTGTAGAGTAGAAATCAGATGTCACAGATGCACAGATTAAAGATATATATATATATATATATATATATATATATATATATATATATATATATTGTTTCCATGAGCATATGAGTGATTATAGTTTATATAAGTCTGTCAGGGGAAAAGAGATAAGGCTATTAGGAAAAAAAAAAAAAATTAAATAAATAAATAAAAAATGAATGGGTTTATCTGATATTGAGGTTAGGGGATTCTCTGGATTTGGTATACCACTGGTATGATAGTTCCCACCTTCTCAGTTCTGAGGGATTGCAATCAGGGGGGAGTGATTTAATTATTTTTGTGGTATAGCAGTCATCAAAAGTTGTGATGTTGTGACTCGCAGCATGTTGAGCTGTTGGTCTATCCATATTCATAATTTTAACATCATGTCTGTGGCCATTCATTCTGATATTCAAACCATCCGTAGTCAGGCCTATGTACTGTGCTGAGCAAAGTTTACATTGTAGCTGGTATATGACATTTTTCGATGTACAATTATGATGACCCTGTATTTTGAAGACCATTTTTGTTGTTTGGCTGTTGAAACTATTTGCTGAGGGGTGTATTGGACACGTCTTGCATCTAGGTCTATTGCATGGGAAGGAGCCATGAGGAAGTTTGTGTGGTTTCTCTGCATCAGGGTCTGGTAGTTTAGGATGTACTAGGATGTTTTTCAAGTTGGGAGGTTGCTGCTCATGGAAACAATATATATATATATATATATATATATATATATATATATATATATATATATATATATATATATATATATCTTTAATCTGTGCATCTGTGACATCTGATTTCTACTCTACACAATCTGTGATTACAACTTGTATTTATTTTATTTCATTCTCTCATATTTCTTTTTGTGTTTTCTCTTCGATTGACAAAGACCACTGTGTGGTTGAAATATATCATGTTTAAGTGCTTTTATGTGTTTCTATTTTAAGACTACAGTGTGGACTCTTACCAAGGTAAGTCTGTCAGTCTCCTAGTCCAAAAATCTAAATAATCTTTACCAACCAAAACTAACCTATAAATATATATATATATATATATATATATATATATATATATATATATATATATATATATAGTGCTTTATAATTATAAGAAATGTCATTGTAGCTATGTTTATTTGTGAAGTAGCTTTTTAATTGTGTACTAATGTATTGTAGGCCTGAAGACAACGTACGTGTTACTGAAATGTTGCCCGTATAAATAAATAGTTTTACATGTAAGTTGACTCGTAAGTCAAACGCTTTTATTTAACTACACTCAATTATGTTTACTGTAGTAAGCAAAATAGTGTTTAACAAGTATGTTTTTATAATAGGTATTTATATATAGACTTTTTTGGAAAAGTCGAGATACTCCTCGCAGAATAAAGATGGATGATATAAAAAAGGCATTTCCTTCGCATTCAGAGAGCAGTATACGCAAACGACTTAAATTATGTGCAGATTTTAAACGTACAGGTATGACTAGCTATAAAAATTCTTTAATTTTCCATTAAGTGATTATTTCTAGAACATTCAGTGTTATTAGTTTTCATATATACTTTCTTGAATTGTTTTAATCTCTTAATGTTTAATGTTGTTTGTAAAACTATTTATATACTAAAAAATATAAGGTAGACTTATTTCATTAGTGGTTCACGTTTTATTTAGAATTAAATTTTGTTTTAATTGCTACATCATTTGAATGAAAGAAGCAAAATAATTGAAATTTCAGACAAACCTACTGAAGGTTAAACTTGATCTTTTTAAAACAATTCATAAATAATTGTAAATTACAGGAAAATGTATGGTGGGATGTCACTTGAATCTTCACTTTAATAAAAAATATGGTCGGAAAACCTACTGAAAACCTAAAGACAGGTGAAGAAGGCATCTCCGTTGAATCAAGTTTCAGATACTCTAATAATGTGATGTAGGAGGATGTTTAAAGAGTGATATTTCAAATCTTAAATGAAACTACTGCTATAGATAATGAAGCTGATATTAACATGTTAAAAGTAAACTCGAGAATGTTGTAGACGAATAAAGGAATAATGTAAAAAAAGCCATTGCAACAGGTGATACTTTGAAGAAATACTATGAACCAAATCAAATACTACTTGAGTTCGTCCTATATACCACGCAGCATATTTAAATTATTCAGCTACTTTTCCAAGCAAATTTTGCTAATGTAAAAGGCCTTTGGCATTAAAGTTTTAACACTTTTAAAAGTTTATTGTTGAATGCAAAATTTGTTGTAATTTTTGTAAATATTTATACCATACATTAATCAGGTATGAAATTTTAGAAAAAAAAAGCTATGCAATAGATCTTATTTAGTTACTTATTAAAGACTAACGTATGATGAAAAGGCTGACGAAATTACAAAAATAGCCTCAACCATCGGACCTACAGATGAAGGCAAACACTCCCTGCTACATTGCAAAAGTGTAAGCAGGGAAATTTTCCCAAAACTTTGGTGTGAAAATTGGGAAAAAGAGTCTACTGGTTGACATCTTTACCAGAACCACCAGTCGAGGATAAATATAGGGAAGTAGCACGATCAACAGCATCTTTTGCTGCCAGAGCAAGAACCGGCCATCTGGTGACACAGGAGTACCTATTTCGTTTTAATCTCACAGAGTCTCCGTTGTGTGCACTCTGTGGTTTGGAGAGCGAAACAATTGAACACATCCTACTGAACTGCCCTTACCCATTACCTACAAGAGACAGCTTCAGACCAATTGTGACAAAATTGTGAGATATTCTAGTTAAGAAGAACCTGTGGGCCATAGCATCATATATATATCGTGGACATCGGGCCATCAGCTACAGTTAAGCTGGACGCCTGCATGAAGAAGTAAGTAATGTATGATGAACTGCTTTGAAGACTTAATCACCAATAAATCATTTGTTTACAATAATTGTTTAATCCGCAGATCAAAAAGGTTAGAATTAAAACCACGAGGTGCGGTAAACCCTATTGTTAACAAGGTTACTCTGGATTGCGTAATTTACGTTAATAGTTAACATAGCAAGTTTAAGCACTGTTCTGAGTAAATCGAGTCATTTAACAATAAAACGCAACGACACTGAATTTAATACAAAAAAATTATAAATTGTTCATATTCCTTAACTACGCACTTACCATAGGTAAGAAGTGATGCAACGTTGGAATCGAGGTGAAGTCTCCACAGTACTGTGGTCGTCTCAGGCAGCGTAGAATTCTAGAAGGCGATCAAGCAACTAAAACTCAATTGAAGATATGAGTAAACGTAAAAGTTAAGTTTACAAAGCACTTAGTTTATTGCCGCGAGTACACGCACTAAGATTGCGCAACCGGCGAAATCGGGCGACACTTTTACTAACACGGCGAAAATATACAGTTAAAAATGTTCATTAACGCGGTCCGAACCTTACGCACAATTAACGAACGAAAGCGGTACTTTAAATTGTCTGAAACAAAACCCATGCGGAAATAAGCGGCGCGGTTTAACGTAGGACTGCACTGGTCAAGGGACAGAACGCTTCTTCTTTGTGTGCTGAAGCGGAAAGTGTACTTAGAAAATAAAAGGGAGTGGGGGTGCATAGCGTTCATCCAAGAAAATCAATACTTTTTCAATATCGATTAGCGTGTCAGAGATCACGTGACCAATACGTCACGGCACAGCTGTTAGGTAGATCAAAGCAAATTCAAACTTCGAGCGCTGACTCGAACAATAATAGAAAGAAAATTATTAAAAAGAGTAATATTTTAATAATTTGGGACATGGGTAAAACCTCGATAATTCATTCAATACTTCATGTTCTCAATATGAGCCATAACTTATAAGATTATTCCTAAATCCTCGTCTAAAAAATAGCATTAAAGTTACAATAGTGTCCTTTAAAAACTTTTTTTCATTTTTGCATATCCCTGAAAATATTAATTGAGGTTTATCTATATTATTAAATTTTATACATTTGAAAATTAACCTGCCTTCATGTTGACTCTGTCATCATTTCTGAGCTTCTCCACTCAGCTCTTTACCCTTTCAGCTATCCATGACTCAGTCTTCTTTATGGAAGGTTTTTTATCCATCTAATTATATCTAAATATTTTAGGAATTTTTTCATCAAATTTATCTTTCTAAGATTAAAAAGAGTTACAGTCTTTAATACTTTGTACTCTTTTTCCAAGGAATGGATTCTAACTGGTGGGTAATTAAACCTGATTTCCGCCTCCCTACCGAAGAAGAAATCCGTGCTATGGTATCACCAGAACAGTGCTGTGCATATTTCAGTATGATTGCTGCAGAACAGAGGCTCAAGGTAACCATTTAAATCATTTAATGTCAATTTATATAATAATAAAGCCATTGTTAATACACTTTTATTCGTCTAGAAACCCTAAATGAAAATCTGTTCTTGGAAAAGAAAAGTCTGCATGAACAGAACTGGCTTGTAGAAACAAGATTCTTGATTAAGGTTTTATGCTCGTTAGAGTTGGTTTTAAGCTGCTTGTGATTAAGTTGAATATTATTAATCTTGAACAATATATAAAATGGAATAAACATTTCAGAAATATTCTATATGCACTTATACACGTTAACATAAACATGTGTAAATTCTTGCCTATAGGTGCACTTATTTTTAAGTAAATTAGCACAAATATTACAGGAGACGTGTCTGTCAACTCACTTATAGTCTGAATTGACAAAGAGGCACTTGTCCTGATCCATACAGGCCAATAGCCTGTATAAGGCTATATAGCTTGAATGAACTTCAAACCTTTCCTGAGTTAACAACAGTCATTCAAGATGAAAAAAGTGTAGTGTTAATGGTGGGGGAAACAAATTATTTGCAGTTGAATCCATATCATTTCTATTTAGATAATGTTAAGAAAATAAAATAGGGTTTGAACAGTGAATTACAGGTGAGTCATTTTTCCATTATAAGCATTTTTAATACTAAAGAAAAATTAAACAAAAAATTAATGTAGAAAAACTCTTTTGGAAATGGATTTATATTTTAAAAAGTGCCAATTATTATTAAAGTGGACCCATTTTATCTAAAAAGTAAATAAATTTTACAAATATCTTGAAGAAAGACAATTTGTTCAATTTGAGCCCAGAGTTATTCTGAGAGGTAATTTAATTGTTAGGTTTTTCAACCATTCAATTGTGTTTTCTTTTTCCAAACATTGGGGAAGAACACTGATTCTTATGGAGAATCTAGCGATCTGTCAACACGAGTTTTTGTTAACTGGATAGAAACAGTTTTGTCCTAAATAAAGGGAAGGTTATGAGACAAACAGATATGAAACTGATGTGTTTTACAGAATGGTTACAGAAAATGCATTACTTTTTAATTATGAAAAATGAAGCGGTAATATGCTCTCAAAAGGAAGAATATCACTTTTAGTTTGTATAAATCTAACTGGAACTGAAAAATCTAAGCTGTTATTGATTGGAAAATATAAAAAACCAAAGTCATTTGAAAAAATAAAATCCTTCCCATTTTATTATCATTATAATTTTAAAAACTTGGATGACAGGAAAAATCTCAATAAATTTATTTTATGCGTGGAATCTAGAACCTATTAAATTAAAAAATGAATTCTCACTGTGGACAACTGTCCAGATCTCCTTTTGGTTCAAGATCTTTACATCATTAAATTAAGTTTTCTTCTTCGTAACACATCGATATTATAACATATGGATCAAGTTTTCATTAAGTCCTTGAAAGTTCACTTAATTTTGGCACATAATTGACAATATTCAAAGTAGGAAAGAATCAAATATTTAATACTATACACCATCATTATGGTAATAGCTGTAACTTCTGATAATTTTTTTTCCTACACACTGGTTACCTTATACAGTAAACTCCCGATTCGTAGAATAGAGTGGCCCAGCAATGCCGGATAACGAATTCCCCGGATAATCCGCTATGAACAAAGAATAAGCTTATGCAAAACGATCGACAATCGATTATTATACCATAAGTTACACAAATAATGACGCCGGTTAATGCAATTCACAAATAATCTTCAGAGGACAAAATAAATACAGAAAATAATTTAAAATGTCGATGTATTTGACGGATTATAACATGTACATTTATATGTTCATATGTAACATGTACATATGTAATTTCCTTTACACATAATAATTTCACTTTTTAACAAAAAAAAATTTGTCACTTTCGTCTGTTTTTTTTTTGTAAGCATTGATTTAGCTTTAATGTGCGATCTAAGTTTCTCGAGAACCATTTTGTCGCACAATGTCTACTTGTGTCACGTGTGTCATAAAGCCATAAAGATCGATAATGTATATGACAGACATGGATAATGCATATGTCACGTCCTAGACTATTTATAGCCGAGATTAGCTGACATTTGTTTACAATCTTATGATACACATTAGGTTTTCGGGCGTCCAAGCATTTTGTCAGTGTCTCTTATATACAGTAGTCTGCTCGCCCCTTTTATTTCGCTGGCCCGCGTCAGGATGCTTCCCTTTCAATGTAAAAATTAGTACGTACATATTTACATATCTATTCCCTTCATCTTAACTTCAATTATATGTATTTACGTTGTAATTCACTGTTTGGAAATTCAAACACATGAATTTGATTGGAATAAAAATTGGATATTTGTAAAACAATGGCAGACCCCGGATAATCCGCAAACCAGTTAATCCGCCCACGGATAATCGGGAGTTTACTGTACTTGAATATTCCTCAGTTTTTGAAATCAAAGATAACAGTGAAGAAGTATTTCAAGATTAGACTTTAATCTGTCAATTTATAAGACTTCACTTTAGGGATATGGTGGTTCTGATGTGATCCATGGGATTGCATTAGATGAAGAAATTGTTATAGATGTAAGTGTAAAGTAAAATATTGTTATTTTTTTTTACTTGCAATAATGATTTAAAAAATCACTTAGAAAAAATCTGCCAAAAAACTAGCTGTAATAATAAAAAAATGTTTTTATTTGGGAAGTGGATAAATAAACAAAGTGGGATGTGTCGTATATAGTGCAGAATTTAAAAACTTGATGAGGTTTGAAAAAACCTAATCATGAAAAATTCAATTATATATCATGCCGGAATCCAAGATATCTATTAAGCCAAGTTAAGATATATAAAAACATTTATAGCATATTGACTATTGCTATTGGTTTTTCAAACAATATTTTTTGAGGAGTTTACCTTGCTAAGTTTTTCCACTAGCTAGCATATACAAACTTAAAAATGAATTCTCAATATTGAAAACTAAAAAATTTTATATATTTAATATTAGTGTTTGTTCAATAATTAAGTAAAAGTTACTGACAAACTGTTGCTATAATTATATTAACGAAATAATAGTATTTGACGCTAATATACCCCAAAATAGAATGTAGGATGCTAAGACAAGGTTAGCTATGAAATCTAAAAGAGTTAATGGGAAAGTTCACTTACTTGTAGACGGTTGTCTGTCACAACTATAACTGGTTGTAGTACTACGTTCGGCCGCAAGATGAGTAGAGACAGTGCTCCAATCATAGTAAAAATGTAGATAAAAAATGAATTATAATAGAAATAATTGTTCCTTACTCACAATGTTGTATTTGAGGGAAAATGAGGAAATAGGAAAGGATTTACCCAACAATTAGATTTAGCTTATTCTGATTTTAGGTGATAAATATCGTCTTTTTTGTCTTTAGCACTAAAATTTAGATGTTGACCTAAGCTGCCATACCTACAAAAAAGTGATCTGTTATTTTTTTTGTTTTATTTTACACACTTTCTAAACACTTATAATTGTGTTATATGGTTTAATATGTAACATTTATTTGTGTATGTTTTTTATTATCTATGTTTCTTTTTTAATATTCAATGTTTTTATGAATTACAATTTGATCCTAAGAAAAGAAAATTAAAATTTTTAATCCAAAATAATTATAATTCTTGCAATTTTTACATTTTTAATGTAAATATTTAAAAAATCAAAAGATTACATTTTCTATGAAAATGCGTTTAAGGTGAAATATACCATTTGAGAACTTCATGCTCCGGGATGAAAAATTAGTTCCAATATTTTTAGTTCCTTCGCTTCTTTTACAATTTTTATCTGAATTTATGTCAGTTTCTCCTAATTATTATAGTTTAAATAATAGTTAGTAGGAAAATAAATAAATTTGTATGCTTATAAAGTGTACTTGATATTAATTATAACTCAAAATAAGTTTATTTCAATTTTAATTAGGATTGTATTTCAACTGAATGCATCTGTAAATAAGTTTTTTGTGTAATAATTATTTTCAGAGTGAAATAAAGCAATGTTAATTATCACATTGTTGTGCATTAGGACGCAGGGTATGGTGAGAAATTTATTTTTACTCCTCAAGAAGACGATGACGAGGATTTGCAACTGAAAATGGATGACGAGGTAAAAGTAGCACCATGGAATACAACTAGAGCCTACATTCAGGCCATGAAGGGAAAATGTCTGCTACAACTAACTGGTCCTGCAGATCCTACAGGCTGTGGAGAAGGATTTTCATATGTCCGGATGCCTAACAAGCCTACAGTATGGTGCCTTAAAGATTATTTATATTACGTTAAAAATTAATAGAACCATTATTTTTACTATTGATTTTTGACTTTAGGTATACTTATTTTCCATTCTGTATTGTTTCTAAAATTTTATATTTAATATTCAATTGTTTTATAACAAATTAAAAACTGTAGCATAATTGTCATAGTATTACTCAATTTAGTTTTCTCTTTGGGTGTTTCAAGAGTTTTAATTAGTAACATCTGTTGTAACATTGTTACAACTTTAAAAATTTTTTAAATGCATTGTCTTTTTACAACAAAATGTTAAAGCCAAACAATGCTTCTAAGGGTTTGTATAAATAGACCCATAGATATTAGGGCATGAAACAAACTGCCTTTTAACTCGATTTGTATAATTTTTCTCATTTGCTTTTACATTAGTAGTATATTGAAAGCTATTGTTCTATCTAGTGATAAAAAAAAATAGATGGATTTGTTTCAACAAGTATTTATTTACTATTAATTTACTAAATATTTAAACAATTTTTCAATATTCTATAATGTGGGAACAAGGGTGTGAACATTAAACATTACTTGTGTATTACTAATGTATTAAACATTACTTTCAAATTGATGTTCAAAATAAATTTGAAAATTTCTATTTACAAAAGTTTTTTTTAACTTTAAAGAAATATTCAGGTTTACATTATTTATAAAATCCCTGAAAGTATTAATAACAATTGGTTTTAAAATAAGTTATAGCATAGGTTGTTGTAGTTTAATTTCTCACTATTTTAACAATTCAACTACTTGATTGAAAACAATAGACCTCTTGACATTTCTCAGTATATTTGTCTTGCAGAAGGTGTTTGTAGCTGTTCTTTGTATTTGATGTCAATGTGTATTATACATTATAATATAACTAGTCTGAGCAACTGGGGTAATATGTGTTTCAAGACACTAGACTAGTGTGAAACAAGTTATATTAAGCCGTTGATATAATCTTCTTACTTTGTTTCCTAGTTAATGATTATTGTTATTTGAAACACTAATTTTATATTCTTTTTGAATTAAAACTGAATGAAAGTTATCATACAGTTGAAAGAAGTGTATTTTTAAACTAAAACGTTGTTTAGTACCCAGTGATAAGACCTTTCATAAGAAATATGGGTTAATAAGAGAATGTTTTACATATTGTTTACACTTTTTTTACACAACATATGATTTTATAATTTTTCAACAAATTATGAAATTTCATTTCTATTTTTATTTCTTTAAACCATATCTGTGAAATTTTTAACCTGTTTCTTTCCAATGGTAAAACTATCTTCATACAAAATGTATTTAGCAGGCATACAGGCTTTGGGTTTTCTACATTGATTTTTGTTGTTGCTACAGGAAACTACGTTGTTTTTACTGTTGAATATTTAGTCTGCTTGACCCTTATTAATGTGTTATCTCTATGCTTCAGATAAGCATGTCCAACATGTTCTTCATGTCTAAGCAATTGTTTATGTAGCCTAACAATTCAGTTGCCATGATCAGTTGACAAGAATTAATTTGCCGTTAAGATTTTCCTGATTGCGGATAATTTAATCCTTAATGGATTGACCCTTTTCTTTATATACTTGACCCACAATTATGTTTTAATTGTTTTTAAGCGTCTTAGCTATAAGTATTCAATCTGATTATTATTATTTTTGTTTAATATTAATTATGGTTTTAAAATCTATATTTTTCAATCCTAATCTTCTGAAGCTGTTTTAAAGTGTATTCTATTAAATTTCCTAGTATGAGTAATAACTCTCACCTTTAACTGGTTAATTAGGCATTTGCACTATCAGTTATGAATATAATTAATAAAATTTAAATGTTTTATTTTTCATTTGTATTTTTCATGAGTCTCTAAAGTTCAATTTTTTAAATCACATTAATTAGTATCTAAATCCCTTGATTCTATTTATTTTTTCAAGTTTTCATCTTAGTATTACTTTTCTTTGCCAACCTTTTTTACTTTTAATAACCTCTGCTACTTCTTTGCCAAAAAAATTATTTAATAAAGATTGAAACATTTTTTTTCATTTTCCATTGACCAGTTTTTTTTTAATGCTGTATATAATTTGTAGATAGACCTTGTTTTTTATATAATCTATAATTTCCACCAAAGAAATTACCTTCAGAGGTAAAAGTTATTGAAAAATTCCTCCAAGATTAAAAGTTAATGAACATTTAACATTTAGCTTGTGAAACATTTACCATTTATGTTGTATTAAGATAGTTATGTATAGGGCTTATCATATTTGAAAATAGTATTAATAAAAATTAATTTTATAATAATATAATTATTAATTATTTATATTTTGCATGGATTATCTTTCGGTGTTCACTCATTTAACAGTTATCATTTTGATCTATATTGCAGCAAAGTAAAGAAGAACAAGAAGCTCAGCCAAAAAGGACAGTGACGGGGACAGATGCAGATTTAAGGAGACTTTCCCTTAACAACGCAAAAGCTCTTCTTCGCAAATTTGGTGTTCCAGAAGAGGAGGTATTATTTCAATATTAGTCATTACTTTTACAGTTTCTCCAGTTACTAACCTAAACTATAAAATAATATAAAATCATAGGTTCTATCTAACATTATTTACTTAGAACAAATTACAAAAAAGCTTTTATTTCTGAAAACTGATGGATTTTTTTTATAATGGTTTATGGGCTCAAGTTTATAAAAGTACAACTAAAAATATTAAAGTCCATATACACTTATTTGTAAATTTAAACTTTGTAAACTAACCCCTCTATGAACTTATACATTTGTGTAAGTTGTTAGTATCAAGTTTCAATATAAAAGATTCATAATATATCATGGACAACTTATTTTGTTTTAAAAGATAAAGGTACTGGCTCTCAACTTGTAACAATACATTGTAAATTGTGTAATACACTGACAGATATAGCTTTTTTAATCCTTTCATTAGCAACATGTGCACGCCCTGATAAATCCCCAGGGAGCAACTTTTTTTGAATTTTTTTTTACTAATTGTTTTTTTTAAATTTTTCTCTAATGTTTTTAATTATTGTACTATTTTTAATATTTGTTATGAAAATATTTAATATTTAAGAAAGTATGAATTTCTTTATGTGGTAGTACTTTCAAAAAAAAAATTTTTCAAGAAGTATAATTCTTTAGGTACTCGTGGGTAAACAAATTTGTTAGAAATGCCCGATTTATTTGTATCAAAATCATGCTAAAATCTGTAAACATGTGAGACAAACCACACCATAGACTTTCCACGCAAAAGAATTCTGACTATGTACTCCGTATAGCATTTATTGTCCAGATAATATCAAATATTGAACCCAGAGTGTAGTACAATACATAGGAAACAAAATCGTAAACATATAGCAATGCTAATGTGAGAGTAATGATTGAAAGTTCACACACGGGAATGGTCCTGCTGCCAGTAACACAATCTCATGTACTGGTACATGAATACTGATCAAAGAGTTGCAAAAAATTATATGTAAGATATTTGGCAGTAATAATTTTCCTGGTAAAGTTAACCAGCAGTGGTTGTTATAAAAAAACATAGAAATCAATTTTAAATTCAAATCTAATATATAAAACATTTTGTGACTGGGCCATATTTCAAGTATAAAAAAATATAGTATATATGATTGTCAGACAGTAGTATATAAATGTAACCTACATTTTACATTTTCAGAGAGTATTTTAAGTTATATTACTTCAATGGACTATGTTTTTATTATTATTTATTGATTTTGGTTTTATTCCAACTTATTACTTACAAATATGTCTTTACTTTTTTTACAGATTAAAAAATTATCTCGATGGGAAGTAATTGATGTTGTCAGAACACTATCTACAGAAAAGGCCAAAGCTGGAGAGGAGGGCATGACAAAGTTTTCAAGAGGAAATCGGTTTTCCATAGCAGAACACCAAGAAAGGTATAGCAGACAATTCTGTTTTAATAACAGTTTCGATACATTCTGTTTTGAGGTACATTTAAATTCTAGATTGATATTAGAACTTATTTGATTCCTGTGACATTAGTAATGAAAAAAGTCAATATATTAAATGGAAAGATCTGTTACTTACTGGTGATAATGGTTTAGCTTTAGAAGATATTTTAATAAATTTTTAATATAAATCAGTATTTCTTATAAGTATTTACATTTTTAAAATAATATATATGTAATATAACGGTGTAAAATATATGATAACCAAAATACAGTTTTCATTAAGAATAAATATTATTTTTTTCAGTAAAAGGTTTACTAGAGTATTTTAAAATAGAATGCAGTAATATTGTTTTTTCGGTCAACCAACTATTTACACAAACTGTGTAAACAAATGGTACTGGTTTAGACCCGTCTGTGATGCGAATTGTGTGTCGTATACATGAAAACTTTTATGTATTGTTCTAATTTAAGTCACTTGACATAATAAAACTTAGCTAAAAAGGAATAATTCACTGAATGACAAATAAAAATAAATTTATTTAAATAGAAGTATATGAATTGCAAGTCCTGTGTGGATAACAGATCTTTATTTTAACTAGTATACACTACATTATAAGGAAGAGCCATTTTAAACTACATTATAAGGAAAATGAAAACGTTTATTAATGACAAACCCAAAAAAGGTAGAAATCAACAAGCTTTCTGCCAGTAGCTTGCAGGGAGCATCTTAAACGATAACTACCATAAAACTGAAGCTACGACAATGAATCAGTGTTCAATCGATTCACATCATAGAGATGAAAAAGGTGGTGTCACTGAAAAAAACCATGACTCCTAAGAGCGAAGTTATAGAGGAATAACTAAAATAGCAACAAATTTATCTGTTATGTAAAGAAATACTGAGCATCCAAACTGAGTACGTTTAAAGTCTCTTTAAATCTCTCAAGAAATTTACGACAGTAATCTAGTGATTCCTTTCCAAGGTGGAATGAAATGAGGCACTGATAGTGTAACATATTACAAAACTGGACATTACTGTCTCAAACCCCGTTTTATTATAATCAATATAAATATACACAAGTCACAATTATAATACGTTTTGATGACGTATCATCATCAGTGATGCTTCTACAAACACATAACTTTAATTAAAGAAGTGGAACATAGCCTGTCATATTTATACAAGAGTTAGAACCGCATCTGGGCATTTCCCAAATGTTTTATAATTGTGTCATGTGTATTTATTTCAATTATGACCTTAACTCACAAGCCAAGAATATTACTCATTTTATTAGCTAAAGAGCTTTCAATCAAGCAAGTTGTCTGCTATTTGCTACATTTTATTGTGGACACTGGTCGTTTGTAATTTTCTTGCAGTGGACTCTAACCAGAGGTTAACTTTCCAAGTTTTATTTTGATGCTAACTATAAAATTTATTACTTTTAGCTAAATTTATTATATTAGCCATGTAGCTAAATAAATAAAATCCACGCACAAAGTAATAATAACCATTTAACTAAATTATGATTAATTGTAAGTTATAAAAAAGAACCATAAAACCTACAAGCGTTGCCCATAAATTACATCTAAATTGCAAGAGTAAATAAGCTAGTTTATAATATAATACATATATGTTGAGATAAATTATATAGGATTCTTATTGTAGCTGCTAGGATACAATTAGAAACGTAGCAGCTTTTTAACAAAAGAAGACCTGTTATTTAGTTTCACTTTAGTGATAAGTCTGAAAAATGTTCAATGTTTTTTTCATTTAATTTTAATGAAAATATTCTCTTTTAGATACAAAGAAGAATGCCAACGAATATTTGATTTGCAAAACCGTGTTCTGTCTTCTTGTGAAGTGTTATCAACAGATGAAGGGGAGAGTTCGGATGAAGACAGTTCTGACATTGAAGAGATGGGAAAAAACATAGAGAATATGTTGGCTAATAAAAAGACTAGTACACAGGTATTACTTATGCTGTTGAAATAATAAATTTGTACTAACAAAAAGATTAAAATATTTTTTTGAAATAATTCGGGCAATTGTGTAATTTTGTGTAAGGACTTAATAATGAAGGTCACATGTATAGATATCATTTAAAATTTAAAGAACCTATAAACAGCTATAAGTTATGTAAACATAATTTTAGTGCCGCCTAACTGGTAGATTTCACCCCATTTCAAAACATGACTATGCCAGATAAGAAACCCCACCACGCATGCAGTGTTATACTTTGCCATATTACCAGTACTAGAGGATAGTTACTACCATTCCTTAGACCTACCTAATTGCATACACTCCTCTTTATCCTTCTTCTGACAAGAAGTTGTAACAGTTAGACATCTCTCAACATGTTCGCTATCGCAATGTTAACAAAATAACTATTGGTAGAGACCAGCCGACTCACTTACACCAGTTTCTCTTCCTGGACCAACGTCCCACTTATGCGTTGCTCGGGATAGTTAAAATGGATTTACGGTTCATATTTGCGACACTGTTTGCGCATTACTTTTATTCCTCTGACAAATCAGTGGTTTATTTTAACAGGTTGATATATTCATATCTGTATGTAGACATCTCTGACGCTAATGTGGGGCATTTGGTCTCTCATTTATCGAGGTCAATGACATAAAAAATGATACTCTTGTTTATTCCTTCGTGTCACCGAGGCAGTTTTTGTTTCATGATCACTATTTACTAGGTTTACTCTAAATGACATTTATCACAAAAGATGTAAACGTGACACAAGTGATTAGTGAGTTTGTAAATATTCTGTATTGTGTTTAGAAAACAAATGTAAACATATTTTGTCTCTGTTACAATAATATTTTTATTGGCTGTATTTTTTCAATATATATAAGTCTTTTTAAGCATTCTGTCTAGCATGACAGCCAAGATGACTCCGGTGTTTGTTTATGTAAGCCTTTGTAATGGCTCTTACGTGGGACGGGATGCTCGGTCTAGGATAGGATTTCGTGCTATAGACCGACAAGCTCATATATGTATTATCCCCAAAATCATTAAAAACAGCAAAAACACAAACATATTTGTAGTATTTTTATGTAGAATAATAACTTATTACAACAACATTCCACTTTTGGTCTGTAACGAAGGTCAGGCCCACATTAACATGGTCTGTGTCGAAAGATCGAATTTTTACCACCAGTCTGTAGAGAGAAACCAGTTGCAAAGGATAGTAGGTCCTCAGATAAGCAATCCTGAACTAGACATAATAACACCTACATAAATATTAACATAATTGCCGCAAGTCATGCAGTTAACTTTGCTAATTGACTACCATATCTCTTCGGCAATGCTAATTCACAACATACACTTAAACAACAATGAAGAACTGTTGGCAGGATAAATTACTAGTTTTAATATCTGCAATAAATTTATACACGTTTTTATATACGAGGTGTGTTCAAAAAATACCCGGAATTTTCTTTTTTAAAAAAAAATATTCATCTACATTGATACTGTCCCCTTCAAAGTAGTCTCCACTAGATATTATGCACTAATGCCAGCGCTTTTTCCAATTCTCAAAACACTTCTGGAACTGGATCTTTGGGTTAGCTTTGAGGTCTTTCAGCGATGCACTTTTAATGTCATCTATGCTTGTGAAACAACGACCCTTTAAGGTTTTTTTTTATTTTTGGAAAAAGGAAAAGTCACAAGGGGCAATGCAATGCGAATATGGAGGTTGGGGCATCATTACAGTGTTATTTTTTGCCAAAAAATCACGAACAAACAACAATCTGTCAACCTGTGCATTATTGTGATGCAAAAGCCATGAATAGTTTTGCCACAAATCTGGATGTTTTCTTCGCACTGCTTCACGCAAACGGCGTTGAACTTGTAGATAGTACACTTTATTCATCATTTGACCTTGTGGCAAGGATTCATGATGCACTATGCCATTAAAATCAAAGAACGCAGTAAGCACAACCTTGACGTTCGACCGCACTTGTCGAGCCTTTTTCGGTCTTGGAGAGCCAGAATGCTTCCACTGGGACGATTGAGCCTTCGTTTCGACATCATATCTGTAAACCCATGTTTTGTCGCCTGTTATAATACATTTCAGTATTCTGCATCGACATTCATTTAGTGATTCCTTTTTCACTTTTTCCATGTTTTCATCGGCTGTTGATGTACTGGGGCGTTCATCATCGTCAACGTCTTCGCGGGCATCTTGGAAACACTTATACCACTCGTAAATACTTGTTTTTTTTTGCATAAGAGACTCACCATAGGCCTTTGTTAACATTTCGCACACTTTTTACAGGCCTTTGTTAACATTTCGCACACTTTTTACACTTTATTTCATTTTTTACGCAAAACTTAATACAAATTCTTTGATCCATTTTTTTAACAATCGAAAATAGCCGAACTCATGAAAACACGTCTGACCTTAGCGACTGCCACAGATAAAGAAAACAATGAATACAGCTGAAAATTGTGTCATGCTTCAGGGGCATATATACCAACATAATAAAAAAAAATTTTGACATTCGGACTCTCCAAACGCGTTAAATTTAAACATTCCTGGTATTTTTTTAAACACACCTCGTATATCTCAGTTTTAAACATAGTTTAAAAATGTGATTTTCAAATTAAAACCATATTTTTTCCTTTCCCCTGGTAATTTTCATTCCAAAACATTCAGCTGAGCACCTGTATAAAACTGACTGATAATTTTTTTTTTCAAAGATCAATGTATAACATGATCTCTGGGGGAAAGAAAAGATACATTAAAATTTCTAAAATTAATTATTTAATGGAGAAACAGGTGTTGGATCATTTCATTTTTCTTAACTTTCAGCAACTTTTTAACATTCAATAAGATTTGTTTTCTTAACATTTTGCTGATAATATATAGTCAGAATGTTTTTTAATATATCAAATTACCCAAAAAAGTTAAGGTTTCTTAAAAACTGTAAAATGTTTTAAAAGTTACAGTTTTATTTATTTTTCACAAGTTTCAGGAAAGATTAAAAAGTTATCATAGATCATAACTGTAAAAGAGTAATGCAGACAAAATACTTTACTGCTGTGTGTACAAGTGACACCTGCAATCTATGAAAGAGATAGGGCATAAGCTGAGATATTTCCTAACGGCGCCGCTTAAGCTGAGGCGCATGCATGTTTGTCATGTTTGTGTCTGGCACACTCGTGGGCCAGTATGTCACAGTTTGTAGCACAGACACAGATTTGACGACACACGCCACACAACTAGGGATTCAAGATGTCGTTAAATGACCGTTTGATTCATCTGGTAATGGGCAAATAATCAACAGTAGTTCACATATTCTACCTTATTATACCATATTATATCTTATATTTTTAAAATCTTTAACTCACATATTTTTAAAATCTCTAATGACACACATATTTCAACATTTAGGTTGACATAGTCAGTAATGGACAAACACTGAACCGCAGTTTACATATTGTACTTAGCTCTTATATTTTTAAATCCTCCAATAACTCTGTGCGAGTTACCTGTGTTGTACGATGTGAATCATGAAGGTTATAACAAGAAAACATATAAAGACTCTTTGTGGGCCAACATAGCCATGTGTCTGTTTTGTTTTTTTTTCATATATTCACTCTGCCACTCACTTTTCACTCGAATTTTGGAAACGCTGTATAACAGAACCAATTCCTCAATTTCCATATCGGATTCAGATGAGTTGGTATCGGTATCTTTCATTTTCAAGGCAAAAATGGCATGCGTGTGCTGTGTGCTATGTCTCAACATCCACTGGTAAAAGATTTGTGTGTTGTGTGTCCTGTGCCGGAAAACGTGGCCTGCGTGTGTAGCACCGCCTGCGTCTCAGCTTACGTCCTGCCAGAGGCACAAAATACTAACTTTTTCCAAATGTTAAAGTTTGAATATTTTAAATGTTAAAACAACCTGATTACCTAGTATATCTGGGATAATAGTTTTAAAAATATCGGTGAACCAAAAATGTAATGTGTAATAAATTTTTTCTGAATGTATAATTTCATTACACAGGATCTTCTTTTATTATATAATTTATCAATTGCATCGCCATTTGTTTTAGTTGTCTCTGGAAAAAGAAGAACAGGAAAGACAAGAGCTACGGAAAATGATAATGGGCGAAAGTTGCGGTGACAGTCAAGATCTGAGAAAAGGAAAAGATAAAAAAAAGGATGAAGATGATAATAATTCTCTCTCTAATTTTTCAGGACAACCAGGTATTCATCTCAGCCAGTTTTATTGTTGATATCTGAGTATTTAAATGTAATAACAAATTTAGTTTACTATTGAAATGTTCCTTTAGATTTTATTAAAAAATCTCCATACTTCTATAGGAATGTAAAATATTGATATGTATAAATTTCATTTTTCCTAAAATTTAAAATGTCTATATAAGTTAGATTGTTACCTTAATTATCTAAAGTTTAAAAGTTATTTTAGTTGCTATATTACCAGAATAGCTTTCAAGCATAAAACATATTTTTCTCCTCAACCTAGTTTTCAGGAGCTTTAAATTTAAACTTAACTATATCAAACAAACATGATTCAAATTGCATTCAAACAATAATTATAAAATACTGCATTTACAAGAAAAATCCATATTGTGTTCAACTCAGTGGCCATTTTAAGTTTAAAAATAAATTTTCTAATAATCTGTACTTACATTTTCTTTTTTTTTTTAAATAAACTTTTTAAACATTTATTGTGATATGTTTTAGTACAGTTTTCTGCTATTGCTAACGTTTCAATATTCCCCTCTGTTGATGCGTTTCGGAGTAACTCCGTTTTCAAAACTTCAGTCGTAATGTTCGCCCAAATTTTGAGTTTGTCTTTATATACCGTTAGTGATGCCTCCACCACTTCCAGACCTCTTTTCCTATTGGTGCACGCCTACTCTTGCTTCTTGCGTCCAACTACTTAATAATTTTAAACTTTTAAATATAGTGTTCAACTGTGTATTTATTTGGTCGTTTATTACATTTTCCTTTTTAAACTTTGATTTATTAGGATTGAAGTTTTGAAAATGGAGTTACTCTGAAACGCGTCAACAGAGGAGAATATTGAAACGTTAGGAATAGCAGAAAACTGTACTCAAACGTATAAAAATATTCCTAACAGAAATGAAGAGGAGTATATTAATAATTTATTGTAATATTTTACTTCTTGTTTATATTCAAATAGCATTTAACCTCATTATTTTATGTATAATATATCTAAAACTTTTAATTTTCTATATAAGCATGCACCATGGTAATTTAGTTACAGATATTTATTATTTGGTATATTTTAAATTATGATTAAGTAAGTTAATTAACCTAAATATCATCGTGAGATTTTTGTTTTTTAAGTTATGTTTAACTTGCAATGTAGAATCTTTTTAATTTTTAACATTTAAAACTTTCTAATGTGTAAACTAAATATAACAGATACTAATATTAGATTTAATAAATTTTATTTTATAATTTTAAAATATAATTAAGTTTAATATATTATTTTTAAGACTTAATTTGTTGTAGGGCGAGTACTAAAAATATATCGCACTTTCCGAGACCCTGAAGGAAAAGAATATACTCGTATGGAGGTAGTAAGGAAACCTGCTGTAATAGATACGTATGTCAAAATACGAACAACAAAAGATGAAAATTTTATTCGCCAGTTTGCTACTTTGGATGATGCTCAGAAAGAAGAGATGAAAAGAGAGAAGAGAAGAATCCAAGAACAACTACGAAGAATAAAACGTAACCAAGAGCGAGAAAGAATTACAGGAGGAGGATTTTTTAATCGTGGACCATTAGGCAGTCATTCATGTATGTATAAAACTAAAAAAATCTAAAATATAGATATTAATCACCTTAAATTTGCATTAGACAAAGAAATCAAACTGTTGCACAGAACATGTACCAGACGTTTAATACTATGGAGTTAAACACAGTTAATGTTATTTTAAAAGAATTAACTCCCATAGAAAATTGTGACTTAAACAATGGTTTTTAAATAACTAAATACTGTTGTTCTTAAAGATTATTGACAGGTTTTAAAATAATGATGTTACCTTTTGTTACCAACAGCTGCCTCGTGCATTTCAATTTTATCCAATAGTGTGAAACTACTATAAACTTGATACAAATTTTTTCTATGTTTGATATGCAATCAATTATCAAAATAATATTGGCTAATACAAAAAGTTCAAACTATTTTTCTTTTTCAGCTAATTTTATTTAAAGTATTTGAAGTAAACCAGTTTTTATTGCTAAAAATTACAAAGCTTAATTTTATTGTATAATTTCTCAAAAGAAATTTGATTTAACTAGATTTAATTTTATAATTTAATAAATAAAAGTTGGTTTCATAAAATTTTACTACTGTATAATAAATGTTCCAGCCTTATCTCAGTCATTGCTAAACACAAGTGGACAAGGAGATAGCAGTGAATCTGGACCCAGCAGCATACTGTCTTCTCCCATCAAACCTGTCAGTACTTTTGCATCTCAGAAACTGGTTCAGTCAACTCCTCAGACACCAACAACTCCTCGCAGGCGAAAACCAAATAAACTTAAACCTGACTTGAAACTTAAATGCGGTGCATGTGGAAATGTGTGTACTATTTATATTATTATTATTATACACAAACCCTTATGTACATTTCGATGACCATGTCATCATCCTCAGAAGGTTTTATTACAAAATTGCAATCTAGCAAACAAGAAGTTACAAACTAGAGTGATTCTTGTAACTATCTATCACTCTTGTTTGCTAAATTGTAATTTTATAATAAGACCCTCTGATGATGATGACATGGTCATCGAAATGTACATAAGGGTTTAGTCTTAAGTAACTTGTTTTATTTGTTATTTTTTATTATTTTTGTGGTATTGGGGTACTTTCCAATATTTTCATTGTATTATAATTATAATTCAACCATTTTTTTCAATAATTTTTTTTCTAATTGGTATAAGAAATATCTAAAAATATTTTGTATTAATCAAAAATTGTGTCTCATTACACGTCAGTTAACCAACGTTGTATTGTCAGTTTTAAATTCACAAAATTTTCACTTAAATATAAATGTTTTTCAATTGGTAAGTATAATTAATGAGTTCATGTATTTTTTACACCACAAGGTAACTATCCAATTTTAACTTTTCAAAAATTGGATGATAGTTAAAGTTAAACTTTACTTATCTTTAATGGATTTTCTACAAAAAAAAATAGATTATTCACACAAGTATAGCATGTTTTTATATTAAATCCAGCTTTATAATGTTTAGGAAGAGTTTCTATTAAAGACTTAACTCATTTACAGTATTGCACTATATCAATATTTTATAAACATGTACCTTGTACAAATTTTCACTTGTTAATAAAATACTCTTTTATTCATCCATTCAAATTCAAATACATTTGTTTAACCTGTAGTAGATGACAATTGACGTTAATACAGTTTTTTCAAATATTTATTCATTAAATAAATTTTAGGAGGTCTATATCGGATTCAAACTGAATGATTTCATGTTCGAAATACAGTACTTAAGCACTGAGCCAATTTCCCTGTAGCTTGAAATGTATTTCTCAAAGATGTATATGAATTTTTTTCACCCCCAAATGGTTGTTGTCAAAACCTCTATTGTACAACCTTAACTAGTTGCCATAGTTAAAACACACAATATCATAAATAATGCTCTAGGAATAAAAGTAAATAAAAACAATAAAATAAACAAACTTAACTAACGGTATCGAACCTGGCTTCACAAACAGACTATGCAAAAGGAAAGTGAAAAAATAAACTACAACGCTATGCAAGTGACAATTAGAGACAGAAAAACAAAAGCACTAGGAAAATTTTACAAATGAAACGGAAGAAGAAGCACCTAAGCTTATATAAACGAAATCAAAGGTTACAGGATGCATCTCAAGAGCAACGCAAAACTCAGTTATTAGCTGATCATCAAAGACAGGCACTATAATAACAAATGAAGCTCAAGAACAATCCAAATAATGAAAACTAGATAGATGTAAATAAGCATATGTCGCCTTGAGTCGTGTGAAATCATTAGTTGGACTACTCGAAACTCACTGGAAAGGTTCCTTGTAATAATGAAGCATTACAACAGATGGATAGAATGAGAACTTATAGACTACCATCAACTTCATAAATTAGAAACAAAACAAAAGAATGCAAATAAATAGTAACAAACAAAAATAATACTCCAACACCATATATAGAAAGGGAAATGGAAAATTGCAAGGAAATTTGCTTTCTATTTTGCCACTTAATATTGTTATTCGGTTATATGTATATACATATTTATACCAATTGTAATTATAAAATAAAAAGAAACTAAAACAAAATTTTTCTTTGTTGAGCTCATTAGGAATTTACTTAAATTTTGTTTAAATTTTATTGTTTTTATTTAATATTTTTAAAACAGGTGTTTGTATATTTTGTAAGTAGTTCGTCTATTTTTTTATTTGATTATGTAAATATAACTTAAATATCATTTACTGATATTTAATTTCCAAATAAATTGTAAATAGATTATACCAAAATTTATTTAAATCCCTCTAAACTTTAGGTATACGATGAGCTTATAGTGAATATCAATTGTACAAATTTTGCGTAGGTTGGGCATATGCGCACAAATAAAGCCTGTCCACTCTATCAAGGCTCTGCTCCGGCACCACCTTTAAATGTAGCAATGACTGAAGAACAAGAAGAGGAAATTGAAAAACAACTCAACGCAGATGATGAAGATCTTGTAAATGTGGATGGAACTAAAGTAAAACTGTCTTCTAAACTACTGAAGGTAATACATATTTATTGACTAAAGAGTAAATTAAATAACTTATAATTTTGTTGTTTTAGCACTTTATCAATGGTTTATTCACTGTTGTGACAAAGGAAACTAGCTCTCATATATAAATAATACAAAACACTTTTTAACCACATTTATCAAATGGTACATTTTGGTTGCAAAGCAACCATCCGTAGAAGCAGCAGAAAATAAACTTGGAGTTATATCGTTTTTGTTCTTCTGAGTATACAAGCAAAATTGACATTAGGTTAATAAAACACTATTGTGATTAGACAATGATTTGTCTTATTTATTATCTTATTTACATTTTACATTAGTTCTTAAAGGTGTATGTATTGCGCCTATAGTATAAATTTAACTTTCAATTGACCATATAGCATATTTTTTCGTCATATAGATTTTTATAATGAAGTTTAACTCTCTTTCTTTCATGTAACTCATTATTTCATCTTAACCCTTTGAGCAGTGACTTTCTAATCACCCAACATGCCCAAAAAGTGAGTTTTTTTTTTAAATTTGGTAAATAACTTTTTTGTCATTATATTAATACTTCATATTTGTGCTAGTTCAGAAATAATAACATTTTATGAGAAAAATTTCATTTACTCGCTTTTTTTATAAGAAACAAATATTTTTTTTAAAAAACCCCAATTTTTGTAGTGAACGATAGGAAAATCAAGAGACTTTGTAAGCCTTGTGTTAAAGTGCAAAGCTACTTATTACTCTTGAAAACTCGCAATAGTCAAAAAAACGTATTGTTGGCAGCCGTGAAATCGGTGCCTATGACTCTATGGCTATAATTCTAAATTTGCTTGTTTAGAATACAATGATTTAATTTTTAAGTTATTACAAGCACATGAACTCCACCTCATAATTGTGCATAATTTAGTGGGTATATGGTTAAAAATTTTATGGAATTATTGAGTTAGGTAAAAAAATTTTATTTGATGTATCATGTTTAAAGTAGGGTTAATAACTGTTGTTTTGACAAGTGGGTGTGACAACGCCTACTGTATAAATATGGAAGTGTAACCTTACTTTCACCCTAGTTGTAAGCTAGAGTTTGTAGTAGTAACACTTACTGATGGTGATGACTTTGTCATTGAAACACGTATCAGTAAATAAATAATTAATTTGTGAGTTTTGTGTATGTTTTTATTTGTTATAACATAACCTCACAAGCTAAGCTCAAAGAATAGTTGTATAAATATGGCACTCAAGTAAATGGAGCTTAATTTACTACATAAACTAAAGTTTAAAGTAAGACTATTATCAGATGATATTTGTTTTTTTGACTAGTTGTAGAAGAAAGAATGTATACCCAAATTTCATGAAAGTGAACATCTTCACAAGTAATTTCTCTACAAGACAAGTAGAAAATGCAGCTAAAAAGTATTGGTTGAATTTAGAAATTAAATCATTGTATTCTAAACAAGCAAATTTGGAATTACAAGCATTTGAACTCCACCTCAAAATTGTGCATAATTTAAGTGGGTATATGGTTAAAACTTTTATTGTAATTATTGAGTTAGGTAAAAAAATTTTATTTGATGTATCATGTTTAAAGTAGGGTTAATAACTGTTGTTTTGACAAGTGGGCGTGGCAACGCCTACTGTATAAATATGGAAGTGTAACCTTAATTTCACCCTAGTTGTAAGATAGAGTTTGTAGTAGTAACACTCACTGATGATGATAACTTTGTCATTGAAACCCGTATGAGTAAATATTTGATTAATTTGTGAGGTTTGTTTTTTTTTATTTGTTTTAACATAACCTCACAAGCTAAGCTCAAAGATTAGTTATATGTCTTATGGGCTTTATAAAGTCATGTGTTGTCATACTGTAGCAACAGTCCAAAAGTTAGAAATCCTCGTCATTTGCTCCCTGATTGCAGTACGAAGGTAATTTTTCAGTATGTGTAAGTAAGAAATATGCTGATGAAAGTGTTCTACATAGGCATTGACACGTTATTCTGTCAATCAGCCAGTCAACTGATCACTCATACACTCGTTACATCAGTAAACATGAATTATCGTAATCCGCTGTCATTCTGTAATGAATTTCAATTGGCTGGACACCTTCACTGCACAAGAAATGAAATACAGTTTGCTTCTCTATCAGAGTGCATGTTGACAATGGAACGACCATATTGTTACTAATGCTGCTGTCCTCTCGTGTGTTGTTGAAACACTCTGTCACCTGTCAGTCACTTTATAAAACTGAGTTAACTCTACTTCCATCTACCAACTCTAACATACAACATTTGAAAATATTGTGGAACTTTGAAGGTTTTTGTTTCGATCACTCTCATAGAAATTATTTCTTGAAAGGTGTATTGTAGACAAGTCCTACATCTAGGCCTGTTTCAGGTAAAGAACCCTCAAGGACGTTTGTATGGTTTGAGATTGAATAGTTGCTTGGCCCTAATAATAATTATTTTTTAATATGTATCAGTAATATTTATTACAGAAATATATAAGGTTCTATAATTCTGTCTAAAGTTGAATTGCCTCCTGTGCTGTGTGTTTTTGAAATCTGGAAGTTACCCATTTCTATGAAAAATCTTGTCTATTTGACAAAGGAGGCAGTCCTCTGAAACATATCAAAGGTGAATATTATGAAGACATAATAGATTATTAGGAAGGAAAATCTGTTAGTCTCATATCTACTCTTATAAGTCATATTTCTAGTGTCAATAATTTAATTGTGTCAACATAAATTGAAAATACACAACTAAAATTTACAGAAAATTGTACTCACTTATAAAAAGTAAAATTGAAATTAAAAATTTTACAAATAATACATCTCTAAACGAGAAATACTTTCATTTTGTTAAAGCATGCGGAAGAAATTAAAAGAAGATCCCTGCTTCTAAAAGTGCCTAAAGATGCTGTTAACTCACGTAAAAGGCGCAAACCACCAAATGAGCTTCATTGTGATTATTTGAAGAGACAGCAACGGCCAGCTAACAGAAGACGTACAGATCCAGTTGTTGTTTTGTCAACTATTTTGGAGTCCATTCTAAATGAAATGAGGGATTTGCCAGATGTTCAGCCTTTCTTGTTCCCTGTAAATGCTAAGGTAGTATTAATATAACCTATTCATTATTATGAAAACAAATTTCATTTCGTTTGTGTTAAAAATTCATTCCAGTTTTGTAAAATTTTTAGTTTTGTATATAACATTTCATAAACAAGTCACTGTGTAATCCATGTGGTAAGCCATATAAATGGTGGAAATTGATTTGAACTAAAAATATTATTTGAATATAGTAATTGAATTATATCAAGTTAACGTTTGTATACACTCACTAGTTATAATATCAAGAAAAACACTTTTAATCCATCAAATGTTTAAGTGTGAGAATGTCTCTTATAAATGAAATAAGAAACAAAATTTTGAAAATTAATTCAGTCAAGATATTGCAGGTTGAAGAAGACAGGAAATTAGATGTTGAAACGTCCATTTATTGAAATTAAGGATAATAAACTTATCTACCAATCATGTTTTCCTTAAAACATTCAATTAAGTTAGATGCCTTAATTTCAATAAATGAAATTATTATTTTAAAAAAATTCTTTTACTGAAAATGTTTTAATGAATGCAAAATCTGTTCATTACCTATTTAAAGTAAAACAGTTCATTTAAAACAATATTCAAGTATATAAAAACTTCTCAAGAACAGAATTTGTAAATTTCTTTTGTCTCTTTCTTAAAAGTATTACATTTTTAGGCTCTGGTAGATTGAAAGTTTATTTGATATTTGTTGGATTATTTGAAAGACTGATACTTTTACATCAGAAATAATCTTGGAAATGATTTGAAGGCAGATCCAAAGATTATTGTAAAGGTATATCTGTCGGTCTCTTATCTAATCCAATAATTCTTAAAAGTGCTATCATGTTAGATTATTGAGGAAATTATAACTTTTTAAACTCTGTTATGATGATTAAAAGTTTGTCTTAATTAAAATAAATGTTTAGTACATGCTGTTTTTTAATATTTTTTTTCCTTATTTAGTTTCTTTTAATGATTTTTTTAGGTTGTGCCAGATTATTATAAGATAGTCTCGAGGCCAATGGACTTACAGACTATTAGAGAAAATTTGAGGCAGAAGAAATACCAAAGCAGGGAAGAGTTTCTTGCAGATGTTAATCAGATTGTGGAAAATTCCACGCTCTATAATGGTATATAGTTTATTTGTACATGAAGATTTCTGTTGTGACAGTTTCATAATAAAACTAAAATACCGAAAGTCTTCACATATAAAGTAAAATTGTGTTAAATTTAAATCATATAAATTTGCTATAATATATGTCATTTATACCTTTATTTAGATCTTAATTTAACTTTAACTTCCTTAATTTAACCACATTATTAGACGGTAATATTCAATACCCAATATGACTTTATACTGTCATAGTAATTTTGAAAAACAAAACATCCCTCAAGATATTCTTCATTTAATGTGTTTAAAAATTACGTATGTAAAAATATTAAATATTTTTTATCTTGTATTCTTTTAAAATGTTTAACTAAAAAAATATATATCTGTAGTGCATTTTTAATTTATAAATATATATTTTTTTTAAATTTAGGAGGAAAAAGTTCGTTAACAGTGGCTGCGAGACGGATGCTTGAACTCTGTGTAGAAAGGCTTGCTGATAAAGAGGAACGTCTCATGCGTCTGGAGAAGGCAATCAATCCTTTGTTGGATGACAATGATCAAGTTGCGCTCACATTTATACTTGACAATGTTGTCAACAACAGGCTGAAGACAATGTCAGAATCCTGGCCATTTGTGAAGCCTGTCAATAAGAAGATGGTGAAAGATTACTACAATATTGTAAAATATCCAATGGATCTAGACACAATATCAAAAAAAGTTAAATGTAATTATTGCAACTATATTAACTCTTTTGTAATACATTATTTCATAATTTTGGTTGTTATACATGGAGGATTTAGGTTTATTTCAACATGTCTTAATATCGCTGAAAGTACAGTAGATGTTTCCCATCTTAGTTACATATTCATGGAAAATTACACATTCCTTCAAGTTGTAGAAGTTTATTTTGTATTGTTTTTCTTAAGTTGACCATTTTCATTGGAATGGGGATACCAAATGGTAAAACTTCTCTCTGTGTTGGATCTGTTACTATTCTTTGTCCATATTTATCATATTTGGTTCCAGCAAAATGCTTGCTTTGAGTTTTATATCTCTATTAAATATTTCTCTATAATAGTCTGTGTACTGTTCACACACTGGTTATGTAATATTTATTATGTACTGTACAGTATTGGTTGTCTGGTTATAGTACAGGTATATATTCCTTGTAATTCCAACAGGAGCTGGTTTCCACGGTAGCTATACTTTTAATATTATTATTATTGTATATTATAATTATTATTAATTATATAAGAAGTTTCTGTTTTTTTAAACATACCCTTTTTTCTTGTATACCAAGCAGTTTTTCTCTGTTATTTAGAATATGCAGGGAATATATGATGTACTAAGGATTTTAAAAAAAAGAGGTCGGAATGTGTGGCACTTGCCGTGTCTGAAGCATGGCATCTACTTGCAGTTGACTGCTAAGCAGCCTGACACAAAAGGGACAGAACTTATGTTTTCTATGGTGCAAAGTAAATTTTAAAAATGTATACAAAAACAAAATTTTTGAAAGGTTAAACAAAACTTGTAGAGAATTCAATTCTTAAAAATGTATATCAATAGGAACAAAATATAAGTTACAGAATATCTATTTATCAGAAAAAATATAGTTTGGAGAAAACATTTTAAAATTCAATTTGATTTCATTTAAACACAGGTTCTTTTCAATAATATAAAATATTTAAGACAAGTATTAAAATTATATTACATACATTTGTCTAGGAAAATTCTACTGTATCTCCAATGAATACATTATGGAAAGGTGACCCCTACATCAAATTACTTAAAATCCTTTCACACTTTGATAAGATTCGTGAACACCTCAAGATCAGCATGCTTAATGACATTAATATGAATTAATTAAATAATAATTGAATATGTTTTCTGAGTTTTTTACTATCCAAGGTAGCTTCATCCACATTACCTCAGATAATTGAGGCTTTACTATGCTTAAAAATAAGATGTGGCATGTATTTAAATCTTTATATATATTAAAGCTATTCATTGGACTATTGAGGTACTTACCATAGCGTGACGCAAGTTTTTCGCTTTCAACCTTGAGGAAATCTGCCGCCTGATATCTTATCACCAGTTAAAGTCCTCCCAAGATAAGATACCACTGCAGTCCTCGACGTGAACATTGGTGCAGCCATTTTTAAAGTTAATTCATCGCTTCCCCGCTCTGCTTTTATTCATTATTTTATTCCATAAACTTCACAAGTCTGATTTCAGTTGGCTTTTTTTTTAAAGAAAAACCTAAACATTGAACGCTCTTCTCAAGTGGTGAATTTCATGTTTCAGCGCACATTTTAATTAGTCATATTGAGAAAAGTAAGAGAGATACAGTGTTCTGCTACCACAGCTCCATGCATACTGAATGTAGGAATATTTTGACACCAATATGGTGGTTCTAGCCCCACCTATTACTATGCTAGTCTCGAGAGTCTATTACTTTCTGGATTCACATAGTCAAATTTCAATATTTTAATCATGGTATAATTTAATTTGAATAGAATTTATTTGTACACAAATTTTAAAAATAAAATTTCCGGTTTGCGTGAATGATGTTTGCGCATATATTTTATTACATTTATTAATAAGCTGACCTTAATATACATAGATATACCTAAATGGGACATAAATATACCTAAATGGGACATAAATATTAATATTAAAATGTTAAATACATTAATTGTTTATTCATTTACAGCACACAAATATCACTCACGTCATGAATTTATTGCTGATGTAGAAAGAATTCTAGAAAATTGTACTCTCTACAATGGAAAAGAATCTCCATTCACTGAGAAAGCTCAATCTCTAGTCATAGCCTGCAAGGAAATGTTAGATGAAGTATGTATTACTGTCATTAGATGATAATTTTAACATACTGCTATATTATTATTATGTTTCATTTTAAAAATTTAAAGTACATTTGAGCCCTTCCAATAATGATGTTAGAGCCTAATTACCTAACTCTATTCTGTTGGACTTTATTTTATATCTTTGTCTTCTTATTACTGCGAGCAATACTGTCTTGCTTATCCCATTGTGATTCCTATTACAATAAAATTCTGTACTACAATCAAATTAATTGTTATATGTAGTAGTTTAAAATCTTGTATAGAACATTGATTTTGACAAGGGATTTTTCAGTAAACTATTTATATTCAATACATCACTGCAGATATAGTTAGAGATATAGTGTTATCTAATTAATGGAAAAAGAATTGTGGATTTTATTATTCATGATAGTCTTTGATTTACAAAGTCTGACACTCCTCCTATCTAGTCCAAAAACTCTCTGTTTCTCACTCTCTCTCTCTCTCTCTCTCTCTCTCTCTCTCTCTCTCTCTCTCTCTCTCTCTCTCAGATATATATATCTTTTGGCGAAAGATCTGCCTGTTTGTCCAATATAGAACTTATTGCAGTTGTTGCATTTTAGTTTGTATACTCCTGGGTTATTGTATGTGTTGATATAAGATATAAAGAACACAAAAGCACACTGCACACTATTATTGAATCCACCTTCGCAAATCACCTCATGGACACTAAACACTCACGCAAAAGTAGGAAAATAACATGAGCATCCTCCACACATGCAACAAAGGCCATAAATTAAACACACTAGAACAGTATGAAATATATAGACATAGAAACACATAAAAATGTCATTATGAACAAACACAGCACAGATAACACATACTCTTTGATCACATCACTTCTAACTTTCAAAATAATGGTATCGAGGAGCACAACTGCAGCATTCCTAGCGGCAAAAATACGAGGCTGAAGAAGTCGTAAGATGAAAACGTTTCCTCTAAGTGTAAATTGACAATTTAACAACTTTTAGTTAACAAAAGGTCTGGTCGTAAGTAATAGCAAAAGTGTAATAAGAATTAACAACCAGCTTGGCAGGAACAGCAACAAGATTTCGATAACATAGTATTTTTTAGTCTATTCAGATAACTGACTCAAAATTTAATAACTTAAACAAGAGAAATAGGCAGCAAAAGCGCGCACATTTAAAACTGGCTGATCAGATTAAAATAATTAAACATGAGACAGTGCAAGATTTTGAAATATTTTTTATATACATTAATTTCTATTTTTTCCTTGTCATTATAATTTTCCTCAATTATTTTCAATTAAAATATTATTGAAAATATAAATCTCTAGCTCATCAGACCTCAAAAGCACAAGGACATTAGATGGCCCTTTCTATGAAAAGACATGTAATTTAATCTACATTTCTATACAAGCTAGCACTCACAAAAAGAAATTTCAAATTTAATTTATAAAATAGATTTCCTATATTATATACTATGTTGTGACAATACCCTTCTTCTCCATTCTTACGGGTTGTAATCTGGAGACAGTTCTTTATGTCTTGTAGTCTAATCTGTACCAAGGAATTACTGTTAATCCAGTAATGCCATTTTTGTAAGGGTACAGTATTTTTTAATTTGAACTTTAACTGCTGATTTATACCACTGATTTTATTTTTAACCCTTTGCACATGTATAACGTGATTTCTCGTAAGGCTGAAATCTCTGCTAAGCATGTATTACGAGAAATCACGTATTTACAATATTTTGTTTATGGAAGTCCTAGTTGTTTGTTTAAAGTCCATTACAATGTGTGAAAATGTTTGTTTGGTGTAAATAAACTCCTCTGCTACGTTTATTGTTCTTGGCCACGTGCTACCGATCCACATTCTGTTGTTTTAGCCACCAGACGCCATTACGTGATCTAAGCATTCACGTATGACGGGAATTCTCGGCAGGATGCAGCGTCTGCCAACTGTTGTATTTTGTGTTGGCATTGTGATTGCTATAGTTGTTTACTGTTTACGCGAGTGACCTCTGTTTGTAATGTAAGAATAATTTATTGTTTATAATTTGGTGAATAATAATTTTAGTTACTTTAATTTTATTTTAAATGGATTTATTGATATCTTGAATTACCTAGTGTAAAAATATAAAAAAACTAGTTTATAATTTTTCTGTTCAAATACATCTTTAGGAACTCAGAGTTAAATAGAACTTTGAACATTTCGCAAAAAAGTTTTTTTTATCTAATAGCACGTAATCTGTTACTTGCCCTTTATATATCCCACGTGCTAAGGGTTAAAAAGTTATATAATATACTTCTGTTTCTCTCCATCAGTAATCAGTCATATTAATTTCCTCTTTTATTCTTGAGTGTCCTACATGCCGTCTTTCTTTTGTAAAAGTGTTTTCCTATGTTTTAAGCATAATCCTCACTTTTGTCTGATTATGTTATCTCATCTGAAAAGAGATATTTTTTGGGTGTTAACAAGTAATTCATGAATCATCTATTGAAATGATAAAATAATTTAAATTAGTTTGTGTATTTCAACCACAGTAGTCTATTATCCTCATTTATAATAAAACAAATAAAACACGTACACGAAACTTACAAATTAATCATTTATTGACTCATATGCATTTCAGTGACAAAGTAATTATCAGTGAGTGTTGCTACGACATACTCTAACTTACAACTAGTTTGTAGGTCAATAAATGATTAATTTGTAAGTTTTGAGTATGTATTTTATTTGTTTTAACATAACCTCACAAGCTAAGCTCAAAGAATAGCAGCACATTTATAATGTTATATTAAATCTTATTACACTTTTGCTATTACTTGCAACCAGACTTTTTGTTAACTAAAAGTTGTTGAATTGTTAATTTACACTTGGAGGAAACGTTTTCGTCTTACGACTTCTTTAGCCTCCAGTCGTAAGAAGGAGGCTGAAGAAGTCGTAAGACGAAAATATTTCCTTCAAGTGTAAGTTAACAATTTAACAACTTTTAGTTAACAAAAAGTCAGGTCGCAAGTAATAGCAAAAGTGTAATAAGAGTTAACAACCAGCTTGTCATGAACAGCAACAAGATTTCGATATGTTATATTAAAATTAAGAAATTTTGTTATTATTGGTAAAATACATAAATTTATAGTGATATAATTATAAAAATTGGTTGTTTTTTGTAGTATGACGAACACTTAACACAATTGGAGCGTAGTATAAGCATAGTGCAGGAACGAGCTTTGGAGCAAGCAGAGATTGATTCTATTGGTACTTGGCTTGGGCCTGATGATGAAAACTATACTATTCATGAGCAAGATGCTCGAGAGGTAAGATGCATATTTTCTTTCAAACTCTTTTTTTTGTTAAAAGTTAAATTGTTTTGATTTTAACTCATATCTTACACTGGTATTAAAACAACTCCATTTGTCCAAGTATTAGGCTAGTGGGTATTTAGCTTTATTGCTTAGTAGTTATCATTAATTAATTCATTTTGATATAATTAGTTTCCTTATTTAAATTCAATTAATATTTTATTGTTATATATTGCACTACTATGTTCCTGATATCATATATTACTTATTTATATCAGATTTTTTATTGCTACTAAACAGTGTTTTGATATTAATTTTGCTATAGCAACACCTCGACTATTTACTGTTAATAATGACAGGTTGTTTTATCTTGTCCTTAAATTAAATTAATAATGTTTATAGAGCCAAACAGGATCTCCATTCGGGAAGTCCCACATGGATGACTTTGACTTTGTGGATGTAGAAGGAGACCTTGACCATGAAATGAGAGGAAGAATAAAGAACGAAGCTGGTGTTTTGGAAGAAGGTAAGTTGTTAGAGTATTTAAAATATTACAAAATTCACTCATATTCAAATCAAGATTTTCTTATTAACCCTTTCCACTCGTATAGCGTGATTTCTTGTGAGGCTGAAATCTCTGCTAGTGCATATCACGAGAAATCACGAGAAATACAATATTTTGTTTATGGAAGTCCTGGTTGTTTGTTTAAAGTCCATTACAATGCTTGACAATGTTTGTTTGGTGTAAATAAACTCCTCTGCTACGTTTATTGTTCTTGGCCATGTGCTACCGATCCACATTCTGTTGTTTAAGCCACCAGGTGCCATTACGTGGTCTATGCTTGCGCGTATGACGAGTAATCTCAGCAGGACGCAGCGTCTGCCAATTGTCGCATTTTGTGTTGGTATTGTGATTGCTATAGTTGTTTACTGTTTACGTGAGTGACATTTGTTTGTACTGTAAGAATAATTTATTGTTTATAATTTGGTGAATAATTATTTTAGTTACTTTAATTTTATTTTAAATGGATTTATTGATATCTTGAATTACCTTGTGTAAAATTATAAAAAATTATAAAAATAACAGTTTATAATTTTTTTTGTTCAAATACATCTTTAGAAGCTCAGAATTAAATAGAACTTTGAACATTTCGCAAAATAGTTTTTATTTATCTAATAGCACGTAATCTGTTACTTGCCCTTTATATATCCCACGTGCTAAGGGTTAATACAACACAAAATGTTTCATCATAAATAAATAATTACAGAACTAAGGTTGTTTGCATATACACATTTGTTTGTATGGGAGAGATAGACAGACATAGAGTGAGTTCATAAGTGGCTACTCAAACACTAGTCTTCACTTACTAACCCCAGTCTGCCTTAACTGAATTTGATTGCTATTCTTGTTGGTATAACTAAACTGTCAACTTGGTAGTTATATGTCGTTAAAGACCCTCTTATACAGTTCCATGCTATTGTTGATGGAAAATACTGAAAATTTGTCAAACACTTGATATTTCATTTTACTATTTTGAGAAAACCTCATTTATATTACACAATTTCAGAAAGATGTCCCTTTTAGTGGTTTCTTGTTCAAGAAAATAGTAGCATATAGAATTATCTTCATAGAATGGCAAATTATGATCACTGAAGACCAAGTTTTCTAAATAAATATGAATATTTTCATCTCCATTAATATGTTTATGAATTAGTAAGTTTAAAACAGCTGTTGTTATATTCTTCAAGATCTTTATAATACTAAATAAATAGGCTTGAATTTCTTGCCTACAACAAACATTTCTTACATTAAAAGAGAAAAAATGAGCATGCATTCCTTGCATACTTCTGGATTTAAAATGAACAAGAAACATTGGTAAATTTAAATGCTGTGTGGAAACACAAGTTACCATTAATAGTAGACAAAAATCAACTAAATCTCAAACATCCAAAAACATCATTATTATCACACTTCTTTATCACAATAAAAACTAAGGTATGGATAAATGACAATGTGTTCAAAGAAAGGTTCTGTACTCAGTTTGAGCTGCTTTAAAACATTATGAAGAAAATATACATAATCGAGTCATTCATTTGATAGATGTTAACATCCCACTTTATCCAGATGTTACTAAATTAACAATTGGTGAAAATAAAATGACTTTCCTGTCTCCTATTATGTTTTTGGTGCAGCTGTTAGATTAAGTTGTTTTTCAAAAAGACATTACCTTACTCTCATTTTGAAAAGTATTAATGTTTGTTTTCTCTACTTCAAATATGAAGAATCTAAACTTGAAGTTTTTGTTAGACTGCTGAGTTTTCTGATTATGTGATCCAAAATGAAAGAGACTCTTTTACTTCCAAGAAAATCATGGAAAAAATATAACATAATCACCTAATTACAAAATCCAAAGGCAATAAACACTTCTAAAATTGTATTGTTTTATGGACCCTCAAACATAAAACCAGCTTCTGTTAGCTCTATAACAGGGTCTAGAATCTGTTGAGGGTTTTTACAGAACCAAGTAGTAGAGTAGTTTTGGTTAAACGGAAAATCACCAAGGTATCAGTATTGTCTATTGCTCCCTGAGCAGCTGTTGTTTTCTATTACACACTGGCAGGTTATTTATATCTTTGCAATAAAACAAACAGAACAGTTTAACCTTTTGGGGTCCAATTATTTGGTCCCTAGCAGCTCCGCTAATTTAACATGTGTTTTGCACTTGTATGTTTGATTATTCACTAATAAATTAAGACTTCAAATAAACATATATTATCTAGTACCACTTTCTTCAGAATAAAATTAAGAACAGTAATATAAGGTTTATAAGTTGAAAACTTAAAGTTTTATTCAGTAGGCCTGATTATATGTTGCCTTTTTATTATATAAAAAAAATATGTTTAGTTTGGTTGATGAAATAACATTTTCCTCATGATGAATTATAGAGTCATTTAAAACTCAAAGTAATATTTAATAGTAGTATATGCATAAGTAGTATTACAAATTCTATTTGTAACATTTATTGAAAGAAATGTAAAACTATGCACATGCGTAAAAATGCCAAGAATTATGTACCTACTGTAATACTCAGCTGCAACTAGAATTGACATAATAGTTCACTTTGATGTAATTATTTTAAAAGAAAAACTAATTGCACTAAACACCATATTTTCAATCACAAATACATTTATAAAGTAATAAAACATATATAGGCCTAAATGAAAATTATTGAAAAATCTCATATAGGCCTATTCAAAATTGTTTTAATTATTTAGGTTGAGTTAAACATTTAAACTTATTCTTTGTAGTTCTGGACAATGTGAAACTTCCTTTGGGTGTAATCCTGGGTTATTTGAACAAGTTGTTCAGTTAAACATTATCCTTTTCCTACCCCCTGGTATTTTTCTATTAGAACATACTGCACAGTATTTGGTTTTTTCAATCATTAGCTGTAATAAAATGGTATAATCTATTCCACTTATTTGGAATATCACCTTCGATTGAAGCTGGCCTATCGCGTTTTCTACAAGTCCTTCGTACATCAGCTCCAACAGCTTCAATATAATAATATAGAAAAAGAATTTTTTAAGCCAAATCCTACTAAAATCGACAAAGAAAAATTTTATTTTAGTTACTTTTTATTTTATAATTACAATTAATATAAATATGTGTGTGTATATATATATATATATATATATATATATATATATACAGATTTTTTGGACTAGGAGACTGACAGACTTACCTTGGTAATAGTCCACTCTGTAGTCTTGAAATAGAAACGCATAAAAGCACTTATCCAATGAAATATTTCAACCACACAGTGGTCTTTGTCAATCAAAGAGAAAACACAAAATGAAATATGAGAGAATAAAATAAAGTAAAAATTGTAATCACAGATTGTGTAGAAATCAGATGTCACAGATGCACAGATTAAAGATATATGTATTGTTTCCATGAGCATATGAGTGATTATAGTTTATATAAGTCTGTCAGTGGGAAAGAGATTGGAGACGTCTGATGAGGCTATTAGGGGAAAAAAGTGAATGGATTTATCTAATATTGAGGTTTAGGGGATTCTCTTGACTTGGTATACCACTGGTATGATAGTTCCCATCTTCTCAGTTCTGAGGGATTCCAATCAGGAGGGAGTGCTTTAATTATTTTTGTGGTATAGCAGTCATCAAAAGTTGTGATGTTGTGACTCGCAGCATGTTGAGCTGTTGGCCTATCCATATTCATAATTTTAACATCATCTCTGTGGCCATTCATCCTAATATTCAGACCATCCGTGGTCAGGTATCTTGGTCTGAATATCTGAATAAATTTTAGATAGGTTATGTTTTTCTGTATTTGATTTGTGGTTTGTATTATTAAGATATTTTATTATTTTGTTGTTTGGTTTGTATGTTGGAAGTAGTTTTCTTTGTTGTATATATTTGTTATTTTTTCTATTTTGTTATTGGTGCATTTATATTTTAGGTAGATTTTTTTATATTTGTGTTCAGGTTGTAGTGTTATGTTGAGGTTAGGTTTTTTTGTAAATTATTGAATATGTTTTTTATAAGGTGTTTATTGTATCCATTTTCTGTTGCTATTTTTGTAATGTTATCTAATTCTTCATTTATTTTTGTTTGTTATCGTGTGTGTATTTTATTGCTTTATTTATCATGTTACTGTAAGTGTTAATTTTGTGTATCCAGGGATGGTTAGATTTGTTGTGTATTGTTTTGTTGATGGAAGTTGGTTTTCTGTGTACTGTAGTTTCTATATTGTTTATATTTAATGTAATGTTAATTTTTCGGTTTATTTCTGTTTCATTGGTGAATTGTATGTTTTCGTTATATGTATTTAATTTGTTTAGTATTATGATGTGTTCGTTGTGAATGGTAGGTCGGTATATTACAAGTATATTATCCACATATCTTGTCCATGGTAAAATGTCATGTGTGTTAAGTATAGGTTTAATTATTATTTGTTCTAAGTGTTGTAGATATATTTCTGACATGACTGATGATTGGGTGATCCCATAGGGAGTCCAGTAGGTTTATAGTGCTCGTATTTATTGTTAAATTGGAAGTAATTTTGGTTACATCTGTGTTGTTGATTAGTGTAATAATACTATTTATTGTGTTTTCTTTTTATTATTAAACACTAATGAAGAAGTTTGAAATATGAGCCCCTAGATGTGCCCTACAAATATTTTAGACCAACTAGATCATCAACAAAAAATTAATACTTCAGTTTGGTAGGGAGAGAGAGATAGGAATGATGATTAAGAGAAGTAAGCTAGAATACATGGGTCATCTTATAAGGCACAGAAAATTGGCAGCAGGAGATGCCTGGTAGCATAAGGCATTCATAGCTTCCTATCTTGGATCGATGATTTAGATTATCGAATGCCCAACTGCAACTCCTCCACAAATAAAATTAGTAGACCCTTTTTAATAGCAAAATGAACATTAAGGTTGTTTTAATATTTGTAGCAATGGCTATTGTTGTTTAATTATTATAATTACGCTGCTGATTTAAATGGATAGATTTTGTAGGTAGTATATGTTTTAAATAATAGAAATTTGAGTAGTTTATATTTGTAAAAACAAATCCTTGGCTTAGTTCCATTAGCTAACTAATAATATAGTAATATATTTACCTGTAAGGCTTACTACAAAATTTTCAATTTTGTTTGTGATTACTTGACAATTATGTTATTTTAAGCATTCTATTATTTAAACAGATCTTCAGTTCTCAAGCGAAGAAGAGTTAGAGGAGGTTGGGGGATTATCTGAAGGTGAAGGGGAACATATACCTGGACCTGATGATGATAGCCAGCAAGCAGCTGAAGCGATGATGCAGTTAGGCAATATTTCATATTATCAACAAGATGTTCATGTTCAGCCAGATCAAGGTATATATAGTCATAATAGTCATTTTTATTTTCCTCTAAATATTGTACCATTTTAATGAAAAAAGTTGATTTGTATAGCCTTTGTTTGTATTACTAACAGTTTATTAAATAAGCAAGTCAATTTTTTTGATAACCTGAAAATGTATTAAATTGTATTTTCATACAGAAACTTCAGAATAGATTAATTAGAAATTTAATTATTATGTGTTTAATTAAATGTGAACTTCCTTCATGAACTATAACAATTTTATCTTTTAAACATTCTATTAAAACTGGGTTAAGATTCCATTTATAAATGAGGCCATGGGAACTGTATAACACTAGAGAGTTTCATTAGATTAATTTAATTCAAGATCAATAGATTTATAAAAAAGCATTACAACTTTTTAAAATAATTTTCAAGTGTACATAAATAGTTAATCATAAACAAAAAAAGAAATAGCGCATTATATGTAAATAAATATGTCAAAAATGTGATATTAAAATTAGAAGTTTTATCCTGTTTTTAAGATTAAATTTACGAGATATAATAATGGTATTTGGGGACCTACAGTATTTACTATAGTCATAATTCATAGAATAATGAACTATTCATTGAAAAAGTAATTTTTCATAGAAAAAAGTACTAACATAAAATATATATTAAAGAGAGAATTAGTAAGTTGGTATATTACTATATTATACAGGGTTATCACAAAAGAATAGTACGGTATCAGTAATTTGTAGGAAGATTGTAGAGAAATTTCTAGATGTTATATTGGTATCTCTGAAAGCTTTCAGCCAAAAAACGTTTGTTTATAAGCTGTTCTAACCTCAACATCAGTATTGTTGTTGCAGTGAGTTTAGTGAGTTACTATGTTCTCAGATAAAGATAAAGCAAGGTGTGTTTTATTGATGACTGAATTAAAATCCTTAAGTTTAGTTCAACATCTGTTCCGACGTGAATTTTAAAAAAATCCACCACACAAAAATAACATAACACTTTTGTTTAAATAATTCAAAGAAACTGGATCAGTTAAGAAACAGAAATCGACGTGCAGACCAAATGTACCAGACAAAAACGGTTGAACTAATTAGACAATCAACAATTGGAAGTCCATCCCTCGTCAGAGCGTTGAATTAGGTATTCCAAAAATAACCGTTTTACATATAAGTTTTACACAAGTTTTACATATAAAACTCAAATTACACGCTTATAAAATCCAGATATTGCAGGAATTGAAACCCAATGATGGTGTAAACTGTTACAATTTCGTTGTTGAAATGTTGGACAGAATAAGTTAAAACGAATCATTTTTAGATGATGTAATTTTTACAGACGAAGTTACTTTGAATGTGAATGGATGTGTTAACAGACACAATTCACAAATATGGGGCTCTGAAAACCCACATGCAATTGTTGAGAAACAACGTGATTCGCTGAAAGTTAATGTTTGGTGGGGTGTGATGAAAATTCACATAACAGGGCCTTTCTTCTTTGCTGAAAAAAACAATTAATGTAGTTGTGTATCTTGACATGTTAACCAATTATAGCTTTTCTCAGCTAGATGAACTCTAAAATATTCATCAACTTCATTTTCAACAAGATGGTGCTCCTCCACACTTCAGTGCATTGGTCACGGCCCCTTTAAATGAAAAATTTGAAAATCAATGGATAGGCCGGCAAGGACCTATGCTGTTGCCTCCAAGGAGTCCAGACCTGACACCTTGTGATTTTTTCTTGTGGGGGTACATCAAAAGGATTGTTTATTCACAAAAAATTCGTGACCTGAGCTACTTCAAAAATAGGATTAATTTAGCAATGACAACCATAACCGAAGAAATGTTAATGAATGTTTAGAGAGAAGTTGAGTATCGTTTGGACATTTGTCGAGCAACTAAGGGCACACATATTGAAATTAATTAATTATGTAAAAAAACTGTTTGAGATGACAAATTAGATAAATAAACAACATTAACTGTAATTCGTTAACTGTTAATAACCATTAATAAACGTTAGTTGTAAGTAAAAGAAAAAAGCACTATTCTTTTATTACAACCCTGTAGACATTAAATAAAATTGAAATGAAAAGTTTAAAATTTTATGATTTTCCCTTAGACATTTAGTGTATTAACATTGTGCTTAAAAAATATCATGATTACTCATGCTTATGCTAAGTTATGTTTACACAAATAGGGAATTATATAGTTATTTTAATATGGTAAATATTTAATATAATGTATTGTTTAAACATATGTGCCATAAATTTCAAGAACATTAAAAACACTGTAAACATTTGGTTAAAATTACATATAATTTGTTTTCTGAATCATATTAGTTATTTTTGATTAAATAAATTTAGCTGTTCTGATTATTAATTAATTGTAAGATATTAAATGTTTTTATTTGTTTCTTTTTCTTTTCTTATTTTTTTGATAAAATTAACTTTAGAAAGTATTTTTAGTTAATATATAAAGATTTGATTTTATATAAAGTACTGCTGTCTAAAGCACTATATATACCAAAACAACTAAAGCCTATTTAAAGCCTGTGTGTGTGTGTGTGTGTGTGTGTGGGCGCGCGCATGCATGCCAAAATTGTACTTTTATGTAATGTTATAATATCTGGCAATGTTATTCTATAAACAGTAATGGAATATATACATGGGAAAGGACTATGGAATTTTATGTAAATTCAGTAAATTCAGAGAGGAAATTTGTGTTAGGCTTAAAATTATTTAAGAAATTCAATATACAATGTTATATTTACATTAAATTCATACAGTTCTTAATTTTTCTCTGTGTAACATCTAAGCCTCTATAAGAAAAATAATAAAAAGTTTCAAAATTTAATTAAAATCGCCATTAATTGGTTTACACATGAAGTATATAGCTAGGCTCTACCATATTTATCAGATATGTTTACAATCTTGGACAGGTAAGTTGGGCTCAGCTTACTGGAACATAATGCTGGTGTGCGCAGCTATGAGCAAAATGTTACACATGCAGGTTGCCGCCGGAGTATATGGTTTAAGATATAAAACTTAAAATTAGACTTTTAATATAATGTGCCATCAAATTTGTTTACATACTAACAACTAAATGGGGAACTAGTGGTTTACTTATTATTTTGTTTTACATTTAGATGAGAGCATGGATGTAGATCCAAACTATGATCCATCAGACTTCTTAATGCATGGGTTGCCTAACCGTGACAACCAGGTTCAGCCACAGATAACAGGCAAAATACAAGATGATCTTGCTGTTAGTGAATCCGAGGATGAAGCGTCACATAATGACAACAATATAAAGTTGGAAGACCATGATGTTGATCCAGGCGATTTATGGTTTTAGATATTTTTCATCCAGTATTGTCCTTAAAAATGGGCTCACCTTATGTATATATGTAGTTAATTGTAAATAAATTTTGTTGTAAATAGAGTATTCTCTGAAATTTATTCCATTCAACACTTTACTTTGTTTTTCATTATATTGCTACACATTAAGAGGAAGAATTTAGGCTCACTTAGTGTAATAATAAAAACTCCTTGTTCTAGATTAAGCAGACTAAAATTAGAAATGGTTATAGGTTTCACAGTTTGCAACTCTCACATGCAGAATTAACTAGTAATTGCTTCTTTCAAGATAGTTAGAGACTATGAACTCCAGAAAGAATCCTCATTTGGAAGTCTTAGGGCGGAGACACACTTGGCGTTTTTCTACCGTTGCCGTCATATCAGTAGTGGCGCAGTAGTAGGTTGGTATTGCTCCTTGCACATTGAGCGGTAAAATGGATGATCAGATTATTTAACATCGTCGGTAGAAAATTAGCCGCTCACTGCCACTACAGTCGTCGTTTATTTTACCGTCGCCCGAAGTAGTGGTGTATGTGATTAAATGTGCGCTTACATACTCGTCATCCGTTCTACCGCCGGCTGCTTTATTATCGACAGTTTATTATTTATTTAATAAATAGTTTTCACCAGGTAATAAATATATTAATTTATTTAAATTTTTACAAATCACAATAATAATTAATTAGTTAATGATTCTCAAATAATTCAATATAGCGATATTAAAAAGTTATGTATTTTTAATCCAATTTATAAAAGAAAGACATTTTTAGGCCCGTCTTATACTTTTTAAAGAATTAATTTGAATTGAATTTGTTAAAAAAACATCAGTCAACAACTAATAGAGCTTTTTTGTTATCCACAGAATTTTATTATTATGTACAATAAATCTACTGTAGTTACTAATAAAATAATGACACTATTGAGAGCTCTAAACTTTAATGTTAACTTTTCTTAGCCAGAAATGTTTTTATGTTGAGCTTAGAACTAAAACTAGATTTTTGAAATTTGTCATTATGGTTTGTTTGTATATTTTAAGAATTTCAAGGAATGATATCAAGATTGGTTTGTAAAATTTGTAATATATTTATAGGCTAAGCGTTATATATATACTATACCAAGATAAGTATACCGATATGTGTATATAGCATATATAAAAGGGGAAAACCCCCTTTTATGGATATATATATATATATATATATATATATATATATATATATATATATATAGGTTAGTTCTAGTAGAGCTTAAAGCTTATTTAGGAATTTTTTGGACTTGATAGGAGACTGACAGACTTACCCAAAAGGCAATAGTCCAAAACTGCAATCTCTTGGAAATAAGCACATATAAAAACACATATAAAACACTTATTTTGTATGTTTTTATATGTTTTTATATGTGCTTATTTCCAAGAGATTGCAGTTTTGGACTATTGCCTTTTGGGTAAGTCTGTCAGTCTCCTATCAAGTCCAAAAAATTCCTATATATATATATATATATATATATATTTACATTTTTTGGACTAGGAGACTGACAGACTTACCTTGCTACTCTACTCTACACAATCTGTGATTACAACTTATATTTATTTTATTTCATTCTCTCATATTTCTTTTTGTGTTTTCTCTTCGATTGACAAAGACCACTGTGTGGTTGAAATATATCACTGTTTAAATGCTTTTATGTGTTTCTATTTCAAGACTACAGTGTGGACTCTTACCAAGGTAAGTCTGTCAGTCTCCTAGTCCAAAAAATCCAAATAATCTTTACCAACCAAAACTAACCTAAAAATATATATATATATATATATAATTAAATTTGAATTCACTGAGATTAGTTATTTTAAAATATTAAATTTCATGTATTTAATTTGATAACGTTTTTTGTTAAGCAAACGCAAAGAAGTTGACACTTCTGTCAGCACTTCTTTTGCCGAAAAAAAAAATAAATGATCGTATTTTAACACTCACTGTTAAACGTGACATTATGTTATAGTGGCGACGGTAAAAAAAACGATCGGTAAAAATACACCAAATGTGTCTCCGCCCTTATCAGACACATTTATTAACAGTTTTTTCGTCTTCCTGAAATACACATATTATGGTAATTTATTGGTTCCTAATAAGAAAATTATAAATCCAAAATTAAGAAAGGACAGGCAATGTGTAAGAATACAACTACTAGTCATTCGTTATTTATAAAGTACAGGAATAGTGGCAAATATGATAGAAACTGTATTTCTACTCATACAGAAATAGACTTGAACATCTAAAAGAGTTGTAAAATAAGGTTTCACAAAATGGTACATATTTCTCAGATTTAGAGGTCTGATAAATCAGTCGTGTTTTTTTTCACAACTATTCCAACTCAGTTGATACTTTTTTAATATATCATTTGAAACATTATTTAAACAGTATATTAATGGATGCACAAATGTCTTATCTTTATTATTCTTATTCTTATCTAAATGATACTATAAAAAGGAGGGAAACACCTTTACTTAGTTTCAGGCCATTTTAAGTCACCCAGCCCAAGATTTGTCCATTATTGGGGCATTAATTACTCAGCAATTCTAAAGTTACAACCATAGGGAAAATAAGAAGGTATGATCCACATACACATTTATAACTCCTAAAATACGAAAGCATGATAGTCAGAAAAACTTTGTTTTCGGAATTGTAAAAATAAGTTAATTTTAAAATAAGTCTTGTAATCATCCTACCTCTGTCTGAAATATTAGTATTACAATTAATATAACAGTAACAAAAACTATTACTGTTCTCTATCACTGCAAAATTCTAAATTATCCTGTTGGATAACAAAACATCAAACAATATTAGAAACAGTAATAAATTATTCTGCAATATATTATATTTTGGCTTCTGTACAAAAATTTATCATATACAATCAAGTTTAATAACCTATTGAAACATTCATCAAACTGAATGTTTTTTCACAACTCAATGTCTTATCGATTGTTTACTGCAGATAGTATAATATCGAAGCATATGCTTCGTCGATAGTCAGCTGTTGTCTGCTTCCCCCCTTGTTAATCTGTTATCGTATCTGTGCACTATTCCACTAACCTTTGCAGGAATGTAGTAAGCAACTTGCCAAAATCTCATGTCATTCAGATTAGTCACATCTGTATTAATAATTCTTAGATAAAAATTTAAGTAACTATATGCTTGGTCAAAAATCTAGTGTCATTTTTAATGATAGATTTTTAGTGATAGCACCATTCGGACTACAAATGTGATGAAAATTTCACAGGACTATAATAAACAACTTCCCAAAGTTTCATCTATGGTGTAGTAATGCCTTAATTACAGAATATATATATATATATATATATATATATATATATATATATATATATATTAGGTTAGTTCTAGTAGAGCTGAAGGCTTATTTAGGAATTTTTTGACAGACTTACCTAGCGGCAATAGTCCAAAACTGTAATCTCTTGAAAATAAATAAATAGACACAAATGAAAATATATCACACTATTGAAATATTTTGATCATACAATGATCTTTTTCAATCAAAAAAGAAAAAAAGACTGAAGCGAACAATAAATGTGTATAAAAGACTAAATATCCAAATGTCACACATGCATAGATTTATAGTTTATGATGTAGTACTATATGTTATTGGTATAAATATTTATTAATTTAACTCTGATATTAATAGTCTGACAGAAAGAAGGTAAATGGAGTTGTTAAAATGGTAGAAGCTAGGAGAAGGTAACAGGAGTTATCTGATGTTGGGGTTAGGAGGTTCTCTAGATTTGGTGTACCGCTGATATGACAACTCCCATCCTCTCAATTCTGAAGGGTTGCAATCAGGTGGGAGGGACTTAATTATTTTGGTGGTATAACAGTCATTGAAAGATATGAGGTTGTGACTAGCAGCATGTTAAACAGTTGGCCTGTCTATGTTCATGTCCCAACGTCATGTCTGTGGCCATTCATTCTGATGCTCAGACCATCCGTGGTTAGGCCTATGTACTGTGCTGGGCAAAATTTACATTGTAACCGGTATATTACATTTTTGGATGTACAAGTATGATGACCCTGAATCTTTAAGTCTACATTGGTTGCTAGGTATGTGAACTTTTTTGGGATGTGTATTGGAGATGTCTTACATCTAGGTTTATTGCACGGAAAGGAGTCATGGGGAAGTTTAGGCGGCTTTTCAATACTTGGGTTAGGTAGTTTTGGATATACTAAAATATTTTTCACGTTGGAACGTTGTCTGAACCAAACATGTGGTAGATTAGAGAAAAGATCGGTGATGTGGGTGGAAGCTTCAAGAATCTTGAAGCCATCCTTTATTGTTTTGTTCAGCTTTTGTAGGCCTGGATGATTACCTGTAACTAAACTAATTTAAAAAAATACTTAACTAAGTGAATACGTAGTTGCTTTTTTTTTCGACTTGGGAGCGGGTTTAAAACTGCCCAAAGCACTGCTACCTTAAGGTATATTGTACTTACCTCCCTGATCTAGTCAAATAGCCCCTTCCCTCTTACCAGGTTTAGGAGTTTTCTGACTAGTGTTTTACCTTCAGCATCCTCTTCCAGAGCTGTGCTATCTCCAAAGAGGTTGAAGCGCCTCTCGGCAAGTGCTTCACATCTATAAATGATGTGTGTGGCGGTCTCCAGTTCCTGCCCGCATAATCTGCACACTGGTTCATCTTTGTAGATACCCATTTTATGCAGATGTTTCCTTAGTCCACCGTGTCCCGTGAGTAGACCTGTGGCTATCCTCAGTTCCTGCCTAGACAGATAGATGAGACTCTTCTGCAGCCCCAAGGAAGGTTTCCTAAGGGTTAGCTTACTGTGTCTCATCCCTTCAGCCCTGATCCAGTGCTCACAGTGTCTTTCAGCCATCCACCTTCGCACTGCCATCTTGACCATGGATTTGGAAATACCTACCGCAGGCTCCGGTCCAATCATGGGAGTCGAAGACCCCTCTCTGGCCAGCGCATCTGCAGCTTCATTTCCAAGTATTCCCCTATGCCTTGGCACCCAACCTATCTTGATTTGATTGTGCCTTGCCAGGGCTTGTAGGTTATTTAGGCACTCCCTGACTATGGCCAAGGTGACCACATGTCCGTTTAGTGCCTTAATTGCTGCCTGACTGTCGGAGAAAATAGCAATCCGGGTCCCGTGTGTTCCCCTTCTCGCTATCTCTCCCAGACAGGCATTTATAGCATATATTTCGGCCTGAAAGATAGAGTTATGCCTCCCCAAGGAAAAAACTAGTTTTACCCTTGGGTTTTTACAATACACCCCCGCTCTAGTGCCGAAGTCCATCTTGGAGCCATCTGTGTACTAGATCTGAGCTCCCGATGTTAATGTCCCTGACCATTCCATCATAGTATGGTGGGCCTGGTCAGGTGCAAACGTTCGAGTAATGTGGTCGCTGCCCATTTCCAAGACGGGTTCTTTGACCACGCACTCGATACTCATATGTCCCGAAACATCTGGGAGGTTAGCCCAGTTGTTCGAGTTGCGCAATCTCCATGCCGCCAGCCTCGCCTCTCCCCTAAGGACAAGCTCAAGGGGGGGGGGAGGTTAAGCATTACTTCCATTGCTGCACCAGGTGTAGTTGACATCGCTCCCAGTGTGCACAGACAAGCCAATCTCTGGATAGAGCTCAGTTGAGCTCTTGCCTGTGCCTGGTTGGCTTTTGTCCACCACACCAGAGCACCATAGGTAATCATAGGTCTTATCACCCTCAGATACATCCAGTGCATCATTGATGGCTTCAGTCCCCATTTCTTACCCACCATTCTTCTCACTGTCATCAGTGCCCTTTTGGCCCTGTTAACTGTCCTCTCAAGATGTGGGTTCCAGGTGAGTTTCCTGTCCAGAGTAACTCCCAGGTACTTCACCTCCCCCACAAACTCAAGGTATTCACCAAACAAGCGAGGCATCCTGGTCGTCAGATCTTTTCGCTGTCTGGTGAAGTTAATAAGAGCAGTCTTTTTCGGATTTACCCTAAGGTTCTCCTTATTACACCACTCTTCAATCAGTCGTAGAGGATTTCTGATTACCTCAAGGACTGTATCAGGGAATCTGCCCAGGATCAGAACAACTATGTCGTCCGCATATCCCAGGCAGAAGTACCCCTGTTCATTCAGGAGTTCAATAAGGTTGTCAACCACTAGGCACCACAACAGAGGAGAGAGACCCCCCCCCTGTGCACAGCCCAGACTTGTCTCCGCCCTTCTGACCTCCCCTGCCACCTCTACAGAAATGCTTCTGTTTGTTAACATGGAACCTATCCAACCACAAGTGGTCGCATCCACTCCATGACGTCTTGCACCACTTACCATCGTCTCCACTGAGGGGTTATTGAAAGCCCCTTCAATGTCGAGGAGGGCACCTATGGCACAACCTTTCTTAGCGATCATATGCTCAATCCTACCAATCACTTGATGGAGAGCTCCCTCGCAGGATTTCCCCGGTTGATAAGCATACTGGTTCCAATGCAGTGGTTTTATGGCCAAAGCACTCCCCCTAATATGCCTATCAATCAGTTTTTCAAGTCCCTTAAGAACAAAGGACATGAGTGTAATAGGTCTGTATCCTTTCCCTTCCGATTGGTTACCGGTGGGCTTAGGTATAAAGACCACCTTACTAGATTTCCAGGCTGCCGGCACATGCCCTAGAGCAATGCTTAGCCTGTATAATTTAGTAAGTACCAGCACCAGAATATCCATTCCCTGCTGCAGCAGCATAGGATAGATCCCATCTGGACCTGGAGATTTGTAGGGTTTAAATGTGCCAATAGCCCATCTTACCCTTTGTGGAGTTACTATCCTCCTTGCCACTTCCCAGTCCTCCCTCTTACCGCGTCTTGTGGAGAGTTTGGCAACTGGTTCAGTGTCTGCTCCTCCAAGTTTCCTCAGAGTACTGGAAGGGAAATATGTTCTGATTAATTCTTCCACAGTTTCCCCTGCAGTTTTTGTTATATTTCCCAGTGGGGTTCTTAGCATCCCCACCGGGTTAACTGGGTCCTTAGAGAGCACTTTATGCAGTCGTGTCCCTTCCCGAGTTTTGTCAATCTCTTGACAAAACTCCTTCCAGGACTTCCTGTGTGCTTCTCTAACTGCCTTGTTGTATTCGGTTAGTGTTTTCCTATACTGGTCCCACTCCCCGTTCTGTTTTGCTCTATTAAAGAGTCTCCTGGTGGTCTTCCGAAGTTTGGCTAGCTTCTTGTTCCACCATGACGGATCCCCTACTTTTCTCCCCTCACTGAGAGGGCAGTTATCAGTAAAGGATTCTACTATAGCCTCGCCAACAAATGTGGCAGAGTCTTCTAGCTCTCTCCTCCCACCATACACCAATCCAGCCTCCTCAATCCGAACACCCAGGTCCCTCCTGTAGGAGTCCCAGTCTGTTCTTCTTGGATCCCTGGTTGGCCGAAGCATTTCTGGATTTAGGGAGATATCATACCTAATATGTCTGTGGTCAGAAGAAGATGGTTCATCCGACACATCTCAGTTTAGGACATACCTAGCCATCTGGTTCGATGCCACCGTAATGTCCAGGACCTCCTGTCTGGCCCTAGTGACAAACGTCGGCTCTTCCCCCTGATTTAAGACTAGTAAATTCTTAGAGCTAAGATAAGCTAAAAGTTCCTCACCTCTAGTGTTGGTACCTGTACTTCCCCACGAAGTGTGATGGGAGTTAGCATCCATACCCACCAGCAGCTCCTCATCCACAGCCCCGCAGTGCTCGACCAGCCTCCTCAGCTCTTGTGTTGGTAGAGCCCCCGCGTAGTCAAAGGGGAGATATGCAGTGGCCAGGTTCAGCCTCTTCATCCCCCCCTCCGCCCGCAGTTCCACTTTCACTGCTATCAAGTCCCTGCAGCAGAAGTCCGTTAGTACAAAAGCACTCAACCCCCTCCTAACCAGGATACACGTCCTGGGAACACCGGAGTCCTTATCGTACAACAACTTACCTCCAGATGTCGCCAGCCCGCATATTCATCCTCCAGAAATCCATGGCTCCTGGATGAGAACCAAGTGCACCTCTCCCCTGTCCAGCATCCTACACACGACAGCACTAGCCGCCCTGCTATGCTGTAGGTTCACTTGGAGGATCTTGATCATTGTTCTGCTTACTTCGCAGTTGCCTGGGTCCGCAGAGCAACCCCAGGACTAGACATCATGCTCAACTCTACAGCCACTTCACTGGTTTCTGCAGTCGGCAGCTTGACAGCCACCCCCGCACCCCCAGAGATGGTTGCCGTTGACACATCTGCTACAGACTCACGGTTTGCCGTCTCATTAGCTCCCGCTGTCTGTGCAGTCTCAAAATCAATTCTTTTACTTACTTGGTCCATTAACGTCCCACGAGTATGGGGGAAATAACGGTCGACCAGAGCAGAGCCCCCACTGCCCTGGCAAGACAACATACAATGAGGTTTTGTCTGGTTCCTCAAGGGGATCGTGTGCGACTGCATTTTATACCCTGCAGCCATTCATCCTTCGGCACGATGCCTTCCACCTTGGATTGGGTATTCAGTCACTGACCTTGAAGCACACCCCAAGTTCAGGACATTATTAACTGTTGCTCATGGAGCGAACCGCCTGCTTTACTCTCTTTTTTACAACTGTGTCGTTAGGGTAGTTTCCCGCCCATACTTCACTGTCGCATTGCCCTTGGTTCACCCGGGAGGTGAGAGTAGCATTGTGAGGACTTAATTCCCAACTACCCCAGTCTCCCCAGTCAGAGCAGTTATTTCTACCACACCCAACCGGTTGACTGACGAGGAGGGATAATTCCTCACCTTTGAACCATTACCTTGGTCCAGGCCTGCATATTCAGAAACCTTCCGGAATTTTTATTCACAGGTAACCTACATTTCTGTAGGCCGTCCCACTATCCGCCACCTGTGGACCCGCCCGGTTGCTCAGGCCAGCTAGCCGGGACGTAGTTGCTTACTTGCTGATGCATTTCAAAACATTCGTTCCTCTTACGAAACTAACCCTCTAGGGTTAAATGTTTTGAAACGTGTCAGCAAGTGAGCAACTACGTATTCCCTTAGTTGAGTATTTTAAAATTAGTTTAATCAGTGAATTCAAGATGATTACATCAAGCAACTTCTGTAACTAAAGTGGGTTTGTTGTATTCCATAGGTGGTCAGGGTTCATCAGATGATTGTGCTAAGCAGATTTGATCCTCAACAAATTGTTTAGGATATCTTTTTTTTTTAAAGCTAGTAATATCTTTCTATTAAAGTCCTCCAATGCTCTATCATTGGAAAAAATGCATACATACATATATACATATAAATACTATAATATGTATTCTTGTGTATTAATAAAGAAATAAAATTTTAAAAAACGTACCAACATCCTCAGGAATACTAGCCTAGTATTCCTGAGGATGTTGGTACTGTTTGCCAACGAAAAGCTTTGAATTGTAAATTCAATAAATTATTCTTGTATTTGTAAATTGTTTTATTTCTTTATATTTATATTTTTTTAAAAATTTATTTATTATAAACTGCAACTAAGATAAATCCTATCTAGCAGCTTGCTTTCTGATGGAGATTACAATGTTCGTCTTGTTCCAATGAACGAGACTAACTTAATGTTGCTCTGGAATCAAGTCCAAAGGTTTAGTGCGCTTAAGTCTACACACTATTATCCTGTGAGCTAGTCGCATAGCTGCAGGGTTCGTATGTTCCTGGAGCCGCCCGAGGTGATTCACTGCTGCAGTAGCGGCCTCCTCTCTCACGCTCTTCATCTTGAGGTCCCTAAGTATATAATAGTTACGGACATAGCATGGAGCTCCCACTATAGCTCTCAACACTTTATTTTGGAAGTGTTCTATTACTTGTAAATTGCTGCTCTTGGTGCATCCCCAAAGTGGTAACCCGTATGTCCATACTGGCTTTAGCACTTGCTTATAAAGAAGGAGTTTATTGTAGAGGCTTAACTCCGAATACCGGTTCATGAGCCATGCTAGTCTTCTGTATCTTACATCTAGTTCATCTTTTTTTTTCTTATATATATGAAGTTAATATATTACTATTGTAAGTAGTTTTGATCCACCATTAAGTGCAATGATTTTACCTTGTGGATAAAATTACTTACAATAGTAATATATTAACTTCATAAAGTCAGTGCAACGGAAAAACAATGGATAACGTAAAATATCAAGTATATATATATATATATATATATATATATATATATCAGTTGTATAGCTTTGGTTATTTTTGTTTTGTTTTTATAGTTATGGTATGTGGGTTTGTGGCATGTGGGATGTTCAGCAACATCTGATTGAGTGGTTTTGTTTACGATTTCTTTTGTGTTATTGGTAGCATGTGTAAAACTGCCTTCCTGTTCGGCCTATATAGAAATGTGGGGGGGGGGGGAATCAACTGAAAGATAGTTTGTACATTCCTGCAGAGTTTTTAATGTCTTTGTTTATTATATTGGGTTTAAATTGTTTGTTGAGACTATGTCTGGAGTAGGCTATTTTGTAATTCTATTTACAAAATGCCTTGATTAGTTTATTAGTTTTGGATGACTCACACATAGGTATGTTATTATTCAGATTACATTCACTGATGAGTCAGATAATCTGTTACATTCAGATAATTATTCACTAATGATTCAGACATCTATATAGTAGTGGTACTTATTTTATGGGTTTGTTGAATTGAGTTTTTGGCGTTGGGTTATTGAGTTAATTTTTTAAGAGATTTTATAGTCTATTGATCATTGTTGTGTTGTATCCAGTGGGATAAGTTGTAATAAAAATAAAACATTTGATATTTACCAGTGGTTTGATTTCCTCATCCCCACCTAATTTTATAAAATTATTTTGACGACCTACTTTAAAAGAAATGCCTATCATAGGGACTGATTGATTTATTTATTAGCCTTTGTTTTTCTGCAAGTGAATGTGAAATGTCTCTAACTCCCCTGAAAAATTAATCTTGAAAATAACGGGAAACCGTACATGGTAAATCTCCCTTTAACTCTTTCGTTTAAATTATGTTATACTAAATCTCAATAACTTAATATCTAATTACTGCTAATTACTGCTACTCTAATTGGTATATGAAATAAGCTTCCATGTCATAGAAATGAATTTATAGAATAATTATCTCTTATATCTATGCTTTTCAGTAGGAATTTGCCATGTTACTTGGATTAGCAATAAAATAACCATTAAAGTGGAATTAATTGCTTTGTTACCACTTTAGATTAGCAATAATTATTACCTCTGTTGACAACTATTCCCATACCTTTAACTACATAATGCCATAAATGAGACTCATTTCCTAGCAATGTTAAGAAAGCAACCCCCTCCCCCCCCAAAAAAAAACTGTTACGACACTAGGTTTGTTACAAAAATCAAGTAGGAAAAACAAAATGTTTTTGCTCTAGTCACTTTAATAAGCTTATTAGCGTTGTTACGCTAAAATACTTTGTCCGTTTAATTTCAAAGTTGCCAAATATAATTTTTTCCACTTATCAAGATATGTTTAACCGTTTTAGTATAAAACTAGTAGCTCAAGTGAAGGTGAAATCAAATAATGGCTTTTTTATTGTTAACCTACCTATTTAAAAAGAAAATATTTAATTTATATTTAGTTTTGTTGAGTATATTTATAAATAATAAATTGTACTTATAGTTAGAAATTACATAAATAGTTGTACTTACTTTATAATGTTTTCCTCCATTTTGTCCATTTTGAACAACTTTTTTAGTAAATGTTTATATCTAATTATTTTCAAGAAAATGTGTTTGGGTTTGCATATACAGTCTGATGCCGCGTACGTTTTGTTCCATTAGGGAGTCACACTCTAAATACCAACAACAATGCAATTTTTTTAGTTATTCAAATCAAATTACCTTATTTTCTAATCTTACAAGTTTCAAGCAAAAACAATTCAGTAAATGGAGAAAGTGGCTACCCATTGAATGGGCTATGTAAGCTCTTGATGTTTATTTTAACTAATCTTATATAAATTACTAGCCTAAAGTGAGACAACAAAATTTACCAAATTTATAAATTAAAATTTATTTATAGTTCATACTTTGCAATTTCTTCGGCTCTCTTGAGCATATGGTAAAGTTGATTCGAAGATTTTGTGTTTAAAAAGGATATTTATCTGTTTGAGATGATTTCTAATTTTTGCGCATTGCATCTTAATAAAAGTCAAATAGTTTTATAGGTTTACTGCTTTATTAGTTCGGTTGTAGGTGAAATTACATTTCAACTGATATTTCAAGTGTTCGACTCCTATGTGTTTCTATCTGATTCTGGCCAGATTAGACATTGGCTATTAATTGTTATATTGGAACTAGGTTTGGGCTCACTTTTTACAAAACTTTTGTTTTTCTTCAGTAATTTTGTATTTTTCTTCTACTCATAAAACATTTGCAATTTTTTCATAACGTATATTACTCTTAGGCATGCAAAATTGGTTGTGATTTATGATACAATATTGGCAGAATCGTATCACATACCAACAAAAAAATAATTATTTGTGGATTCTAAAACACATAATAACAAAGTTTACTAGAAGTCAGAGATGAATTGCACTTGGGAGCATATTTTTTTCAAATCTTGGTATTGTAAAAACAAAATTCTAATCAACACTGAAGGTTTGCTTAGAATATATGGTTTTATTCATTGAGTAAATACTGATTATTATAATGTAACTTGAATTTTTTTTATTAATTATTCCTTTTTATCAATGAATGGTATTATAAAAGCACCCCTATTTTAATGTGTACTTGACAATATTACCTAAATATTAGAAGAGGGGTGGCAAATGTAAATTGCTGTGTACGCTTATGGAGTCAGTTCTGAGTGTTAGAGTATACACTTTTTTCTCTTCAGTGTTAGAGGCTAAAGTTAAGAGTTCAGTTTCTAATCTTGATTTAGCAGTTGATAATCCATACAATCTAATAATCTGTTTGATGTTTGTTTATTGGATTTACAGTGTTATGCATCTGGGGAAAATTGTCATATTTTGTATAGATGTTGAAAGTTGTGTTTAGCTATAACTGTATTGAATGATTCTGTACTGCCAAATTTCCTAAATCTGGATTTTTATATGGGGACTGCTCAACTAATTAATTATAATTAGGAGAGTCAATATAGAACTTTGAGGCTATATATAGTGTATACGTCTCTTTGATTTCTTCAAGGCAATACATAAATTATTGGTTTTACAAGGCCAAGTCGAGAAATTCTCACCGGTATAAAGTCTCCAGTTGAATACTCTAATCTAAAAACTTCTTTTTAGTAATATTTTGAAGTTATAAAATTGATATTTCCAATATAAATGTTGAGCAAATATTTTTAATGCATTTTCCTACTTTGACAAGTCCTTGGCTTGGCTTTTGATGTCCACTGTAAAATACTGATGAGACCATCTTATCACGAAGTATTTTATTGTTTTTCTGATATTTAATACTGTTATCCAGTAACAGTTATTTTTTTCTGAACTTTGGTATACAAATAATGGAAAATGATGTTATTTGGCCATCTGGCAAGTCTGTAATCTAGAGAGATTGTCAAATAAATTACTAAAACATAAAAGAAATGAGTCATTAACAGTTGATCATATAAACAAACAGTAGTATACAAATTCACCTCTAAAGGAATAAATGTTTAGAGTAGGGAAATTGATTGTATAATTTATGATAATGGGTTTAGTTTGAGTAATTCAGTTATCACTCATTGTATTACTGCAGTGATTCATTTTCAGTGCAGTGCCAGGAGAAACTGATAGGCCAAGCATCAGACCCTTACATGTACTTACTGATTTAGATTTGGCAATAGAAAAATTATATTCCATCCAGAATATACATCCTACTTGACTTATACGACACAGGACTTATAAACGTATCTTATTTTTGTGACTTCCCGTATCCAGGTATTAGCCAGCACTGATCTATTGGCATATTCCTCATATTTTGTCTTATACTTGGTTATTTTAAACAATGTTGTATTGATTTTCAAGTAATTTTGCATATCAACTATTCCTCCTCACTTAATTACAGAAACTTCGTTTGCTTTTATTCTGTGAAGATTAAAGTTTGATTGTAGAAATTTGTTTTGTTTATATTTGTTTAAAGTTTCAAAATCATTCAATTTTCTTGTAATTTTTCAGGTTTTTTCAATAAATAATAATAATATTTAGTTAAATACTATTTTTAGGATATAATTAATTAGTAGATTTATATGAAAGAAAAGTTGCTACATATTTGATATCTTTAGAGAAGATACACATTTTTACTTGATATTGGTATGATAGCTGATGTTGATAAACAGGAGGTTTGAAAAAAATACTTTTAAATCAAGGACTCTAAAATTGGGTGGACTGGACAGAAAACATTGACTTTCTAGAATTCCAATTTCATGGCAATTCTGGTGTCAAAATACTAATTCTTAAACTCAACTATCAAAAGAAAAAGAGTTTTTCTCAAAAGAATTCTTGGAAGAGGCTGTCTAAAATCTACATGTATGAAAAGCCTTTTTCAACGCCATTCAAAGTTAGATTTAGTTAACATGGACTAAGTTAACAATTTGAGAGTTAAATACTTTTTTAGAATGCTTCTAAATATGGGTTTATACCCATCTTACTTCCCATTTTAGTTGTAATGTGCAAACACTTGCATAACTCATGAGATAAAGCAACTCTTGAGATGCGAAGGAGGGGAGTTTACTAGCTAGTTTAGGTGGAAGCGCCCCACTCAGTCTAAATGTCACATCAGCTAACTAAATCTCTTGCTATATCTCACGACTTTAACTTTTGCTATAAATATTTTGATAAATTTCCATTTTTTGATATTTTCACACAAACTCAATTTTTCCAAATGGAGTTGCAATCTGCCAGAAAAAAAACACTAAGAAAAAGCCCAAAATTGCACAGTATTTTCTATATTGTAACAGGAAATACAAACAGTGTTATTTACCAAGACAACACGTTTTAATTCAGAAGTCAACAAAGAGTCAAGCGTTATTTAAAATTTTCAGCAACTACAAACCAATTAGGAGAGGATAACATATGTGTATTGCCTAACTGTAAAAATAATTATGTTAATTTAATTTTAAAAATACTGAACTAAGTGAATATGTAGTTGCTTACTTGCTGACGCGTTTCAAAACATTTGTTCCTTTTACGAAGCTAACCCTCTACTCAGTCAAGGGTTACCTTCATAAATGGTAAGAATGTTTTGACCGTGTCAGCAAGTAAGCAATTACGTATTCACTTGGTTAAGTATTTTTAAAATTAGTTTAATCAGTGAATTCAAGATGATTACATCAAGCAACTTCAATAATTATGTGCTATAACTTCCTGTCACATTTTGGAAGCCCACCTCTCAAACTTTGTCACATCCAAATTTGCACACTACAAAGAAAGTACCTATGGTTCCAGATATTGGGACGTTTAATTACAGGTAACCTTTGAACCTGAATTATGCATTGTAATAAGTGAACAAATAATATAATAATTATTACTATTAAATAATATAGTTATCATGTTGATTGCTAATGTCACTCAGTTCATTTCCAATGTCAGTTTGATGACCTTCAAGTAATTTTAAAAGGAAGTATGTTTATAGATAAACAGCTTAGAGTAAGCACTTCACTTTTAATCTTAATAAAGTAGCTGTACTTAATTATATCTCGTTTACTTGAGTACCAGATATATAATTATCACCATGTACATTTGAAAAAATGTTCACTATACACTAAAAATGTTACAAGTGTGTAGGCCGAAAAGACTTGACAAAAGAAACCTAAACTGTTTAAAAAACTCATAGAGAACTCATATTATATGCAATTAAATAAGAAGATAAATACTGTTTCATATTACTAATAATTATGAAATATTCAAAACTTAATTAAGAACACAAAATAAAACATTTTTACTGTAAGGTTATTCAAAATTACGTACCTACAATATTTTATATAGATCTAACAAACACAAATTAATTTATTAGGTAGCTATAATTCAAGGTTTAATCTACATATAATCTTTAGAGGTACTCCGAGTTCCATACTTTGAGTATTTACTAGGTTTTTTCATTATCTTAAACTCATATTTTATTACATTCAATAACTTCAAGAATATTTTCATTTTGTAAAGACCAATGATCTGGTCATGAAATTTAAGCAAAACTTCAAGTTTTTTTTCTGTTGTACTTGTTCAACATTTTGTAATAAATGCTACTATTTTTATAAGTAGGCCTATTCACTTACACTATTTTACCAATCCCTTCCTCAAAAGGAATTGAATTATATTCTGGCTGTTTTATTGACTTCAATAATATGGTAATTTAAATCTTGAATTAGAAAAGAGCTTATTTAAATTAAAATGTATTTTAAAAGGCTAACTTTAAAGGGAAAATTTATGGAGCCTAGATTTAAAATAAACATTGAACATTTTTACCTCAGGAATGAATGATTTTTAATTGGCTAAAAACAAAAAATAAACATCTTTTCAAAGTTACAATTGTAGTTAACAGTATCTCCAATAATTACTGTTATGTTGCCTTTGACGACTTTGGTTATCTTTAAATTTTGTTTTTTTATTTTGTTATTGATGGATTTTTGCTATTTTTAATTCTTGGCTGTTTATTTTAGGGGGCTTAATTTGGGTTTTGTGTTTTATTTGGTGTCTGATTGCATCTTGTTGTTCTACTGGTGTGTTATGTTGGTTTGTGTTTTAGATCTAATATTGGAGTTTTGGTGAAATTTTGTTGGCTGTATTTGGGTGTAATGTTGTGTTTGTTTTAAGCTTTTGTTTGGAGATCAGTTACAGTCTTGACAATGAGATACATCTCCCGAAACGCCCGTCCTCAACAAATATAAGTAAGTCCTACTATAGACAAGTTTGTAAATACTTACTAGTGTTTTAGTGAAAACTAGTAGCTTACATGAAGATGGAATCACAAAATATTAATTATTACTATTTCAGTTGCCATGCCTATTATAGAGATTGTCTATAACCTTCATCAATACTTATTCCCAACGCAATCAGAAAATATTCCGTATTAAAAACTAAAACATAAAACAAACCTTAAGTACACTTTACTTTCATTTTATGTAGCACATCTATGGGAACATTCCACATTTTGCCCATGAAATCTGGCTGCTAATGTGTTATTTTTTTATAAAATACAAATCCCCCCCCCCCCAGTCAGTACATTCAATAGTTGTAGCAAACTTCTATGTATATAATCTTTTTATTTCTCTGTTATAAAAGTTGTTTCTTGTTATTCTCATGCAATTTATACATCTGTTGAGAGTGGTGTCTGGTAAATATCATAGTGAAGAATAGTAAAAATTATCATAGAAAGAATTTTCTAAATGTGATGAACTCTAAAAAAAGGAGTCAAAATCACCATGGTTTAAAAACAAAGTATAATGATATCACAAAAAAATGGTTAAAGTTAAGACAAATATCAATTTTTATTAATATTATAAAATTACCTTTTTTTATACTAATTTCATCTTATTTGCACTTGAATTTTAAAATTTCATTTATTACATTAAAAAAATTTAATTATAATTCTTCTCTTTAAATGTATTAAGGAAGGAAATAGAAGTATTAAAAATACTATTAAAAAACTGATGATCTTACTATTGACAAATTAGTATCCTAATTAAATATCTTATTTAAAAAACTATAATTAATTATTTGGTACTTAAGGATCACTTAATTAGGAACGCTATTTCATTTGGTTTCATAGCTATTTGTTTGGTTTGGAAGTATTATGGATGAAGCTCAGGCGCCATGGAAAGGATATTTTTACTTGCAAATTACACAGGAATTCACTTTCTCGCATTCTCGGCGGGTAATAACGTGAAGGTGTGACTACACAGTGAGGCGTGGTTACACGTACTCGCTTCTTATTGGTGTCTTGTGATGACGTCATGAACGTGTGGACGTTTGTTCAGGTGCTTCATAAATGAAATTATTGTAAAATTATGGGTATGGATACATATAAAGTTTATTACATAGATTTAATTTAGTTAAACCTGTTTTTGTATATCATACAACTTAGTGTACCGTGATACAAATTTATGAAGGGAATATATATATTAAGCGTTAATTGAAATTGTAAAACATACAATAGTTTTATCTTGTAATGTTGGCTACTGGTAGGGAAATGGTTAATTTTTCTGTTTTTGACGTTTATATGAGCAAATGTGTTCGTGAAATGTACCGTGTGTTAAGTGTTAATACACACTGCTGGTTGAAATTGGATAAAGTCGATAAATTGGTAAGCCATAACAATATAGTTTGGTGGTTTAACGTATTACAATAAAGTTATTATATTGTCCAGTTTTAATTTGGTCTTATAAAAAAACAGCAAGTCACTCCTCCCGGTATGCAATGGAATTTCGAGTGATTTAAAAAAAATGTTACTCAATGTGTTCAGTTGGTTTAGCCATATTACCAAGATTTATCGTAATCTAACGAAAGAATAAACGACTATTTCAAAAGGTGGCAGTTTAATAAAAATAAATTTATTTAGTATTGAAAAAATAGATGTATAACACAATCATGTAAATGGAGATTTCATAAGACTGAAATGTAGATTTGTCAGGTATGAAATAATGACCTTGAGGTAGGCCAAGAATGCAAGGAATTACCTGATCAGTGATGATTATTATTTATTCATTTATACTGAATTTTATCCATTTGCATTGACTGTATTTTGTAAACCTTAATTACCACTAAATTTAACACAACCTTTAATATTTTACAACTAGCCTATAGTAGCACTTAAGTTGGAAAATATTTACAAGTGTTTTAGTGAAAACTATTAGCTCACGTTAAGATGGAATCAAGTAACACAAAAGTTAAGGTTTGTTCCTGCAATATTAAGTAAAATAATTTCAAAACATTAAAACTTATTGTAATGCAACATGTGTTATGTAAAAGTCCAGAGATATGCTAATATTGTCATCTCCCAAACATAATTTATATTGACAAAAAGCATTATATCTGGTGATACAGAAAGTTATCTGGAACACATGACAAAATTAAAGAGCTTGATGCTGATACCCCAAAATCCACAATTTTTTGCAAAAGAGACACACACAAAATATAGGCCCGGTTTAGCAAACTAAACAATTACCAAACAGATAACCTATACTATAGTTATTTATCATTATATAGTAATAAAGTATTTGGTCAAGGTAGGAGTATAAAAAAACTAATTTAAGATTACCAATATAATATAATGAAATGCATTCCAACATAACTTGTGTTGTTGCAAGGATGATGTAATTTAAAACATTCCTTAAATTCAGCAGTTGATTAGTTTATGTCAATTCTTGTTTTATAATGAAACATAACTCGATTCTTAGCAGCTATTTTAATATAGTGTATAATATAGTGACAATTTGTGAAGAATTACTTGATAAAGGAGTGGATTTTAACAATGAGGTTATATTCCTATAATGATAATTAATATGAATTTCAACTACTTTTTATGATTTCCAATTTTAAAATATCGTTCGTTACTTAGAATGTTGTTTTAGTGACATTTGTAAAAACAACAACAACCTAAATTGACACACTCTTTGTTAAGTATTACCCAATCTACAGCTGTTTAAAAACCTTTTTTTAAGAAACTTGATTTGTGAAGTGCATTTCAATGTTTTTGTTGCATTTGGTTTGACAATCTCAAAATCTGCAAATTATTTTCGCATCATCTGCACTAGTAGGAAGGAATTGGCTGGCATGAGGTTGGACAAATAAGGTAGATATTCTATCATGGTAACACTGTTCTTGGCTAGGTAGTAATATACTAAACATGTACCAATATGCAGAAGTGTTGTCTTGGAGCGAAATTAAATGTTTGGTACCAATTTTAAGGTTGTTTCCTCTTGATGGCATCTCTTAAATGCCTAAAAATTTTCTTGTAAATTATTTTTCACTGTTCTTCGGGAAAGAACTCATTATTAATTAACTTTTGGGTAAAAAATAGTCTTAATGACGTTGGTTAAAAAATTTTTTTTTAATTACTCGTTTCAGTATGTAAAACAGGAATATCAACTTTTTTGCACGGAAAATACGGAAAGTTAATTTTTTCACATTTTAAATGTTAGTCTGTAACGGCATGTATGTCTATAGCGTGTACAGGGCGCGCAGTAGCTACAGCGCACTACACTACGTCTTGATTTTGTTGTAATTTTGTACAACATTACTATCTACCGATATTAAAGTATAACTACGAAGTATCCAGTCAGGACAGATTTGGTTGTCATTTTAGTAAATATTTAGACTTATTGCCAATGCAGAAAATTACAACCAAATCTATCCTGGCTGGATACTTCATAGGTATATTTTAATACAGGTATATAGTAATAATGTATAAAATTATAACCAAATCCATCCTGACTGGATACTTTATAGGTATAATTTAATGTAGGTATATAATAATGTTGTATAAAATTATAACAATTTAGATTTTAAATTTAGTATTAAAATAAATTGACTTTGACGTAGTTCAGTGTGTTGTAGCTACTGTGCAGCCGGTTCACGCTATACTTGCCATTACAGACTAACATTAAAAATGTGTAAAAAACTAACTATTCGTTTTTCCGCAGAAAAAGATTAAAGTATAACTACGAAGTATCCAGTCAGGACAGATTTGGTTGTCATTTTGGTAAATATTTAGACTTATTGCCAATGCAGAAAATTACAACCAAATCTATCCTGACTGGATACTTCATAGGTATATTTTAATATAGGTATATTGTACAAAATGTTAACCAAATCTAGAAAAATCTAAAAAAATCATTAAAACGAGTAATTCAAAAAAAGTTTTGTTTTTAAACGTCAGTAAGACTTGTTTGCGCTATACATGCCATTACAGACTAACATTTAAAATGTGAAAAAGTAAATTTCCATATTTTCAGTGCAAAAAAAGTTAATATTCGTGTTTTACACATTGAAACGAGTAATTAAAAAAAAAAATTTTTTAACCAACATCATTAAGACTATATTTTTACCAATTTTTGTAGGTAAAATAAACCTGCAGCAACACTTTTCTTTTACCATGGAAAATTTTTCATTACTTGGAGATGTTTTCATTTTCAATTCAGAAGACCCTAGATTTTAGTGTTAATCAGAAAACACAATGTTTTGTGAACAGTTATAATTTTTTTCAAAGAATCAGGATTATACTGCATCAATTAACTTCACCATCTGTCATCCATCATTCTTTGGGGACCGGATTCAGTATTTATAGAACAACTTGTATACAAATTCAATGCATGTTCAAATGGTTATGAAGAATGGTATCAACACACACCCATGTAGTAAATTTACTTAAGATGCAATTTTTTCAATAATTTACAATGACATCTTACTGAATTTGTTTCATGTTCCATCAGTGGTTGTAGTTGAAGAAGGCTGATCACTCCAACGTTTATATTGGAGTTATCTTCAATATTTACAGACCTTCAGAAAAGATTTGTAAAGTTAGCTCTTATTCATTACCTTATCTCCTTATGTTAAAATTAACAATTAGATAATTTCACAGAGTAAATTTTGCAAATAAAACTCAACCTTTTTTTTTCCTGTTAACTAAACATTATTTTAAAAAATAAACACTTTATCCTCTCTCTAGGAGTTGTACTAATTTTTCCACAGCTAAACTTTTACTGGCAATCATGATGGGTGTGTCTGGATATTGATTCAGGAACTTTTTGACTACCTCATGTGTATGTGTATAATGGACTTTGTGAAATTGAAATAAAATAATAACTTCTACGAATAAATAGATTCTATTATAAATTAATTTGGAATCTATTAAATCTAGTTGTTAATATAACAAGAAAGTAATTCTTATATAATCTTTTATAAGTAAATGAGTTTTAAATGATTTAATAATGGGTTGGCAATAAACCAGTATAAAGAAGACCCTGTTCTCCAAAACTGTTTTAAAAAACTTGCATTACAAAATGTGTATTTAAAAAAAAAAATAATAATTTTTGTATTCTGTTAATTATTTGTGATTTTATCCTGTAATAATCAAAAGAACACAACTAAACATTGTCAATCTAATTTTAAATTTCTAATCTATCTCACATGACATTGAATCAGGATTATTACTCTTTTAGTTATTTGTCACATATTATTTGTGGGGAATTGGATGTTTCACTAGCATTTGCTACAATCATAACATATTCTGCACTCATCCTCTTGATTCAGAGTGCTTCGATTTTTGTTTTATTGACAAAGATTATAAGAATCTAATATACTCTTAACTGTGACCAAGGGTCAAAAAACGCCCTTGACACTAAAACTAAAGACAAATATCTCTTAACACCAGCACAAGCACACATCTAAATATTGGACAGTTAACTACTGTATTAACTTTTAGAAATTTAATATCAGTATTTGACTTGGTCTTTTCTAGTTTTTTAAAGTCTTAACCATCTCATTTTACTGCAATCTTTCTATATTTAGTCTATAAAATATTCTGAATATACTCAATACAATTCTTATTAATTGTTTTATTAATGTTTGAAAATTGTTAACAAATAGCAAAGTATTCAATATTTTCAACTTCAGTTAAGAAAAAAGTAAATAAAATTTGATATTACTCTTGAAATTTGTAGTCCATTGCGTTCGGTGAAACTTAATTCATCACTTTTACATTGTTTATGACTATGTAAAAGTGATTAATTTTGAAATTACCTTAAAACATCAAAAGTGTCTATTAGCTTTGTAATAAAAGCGTGTTAGTTAAATTACTCATTTGTTTTAATTTAACATAATTATTTTTATAGTTAACAGCCTCTCTGTACTGGTGTCTAATATACAGTGCCTAGATATATTTTTTTTATTGCTTTAAGCAGCCACAGTGATCTCTTAATTGTTTTACATATATAATTTAATTTGTAAATGTAGATATTTTGCAATTTATAGTTTTTTTAAACATAACCAACAAAGAATATCATTGTATAAAGAGCATTCATAACCTTTTTTTTTTTAAATAGAAGGTTATCTTATGGTAGTACAAAATCTATGAGAAGTTCACAACTAACGTCATTAAAGTTGATAAGTTCGGTAGAACTGTTTATTTTCTTTGAAAAAAGAGAATAATGAGAAATATCAAAAAATTTCCTAACTCACTCCATTAGAGAAAAACTATCTTCTCTTTTACCTTGTGTTATCCCTACAGTATAAACTAATCAAAGATCCCTACACTATAAACTAATCAAAGTGTTAGAATGACATAATATTGTAACATGTAAGAAGGATTTAGGGATCAATTCTTTATCAGGATTATTCAGTAACAACTTATTGACACCAATAGCGATAATTTCATCTCTATGTAATACTGTATGTTTTTTCACTCTCTTCCTGATTATTCTAACATTTCCCAACCTATGATTTGTTATTAGAATATGTTATCTACTTTTGTCTGTAAATTTTCTCATTATTATTATATGTAATATGAGCTATATCTCCATAAACATCATTATATCCCACAGTTTATCTTGGTCAAAAATATTTTTACATGAATCACACTTAAATTTAAAAATCTCAAATCCATCAACCCATGTATTATTATTTAATCACTTTAACATAGTTTATGAATATCCAAACTTTAAATTTTATAAATTTGGGGTGATCTTCATCAGTCTGATCGAAAACATTCTGTCTCAGTAAGTTTTCACAAATTTACAAAATTTAAAAATCTAAAGTTCAGATAGTCATAATTTAATTTTAAAGTGATTATTTAAGATTCACCGAACGTAATGGACCACAAATATCAAAATGTATTATTAGTTCTAGAATACTAATAAATATTCTGTTAGTTTTACTTTTTGTTTTATAATTATTTTCTTTGAAAATGGAATCAAAAGCTTTGATAAGACCTGAGTCAAAAATAAACTAAATAAATTATATTTTGCCTTTTGGTATAGAATTCTTTTTGATGTTAATGAACTTTTGTTTCTGTGTTATACTGTATTGTAAACAAATGTATTTTAAACTTACAGAAATTAATCCTTTTTTTAATATCCTAGTAATGTTATTTGGAATAATATATTAATCATATTATTAAAAGTGTAGTTGCTAATTTGTTTGCTACAGGGGTTAGTAAATAGTTAACAAGAAGCATTTATGTTACTAAAGCAGATGAAAGATTTTGGTTGAATGCTGATAAAATGGCCAGTTCCTAATTATTTATTTAGTTTGGTTTAACCAAAATAGGAGCTACCAAAAAGATAATAATTTTTTTTTATTTGAAAACAATATATTCAGTTTATACTTTATGTTATTCTAGCAATCAAGATTACAATAGAGGGTAGTGTCTGAATTCTAATAGGACAGATAGGGTATTGACTTCTTTGAAATTTTAAAATGGTAAAAGTTAAAATCCAAAATACTACTACATAAAAGTTATTAGGAAAATGGGTGTAATAGCAGGGGGAAAAGTTGTACCTAAATGGCATGTGGTTTACTAGGATTTAGTAATTGAAGCTTAAGGCAGGTTGGAGTTAAACACATATATTATATAATGACGGGGATTATATATGTTTATTAAAATATCACTACAACTATTGCCTTACTGAACATAGTCTTCTCCATTCAACTCTTATCTGATGTGTTTTAAAGAGCATTTTCTTTTATAAGTAGTATCTATATGGCTTCCTCCAAGTTGGATAAACCAACTCTATCTTTTATGAAACCTCAAGTATTTAGTTCTGATTTTACAATGTTTTTTTAGTTATATCTGTCCTGTGCTAACTGAACCCATTCCAAATTTTTTAAAATACTATATATTACCAATTTCTATTGTAAAGAGTCATCTCTTATACAAGCCTTTCTTTTGTCTTTTGGTTATTTATCATGAAATTTTTGTAAACGCTTCTGTCTTTCTTTTTAATTACATTTTTTCTGTTATTATGAGTACATTATTTGTCCACCTCAATATCCTATATTTATTAATCCTTATGCAAATAATTAACAGTTCCTCATACAACTTTGCATTTCTTGTTCTTTTATATGTTAAGACATACCTAACATAATTCACATTGAATTTTCTTTTGAAACAACTATTTTGTGTTTCTCTCAAGTTCATAATTCAGCAAATAGACCTTTTTATTTTAATCTCCATATTCTTGACAAAAGATGACTAAACATGAGATTTTTATCACACTGATACAAGAATTTTTTCCCCTTAAACATATTCGTTTTTCATGGGTGTAATTTCAATTCTAGTAATTAAAAAAAAAATCAAATTAGTAACACTAATAATGTTAGGTTTAGTGATATTATCATTCATTTATAATTTGTAATGTAATCGATATCATGATTGCAGAAGACTTGCAATTTATTATTATGTTCTGAATACAGTATGTATTTAATTTCTTGTTTTTCAGTAGTTATTGTTATGAACTGCATCATTGAAATGTTGCCCTATTAGTCATTACACTAACCTTGATAGATAAGAAGATAATGAGAGGACTGTATTATTAACAGTTTTATCACTAGAAATGAGTCAAGAACCTTTCAAAACTTACTGTTTTACTGATACTTCAAACTTTTATCCCTCCAGTGATTAAAATATAAAAGACAACAAATAAATTAATACCACATATATACGGAGCTGAGAATTATAATAATTAAACCACAATAACTCTTCCTACAAATATTTAATTCCCTTGATTTACATTTCGGTAACACAGTTAGCATCTTCAGAAGGTTACAAACATACTAAGATCTAAAAATTAAACATGCTGGTACCATTGCAAGTAATTAGATCTTTAGTTTTTAGATCTCAGAATGTTTGTAACCATCTGATGATGCTAACAGTGTTAGCAAAATGTACATCAAGGGTGTTTAAATATTTGTAGCAAGGGTTATAGTTGTTAAATTAAATAAATTATTCATTAATGTAATGCACAGAAATAGTATTTCATTTAATTTTTTACTCTTTTACATTAAATAAACGTTTTAGTTGCAATTAAAGTAGTTAATCGAGATTCCTACCAATAATTATTTACTTTAGTAATAATTGCCACTAAAAACTAAATTTTAATGATTGTTTATAGGTGACATTGTGTCCAACTTATTTTATTTTTCAGCAACTATTTTTAGATTTCATTTTTTATTTTCACTGACTTTTGGATGTAAACTTTTTACATTTGTTGATTCCCGTGAGCTACTAGTAATCACTAAACACTTTTAAATGATTGACAAATTATACAACCGCCTAAAAAATAAACCTAATAACCCAAATACAAACACACAACATGACAATCCCATAAAATACTTATCAATACCAAACAGATCATCCAAAACCCACAATCTAACCAACAAACTACGAAAATACAACTACAAAATAGCTTACTCCACACACAATACTCTCAACAAACAATTTAATCCCAACAACAAAATCGACGACATTTACAACACTACTGGAGTTTACAAACTAACTTGCAGATCATGCCCTAGTTTTTACATAGGCCAGACAGGGAGGTCATTCTACACACGTTACCAAGAACATATAAAAGCACTAAAAAACAATAACTACCAATCAAACTTCGCCGATCTTCTCAACTCCACAAAACATGACTACATAGACATAACATCTAACCTACAAATTCTCCATAAATAACACAGAAATAACCAACGCTACACAACCGAACAATACGAAATATACAGACACTTCAAACTACACCCTACACACATACTTAATATACAATTACATTACAACTCACACACACTTTTTGACATCATAACTCCTAATACACACAAAATACACCCACACCACCATAATATCCCACCCCACCCTAACCTACGTAAACCTTGAGATCAGTTACGGTCTGAGTTGACAATGGGACACATCTCCCGAAACGGCTGTTCTCAATAAACAAAGTAAGTGTTACTATAGACAAGTTAAAATATTTAAAAGTGTTTAGTAAACTTTGAATTACCTTTTTAGTCATGAAATATTGTGTTTTACACTATAGACCAGTGTTTTGCAAGATAATATTGAGAAAAACAAACAAATATATTTCATATAAGTTCATACTAAAACACTTGAACATATATTGATATCTTAACTTGCCTATAGCAGCACTTACGTTTTTGATTATTGCGGACAACAAACATTGAAGGCGTTCCTACAAACATCAACTAACCAAACTGATAAACTAACCAACACATTTTGTAAATATAATTAAAAAACCGCCTACTCCACACACAACATCCTCAACAAACATTTAAACTCAACATAAGCAAAGACATTTACAGGCATATACAGACTTGCAGTTCCTGCCCCAGTTTCTAGTCCGGTTAAACTGGAAGATAATTTTACATATCCTAATAAGAACACAGCACTCACAAACAAAAACATCCAAACAAACTTTGCCAAACACCTCAAATCCACAAAGCATGACTACACAAACATAACATGAAACCTACAAATTCTACACAAACAAAACAACAAAAAACCAATTAACAAAAGCAAACAGTATGAAATATACAAACAGCTTGATCCAACACTCACTAACATTATAACTAACATTTATTTTTTGACATTATAACCCTAGAACTCTAAAAAAATCACCCAATATCTCTGTCCTATCCCACCCTACCTCAGACCTAAAACAACCAAGAGATCAGTTACAGTCAGACTTGACAGTGGAATACATTTCTCAAAACAGCTGTCCTCAATCATCAAAAAAATAAATGCTACTATAAGCAGATTAGTGTAACATATCAACATATGTTCAAGCGTTTTAGTGTAAATTAAATAATGTATACTGGCAGCACTTTTATTTACAGTAGAAAACACATTTTATTTACTAGTTATCTAAAGTTATTGTTCTAAGGATTTAATCTTAATAATTATGGAAGTCATGTTCCTTTACTATTATTTGCTGCCATCCTTAACTTTACCTATGCCAGTGTTTATTAATGTATGTTGAAGTGTAAATTAATAGCTCAAGTTAAGGTGGAAGCAAATAATAGAAAGGAAAACAAGTATCTTAATTGCTTAGATTAAATGTATAGAATAATAGCTTTAGATAACCAAATAAAACAAAAAAATTTTCTCTCCTCTCTTTTAAAAAATGCTTCAAAGTAGGCAAATCCATATTCTCAAAAGTTAATACATGCTGTCAAAGATAATATTTTTATACGTTTTGTGTTAGTGATGCAAACATTAAATTTCGTTAAAATTTATTGAGAGTCAAAAATTTTGAGATTTAAATTTTTAACAAAAACCCACAACATGCTATAAACTTATAAAAAATATTTAGTTTTTTTGTCTAAATAAAAGTTTCATAGTTAAATTTTATCATTATCAAATATATTATTTTTAGAAAGTCATGACCTCCTTTTTTGTGTTGTGTAGGAAATTGTGTAACTACTTACTTAAGGATGCGTTAAAATATGTAAACATGATAAATATCTCATATATTTACGTCTTCATTCATTGATCAATAGTAATACTGATAGTACATTTATTCTTTTATTTAACAAATATGTAAGAGCAGGAAAGTGATTTCATACATTGTCTCTTAAATTCCAACTAACTGCTGCCTAACTTTGACCTTTGATCTTTGTGAAAGTTTTCCTGGTTGATTGGCCTTGTTTTTATCATAAAGTATTTTTGAAATCCATTTTATGTTGGATGTTTCTTTGAATATTATCTTTCTACCACTATTATTTAGGTAATTATATTGAAATCGTACAATTATACAAATAAGTAATTCTTATTAAGATTAAAATTCTTGTTTAAGTACATTAAATTGTGTGTCTGTGTGTGTGTGCGCGTGTGTGTGTGCGTGTGTGTTTGGGATATTATCTAAAGAAAAATATTGTACTAAGATTAAATGATTCACAGAAGTTATCTTTTCTTAAATCCTTTGATCACCTTTATCTTATCTAAATAATAAACTTTTAATCTTTATTACTAACAAAATTATTAATCTCCATATTTTTAAGATTAGATACTTTTATGAAATTTTTAAAAGTGTTTTGTTTTACATATGTATTTTTTGTATAATATCCAAATATTTGCTTTTTAATGCAAACTGCAGATTAACATGTACACCACGAAATGGAATTTCTTTTGTAGATTGAATCTACAAAATAAAATATGGAAATACACAAATATAGGTTTTAGTATGCTTTGTTAGCTACTAAAAGCACCTGAATTTCAATTATTCCCCTGAAATAAGATTATACTGAAACTTTTTGTGGCATTAATTAAAGGGTGTGTTATTTATTAAACCAGAGATTATATTAACATATTTCTCTGAAGGTGATTTGCAACCAAAATGTATATTACGATTTAAATCAATAAAAAAGAGTTTAAATAAATTAAATTTATTTTTAAAAGATTGTAGTAAAAATAAAAACAAAATATTTATGAACCTCTAATCACTAACTCCTTCAAATAACTTGAGAAAACAACTAGATTTAATATTATTTGATTCCATCTCCACTTGAGCTACTAGTTTTTACTAAAAACACTTGGGGCATGTGTTGGTTTGTTAAATTTGCCTATAGTAGCACTCACTTTTTTTGATTATTGAGGACGACCATTTCGGTAGATGTGTCCCATTGTCAACTCAGACTGTAACTCTATAGTTACGTTTTGTATGATTATAATATGTTTTACTGCTATAACCTGATGTAGGAATATGGATTAGAAATTGAGAGGTAATGTGGATTTTAAGTAAAATTACAGTACGAAGCTTCCTGGCACTGGGTTTAGGGTGAACCATGATAATGTTGATTATTTCCTAATATAAACCTGCTCTTTGGATGCAAGGTAAAATTTAAAAATATATTTATCAATTCGTAGATTATATTTTCTCTGAAATACAAAATCTTTATTTATATTTTAAATTTAGTAACTATGGTGTACATGAAGTTTCTGGACAAAACATGTACATTCCAATTTGTGTTTTATTCAATAACCATTATTGTTATTGTGTACCACATGCTATTTTTACACTGAACAAATATTATTAGAATATATCAGTAGTTTATTGATTGATTACTTATCTTTCAGGGTTCATTTTGTTGGTGATGGAATTGTTTAATATTTGAACATTTCAAAATTTTCATAAATGGCTGCTCCAAATATTCTCAGTGCCCAAGATAAAAAAGATTTGGATAAGTTAACAAAATTTTTAGCTCTCAAATCTGCTCAAGTAATTGTGCAAGCAAGATTAGGGACTAAAGTTCACACAGAATGTAACCCAGATTCAACAGCAACTGATTGGGTAAGTTACCATCTTTATTCTATTTCTTATTTTATAATTCTGTATGTTTCTTATAGCATAACCTACAAAAGTTTGTTTCTTTTGTAAGTAAAATTACCTTTCTTGTTCTGCTAGAGCTACTTAAAAACTATGTTTCCTAGTGAATCTTTTGCCGAGATTTCATTATAATTTTTCTTAATTATATCAAGTGTCAGGTATCACTCAGTTCAATGGATTTCAGATATTTTTGCATTGTTAATGTGCATCGGTTTTACAATGGATCCCATAACCTTATAGCTGAAAAAGTAAAATTATTCGTACAAGAATCCAAAAATTGTCGTGACTAGCTGACTTAGCACATAAACCTCAATGGGTTAACACTTTCAAGTCTATGCCTATGTATAGTTCAGGTTTCTGTATTTATTTCCACAGCAATCTAAGTCCCGCGTATTCTCAGTTTTGTCGATATCGTTCTTTATATGCGTTATTCTACTTTACATGTCATTACCTTCAGGCCATTCAGAGTTTATTTTACAAACAAAAACCTATTTGGTTAAATGTGTCGACCAAGAGCTATCATACATTTGTTTGACATCTCGGTTTGGTCAGATAATGAGCATTTTATTACTGCTTGTTGTTTACGTTTCAAGTTTGTTTATTTTAAATTTTATCTATCCCTCATTTCATTTATTTAATTTGTAGTTTGTATAATTTTCTTTAGGGTTTCGAGTTTGTTGTTTTTCGCTTTGTAATGTATCTGTCAGTTATTTAATATATTTAATTTTTATTGTTAGAGATATTATGTTATAGATATAATGGCTAAAGACACTTTGGGAAGCAATTCAATACGAGATATGTTGATTTTAGACAGTGACAGTGACAATGAAACCGATCTTGGCCGAGGTACAATCGATATATCTTTCATTGATGTACTGAATGGAAATGTAAATGATCTAATTTTAGAGTTTTCTAAATTTTAAAGAAATATTTCTAAATTACATTGTCTTTTAGCTTTAAAATGATTTTTAAAATGTATTATTTATTTTCATGCCAATGTAAAATTTGAGTAGTGAAGTGATGTACAGTGTTGCTATTTTATTTTTTTGATATTTTTATACATTTTTCAAATACGCACACCATCTATATGTAAGTAATCAATTCGTATGTATATATTTTCTGAAAGCTTTTTTCATTCCCTTTACAACAATGTATAATTTGTTGTAAATGTGGTATTTATTAAATGTCAGGAATTTTGTATATATTACCTAAAAACTTCCGGGCAGATTGAGACAATTGCCTATTAAGGGGCTAGGATTCAAAGTGTTGAGGAACTTTACAAAAAGGCATGTAACTAAACTTAAGTACAGTTCTATATTGCTATTAAAATGTAATCACAATCTTCAAAAAGGTGACTTATTTACTTAAAACAATTATACATCTACTTCCATTTGTAATAGTTGATTATGTAGTACATATGTACATCATTACATAACCCCTCCCATATCCAGATCAGGCTGTCGCCACATTGATCTGGATATGAGCAGTTTTACTGTAGTAAAGAATAAACTTAAATAAAGACAGCTATATTCAACAAAATCAGTAACTCCAAAGTAATAGCTAATTTTAAAATATTATTTTTGTAATACTTATAAAAAATATACTTATTACGTTTCAGTTCAACCTGGCAATTAAAGACTTACCAGAAGTTTTAACCGAAGCAAAACGTGCAATGTGTATTGGCGGATCAAGGCTACCAATGTGTGTTGAAATCTCATTAAGAACAAACGAAGAAGAAACCATGACGCTCGAAACATGGTGCATTGGTATACGTTCAGATCTAACTGATCCATCTGTGCGAGTCACTTATGCAATGTATAATCGAATGGGAATTCTGCTTAAATCTTTGGTAGCTTTAACTAGGGTAACACCTGCCTATAAACTGTCCAGGAATAAAACCGATTACGTCATGTGCTACAGAATCTATATGGGGGAGCCTCAGTTAAATAGTTTAGGTAAGTATTTATCTCATACTTTTGTGTTTAAATAGTAATAATTAGAAAGGTTTAGAAACAGAATACATTCAGTAGTGCAATATTCTATCATAAGTTAAGATAAAAAAATGTATAAAAAAGAATCATATTTATACATATTGAAATATTTGTTATTTATTTCAAGAAATATAACAATAATTTGGGTCAGATACTTTCTTTTTTAACTCAACATCTGGTATATTATATCACTTATGAAGTTGTTTTTTTAAAAAAAATAACATATTGTCTTATTTCAATAAACAAATACTTTGAAAAAACTTAAGAAGAAATTAACTAAATCCAAGTCTTGTGGTTCATGTGTAGATCACAAGAGATATTTATAATTACCTGAAATCTGAATCATATCATATTAGGGCTATAGTTCTTTTACATATTTTAATAAAGGAGTTCCGGTCTTATTCTCTTTTAAAAAAATTTAGTATCTGATTATGCTAAATTGGAGGGAGGTTAATTGCTTGTTTGTGAATAATTTTTTAAGTCTCAATGGCCCTTAGTTATTATTTTCAAATTTTAGCTTTCTCAGATAACCGGAACTCTGTAAATTTATATTTTATTAGTTGTAATTGATTGAATATAAAAAGAGATAAAATACTCGATTAACTCTTTCAAGGGCATTATTAGTTTTTTAAATAATTTTTACCTCATAGGTTTCATACTGATCACTTGAACTTCACTTCAGAAAATTTTTATTTCAGGTGTAGGATATACACAGATGAGGGTAGGACAGCTAAGTACACCGATTGGCACTCTTCAAATGTCTGTAGCATTTCGTACAAAGTTAACTATTTCACCACAACACACGTCAAAAAACACATCAATTATGTTGAAAAGTGATCATTTCAGGCCAGACAGCAGTCCAGAGCGTAGGACTCGTAGCAGGTGAATAAGTATTTTCATGTTGGGCATGATTTAAGCCTTATGCTAAACTTTTTAATATTTTTGTGTAACAATTGTTTTATTTTGTTAAATGAAAATTTTTTTAAATACTTTAAGTGCAGATAATTTTTTAAAATGTAGTTGTGCAACTCCCGAAGACTGCAGGTCACATACTAGAACGTGAATCATGTTTTCAATATAATTAACCCATTGCGGATTAAATTGGTTGCTCTCTGAGTGACCCAATTCAGTGTTCGGCGTAACTGAATTCTATTGAGCTAGTTATTTTTTAATTGATTGTTATTTGTAATATTTATTAGAAAAAAACTTATTATTAAAATGTAAAATAAATATATAAAAAAAGCGACATTTACAACTTGAAATTATAAGAGGTTGGTTGTAGGCTCCTATAATATTTATGCAACTAATTGTTCACCTTACATTTGTAAATAACTAAAATAATTTAAAAAAAGATATTTGAGCCCTGGTGTGGAAATATGATCTATATTTATAGTTATATAGCCTTCACTGATTACATTATTAGCAAACCTAAGTGGACACAATTACACTAAACCGTTATTGTCACTGCATTCACTCTCACTATCCAATAGCACCTGCCCCAAAACTGGAAGACTAGAGTAAGAGGTTGACCTTAACTGCCAGCTGATTAGTAGGTTATTAGATCCTATTAGGACGGCAATAAAAAGCCTACTTCATTTGTTCTATTATTCTGAAAACGCTTTAGGACAGATGCAAAAATCTCTCTTTATGGTGACAGTTTCAAGAAGTAAAAACGGCTTAATCATGATAAGTGTGTTGCACACACTTATTTCAATCATGGAAACTTTAACACATTAACAAGGCTCAAGCAGACTAAACATTCAACAACAAAAAATGACATACTTATGAAGACTTGTTTTTACGTCAGTATATACCCTGGCCAATTGAGCGAGACTACTCAGAATTGAATTAAATTAGAAAACAGATATTTGAATGTGGTTTGGGTTTGTTCACTCTGTGAAGGGTCTTGGTAACACATGTTCACTGCTAGAATGAGGAAGTTGTACTAAATCAGCTAGTTTACAAAGAAACAGCTATCAAAATCTATTGAATTTGATTTTTGTTAAATCACCAAGTTCTAATTCTACCACAGCTTTGTATGGAGTAAATGATAAATCAATTTATCATTTATTAAAGAAAAATAGTTTTGTGGATGTGGAGGGTTTATTTAATGAATCAGATAATAATCTGGTATTTAAAAATAGTTATCCCAGTTACATTTCAGGGGAGAAAATGATTTAATCTTTTGGAAATCTGTCAACATTTTTGGTTATTAAAAATATCGGAAAAACGTTATTGTATTACTTTTCACAATTAATCTTGCAGTAGAGCTCGAATAATTTGAAATTGCTGTCAATTTAAAGTATTGTGATAGTCTCTTGAACTATATGTTAACAATTTTTTTTAAAAATATATAGTTCGAAATTTAGCTTCTTTAATTAGTATTTTTTTATAATTATTTTGTTTTATTGTTAAGAAGTTAATCATGAAGGTTATTCAACATTTTTAACAATTACAATTTATTTTTTATAAGCTGTATAAAGTTAAAATTACCTTTATAATCTTTGAAGAAGTGCTTTCACCTTCTGAGAATTCTCAAGGTCGCCTAATTACTGTGTTAGAGAGTGGGGAACTAATCTTATAAAAAATAAGTCATTTTCTAAAACGTTTATTCCCTTCTGAGAAGATAGCCTAGCCTCTATTATTTTTATGTTTGAGTTTCAGGCATGTCACTATGTGGGAAACTGTTTTCAGTTTACACTCCATCTGTAGTTTAAGTAACAAATCTCTTATTATTACAGTACCTCTAAATATTTTATTTTAAAATGTATGAGCTATTACCATGTCTTTAGGTAACAATGTTTCCATCTTATGGCAATAATATCTTGTGGAGAATTAACTGTTATTTGTGAAGTGCAGAATATTCTTAAGAAGAAATGTAGTATTGATAAGGGGTACAGAATATCACCCTACCAAGTGTCTACCTTTTTAATAAAAAATAAAATATTGCAAACAAAAAAACCAGAACTAAAGAGCCAGAGATCTTGAAGTAGATAAATCTATGCTAAAGAAGATTAGGCAAGCTTGATATAAAAATATTCCGTTATCTGACCTTTTTGTTTGATTAAAGGCAGATAAGTTTATTGAAAGCTTGGATAAAAGAAAAATCAATGCGAGTACATGTTTGTTAGATAGTTTTATAGAAATACACATCACCGATTTGTATGCGGTGAAAGTGCAAGCATTAATGAAGAAACATATGCAGTTGAACCTGCATCCAACAATGTTTTAGCTGCCAGTGGGTCATTAAAGCTTGGGATAAAGTGAAAATACTAATGGTGATAAAATCATTTAACAAATGAGAGATAGCAATAGCATTAGATTCATCAGAAGGTGATATACGAGGTGTGTTAAAAAAATACCCGGAATTTTCGTTTTTTGAAAAAAATATTTATTCATCTACATTGATATTGTCCCCTTCAAAGTAGTCCCCACTAGATATTATGCACTTATGCCAGCGCTTTTTCCAATTCTCAAAATACTTCTGGAACTCGATCTTTGGGATAGCTTTGAGCTATTTCAGCGATGCACTTTTAATGTCATCTATGCTTGTGAAACGACTACCCTTTAAGCTTTTTTTTTATTTTTGGAAAAAGGAAAAAGTCACAAGGGTCATGTCTGACGAATATGGAGATTGGGACTTCATTACAGTGTTATTTTTTGCCAAAAATTCACTAACAGCAATGATGTGTGAACCACAAATCCGGACATTTTCTTCGCACTGCTTCACGCACATGGCGTTGAACTTGTAGATAGTACACTTTATTGATCGTTTGACCTTGTGGCAAGAATTCATGATGCACTATGCCATTAAAATCAAAGAACACAGTAAGCATAACCTTGACGTTCGACCGCACTTGCCGACCCTTTTTCGGTCTTGGAGAGCCAGAATTCTTCCACTGGGACGATTCAGCCTTCGTTTCGACATCATATCTGTAAACCCATGTTTCGTCGCCTGTTGTACGTTTCATTAATTCTGCATCGTCGCTGACTTCATTTAGTAATTCCTGAGCAACTTCCATTCTCCGCTGTTTTTGTTCAAAGCATGAGCCAATTGATATGCCAACATCATCAGCGACTTCTCTGATTGTGATTCGGCGATCATTCATAACCATTGCTTCCACTTTTTCCATGTTTTCATCGGTCGATGTGCTGGGGCGTTCGTCATCGTCAACGCCTTCGTGGCCATCTTGGAAACGCTTATACCACTCGTAAATACTTGTTTTTTTCATAGCAGACTCACTATAGACCTATGTTAACATTTCGCACACTTTGTTATACTTTATTTAATTTTTTATGCAAAACTTAATACAAATTCATTGATCCATTTTTTTTACAATCGAAAATCGCCGAGCTCATGAAAACACATCTAACCTTAGCGGCTGCCACAGATAAAGTAAACAATGAATACAGCTGAAAATTGTGTCATACTTCAGGGTCATTTATATCAACACAATAAAAAAATTGTTGACAATCGAATTCTCCAATCGCGCGAAATTTAAAAATTCTGGGTATTTTTTGAACACACCTCGTACTATGGGAAACAGATGCCGATGGCCATCACACTGTTAATGATATTGGCAGAGAAAGGAAAGAATTGTGGGATCTGTGTCATTCTAGGGATAGGCAATGGGGAATCAAAAATGTCTGATACTGATCTAAAAGGGTATATACTTTAAAAATTATTTTTTGTATAATATTTTTAAAGAATGTAACATAGGTTCTATTATTACAGTTAAGTAGGTTAGTGTGTTTTGTTTTTTGGTCAACCTTAATTTTAAAAATTCAATTTTATAGTCCCGGCATGACAACCCATGTTTTTAAACGTATATATTTTGCTTTTGAAACCTTGACTTGTATGCTGGAGTATTTGGTATCATTAGAAACCATTCTCTAAGGAGCAAAGTATTTGTCATCTATTGTCCAATTCAAAATTATGGACCCCTGAGTTTAAAGTGTCATGGAATGTAAACAAAAAAAGATATCACTATGAGAGTTACATTGAAATTTTTGTAATTTAATTGGGCGTTTAGGCATGTAAAAAATATTTTTTTCTAACTATAACTTCCTATTTATTTTTTAGTTGGAATAAAAAAAGTACCAGTTTTTGTGTGCTTTTCAACCAAGCCGTAACTTTAAAAAATCATAAGTCAACAATTTGAACTCCGATCGAAACCAAATTTTAACACAATATAGCTACAAGGGTTCTTTAATTTTACATATAATTTTATGTTGTTATCAAATATTAAGTTGTTAAAAATATAGAAAAAAGTATTTTTTACATGCGTAAACGCCCAATTAAATTACAAAAATTTCAATGTAACTCTCATATTGATATCTTTTTTTGTTTACATTCCATGACACTTTAAACTCAGGGGTCCATAATTTTGAATCGGACAATAGTACTCAAAGTATCTTTTGTAGTCATTTCTAGCTTTACTTAATTACACATTAAATTTATTCTTTGTACTTCTTTTTTAATCAAATTTGTCATGAAAGCTTATTACTTTTTACAGTTCAGAAATAAACACTGCATTGAACAACGAAAGTGTGAAAATAGGAGCTTTTGCTGATAGCAGAAGAATAAAGGTTCCTGATCCAGAGCCTATAACTATTCCTTTTAGTAATCTTCTTTCTCCAAAGACTACCCCACAGCAGTCGCCTCCAGTTCCAGCTCAACCTCCTTCACAGCCACCTCCAACAACAAAAAATGTTGACTGTGAAAATGGGAATGTTCCATCAAGATGTGGTTCTCTTGGCTCTCATAATGACGACTTTATTTTAGTAGACTTAGTAAGTATTTCTTAAGGTTTTTGTAGGAAATCTTTCATTACATATTATTTAGAAAAATATTGTCGAGTATTAACTGAAGTAATATTACAGCTAAGGCAAAACCATTTTTAGATTGCCATGCAATCTTTATCAGTGTCTCAAGATTGCCTAATGCACTCGTAAATATTTTGACTCAGTATATTTTTGATAACTACAGTAGAATCTCGAAAATCCAAGCCCCAATATTTCGAGCTTCCACACAATTTGAGCCTATTTTATCTATTTGAAAGGAAATGAGCCGGGCATGCAAGAAATGTTTATAGCCATAAAGAAAATGAATTGGGTGTTCAAGTAATATTTATATCAATACGTCATGCAAATAAAATGAGTCAGCTTCCAAGAAATCTTTATATCAATACGGTATTTTTTCCTCCCCATTCTGTCGTTGTTGTTATGCTGTCGCTCATGCTTGCGTTTGAACGTATCGGTTATGTTTGTATGACAGAAGGTCAGTGGGCCATAAATATCTTTCTTTATTTATGCTGTAAGTTGTGACAGTCAACAAATATCTCTGCTCAAATGTTAATCTTGTGCTTGACATATCAGAAAATAAACTCCCTTGAAGCGAACAAATCAATCAAACAATGACGGCACTGTGACTAACTAGACTGGTCTTTATTCCCGCTGATAATAAATCCGATTCGAGATGTCATCACATTGCTATGGTTATGAGGGGTTTTTACTTTATAAGGGTTCATTAGAAGTCCTATTTTTTATTATGCTCAGGAGCTTTTTCCATCTAATCCAAGGGGATCTCACTATCGAAACTCTACTGTACTTTAATTGTAGGTTTGGCAAATTGTTATATCTAAGTTTATTCATTACAAGTTTACCAAACGTCAGACAAAAAAAAAATCTGATATTTTCTAATTGAAATATATTATGTACTACTCACAATTATCACACTATTTTCTCCCAAAATCCTCATTTTTTGTTACATATGGTTTGTTTTGATACTTAAAAAAAAAAATTAAATTAAAGAAATGTTTTTGTTTAGAGTGAACCCCAAATCAATAATTTTCTGTTAATATTTTTGATAAATATCCAATACGAAGTTTTATTATTACATGAGTTTTATATAATTGTACAAGTTTTAACAACCCAATATTAGTTATGTAAATTGTAGTTATTTTCATGTATGAAAAAAAAAATAGTAGGTCATTTAAACAGCTAACAAAATTAGTTTCAATTCTATGTTTGCATAATAATTTGTATGTTCATTTAAGTGAAAAAGCCAAAAATACCAGTATACATATAGAAAATCACTATAAGTTTATATACTTACCTATTAAAGCCATGTGTGGGTAAATTGATTATATATCAATTACCTCTTTTAGCTTCTTCATTAAACTGTTAAAAATCCAGATATAGATTGTTCCCTGAGATTAACAAAATATTTTATTTTGTGGCCCAGGGACTTTTTCTTGATGTCATCAATAAAAAAAGTTTTTTTTTGTCCACCCAATAAAAAAATAGTATAATTACGGTAAAAAATTCTTATCTAGACAAAATTTGGAGTGGTAGAGTTTAAAAAAAAAGCAAACCAGTTCCTCTTTAACTATTAGTTAAATTTCTACATAAACTTGAAGCCCAAAAAAGTACTATAAAAGCAATTTAATTATTTTGTTATAATTCCAAAATTGTGGACTTTTTAAGAAAGTTAAGGTCATTGATGAAAATGTGATATTTTCCAAAATGGCTACCATTGTATTATAACAAAGTAAGTGTTAGTTTTAGGAAATGATATACTTTAAAATGTACAATTAGTATCACAGGTTCAAGGTGTAAATAAAAATTTTTTGTTGACTTTTTTTTTTTTTTTTTTGAGATAAAGAATTAAACAAAAATATCTAATCAAAACGTTTTGTTCTGTAGTTAAGAGTTTGGTCATGAACAAATGATAAAGAACTCAGAAAGATCAAGGCTTTAATGATCTTGACAATTCAACTGAATTGATATATATTGTTGAGTTCTTACCTTGTGTAATCTAAAGTTAGTGTATGTACAAATTCATATACGTGGAAAATATAAATAAATATACGACTCTGAGTAAATTAACAGGTTTTTAAAGGATAGTATCAGTAAAATGTTGTTTTCCTAACATCTATTTTACCTTTTGTTGTCCTGTGATAACGCCATTTTACAGATTACAGCAGTATACAAAAGTGTTTTGATATAAATTATCTACAAAAACTAGACAATTAATAGTCTATAATTTCTTCCTAGTACATTCCGATATAGTTTTTTAATTCTTGTCTAGTTTATTTTAAATCAGAAGACAATCCATGATATTTTCCACTTAGATTCATATGTTGTGCTGGTATTTGTATTAAAAATGTTGATTATCTTAAAGTGCCGTGACAAACAATTATCTCTGGTATGCAAACTAAATAAACATGACAACATATTTTTTTAAAGTTAATTACTTTGCACAAGTTGGCAACATTTTCAGTACTAGGAATAACAAAATTGTTTAAAATTTTGCTTAAAGTGTTGAGCTTGTGAATTTCTGTAATAGCTTAAATTTTAAATTTAGTTTAAATTCTTAATACACCCATCTTCATTTCTGTTGAGAATATTTCTATATATTTGAGTACATTTTTCTGCTTTTCGTAACATTTCAATATTTTCCTCTGTTGATGCGTTTTGGAATGACTCCATTTTCAAAACTTAAATCGTACTCACTTAAGTGATTTAAGTTTTGAAAATGGAGTCATTTCGAAACTCGTCAACTGAGGAAAATTTTGTAGTGTCAGGAAAGGCAGAAAAATGTACTCAAATATACGGTAGTCTTGAAATTTCGAGCCTCTGTTAAATTCGAGCCTATTTCAACATTTTGAAAAAAATGAGGAATCAGCCTTCCAAGAAATGTTTATACTAATACGGTATGCAAAGGAAATGCAGTTGGGCTTCCAAGAAATGTTCATATAAAGTACTATAATCTTATTTAGTGCATTTTTAATTAGTTATAGTTTTAGGGTTCATTAAAACTCCTCTATTTTTTCGAATGCACCGGAACATATTTCCATTTCCATGTAATCCGAGTTTTCGATAATCCAAGAGGGTCTTGGTCCCATCTACCTTGAGTTATCAAGACCTTACTGTATTTAGATTTAGCTATTTAAATTTTATTTCTAGTTAAATGTTTACAAGTTTTAATACCCAGTAAAAATATCTATGCTCTAATAAAAGAGTAACTATTCTTATAGTTATAATTTCTAATGTATATTTAATTTTATTAATCACTTAAACAATAGTTTATGATTATCTGAACTTTAAATTTAGTAAATTTGTTGAAACTTACGGAGACGGAACGTTTTCGATCACTATGTGCCGATCTTCATCAGTGTCTTCTGCTTGGAGATGTCTGGTCAAGCGGTGACGGTTTTAAAAGTAGGTTTTCGATAGTATCAAATAGTATGTGTGATTTGTATTGTGTTTGTTTAACATGTTTGTACTTTGTGTTTTTGTGTGCCTGTAAATTTCATATTGTTCTAGTGTGTTGAGATGTGGTTCTTTTTTGTTGATGTGTAGGATTTCAAGGTTATGGTAAATGTCTGTGTATTTGTGTCCTGTTTCTTTTATGTGATTGTAAAATGTTGAGTTGATGTTCTGTTTGTGTTCCTCGACTCTTTGTTTAAAGCTGCGCAGAGTCGAGGAACACAAACAGAACACCAACTCAACATTTTACAATCACATAAAAGAAACAGGACACAAATACACAGACATTTACCATAACCTAGAAATCCTACACATCAACAAAAAAGGACCACATCTCAACACGCTAGAACAATATGAAATTTACAGGCACACAAAGTACAAACATATTAAACGAACAAACACAATACAAATCACACATACTATTTGATACCTAAACCTACCTTTAAAACCGTCATCGCTTGACCCAACATCTCCAAGCAGAAGACACTGATGAAGATCGGCACATAGCGATCGAAAACATTCTGTCTCAGTAAGTTTTAACAAATTTACTGAATTTAAAGTTCGGATAGTCATAAACTATTGTTTAAGTGATTAATAAGATTCACCGAATGTAATGGACTACAAAATTCAAGTATATTTTTTAAATTTCTTTATACAGAAAACACCATTTGCCGCTTGCAACACAAATTCAGACTTGGGCGTTTTTTATAGAGAATGTCAAAGTGCTCCTCCACTTCAAGCTTTTGCTGATGATACAGAATCTACAGTAGAAGAACAAGTTGGTGACCTTACTAAACAGTTAGAAGCTTTCGAAACAAGCCTTCAAGAGTATGACAATGTCATAAGTTCATTTTGTCAGGACAATAACAACTAAACCAAAAATTGTTACAGTTTTTGTTTTCAAAACTTTTGTTTCACAGTTTACCTTCCTTAAAAATTAACTGTGCTAGTTATAATTTGGACCAAGTTAATGGCTTTTAAAATTTGAAATGAGTTCTACTTAAATTGTGATGTCATGTGATATTTCCCTTCCTTATAAGTAATGGTATAGTTTGAATTTAAGCAAATGGCTAGTTCATTGCAGTATGTAAAATGTTTTTAATGTTTAAATACATTATTTCTTATAAAATAAGAAAATCTGATTACAAATTTTGTAATTTTTACTTATAAAAATAGAATGAATAAAAATCAGAAATTTAATTTTTGCAATAATATAAAGAAAAATAAATTTTTAGAAAAAGAGTTACCATTTGGATGAAGAGTTATGTTTGCTCAACATTAAAAGCAAAGACTGTTTAAAGTATTGTATGTACTGCTAGTCTTTAACTGTTTAGGCCAGGATTCAAATATGATTGACATGTTTATAACTCTTGGCCTGTATATATTTTTGTTATTTATTACAATATTTGTTATTATTAATTTATCTAAGTTTTTACAACTAGTAAATATGTCTACATGATTGTATTTGTAAATTTATAAATTATTTCTCGTGAAGATAAATAAAGAAGATTATTTTAATCAATTTAAAATTGTAAATTGTTTAATAATCATTCTCATTATGTTTTCATATTAAACTTTAGAGTTTTGTATTCAAACTTAGATATTAATAAGCCAAAGTCCTTATGACATTTATTTTAAGTTTAATAATATTTTTTTCTGATACCAATAATCTTTTTGTTTTTAAAAATTAATCATAATTTTATTCTACAGCACATAAAACATATTTATCAGTAAAAAGGGATAATCTATTTAGATTTCATTTGTGTGACTGATATTTAAAATTAACAAGACGCCCCCAAAAATAACGTTCATGGTGATTTGTAAAATAGCTTATGCAAGCTAAATGAAAATCTGAACTAGGTATCAGAATGTGTTAAAATCCTACATATCTGTAGTAACTAATCTTAAAATAACTCATTAAGTTATGCATTATAAGACAGGAGGAAGGAAAAATTATGAACATAAAATGTTGCAAACAGATATAATTATTACTGAAACAAGAAGGCAGGACTAAATAAAATTGTAATAAATGTTAGAAACTGTTGATAATTTCATAATTATTTAAAGAATTAAGTAGAAACTATTAACCTTTTACTGTTTAATTTAGTATCAGGAAAAGCAGGTTAGGCTTCGTCAATGAAACTCCAGTCTTGATATGCATCAGCATAGTACGTTAATAGCTTTTATTTAATTCTTATGAACTAATTCATAATTACTTGTGATTTAATTAGTGAAATCAAGATGAGTGCAACTACCAATTTCATAACTGTTAAAACTGTTACCAGTTCCAATCGGGTTTTACAATTTTTTTCTACTAAAAGAAACTGTATTTTACTGATTTAGAGATTGCAGTTTATAGATAAACTAAAACCTCCTTCAAACATGATTTTTTTTCATTCAACAGATTTTGTAAATGACATTCACGTTTCAGTTGTGAGGGTTATAGAGTTTATAAACTTTTATTGCCATAGTGATATTGCATCATATTTCAGCTTGCTCTATGGCACTGCTGTAGATACAGTGTGGGGGGGTCTTGGTGAAATTTTAGCCGAGAAAGTTTTGTCATGAATCTAAGACACTCAACTTCTCTATACAAAGTGTAATTATATAAAGTCTAAAACATATTTGTAAATATATGGTCCTTAATTTTTTAAATCTTTGAGTTTAAAAGTGTTTGAACCAAAAAATCCTATGACTGTTGAAAAAAATTAAAATTTTTAGGTTAAAATATAATTCTATAAAATGTACTTGAATTCTAAAAGCCTTTTGTAAAGGTAGTAAGTTCTTTAAAATTATGGGTAAAAGAATAAGTTTTAAAAAACTAGTTTCTGTTTAAATTCTTAATAACAATATATATTATTAATCACTTTCATACAGTTTTTGAGATTCGTTTATTTGAAGAAATTATTTTAGTCAATAATTACAGTAAATTTTAATTCATTTAAAAATAAAATTAAAGCTAGATTTTTTCAAATTATAGCATCATGAGATTAATTTAAATATTGAACATTATTAAGATGGTACAACTTTTAAAATAATAATATTAAATACAGTTCTTACAAAAATGCTTTTTTTAATCATTAAGTTTAATGATTAATTCACCATCCTCGATGCTAAATGAGCTTGCACTCAGCTACTACTAGACTGAGTGAACATTGTACTCAGTCTCTAGCACTAGTCTTGAGTAGTTGTGCATTAAGTACTACTTCTGTGCTGCTATTTTCCCCTCTTTGGCTACAATGTTTACTCACTCGGGTAAAATTATATTAAAGGGAATTTAAGATACTTAAGGGAAAATCCTTATAATTGGGAATTTTTTAAGGAAATAAAAACAAAAATTAATAGTAAAGAGTTTAATCAATAGATGTGGTAATCTTTCTGCTAGAATAGGATTGAAAAGTAGGAAAACAAAACTGGAATGGGGGTTTCTGATAAATATTTTGTCAAGAGTGATGAATGGATCAACCCATCTACAAGCGATTATTAAGGGAATTTTGATAAATGGAAAAGAATAATTATAGACCAAATTAAGATAACATTATGTAAAGAACTGTTCATTGGAGCTTTGAAACAATAAATAGAAAATAATAATACCTGTAAGCTTGTGTGTAGTGTTAGTAGACAAAATAATGACAATGTGGGATGATTTGTAGGAAATGAGAGGATCATTAGAAATTCTTGATTGTAAAGCTCCAAATGTAATCTAATATGCCGCAGTAGACAAGACTGTATATGCTTGAAAATATATTTGTAAGAATTGTGTTTAATTTTATTATTTCAATTGAAATATATTTATGTCATCATCTTTTACATTATTTAAATGATAAAACTTCTAACATTACAATTGTATTGAAAGATTGAACAGCTATACCTTTATAACATGCTAGCTTTTTTTATCTATATTTTTTAGAGATCCAAATGATTCAAATTACTTTTAACTGCAACTGTAGAATATATATTGGCAATTATAATTGTTTTACCTTTATTATTTATAAATAAAACTTAGCAGTTTAGGCTCTAATATTTTATAATTAGCAGATATGTAAAATATGGCCTAATAAAAAAAAGTAAATATTTATCTTAATTTACTGCTGTTTTATATCATGAGTGAAAGAAGATGATGGAGTGCCTTTTTTATATGGAGAGACATAACTGCTTTGTTATTTTGTATACATTTTTTTGTTAATTTCTGTAACTTGATTTGATGGAAATATATAAGGAACAAAATCTCCATAATAAGACTGATCCTATTTTCACATATATAGTAGTATATTTATTTATCTGTATTAAGTAAGAAATAAGTTATTTAGTAGTTTATATTGTTACTAAAGTTAATATTATTTAAACCTTCTACAAAAATTCTTTACAATTTATTTATTATTGCTGTTTGGTATAAATGTATTATTAAGACATGGAATTCAGTAATGGTTTTGTAAATATAAATTTCTAATATTTATTTATAAGATTGTTTTTCATAATTTGCAGGTTGATTAAAAAATCGCCATGTAATAGATTTTTAAAGGAATTATTTTTAATTATTTTATCAACATTTTATTTTAACATGTATTTAAATTATATCAATTTGTTTAAACTTATGGTCTGAGGAAAACAAAATTCCGGTTTATATGTTATTTTATGTTAATATAAATAAAGGTGTATGGCATTTATAATGTAGACGGACATTATTGTAACTCTTATAATTCTAATGAATATAATTTTTAAATTAATTTATATTAATGAATGAATGCAAGCCTCTTATTTCTTATTTTACACTTTTAAGTGTAAACTATGAAAGTAATATTTCTTGCCTAAAACATAGTATTTACTGGTTTACTTCTAATGTTTTGAGTTTCATGAAGTAATTTTAATTTAAAAATAGATTTGATCTTATAAAAGTAATGTTTTGTGCTTTTTTACATCATTTCAGTATAGAATATTAGTCTTATTTACAAAATAAGCAGTTGTTTTGCTTTTGGGGTTTATTCAAGATGATATGGTAAAAATATTCAAATTAAATTTTTTTTGTTATTCATTTACTGGGTTATATATATAATAGCTGAATATAAGACTTTAAAATGTAAAAAGAGTAATTTACCAAAGAAAAAAATGTGGCAGTCGAGCACCTACTAACAGAACTGAAAACTTGAATGAAAAATGTATTTAGTAGGTTTATAGAATGCTTAAATTCACTAATTAAAAAACATTGTAACAAATTCAATTGAACTTTGATCTAAAAAGTGTTAGACGTTTTTGCTTGAGAAATTGGAATAAAAATAATCATTAACATCATACAGAATTAATTTTCCATTCTAAATTTCATTGAACTAACACTCTACTTGATAACCTGCAATATAAGGAAGTAACATAACTTACAAGTATTAGAAACAGGTGTTATATGAAATCATATGTTATCGCCCAATTTAATGTTTGTATATAGCTAAATCTCACTCAAACTGTGGGTTATTTTCTGTCTCTAAAAAGTGTTAAACATGCTTAAGGAAGTTAGCACAATTATAAAAATGTTTTGTGTAACTGATTTTACTATTGAAACTATAAAAGTTTGTTCAGTTCCAATTGGTATACATTGAATATCAAACACATTATCTATTTTTTTTTTAAATTATAGATTTGTATTGAAGGTATTATTTAAGTTATTCTAAACTCGATTGAGAATTAGACGTTTTAAACGAGGGTAGAGTTATAGACATGAATATTTCCTGGAACTAGAAGAGAGAGAATTATAGCTTCCCTGGTTACAGGATAGTTCCCCTAATTTAGGCCTAATGGTCACCATTATATTGACATTTACACTCCATTCTTTGTCATATCATCAGAACTCAAACTACATTTCCTGAACTTTTTGTACAAGTAATAGTAGGCTATTATTGTACTTGTGAAATGTAGAAAGTTGGATATCATTTTTCAGACATACTTTATAATTAAGAACCCAATTCTAGTGAGAAATTATATTTACATTCTATACGAAAATGTTAAAATGGTTATATAGGAAAATCCCATTGTATTATCTTCATGTTTTGTTATTGGTCACCTCATAACATAAAAAAATAACTAATGTTAGCAGAATATGCATCTTATAGATTTGTAATTGGTAGACATACTTTTATTTTCTGTTGTCTCCTGATATATATCTTTTACAAATTTTCAATTGTTAATAAAATACGTTTTTATTCATCCAATCATATTCAAATAATTTTTTTTTAACCTATAGTGGTTGACAGTTGATGTTAATACCATTTTTTCAAATATTTATACAATAATGAAATTATAAAATTTGTGGGGTCCAGCTGAATTTGAACTGAGATTATTTATGTTCAAAGTCTAGACACGCCTTTGATACCTAGGTATATATTTCTCAAAGATATATACGAATTTTGTTCTCCATCTGGTTGTCCTCAAAACCTCCATTGTACAATTGTTGCCATGGTTACAACACAATACCATAAATAGTGCTCTAGAGTAACTAGAATAAAATTTTTCTTGTTTTTATTCTTAGTAGGTATTAACTTAAACTTTTTTTATATATTACTTGTTTCGTCATTTATTTATTCAATTACCTTGGCCAAAATCATTACATAGTGTTAAATGTAAGTGTTTCACAGCAAATGGGTTCCGAACCTGGTCAGGTCATTAACACGTTCATTGCCAAGCTGGAAATTGGAATTTTGTGTGGTGGCCGCTATAATAATTCACTTAAAATTTGGATAGAATTCCCATCCGGTAAGATCTGACATCACGCGATATTGCGTAATTGGCAATGAAGGTGTTAATGCAAGTACAGCTGCTGAGAATTTGTAAGAGGTGTTTTTTTTTCTTCAGTTTATAAACAAATTTTTATTAAAAACCCCTGAAGACGTAAAACCCAATAATTTCAATTTTAAAATCAGTTATAATGTGTTTTATTAAATTTATTGCAGACTGATTTAGCTTCTGTTTTTCTAATGTTTTTTTTTTTTGACATTTATAACAAATGTACTTACACGAGGATTGGAATAATCATACAACAATTAAATTTTACCGTTATTACAACTAAAACTTTACAGTTACTGGTATTTCTAATGGTTAACTCACACTTTTAGGCAGCCGTTTATTTCAACCCGATCCAATTTAACTTCCAATATTATTATTGTTTTGATAAAGAAAGAGGTTTAGTAAAGGAACCCAGGACTTGTTTCGTAACATCTATTTGTGAATTTTAAATTTGCCATACAGGCATGTAATTAAGGTGTGAGGTATGAATTATTAAATGCAAATTTAAAGACATTTGTTTTATTATTTTTTTTTGCATTCATTCATTACCAATACTAATAAGTAATACAGGGTTTGAATTTATATGTAATTTCTGTTCAGAAATCCTGGTGATATTTTAATTTATTGTATTTGGTAAGTTAGGATTTAATGCATAACCAGATCTGTTAAATTGTCTATAAAGAAAATTGTTCTGTGTATTTTAAAATTAACAAAGTAATCTGAATTAATTATTAGAGGTTTTACTTTTGATTTTACTTGAAAAATTTCCATTAATTTATTAGTAAAAGAAAATTTATATCAGCTACATTAAGGAAATGAATGTAATAATTATGCCATATAAAATATACTGGATTAAATGCTTTTAAGGTTTATGTCTCAATGAAACTAACTTTGATTTATTTCCGCCTAACCTTTTACATATTAAATTTAATTCGTTAGTTCAGTGGTTCCTTAAGTCTGTGAGCTGATCATTTCCAGGGGGTGATGGTCCTCAGAATTATACGCCTATCCCAAGTTTACAATTTGGGATAGTAGTCTACAAAATGTAGTTAGCAGTAATTTTTTTCTTAAAAAAAAGGAGTTTTTTCAAGAGTAAAGAGCGGTTTAGCTATATAATAATATTCTATCTTTATAATTTACCCAATAAATAGATTATTTTAATAAGAAGGTAAAATTCTTTGACACTTAAACATGCCGTGAGAACATTTATTACCTCAAAAGCATGCATCTTGCATACAAGTGAACCAAAATGTTCTTGAAGCTGGCACAGTAGCAGCTGATAGCCTACCTTTGCAGAAAATGTGTTATATGCTAGAGATATAAAATGAGCTTTCATAAAACATACTCTTTTATACTTTGTTATAACTAGTAAAATTACATAAATCTTTGAAAATGGAACAAACCTTTAAAAAATTGCTACAATATATAGTTCTTTCTATTTGTGTACACTTGTAAATCACCTTAAAATATAATTATAAATTTTGTAACATGGAGTATGTTGATTAATACGCACAAAATGGACAACTAACAATATCAAGTTAGGCATTGTATGCAGATATACATTGTTTGCTGAAAATTAACAGCAAAATTGCTTTAAGAACATTGTGAAATACTAAAACCTGATATTTTACTGAAAAAAGTGGTTGTATTATACACAGCTTATTTATGTAAAGTGCATGGAAGAGTTCTTGTCAAAAAAACATTATACACAAGCCCAATTGATTGAAGTGCCCTGCTGGATCCCATTATGTTTATGAGTATATGTAGCTATATCTTTTTGCTTACATGGATCATCATTGATAGTAGAAGTTAGCGGCAGCGATTTATAATATTCATGAGGTAATTTAGATCTGTAAATATTATTTATCAAATTATTTGATTTTCACTAAAAGTACTTGGAACATTACTATATTCACTTGCCTATAGGAGCGCTTACTTTTTTGATTATTGAGAACAGCCCTTTCGGGAGACATGGTTAAATCTGAATAAAATAATTTCCATTGCCACTTATTGTTTTCAACAGTGAAAAACGTTCCTTTACTTTAAAAAAATTTTGAAGAAACGATCAAACCCATTATCAATGACTCAGCACAAAAAATCACACTAGAATGTAATCATAGCTAAGCCAGCCTACTGCTGTCATGTTTTACAATCTCTAAACAAATTCATCAAACTGATGATAGTAAAGAGCACAAAAATGTACTTATAAAAGAAACAAGAGACATCATTGGCTTTAAAACTTGTGACATATCCAATTATTTATTCTGCAAAGATTTGTTAATAATGCAATTTATAACTAATGGTTTTGAACAAATTATTTTCTATAGCCTTTGAATCAGAGTAACATCTTTATTTTTTCCACAATCAGTAGTGACACATTTCAATACTTTTGTTTAACCCATTAACGCCTAGATTCTTATAGGACTCTTGCATTTGATTTTTATAAATTTGTTTAATATATTTTTCTATTTATGGAAGAAGACACTATATTTAATATTATAGTAGTAACTTTTTCATTTAATATCCCTTTTCGAGCATCTTAGAATAGTTTGATTTGGAAGTATTATTTTGAGCCTGACACTGCATAATTTTCATATTTTATACAATAAATATTATATTTCATCAAGATACCCGTATCCGAAACCCTCAACATACTAGAGACCCAATTAATACAGAACAACACACCAAAAACCCATGTCACCGAAATCCTAAACATAACCAAACTATTTCACCCACAACGGAAATGTATTCACAACCAAATTGCCTACCCATGGGAAGTCCTATCAGCACTGTCCCAAGGGAATTTTTCCTTTAACCCATAGAAAACACCAAGATACAAACAGTACACACACAGACAAAATCATTTACTGGCACAGATACGTCGATGATAGCATAACACTATACAGAGGCAACACTCGACCTCACCATAACGAAAAGCCACATACAAAAACACAGCTTTAACATTTACAGTAAACTCACAACGACAGACACACTTATCCACAACACCTCAAACCACCCTATCCAACACAAACATGCTTCCTTCAGATCCATGCTCCACAAACTTAAAGAAGTTCCAATATCACAGAAAACATAAACAAAGAACTAGATACAATTAAATATTTAGCATACACAAATGGATACAACACCACATTATTAGACAAACTATGGGACAATATACAAAAAACACTAAAATTAACACTACAGAAAGGGAAAACAAATACATCACAATACCATTCATAAACAGAACATCAAATAAAATAGCCCACAAATTTCAAAAAACAGGATACAAAACTAATTACAATTGGTAATACAAATTACAACACAATAACAACAACAAAAGTGAACTACAAGCACCAGGCGTATACAAACTAAACCAACAAATTTTACATTGGGAAAACAGGTCGCAGCTTCAAACAAAGAGTTGAGGAACACAAACAGAACACCAACTCAGCATTTTAGAATCACATAAAAAAAACTGGACACAAATACACAGACATTTACCTAGAAATCTTACACATCAACAAAAAAGGACCACATCTCAACACACTAGAACAATATGAAATTACAAAAACACAAAGTACAAACATATTAAACGAACAAACCCAATACAAATCACACATACTCTTTGATATTATCGAAAACCTGCCTTTAAAACCATCCACTTAATCTAACAACTCCAAGTCGAAGACACTGATGAAGATCGCTACATTCGATCAAAAACGTTCTGTCTCAGTAAGTTTTTATAAATTTATAAACTTTAAATTTCGAATAGTCATAAACTTATGTAAAAGTGATTAAAAAAATAGTGTCTACTTACCAGCACACAACAATATACAACATAGTGACTTTGTGGTCTTAACAAGCCAGTTACCAACTCCATTCTTATTAGTAAGATATTTTAATACTCCCCATTTGTCTTGGGGATCCTCGACTTGCAACTCTCGAGGACAACTTGTGAAGATTATAAGAACAGAACTGGAAATGACAGTTCTCGTACTCATTTAGCAGTGTCAACTGGTTGATGGACAGATGTTGATTTATCGACCTTAGCCTTTCTTTTGGCTACTAGATGCACATGGTCCGATATTGACACATATGGTAGCAACCATGCACCTATTACTATCACTTTATGGAATTACTCTCCCTGTAACGCTCGACATCCCCGTTAGATCTTAAGGAAAGCCAATTGGGACAACTTCTTGAATTATTGTGTATCACTGGACATAGAATATATGACACCCATTGATGAAATAATTGATACATTAACTGAGACCATTTTGAATGCCGCGAACATGACCATTCTGGAAACGTATATCCACGCTGCCCGCAAGTGGCGTGGTAGAACAATGAATGCTGAGAAGTCCTACTTTACGACAAAGAGCTTTAAGCAACACCCAACAAGTGATAACCTTCGAGAATTAAAAATTCTCTGTGCTAAAGCCCGGAGGATATTTAGGCTCAGTAGAAAGAACTCTTGGGAACAGTACATTAGCACAATTAGACAAACAACTCCATGAAAGAAATTAAGATCAGTATATGCTATTTCCATTCTGTTACCAGCTATTGTCCTGACGAATCGGGATGGAAGCTTGATCACAAAAAGTGCTCAAATTGCTGATGTACTGGGAACGTCATTTTCAAATTTCTGTTCTACTGCAGCTTATAATGGTAAACTCCAAAGATTAAATTAAAGGAAAAAACAAAACGTTTTACTGTTGGGATGTTTAGATATTCTCCTTTAAACAATCCATTCTCTATAGGAGAATTAGAGTCAGCTCTCGTGTCAACGAAGGATTCTGCATCAGATCTTGATTCCATCGTATACTCCATGCCTTACCATCTACCATGATCAGTGAAACTCGTTCTCCTCCGAATATACAATCGTTTATTCGAGGAAATCTTTCCTTGACTCCTCTACAGTGCAGAAAATCCTGGTTCCGACATTTCGCTAGAATCTCACCTAGCATTGACAAGGTGAACCCAACAACAGTTAAAGAGCGAATCATTCACTGCAGGATAAACGGATGTACCCGGATAATAACTATTCATCATATATATAGTTCAATGCCTTTTTATATTCTAGTTATTTATTAACTACCAATCTAAAAATCCATAATAAATCAAAGATTTATTGATTATTATCATACCAATCTTTGTAGGATTTTATTTTAAAATAATTACAAAGAAATATTTATATAAAAAATTATTAAACTAAGGAATCACAATGAAAATCAACTTTTAACTTGAGCTCTTCAAATTCTTTCTTTTGTTCTGGTTTGAGTACACTGGAATTCACTTCAATCATATACTCCAAGCTTTTTAGCAGTTGCCTAGTTTTTTCTAAAACCATCCTGTAACAAATATTCAACAAATTAATACATCATTCAGAAGTAGAACTGAAAAAAAATTAATAACTATAATGTAAAACAATCCCCTGATTTATAAATAGTTACTGAAGCAAAATGAATTTATATTTCTTGAATATTTGGCAGATCTAGTTATTAAGACTATTAGTCTAATGTATAACAATACAAATATTGTAATATATCATAATTCTAACAGACTAAACCAATATTGATAAAAACTTGCAAGTACAGTAGTTATAAAAGTTACAAGTATTATTTCAATTCTTGAATTTTATAGTCCATTGCGTTCGGCGAATCTTATTATTACCTTAATATTATTTCAAGTGGTTTTTGTTTTAAGGGCATAAAAACTCCCTATTCTCCAAAAAATTATACCTCTAGGTTTAGGGATTTTAAAAATTTAAATCATGTTTAGATATGAGCATTTGATCACCTTATGTGATATATATTTTTTATGATACAATGTACGAAATCATAGTATTCAATAGTTTCAAAATTTTCAATGATGCATTATAATGAATTATAGCCCCCTCACAGTTTATAATGTTATTTGTAATTATTTAAACGTTTCTGCTCTTATGAACCTTATATTTATAAAAATAAAATCTATTATTTATGAAAAAACTACTATCTCTTCTAACGTCCTCTTTTTGGTTTATAATTGGAAGGCAATTTTGGCAGTTATCACCAATGCATGTTCCTTATCCTAGGGTAAGAAAGTCCATCTTTTTGACATGGCAAACTAAAATGGTTTCCATAATACTTAAAATACCCTACTTTAGTTTATACTGTATTGGCTGGATTTGAACACCAAATATGCCCTAGATACACACATACATGCTCCTACAATGGTCAAACCCTAATGAATGGTTAAGCGTTCTCTGCTAAAGACAGAGATGTCCCATCTTATTTTCTGCTGTACTGTCAAGTAAATGATCCAGACCATGACTCCAAACCAAACATTTTGAACCTGTAATACCATATCCTAAATCTGTCAGATACAGGTTACTAGACTTCTTATAAAAACTCAGTATTACTTCAATTATTCTTAGAAAAATTGAACAAAATTACTAAAAATTAAATTAATTTCTTTTAAAATGGATTAATTCCTAGGATTACTTCAACCCATTCATCAACACAACAACAACATAACACCATTATATTAATTGATATTTTATACTTTATTATGACATAAATTAGTCACACGAAAACTCATAAAAATTAATTTGTTTTCAAAATGATTGGTTCTGGGTTTTTTTTAACACTTTGGCAGGGCATAAGCTGAGATGCAGGCGGCACAGTGCACACAACGCAATACACGGCAGAAAACTGTGCCGCCATATTTCCTAACGGATCCACGTAAGCTGAGGTGCATGCATGTTTGTGTCTGGCACACGCATGGGCCAGTATGTCACAGTTTGTAGCACAGACACAGATTTGACGACACAAGCCACACAACTAAGGATCCAAGATGTCGTTAAATGACAGTTTGATTCAGTTGGTAATGGACAAACACTCAACAGTAGCTCACATATTAAACCTAAATCTTGTATTTTTAAAATCTGTAATGCCACACATGTTTCAATATATATGGTCGATATAGTCAGTAATAGACAAACACTGAACCGTAGTTTACATTTTGTACTTCGCTCTTATATTTTTAAATTCTCTAATAACTCTGTACGAGTTACATGTGCTATACAATATGAATCATGAAGGTTATAGAAAAAAAACGTATAAAGACTCTTTGTGGGCCAACATAGCCATGTGTGTGTTTCGTTTTTTCATATATTCACTCTGCCACAGAACCAATTCCTCAATTTCTATATCGAATTCAAATGAGTTGGTATCGGCATCATCCATTTTCAAGGCAAAAATGGCATGCGTGTGCCGGGTGCTACGTCTCGACATGCGTTGGTAAAAGATTCGTGTGTTACGTGTGCTGCACCGTAAAACGTGGCTTGCGTGTGCTGCGCCGCCTGCGTCTCAGCTTACGCCCTGCCTTAGACAATACTTTAAAACATTATTAGACAATACTATATTGGATTAATTATTATAACATTAATTTGTCAACAAAACAAATTTCAAACATTTGACATATTTGCTTACGATATCCACTATCAATTGTTTATTTTGTGAATATAGCTTTGATTTCTCATAATTTAAAAAACAATTTTGTCATCTGATGAACTAGAGTAGTGGTTCTTACCTTGCCTTCCTTTATAATACTACTAAATACTAAATACTTTATAATATAACAGTAGGTCGTGCCCATTCCCATTGTTTTTTTATATAAGATTTTCATCTCTGAGAAATCTGCATTCCCCAGAATATAAACACACATTAGTCTCATATAACTTCAATTTCTTGAGGAATTCTCTACATATTGTCCAAATTTCTTGTTAATCATTCTACAATGAAAGAATTATGAGTAAACTGTCCAGTACTAGACTTTATAGACACTAATATATCGAGTTGAATTTTTTTTTGATAAAAATATTTTTTAAGTTTTCCAAACATATTTACTGGTACCAATATTTGTTAAATTTAATAATATTCTGTGACGTTTTAATATTGATGATTGCTGAGCCCTTCTAGAGGTGGTTACTTAATAAACAAATGTTGATATGACACCTCTTACCCTAATTTTCAAGACATTAATATACTTGCAGTTTTTGTATTATATATCTTGAGGGCTTTTTTAATTATGCTTATTGATACCACTTGGCAAAAAACCAAAACTTACTGTTATTTTTCACCAGACCTGTTTCACACTAGATCAGTAAATCGTTAATGCTGTAAGTCATGGACAAACTTTTGTTAAGGTGTGCTGCATTTTGTGAGTCTGTGGCCTTTATGTGTTCTGTGATGTGCCGTTGTTTATAAAGTGGTTGTTAACTATGTGTTCAAATATTATGTATTATGTTGTCTACCAGGGTGTATGTTGTATCAGTTCCTATGGCTATGTATTTTATTGTGTTGAGATTCCAAAAAGAAACACACACACATAACACCACACAAAAAAACTATAATACACAAAAACAAAAATACACAGCATTAACATATCACAAAACACCACAAAAAATAGCTTTATCATTCCAAAAACTGAAAAATAAAGTCACCTTCAAAACATTCAACACAACCAAAATATCTCTAAACACAAAAACACTTCAGAAAAAAACATCACAAGAAAGGCGTATATAAGATCACATGTAACAACTTCCTAGTTTCTACATAGGTTAATCAGGGAAAATTTTACTACACTATACAAAGAACACATAGAGAACATAAAAACAAACAACCCAAATTAAATTTAGCTAGACATATACAGAGCACACTACACACATACAGCAACATTCACAAAAATATAAAAGTTCTGCATTTCATCAGAAAAAAAACAATAAACTAAACGCAACAGGAAACTCTAAAATATACAAACAACACAAAAACCAACCACAATACATTCTAAACAATCATTATTTGGTTATGAGTTTTTGGAGTGATGAGGCTATTTTTTAATGTGTTGTCGTGATATGTTAATGCTATGTACTTTTGTTTCTGTGTATTATTATTGTTTTTGTGATGTGTTTTTTTGCAAACTCAATAAGACAAAATACGTAGGCCACAGAAATGGATACAACACACCCCCTGATAGACAACTGAAAGAACTTTATGGGAGGTTCAAAAGTAACTGATTTTACTAAAAAAATTAAGCTAGATTTAGTAAACATAATTGAAGCAATAACATAAATAAAATTAAAATAATCCCCAGGTACATGAGGAATACAAGCAGTTATTTATTTTGCCACTAAAATTAGGTGGAATACTTATAAAGTTTTTTTGAAAGGCAGTTATTGGAAGTCATTCTAGAGTCTAAAAAGCTTGATCAAAAACATATTAAACATAAACAATCGGGTGAGCAAGTGTACCCCAGAGGACAAATAACATTTTCACTCTTAATACAGCCTTGGAGAAGAGCCTTCAATGTAATTAAAGAAATTAGTTATGAAGGGATTGTATTACCTGTAGTCTGTGCCTGTTGGATTGTTACTTAAATTTCCTAACTGTAGGAATCTAATATCCATAATTTTCAAATACTCTTGTGTCAGTTGTATACTAGTACTTCCATAACGTGCTTCTATTATAGGCAGGCATTCCTCTAAATTTACTGCACATTTGTTGTAATCACCTAAATAAATTTTTAATAAAATTAATTATTAAACATCTTTGTTTGAAAAGTTTTATCAGGTTGAGTCAAAACATTCCCACGCCATTTGTATCCACAAAACAATGATATTAAATATGTTTGATTTGGCAGGTCATGAAACTAATTGAAGAATTATAGATTTATTTTATAATAATACACATCATTTAACTTTAATGGTAAAAAGATTTTAAAATACAAGTGAAAACATATATTTTGTATGACTATTGATTAGGATAATTAGTTACCTAAACAGTGGATGACTATTTACCTATTTGTAGTAGTAATACTAACCTCACAAAAAATTGCATTATTCAATTATTATGGTGTTTTCTGGAAATATAAAATCTAGAAGATAAAATATCTAAAATTGTGTACAGTTATTTATTTATAACCTTAACTCACAAACCAGCTGAATTATTACTTATACTTTCACAAAGTCTGCCCCAAAAATATCAAACCTTTTCTGTTTGTTAAAGAATATCAAGTTATGCAATTGGCATAATTGTATAAGCTAAAGTAAAATCTAACATACTCACAAATTTGTATGGAACATTTAGTTGCTCAATTTTTATTCAATTTCTTCTATTAGTTCACACTTTTCTTACACACACACCCACACCTATTTTCTTATCTTTGCATAAGGTCCAAGATTTCCTTCTTTTAAATTGTTTTCTCAGTGGTTATCACTATTTAAACAAAACTTTGGGGAATGCAAGCAATGTTGCTACTGAGATGAAAATGATGGAACATTTTTACTTTCATTACCATAGCCTTCTAATTTCAATTTTCCTATCCTAAAACGCTTCTTTTGACTTTTTCCCATTTTTTGTCATAATACCACATTTCAACTTTCAACTTGATATGACCTCTGTCTGGAATGGACTCAAATAATGAAAGGCATCAAAACAAAAACAGCATAGATAATGGAACACACGCATAAATATAATAGCCAGTCTGTTTTTCACAACCGGTTATTCAATAGCCTTTAAATATACAATGGGTTAAATAAATTTACACAGGCCATTTACCCCATAGCCCAGAGTAATGAGTGGTATGTTGGGGTAACCCTTTGGCCCAATTGCTCAAGTTCAATGTCTTTTAAAGTTTTTTATGTTCACTTTAAAGTATCACATAAGTTAAACAATTTTCATGGTTTTGAATTTGCAATGCACTATTATTATTCAACAGCCTATCCAATGTAATAGATAAATCTAAATGTATGTTCAGATTTAGATAAGTTGAAACCATGCTTAAATTAGCACTATCAAAAATATTTTATATAAGAATTAAACAGCTTCATTGTTGAAACTTACAAACTGTTCTATAAACTGAGCTCCAAATTTTGTATTTTTATTGTAAACAAATTATTTTCAGCAACAAATCGTTTCCAAGTGACAATATAGTAAATGTTTTTTAAGCAATTTTGTTTTGAAAACAATGTGAATAAATTTTAATGGCTTATTCATTTATTTTTTGCTATTTACAGTTTGAGTTCAAAACAAATTATATCATGTATACGTTTGAATGACGCCTTATTCATGTAGCCAAATTGAACAAAACAAATTAATTGATAGTAGTCCAAGCAGTCAAGAAACTTTAGCAGGTGCAGCCAACACTTCAAAATGACTATAATTTTGTGTAACTAATTGAATTGCATACATGCTGATCGCAGGTAGAATATTGAAGGAAATCTATCCTAAAGTAGTTTGCAAGACCATAAGACTTGTCTACATAGGGTTTACAATTATGGAGGAAAACACTAAAATAAATCAATTGATTTATCTTAGAAATAAAATCTTCCTTAAGGCTCATAGAAAAATAAAGATTGTACAGAGTATTTTCAGCTAGGATAGCTGATGCTCCAATATCAGTTGGAAGGTAAAGCTAAAACAATCAAGAGGTCAGTTATGTTCTGAATTGACAATGGGATACATCTCCTGAAACAGCCGTCCTTAATAATTAAATGTATTATATTAATACATGTTCAAGTGTTTTAGTGTAAAACTATTAGGCCAAGCGAAAATGGATTCATAATGCAAACTTGTATGTTATCTTCCATTTTATTGCATAAAACAGAGAAAAAACGTTTTATTAAATCAAATATATCACACATTCTTCCATAAATTGAATCTTCTATATTTAAAACTAATTAAATAAAATAAATTTAGTTAAAATAGAACTTACCTAATTCAGCATAATTTTTTGCCAATTCATCTTTGAAATTAAGCAGAGTAAAATTATCCTTAAATAAACATTTTTGTCCCAATTTCAAACTTTTCTCAAAACATTTTATAGCCTCTGGAATTTTTCCTTTTTCATTGAACACTCTACCTAGAAAGCAATAATAAAAATTGAAACATTTACTATTGTTTTATGTGATTAAATAATGTTTTAATTCAGGTATTTTTCTTACTACAAAAAAGTTAATTAAAATAAACACAATTTCCAAGTAGTAGTTAAGAGGAAGTATAATAAAGAATACTCTAATGTGCCAATAATTTTTAAAAATCATACTGACAAAAAATCTACTTACGAAGATAAATGCATTTTCTCTTTTATAGAAAATAACCTCTTATTTTTCATAACAAATTTTCATGGTTTTGCATTTGAAATGCACTATTACTATTTAACAGCCTATCCAATTTAATAGATTTATAAAATGCTAGATTATTTTCAGTTAAAACTTGCCTGTTGTAACCATCTTGAATTCACTGATTAAACTATAAGTAATTATTGCATAACTAAGTAAATAGTTTAGAACTTTCCTGAGTAGACGGTTAGTTTTGTAAATGAAATGATTGTTTCGAAATGTGTCAGCAAATAAGTTCTAAAGTATTCACTTAGTTATGCAATAATTGCTTACAGTATTTTCAGTTTAATACATAGCCTCAAACAAAAAAAGACAAAGGACCACAGCAGTTCCAGATTACTGGAAACAGGATTGTTGGAAAGTTATCCCTAGAACTAACAATTATGCATCTGTTTACTGATAAAGTTATTTATTATTTGCAGTTGTAGTTTTTGATACCTGCTAAACGAATGTACCTATAATTTGTGCAAAATGATTTCTTGGTAAACACAAATCAACTGTCTACATCTGGACATGCAATGAAATCATTTAATTACACCCTGGATACAAATGCACGGGGTTATTGTTGCTGGCACTGCCTTTCTTTAAATGTGGGTTATGAACTCTTTTTGATGTTAACCTAAAATGACCCATTTAAATGGGATTTTCAACTCTAGTTTAAAACTAAAAACTGAAACAAGTAAATACAAGGGTCGTCCACAAAGTAACCTCTGTTTTGAAATACAAAATAAACCAGTTGAGATACAAAAATTTTATTATATACATGTTAAAACTACAGCTTTTCTCTACTTTTCTACATATTCACCATACAAATTCAAGCACTTATCATATCTTTTAACAGTTTTTGAAATTCCGTCTTTAAAAAATCTGCCACCTGAGAACGTAGCCAACCTGTCACAGCGTTTTGAAGCTCTTCATCACTCGCAAACCTCTGAGATGCAAGCCACCGCTTCATGTATGGAAAAAGATGGAAATCACTGGGAGCCAAGTCCGAGCTGTAGGGGGGGGGGTGGTCATAAACGTCCCATTTGAACTTTTCCAAAAGTTCAGTTGTTCTTTGAGCTGTGTGAGGGCGGGCATTGTCATAGACAAACACAACGCCAGATGTCAGAAGACCACGACGCTTGTTTAGAATCGCTCGTCATAGCCGTTTTAAGGTTTCACAATAAGCTGCAGCTGTAATGGTCGTACCACGCTCCATAAATTCAACGAGCAAGATGCCCTTAGCATCCCAAAAAACTGTAGCCATCAATTTTCTCGCTGAAAAAGATTGGCCAGCTTTCTTTGGCTTGCCTGGCGAAGCGGTATGACCCCATTGCATTGGCTGTTGTTTTGTTTCGGCATTCACATAGGCTAACCAAGTCTCATCTCCTGTAACGATCCTGTGCAAAAATGTTTCTCCTTCAATGTCATACCGAGTAAGAAAGTCTATGGCAGAACTCATTCTTTTCATTTTGTGATCATCAGTGAGCACTATTGGAATCCAATGAGCACAAAACTTGTGATATCCTAGTTTTCTGTCACTATCTCATGCACAGGTCTTCGAGAAATTTCAGGAAAATGATCTGAATGTTCCTAGATTGTGAAGCGACGGTTCTCACGAATTTTCTCATCCACTTTGTTCACCAAGTCATCACTGATGAGAGATGGCCTACCACTCCGGTCTTCATTGTGAACGTTCGTTCTTCCATTTTTAAAAAAAAACGGACCCATTCACGGACTACACTTTCGCTCATAATATTTGGGCCATACACCACACTCAATTCACAATGAATTTCAGCTGCTGTGTAACTTTTCAACCACAGAAATCTTATTACACCACGCACTTCACACTTGGAGGGATTTTCTATCGCGGCGCTCATGTTTTTACGTTATAACAAAAGATCGCGCGATGCTCTCCCTTGCACAGTTAGAAACGTACTGAACGGCTGCGCACACCGATGTGAGAATGGCGGCGCTGCCCCCCCTACTTATCGCACCACGCCAAAACGGCAGTTACTTCGTGTACCACCCTCGTATATCAATTTTCAGCATGATAGTAATGGTTTTAGTAAATTAGGCCTTGTTTATATTTTGGTATTATTATTATACCAAACCTATTATAACTTTCAGTTTTTGTGTTGCACATCTTGAGGTTTTTATAAAAATTACACTTGTTTGTATTATCTTGGCAAAAACCAAAATAATACAAACAAGTGTAAACCTATTATATCTTGTTGATGACTACCAATAACATATTAATTTCAGAAGTTAAAATAACGTTTTTTTATCATTTTCAGTCATTTTTGTTTAACACCTATATCACGAATTTATGATGAATTCATGAATGATTTAAAAATAAAACATCCTTTATTCTATTATAGGTTTATTTGCCATAAACACTAGACTCACCTTGTGTAGCAATTGAACATGCTTCCAATGACATGTTCATTAGTTCTACAATAGGCTGTTGTTCACCACAACTTGCACAGCTAGTACAGTCTTTAAATATAGGCCCTTCACAATTGGTACACTTGAGAGCAGAGTACGACTTTAAACTGTTATCTTCTGAGTTAATACATTTGTCACATTTACATGTGAAAAAGTATTGACTTTTTAGAATTTCCTGCCTTTCTTCAACTTCCATTTGTAGGTAATGAGGACCTAAGAATTAAAAATAGTTAAATAGAAATAATGAATTCTTGAATTTTGTAGTCCATTACGTTCGGTGAATCTTATTAATCACTTAAACAATAGTTTATGACTATCCGAACTTAAGTTCTGAAAAGTTCGGATAGTCATAAACTATTGTTTAAGTGATTGATATGAAATAATGAATTTGTATTACAAAAAAACATTATTTGTCTTATTTAACACTTTAGCTGCCGGCTACAATATTGGCTTTTTCCCAGAGAATTGCCAAAATATTTTAAGCTTATTTTTAAATAATGTGTACTTATTTTTACTTAAGTACAAAAATGTGTTTCTTATTATAATATTATATTATATAAATATAAAATACGTTTTCTTGTTTAATAATTTAAAACAACACAGGTTATTCAAATACAAGAATATTTATTATTTTATATCCATAATATAATAATATTATAATATAATAATATTATAATATAATAATATTATATTATTATATTATATTATATTATATATTATTATTATATTATTATAATATATCTAAAAATACGTGTCAGGCTAATTGGCCTTTCAAAACTGTTCATGAAAGGGGAAAGGTATGAAATATAGTTATTTCTCCCCATTTGGCTTAAAATAAGTGATAACATGATTTCACAAAACAGCTGATTTTATGTTATGGGTTATGTGGTTGAACAGCTGTTTTAATGCATAAATTATGTTACGTTATTATTTAATAAAAAGTAACTAAAATAAAATTTTCGTTTACTTGTTTTCAATTAATTTATTTATATAATATATTTATTATTTTAATTCATTATTATTTTTTATACTTATAATGATTACAATAATCTATATATTTAAGTACAGTTTTCTGCCATTCCTATCGTTTCAATATTCTCCTCTGTTGACGCGTTTCGGAGTAACTCCATTCTCAAAACTTCAATCGTACCCAAAATTGCCCAAATTTTGAGTTCGTCTTTATATACTATTAGCCAAGCCCCCCCACTTCCAGACCTCTCTTCCTATTGGTGCACACCTAATCTTGCTTCTTGCGTCCAACTACTTCATAATTTTAAACTTTTAAATATAACGTTCAACTGTGTATTTATTGTTCGTTTATTACATTTCCCTTTTTTAACTTAGCTTTATAAATTTCTAAATATTTAAACGTCTTCCTTTATTACCATAAAGTAAAATTTTCATCGTATTTTTCATTTCTTGCGGTGTACGACCCTCTTCAATCAAATGCATAGCATAATTCAAATCATTTGTCTCATACTTAAACGACCTTATATGCTTTTTATATCTGGTTTCAAATTTTTGCCGTGTTTGTCCTACAATGTATTGCTTTGCAATTACATTGCATTTTATAAACTCCGTTTTTACTAAACGTATTTAAACTGTCTAGATTACACTTTAATTTATTCTTTAATGTCTTGTTAGTTTTCATTTCAACTTCTATATATTTCTTGAAAAAATTTTCAATTTATAAACCTCTTTTCTTGTATATGTAAATTTAGCCCATTTCTTTCTCTCTATTTCCTTTGTGGGACTTTTTATTTGATCTCTTGTCCTAATTCTTCTAAATAACTTTCTTATTGCTTCTTTGTTGTATCCATTATTCTCAGCATATTAAAATATTATATTCAGTTCTTTTTTAAAATATTTTTTTCTTTAGCGGTATATCTAATAATCTGTTAAAAAAGTGCCTAAATGCCGTCAATTTATGTTCTAGTAGGTAGTTCGATTTTGCGTTAATAACTGGAATGACGTTACTCCCAAATGCGTCAACAGAAGAGAATACTGAAACGTTAGGAATGGTAGAAAACTGTACTCAAACATAAAGAAATAATCCTAAATGAATATAAGCACGTTAGTAATTACAATTATCAATTATTACTTATTGTTTAATGTTTCAAATTATTAAATTATTTTACAGTAATAATTACCTAATTTAGTAAAGTAATTATTACTTAATAATAACTTTTAATACTTATATCTGTTGTTTCCATTTTCACCTGAGCTACTAGTTTTCACTAAACACTTGTAAATATTTACTAACCTGCCTATAGTAGCACTTAATTATATTTGTTGAGGACGGCCGTTTAGGGAGACGTGTCCCATTGTCAACTCGGATCGTGACTCGGAGCCGTCCTCAACAAATATAAGTTAGTGCTAATATAGGCAAGTTTGTAAATATTTACAAGTGTTTAGTGAAAACTAGTAGCTCAGGTGAAGATGGAATCAACAAATATAAAAAATAACGTTAAATTATTATAATCCATAAAGCAAGTGGCTAGAAAAGGTATAATAAAAGTATCTGCCAATTTCAATTTCATTCATTAACATACGTAAAACCGTATTCAAAAGCTGAAAATACTCATAATTTTCAGTTCACGGGTCCTCAACTTCGAGAGTTTTCTTGGGATACTGTAAACAAAAGTGGTTCTGAAAATGAAAATAGTGATTACAAATATGAAAGGAATGAAGATGATGAAGGTCTATGTATAATAATGACATTTATGTAACAGCGATGCCTAAACCAAAAATAAAATTTTAATAATCAATATTAATAAAAAAACAATAATCTATTTCAATATTTTACTTTCTTTTAAAAAATTATATACTAATTTATGACCTTAATTTTTTAAGTTATTAGGAGAAGTTATAATTAATATTTAAAGTTCGGATTGTCATAAACTATTGTTAAAGTGATTAATTAAGATCAGGGAGTTACGGTCCGAGTTGACAGTGGGACACATCTCCTGAAACGGCCGTCCTCAACAAATATAAGTAAGTGCTACTATAGGCAAGTTTGTATATATTTACAAGTGTTTATTACTTTATAATAATACTTATAAAATTATTAAAGTTGAAATTCAACACAATTTAATTACTGTGGCCACTGAGTTTTAAATTAATTTGTGCACCATAGGTCGCTCAGAACGCAAATAATTTAATCCACAATATGTTAATAAATATTTTACTATTTTAATATAAAATAATTTTATTTTATTTTCCAATACTGTGATTTTTTAATCCATCAATATCTAATACTTATCAAAAATAGAGCAATATGTCAACTTAAACAGCAAATACAGTACTATATAATTACACTGATAAATACAGTAAACTTATAGCAACAATCTTTTCTTGCATTTGCAATAACATTTGTAAACCATTAAATGTTATTAACTGTATTAAGCTATTACTAAATAAAGATGATATTGTTTAATTATCCATACATAAAATTTAATTATTTTTTATATTTAGTAGTAAATTTTTTTTAATCAACTTTTTTATTTTTAATAAATGTATATTTTTTTATAATATATTGTAATTATTATTGTAGTTATCAATATTTACCATAACAGTTAAAAACTTCTTCTCCTTCCTTTATATCTGTAGAGGCTCTCACAACCAATATATCGTTTATGAAACTAGAAAAAAGTATAAAGTATTAGTAAAGAGTTTTAGAATTAGTAATAAGATATATAAAGGAGAGGTATGTCTTCATTTCCATCTTGAATAATAGAAAATGGAATACAAACAAAAATGCAAACATAGTAGAAGTTTTAGATACTTCAAACTTATTTTAAAATAACTTCTTAGCTTCTTTTTGCAACATGTATAGGTAAATTACCTGCTATTGTAAATTGCAATTAATCTTTATTTGATGAAAAAAATGTTTTCACTTTACTGATTTTTTTAACTGTGTCACTAAAATGAATTTGGACAGCCACAGACCCCTAACCGACATGGATCTTATTATCGCTGAATTCACTATCTTTATCAGTTGTTATAAATCTTGTAATATCATCATGGTTCCTTCTATACATAGATTTTGTTCTTATTTTGAGTATCATAATTACCGGCCATTCGCAGCATCATCACACTCCCCGTTGATGTGTTTCGGAGGACCTCCACCTGTCAGATTATTAGTTTTTTTCAACAATGGACAGAAAATTAAACCTGTCTCATCAAGATTGTAAATGTTAAACCAATCGTAATCCTCAATTATTCCATTCACAAACTTCCTTTGGATCAACAGATTTACCCTCACCACAAATTGTTTTGAAACTTGTGCATGACTAATTTCAAATTTCTGTAGCCAACCGTTTGAAGCCTCTTAGTGGGAATTTTTTTGACCTAGCCACACAGAACCAGTCAAAAAACAAGTTTATCTACTGACATTGAATCTGTTTTTTCTAAAAATAATGTTTTTCATGTTTTTATTTCTATTTCTGAACCAATTCCCTTATTCGATCTTCCCTTTTTATAATATTCCTGACCTGAGTTTTTCAGTTATGAACTTTCTGCCAGTTGCCGCACACTTAAACTTACCTTCATTCTACACTCTAAAACCCTTTTTTTAATCGCAAGAGCTTTACGTTTGCCGCTCATTTTGTATAAAAAGTAAATACAAAAACAATCTTTATTCAAAAACACTTCACTTTGCTGTAATTATGAACCTCATCACATACAGTTAATCGTTAAAAAAACATGTGATACATACTGTATGCTATAGATCTACAACTGGACTGAATAAACTAGACCTAAAAACAAAAAACAGGAAGTAGTGTATGGTTTTTGGAAGTCTGGCGCAAGACAGTAACTGGAATGGGTAAACAACAACAAAGTCTACAACACTGTACTAAAGGAGAATGATGATTAATGGCTAACGGAAGAGTTACATTTCTGTTTACAGATATATTAATCCATTCCTTATATTCCAAGATAAAATTTTGAGCACACAGAAAAGAAATTAACATTAATTTTATGACAGAAAATAGCAAATCTAGTGTACGTATTTAGGAGTGTCTCTTGTCGAGAGAGACTTAATAAAGACCCCTATGTCACAAGACTGAGAATTGAAAATTCCGTAAAATAGACTAAAATGGTGGTGTCCGTAAGGAGAGGTTTTGCTGTACAGGTTTTTTTATCTTTGTTAATTTTTTTATTTTTCAGATTGAACATCTGTTAAAATTATTATTAGTGTGGCATTTTAGTATTATTTTACTAAAATAAAATATTGTACTAAATATTTTACTAAAATATTTTATAGTATTTGGTCAAATTATATTTGATTAACATTAAAAAAAATGCAAAAAAAAATATACAACCTATTTTGGCTAAATTTTAACCAATTGCACATATCTAAATTCTAAAATAAAATCCTCCCTTTTATCTAAAGATAATTCACCAAAAACTTATTTTATTCACATATAATAAATTTTTTAGTGACAATTATAGGTATGAGTTTATTAGTGCATAACATTCCTGCCACACCATGTCTGCAAACTGTACTATTGTTTGAATACACTGTCAGTTGTCTATCCTCATTCAATTGTTTTATGACCTAACTGTTTTGCTTACCAAAAAAACTGAAGTGTTACCAGATAAAAAACTATCTATATTATTACTTATATTGCAAACAGTTCTGGAAAAACTTGTGATAGATAGTGGAGATAATTAGGAAAAAACTGCAAACCAATGAGTGGCAAAATGGTCTCATCAAAGTAACTTAAGGCCAAAATGTGATAAATAGGTCAATGGGTTAAGAAAATCATAATTTTTAAAATTAAATACGAGGTCTGTTCAAAAAATAGGCAGACTGTTTGAATTTTGCGGCTCAAGTTAGTTTCAGGAGAATCCGCTTGGTGTCGCTAGGTTCGTATAAATCAGCTGATTAAAACGCGGTATTTCAGTTGCAGATATCTTCATTTGTTGATGAGTTACACGCAGTTTAGTAAAAAGTGTTTTTTTTTTGTTTGTTGGATTGTAAAATGGACAGCCTGAAGGATTGCTGTGAAATTTTGTGTAAAACTAGGGAAATCTGCAACAGAAACATTTGCCATGCTTAACACAACCTACGGAGATGTTGCCATGAAGCATACTGCATGTTTCAAGTGGCATGAACGTTTCAAGGGTGGCCGACAGTCGATTGATGACGATGAGCGTCCTTCAACGTCAACTGACGACCCACACGTTAACAAAATCAACACCCTGGTGCGCGAAAATCAACGTCCGACGTCTGACTATTAGAGAGCTTTCCGAAGAATGTGGGATATCAGTTCGATCTTGTTATGAGATTTTGACCGAAAAATTGAAGATGCACCGCGTCGCTGCGAAATTTGTGCCACGCCTGATGACCGACGACCAAAAAGCCAATCGCGTCCGTGTTTGTCGAGAACTGCTTGATCGTTCAAATGAAGATGAGAACTTTTTGTCAAGAATTATAACCGGTAATGAATCATGGGTGTATGGTTACGACATTGAAACAAAGGTCCAATCATCCCAATGGGTGAGTCAAACGTCCCCAAGACCTAAAAAAGCTCGCCAAGTTCGGTCGAATGTCAAGGTGATGCTGACAGTGTTTTTTTTGATGCTAAAGGTGTTGTTCACTACGAGTACCTCCCTGAAGGCTCTACAGTCAACCAGATTACCTACATTGAAGTACTGAAACGTCTGAGAGACGCCGTCTGACGCAAAAGGCCAGAACTGTGGAGAAGTGATAACTGGTTTTTCCATCACGACAACGCTCCAGCTCACTCAGCACTCAGAACTCGTGAGTTTTTGGCCAAACACTCGATCACTATTCTTTCCCACCCTCCCTACTCACCTGACCTTGCTCCTTGTGACTTTTTCTTATTCCCAAAACTCAAAAAACCCTCAAAGGAAAAAGATTTGAAACTATTTAGGAGATTAAGGCAAATGCAACGAAGGAGCTGAACGCCATCACAAAAGAAGCGTACCAGGACTGTTTTAACAAGTGGAAACACCATTGGGATAATTGTGTGCGTTGGGTAGGAGAGTACTTTGAAGGAGACCCAGACGTGTAACTTTCAAATAAAGTACATTTTTTTTATGACCTCAGTCCGTGTATATTTTGAACAGACCTCGTATAGGTAATAGAAAACATGAGTTAAATTATATTGTCTTCCTATATTACAATAAAAAACTAAAATTTTAAATTCATTAAATTATTCCATTATGAATTAAAATGTTGAGAATATAAAATTTGAATTAAACCAAATGTTCAATATAGTAAGTAAATAATGTAAGTATAATATAGTAAGTAAGTAAATAATGTAAGTAAATGTAGTAAGTTCAATAATGTAAATATAGTAGGTTTACTTACCTATTTGAAATATTATGATTACAAGAATGGTTCATCATACTAGCAGACGGATATATTGCAGTAGCTATCCTTTGTTGCGATTCACTAATAACTTTATCACTTTTAATAATTTTATCATCATAATAATCTATTTTTGTAATCGCATGGCCATTGCAGATCATCTGTGCAATATGTCTTAATATACACCCACCCATGGCTTCCAATTCTTCTGCATCACAAGGCATAGAAAAATAGTTCTTATATTCCAAATAAAGGGTCAATAAAGTAGCTGTCTGTAAATTATAAAATGATATTTGAAATTTTCAATGAATATAAAATATAAATACAATGTCACTTTATCAATGAAAACAAATAAATCCTTCATGAAAATTTATACATGTTAACAATATCTCAGCAGAAGATAGGTTATACTTATTTGCTGTAATGGTTCCTGCCTCCATGAAACTGTAAGTATTCTATTTAGTACAGGATATATATTTTGAAAAGTTATGTAAAATATGCCTTCATGGTTTTAAATTTCGAAATCTTGTTGCTGTTCATGACAGTTGTTAATCACTTATTACACTTTGAAATTACTTGCAACCAGACCTTCTGTTAACTATAAGTTGTTAAATGGTTAACTTACAGTTGGAGGAAACTTTTTCGTCTTACGACTTCTTCAGCCTCATATTTTTGCCGCTATGATTGCTGCAGTTGCGCTTTTTGGTACCAATTTTTGAAAGTTAGAAGTGATGTGATCGAAGAGTATGTGTGATCTGTGTCGTGTTTGTTCATTTAGGATGTCATTTTTATGGGTGTTATATTTCATATTGTTCTACATGGTAGAACATATTGTACACAATATGTAGACATATTTCACGTGTTCTTTAAATCTGATGCTGATTTATCTCCTAGTCTGGGCTAGTTACACTTTATCAAAACTGTTACAATTTATTTTGTTTATTCCTGATTTTTGTTTATTCCTTGTTTATACCTACCTAAAGGAGGTACAGTGTCTCTCGCATTCCCTAATAAACTTCCTAAATTATTTGAACTTTTATACACAATTTTTAAATTAAACTTATTGAAAATTCTGTTCAAACGTTTAGTCATATTCTTGTCATATGGTACACTAACATATCTCTTATTTTCTTCTCTAGGTAATAGTTTTAATAAATACTCATATTTAATTATCCTCCATATTATATTCTCCGCTTAATTTTCAACATAAATACTCTTCAATTTATGTATATCCTAATAAAATAATTCATATTTTTATCTATTTGGTAGTCTTGGACAGACCAGTAACATAATATAAATTACATCTACAAAAAAGAAATGTTTTACCATAAACACGATCTGAAGTTGATTTCCAAACTGAAAAAATACAGATTCCAAATCACTAACCACTGTCTAATAATAAAGTTTCTATGATATATATATATATATATATATATATATATATATATATATTTGTAGATTATGCAACACTGTTTTCTTGTATACACTTATCACTTTCACTTATGTACTTAAACAAGAATCTTACTTGGTATTTATGCGAGTACTTTCAGAGACTAGTAAGTGCCTCCATCTTCCGGCATACTGCTGTATGCCGGAAGATGGAGGCACTTACTAGTCTCTGAAAGTACTCGCATAAATACCAAGTAAGATTCTTGTTTAAGTACATAAGTGAAAGTGATATATATATATATGTAGTAAAAATATTAAATGGTGATTAAAAGTTTGAAAAAACTTCTTGAGCCAGTATTTAGGCTTTAAAAAATAACTGTTTTATATGAACTTACTAGAGTGTACTGATATAAATCTTCAGAAGTCATATTTTCAGTGTGTGGTAAAAGGTTGTGAACCTGTTGATATCTATTTGTATCTTTCGTTGTTCGAGATGTTAGAGCTACACGGAAGCCTAGATGGGCAATTCCAATTTTATAGCATAAAGACAAGCCTCCACACTCCCATTTATGATAAGAAATCCAAGAATCCAGACGACACTTGTTAGAGCAGTACAGAGCTTCATTGCAATCCTTACATCTAAAAATAATTTAAGAAAAATTGTATGATTATCAAAATTTGAGAAAAAGTTAAACACATATAGTTATTGTTTAAGATAACCCTGAAGTAGGGATGGGAAAAGAGTACAAAGGCCTACGTGCTGTATACTGTAAAGTCCTTCCAAGATCCTATTTAACTTTTTACTTGAGTTATAACTACCGGTATTTTATAGGAATGAATTAATTGGTTTTTAATCTCTGATGGTTTATTGGTTTTAAATGGGATTTTAATATTACCAATTTGAATTAAATAACTGAATTTAAAATTATTAATTTCAAATAAAGGGATCTTAAATAATTTATTGTGCATTCAATAGTTATTTCTGACAATTTAAACAAGCTGATAGGGAACATTTTTTTCTTGTGTTTTGTAGTGAATTTTTTTTCTTCCAAATATTATAGTAAAGTTATAAGTTGATACTCAAAAGCCAACTTGCTCTGACAATGTAATTAACACCATATCAAATCACCTTATGGATCAAAAGATGGCCTTTAAGTCCATTGACTAAAGGCCATCTTCTGATCTAAGTAAATAAGACATAAAAATAACAAAAAACATCAAAAGAATAACTAATACATATACTTACGGCATAATAATTATAAAAAACTGAAGTCTTTGAAAAAATTTTAAATTTTTTACATCATAATTTGTGTGCATCTGGAATTTTTCTATAAGGCCATCAGAAATTGAATAGTAATAATAATAATTAGTAGGGCTGGTTATTCAACTTTGGACATGTGTCTGGAGGTTGGTATTTTTTAACTGGTTCATAAGAAGTGGAAGTTAACTGTAGCTAAACTAGATACAGATAAACTAAACAGTATCAAAATCTTGTGATGTTAAACTTACTAATAAGTATATAAAAATACTATTTCAAAATCACTGCTAAAATGTTGCAATAATAAGATACACAATTGTTTTCAAGTACATTCAACACAATATATTTCAAGTAAAGTTGTATTTACAATGTAACTAATATTTATAATATATAAAGTCTATTATCCTTTAAATTTAGTAACTGTTTTTAATGGCATTAGGTACTAGAAATTTTTTTGACAATGTAACAATTTAAGAAATAAATACAAAAAATAAAAGATATTACTTACGGAATTGGTGCAATGAAACACTTGCAACAATGGTGGCAGTGTTTATGGACTTGATCAGGTAGAACAATAAGAGCAAAAGGCTTTTCCAAAAACAATACATCTCCCATCTCAATATTTGTGTTTGCAACAACATATCGCCCCATTTCATCTGATTTTCTAATAAAAATAAATATATTTTCATAAGGTTCTAACAGAACTAAAATGATATCTTGTAATGAATAGTTCTGTTTTTTAACATAGAAGATACTTTACAAAAAAACATTCTGCCATTAAATATATTAATCACTAAATTTGTATTTACTACAAACACAAACACACACACAAATATATATATATATATATATATATATTGAGAAAGCACTCACATCTATTTCTTGTAAATGTAAATGTTTAGTCTTGTACAACTTTTTTTTGTACAGTTAAAGTAAAAATTACTTTAAATGTTGATATTAAGGATGTAAATAATTTAGTAGCAACCTATACAACATAAATTATAAAATTAACAAACAACAATACTGTTAAATTACTTTGTTAATCGCAGATGATGGTACAAGCTAACATTAATTTTCATGTCAACCATTAATAAACCATTTAAATACTATACATATCAAACACTCATGTTTCAGTTTATATATTGTTTGCTTGAACTTCTGTTATAATTACACATTATTCCCATTCATAAATTGTGATTTCTTCCATTCAATATCAGTAACATTCAGTTATATTCCCTTATCTAGTTATAACTGTTATATTTACACAGAGTCAATTTTCCCTACTTTCTATCATCAGTTTTTTTTTATTTTTTATTTTACAGGTTTCCAAATGTATAAAATCTTCAAAAACATTCTGTGTTCTTAAAACTTGTACACATTCATCTCTAAGTGATTCTATATATGTATATGTGTGTGTGTGTGTGTGTAGGAATTTTTTGAAGGAGACTGACAGACTTACCTAATGGCAATAGTCCAAAATAAATCTGTGACATTTGGATATTTATACACATCTGTGGTTTACTTCAGTCTTTTCTTTTTTTCTTTTTTGATTGACAAAGATCATTTTGATCGAAATATTTCAATAATGTGGTAAGTTTTTATATGTGTCTATTTATTTATTTCCAAGAGATTGCAGTTTTGGGCTATTGCCATTAGGTAAGTTGGTCAGCCTCCTATCTAGTCCGAAAATTCCTAAATAAGTTTTAAGCTCTACTAGATATATATAATAGAGAGAGAGAGAGCGAGAGAGAGAGTTAGAGACTCTATATATACGAGGCATGTTTTTAAAGTAAGTACCGTTTCTAAATTTCCCCGCCGCAGCTCTGCGGTCGGCGTTTAGCGCATGCGCGCAGTGTAGCTACATCTGTTGGGAAGCTACAGACGCCGTTTGATCGAGTCTTAGTTTGTTTACGTGATTTTAAAATGCCGCAGACAATCGAGAATCCCGCCGACTGTGAAGTGCGTGGTGTGATTCGTTTTCTCTGTGCTAAAGGCTTAAAAGCAATTGACATTCAACGTGAAATCAGTGAAGTTTATGGTGAAAACATTATGAGTGAAGGAATGGTGCGGAAATGGGTTAGGGCCTTCAAAGATGGCCGCACAAACGTTCATGATGAGGAACGAAGTGGGCGACCTTCAGTCATTACCGATGATCTCATTCAAAAAGTGGACTGTAAAGTGAAAGAGAACAGACGGTTCACAATTTCGTCCTTAGCTGTAACATTTCCTGCTGTATCAAGAAGTGTTCTCTACGAAATTGTGTCTGAACGTTTAAATTATCGGAAACTGTGTTCACGGTGGGTACCGAAAATGTTGACTGATCAGCACAAAACCAAACGATTGGGCAGTGCATTGAGCTTTCTCGAGCGTTACCGTAACGAGGGCGATGATTTTTTAAGCCATATCGTTACAGGTGATGAAACGTGGGTAGCCTACGTTACACCAGAATCAAAACAACAGTCAATGGAATGGCGGCATTCAACATCCCCTAGGAAAGTCAAATTCAAGCAAACAATTTCTGCCCAGAAAATCATGTGCACTGTCTTTTGGGACAGAAAGGGTGTGTTGTTGGTCGATTTTCTGCCTCGCAGTGAAACGATCAATGCAGCCGCGTACTGTGAAACTTTAAAAAAACTGCGCCGCGCAATCCAAAACAAAAGACGTGGCATGTTGAGTGCAGGCATCGTTTTGCTCCACGATAATGCTCGTCCACACTTCATTTGGCTGGGAACAATTGGACCATCCTCCATACAGTCCCGATCTAGCGCCTAGCGACTACCATTTGTTTCTACACTTGAAGACGCATTTAGCGGGGAAGCGTCATTCCAATGATGAAGAAGTAAAAACGTCTGTGCAGCAGTGGTTGTCCAGTCTGGCGGCAAGCTTCTATGACGACGGCATACAAAAGCTGGTCCCAAGATACGACAAGTGCCTTAATAATAATGGAAATTATGTAGAGAAGTAGAGGAAAGAATGCTCTTTGAGGTAAATAAAGTTTTGTTTGAAAAAATTTACTTGTTCATTTTTTATATCAAAACGGTACTTACTTTAAAAACATGCCTCGTACATATAAATTTGAAAAGCCTGCATTTATAAAAACCTTACTTTTTGAATTTTAGTCTATATTCGCCACCAATATTATGAGTCTGTATTTCGCTCTGCCTACATTGTTCAAATCTTACACTATAAACCTATTTATAGTCCATCTGTCTGTCAATGTTATTTCCTAAAATCTATAAGTATCTTATATGTGAAATGAAACTCCAACAAGTAAATTTTTAGATCCATTGCCCATGAAGTCCTTTATCACATCGTACTAGTGCCCATGATATTGTTTTCTAGTACCCAGGAAAATAACTTCTATTGAAAAAAAAATTCAAAAACCAATTAGAGTTTGGTGGAAATAATACTACATAAGTTAAAATATATTCTTACAATAAATAATTACAAAATATGTAACGAAAATATACACATGATCACCATAATAAATGACAGAATAGAAGAGTTGAACAACAACTCAACGAGTGCAAACTAATGTTTAAATACCTCACTAATTGCTGTATATATGTGAAAGAAGAACTAATTTGTTCTACATGAAATAAGCATGAAATTTTATGGTAGTAATAGTAACGCGATCTGTTGAGCTCTGAAACAACTACAACAGTTTCAAATTATGTGCCGATATATCAGCTCTGGTCTTTTTCAATTGCTATTCAGAGAGCTGATATATCGGCTCATGGTCTTAAAAGGGTTAAGAAACTAAAAAAAAATGCATCTCAACTAAAAATAAACACGCTGAATTAAAAATAATCTGTCACTTTGATATGACATACAATAAAACGGAGCAAGATATTTGATCCTGGAACAGGATAACTTACTGGATCAGGATAGCTATCTATGATCCTGAACCATGATTATACCTCGCGGATGACCTCAATGGGTAACACTCTTTGCATGTTATCTGAAATCAGATCACATTTATGCCCATTTTTATATGTGTTAAGCAGGTTTCTACTATACTAATTATTTTGTGCTAAATTAAAAGGGGAATGAGAGATGATGAGCAACCCATAACATATGAGCAGTTTTAACATACAGTAGAGCCTTGATAATTCAAGGTATGGGACCGAGACCCCCTCGGATTACCGAAAACTCAAATTACACGGAAAAACTTTCTGAGCATTAGAAAAAATAGGACTTTTTATCAACCCTAATACAGTAAAACTCCTCATATCCAGGTCAATGTGGCAACAGCCCGAACCGTATCAGTTACAGAGAGATAGTAATAAAGACCAGTTCAGCTAATCATAAGTGTCTTTATTGTTTGATTGATTTGTTTCCTTCAAGAGAATTTATTTTCTGATATGTCACACAAGACTAGACATTTGTGTAGGGATATTTGTTGACTGTAAAAACTTACAACTTATTTGTTGACTGTAAACAAAGTAAGATATTTATGGCCCATTTTCCTTCTGTCATCTAAACATAACTGATACTACATTCAAACACAATAAAACAGCAAGCATGAGTGACAGCATAGCAACAACAACAACAGAATGGGGAGGAAGAAAAATACCATATTATTATAAACATTTCTTGGAAGCCTAACTCATTTCCTTTTCATGATGTATTGATATAAATAATTCATTTTCTTTATGGCTATAGACATTTTATGGCTGACCGACTCATTTCCTATCAAATAGATAAAATAGGTTCAAATAGAAATAGGCTCGAACTATACGGAAGCTCGAAATATCGGGACTCAGATTTTCAAGACTCTACTGTATTAGTTTTAAAAGACAAAGCACACAAACCCATTAGCATAACCAACAGGATGCACTTTACAAATCCTATGTCTATTATTGCCAATGTTTAATGGCTTAATATTTTTCTTGAATTTTGTAGTCCATTACGTTCGGTTGAATCTTATTAATCACTTAAACAATAGGTTATGACTATCCGAACTTAGTAAGTTTTAACAAATTTACTAAATTCAAAGTTCGGATAGTCATAAACTATTGTTTAAGTGATTAATTAATATTGTTCTTGACCAAATAATCAACAAGAACTTCAGCAATAATTTTGTTGAATTGAAATGGAAGTCGTCTAAAAGGTTAGTCGTAACTTCAAGTTTTTATATTCTAAATTATACTACTAATAATGGCACGCATATTATTAAATTAACAAATAAAACTACTTAATTAATATCAACTACTTTTTTCTGACTCACTTTAAATCTAATTTTCCTGAAGCACTCTGTAAACTATTACTCTCTCCTTTTGCAAGGGTTGGTAAATAATTACTCGACGGTTGACTAGCTTCTTTGGATTCTTTGTTAGCAATACTAACAGCTTTTAAATGTGTTACAAAAATGTCTTCATTAACTAGAACAGTAAATTAGTTTAATAACACAATGGATACACCTAAAGTAATTGGATTAATATATTTCACACATGAAAATAAAAAAATTTGATACTACTATCAATAACGAATATGTACACTACTAGAATTAAACAGAAAAAAAGAGGTAAGGAAATATTGAACAATGGTTGGCTTTATGTACCTAAAACGTCTAATAGACAAAGGTGTTAGGAAAGTTAGGGCAAGTCAATCTCACTGTATAAAAAAATTAATCAAGATAAAAATTGCAACCCGGAAAAATAATTATGTGACGTATTCACTTTTTAGAGTGGCATATCTGTCACAGACTTGGGTGAGATAAATTGAGTCAGAGTTCCAAGTAAAATAAAATTTTTAAGGAATAAGCTGGGATAGATTACAGGAGGCAGAAATATTCGAGTTCTTAGTAAACTCAGTCAGTACTGGATGAAAAATATGCATATTATATACTAACGCATATTTCAAAGTCAAATTGAAAACCTTGTAATATTTCGAGACATATCTTATGAAAAAGGTTAGAAGAAAGGTAACAAAAAATGTGTGAAATTAAATATAAAAAACCATATAAATATGAATTTAAGGCAAGATGATAATATGGCAATGTAAGAATAATGTCAACCAAATCAGTACATCAATCTGAACTGAAAAGGAACTGATAAATATTTGATCAACTTAGAAATTGTTTTACCATATTAATTTAAAACACATTCTAAACAAAAAAAATTATTTTAAATGTTGCAAATTATAATTACAGGTTAACATTTGAAACATAACATTTACTTGCAAACATGTTCGAAACTGTATAGACTCGATGTTTCTGAATAAAACAGAGGCCTTTATTATTAAATACAATACTATATAACCCTAAATTACTATATAGCTGGATTACAACATTGTTATACAGCTAGGACAGGTTTGGTTAGGAATAAATGACATTGTGTTTACTAACATAAGCTATGCTGTGACTCGACACACAATCGTTCTTGCAAGACCAACGAAAATGGAGGCTACTTATTCAATTCATACAATACCTATAGATATTTAGTATCCACAGTAGAGAGTCAATTATCCAAACTAACTGGGACTGAAGAGTGTTTAGGTTGTTAAAAGTTTGGTTAACCAATCAATATTTATGAAATGTAGTACTTTGCTTTCTACAAAACCGTACATGAACAACAATCGTCTGTCTCAGAAGTGCTCTTGTAAGCAGGTGCAAACTTTTTTTTTATAAGGGGTGGTCATGGGGAAACCGCATAAAAAGTATGGAAAACATAATGACCACAAACTGAAATCAACTACACTATCTTTACTAATGAAAAATAAACAAAGTACAGTACAGTCTCGATAATTCGAGGTGAATGGGACCGAGACCGCCTCGGATTACCAAAAACTCGAATTACACGAAAAAAGTTCCTGAGCTTTAGAAAAAATAGGACTTCTAATGAGCTCTAATACAGTAAAACCCCTCTTATCCAGATCAATGTGGCAACCTCCCGAATAGGATTTATTAATAGCAGGAATAAAGACCAGTCCAGGTAATCATGAGTGTCATCATTGTTAGGTTGATTTGTTTGCTTCTGATATGTCACCCACAAGACTAAACATTTGTTGACTCTCAAAATTTACAGCATAAATAAAGAAAGATATTTATGGCCCATTGACCTTGTGTCATCCTATTGATATAAATATTTTTTGGAAGCCTGACTCATTTCCTTTGCATGGCTTATTGATATAAATATTTCTTGAACCCCCGATTCATTCTCTTTATGGCTACAAAAATTTCTTGAACTTATTTCCTTTCAAATAGATAAAATAGGCTTGAATTATTTAGAAGCTTGAAATATCGGGACTCTGATTTTCGAAACTCTACTGTACTATAATTTCCGAATTACTTATGTTTATACAATATATTCAGTTGTACTAATATTTTACTGTCATGCGTTGTTTTAAACTGAGAAAAAATAGTCATTAATAAAAATCATAAAAACAATACTAACTTTTAACATCAGAGTTGTCTATATACACATCCTTCATTTCTTCCAACAAGTTAATGGCTTCTGAATATTTTTTAGAATCAATAAGTAAATTTGCTTTTCGTAAACATAATTTATGTTTTTTATCTTCAGGATAACCAGACTCCAGTGCTAAGTCAATATCATTTAAAGCTTCCTGTGAACATACATTATAAACAAATGAATAATCACTTTATAAAGTCAAACCTTATACTAAACTATAGTTCAGTTGTAGCCTTCTAATAATACTATCTGAATTGAAGAAATATTCAGAAGAGGTTTGTGATTATTGGATTCATTTCTTTGTAGCCAGGGTTTTTTTTGTTTTTACTGAACTGAATATATATAGCCCTTTATTTGTTATTGTTATCTTAGATATTTATAATGCCATATTCTGTTAAATAGTTTTTATTATTACAATAAAAATATTGAAAAGAACCCCAATACCACAAAAATAATCGAAAATAACAAATAAAACAAGTTACTTAAGATTAAACCCTTTTGTACATTTCGATGACCATGTCATCATCATCAGAAGGTCTTGTTACAAAATACAATCTATCACACAAGAAGTTACAAACTAGAATGATACCAATAGTTCTCCGCAGTCGCTATATATAGGAGTGAGGTAAGCTCCGCCCCCTCTCCGCCCTCGACAGACAAATAACGATCGGCCATCAGGAACCAAATAGGTTAAGTCAAAAAGTACATTATAATAATACATATGTAATAAAAACTACAGCAATAACAATAAATAAACTAAAAGTAATTAAATTAATACATCGTATTTGAAGAAAGCTATTTAAGCAAAGTATATAATGGTGAGTTAGGAATAGGTCCTTTATCTGCATTCATTAATTTTCAATTTGATTTGACTATAAAAACACTTTCATAACTATTAAGTAACTTTTTTGAGTTTATACATTTAGCTAAAATAACATTTTTATTTAAATCATGCTGATTACTAAGGACATGTTCTGCTATACTTGATTTTTCAGGTCTATCATATTTAATATGGGCAAGATGTTCTTTATATCTAGTTACAATTTTTCTTTTTGTTTGACCTATATACATCTCGTTACAAGTACTACAAATTATCTTATAAATACCTGATTTTTCCAACAAAAAAGAAAAATTGTAACTAGATATAAAGAACATCTTGGCCATATTAAATATGATAGACCTGAAAAATCAAGTGTAGCAGAACATGTCCTTAGTAACGACGCCTATATATAGCGACCGCGGAGAACGATTGGTATCATTCTAGTTTGTAACTTCTTGTGTGCTAGATTGTATTTTGTAACAAGACCCTCTGATGATGATGACATGGTCATCGAAATGTACATAAGGGTTTAATCTTAAGTAACTTGTTTTATTTGTTATTTTTTATTATTTTTGTGGTATTGGGGTTCTTTTCAATATTTTTATTGTAATATATTGTACCACTGTGCTCTTGATATTGTGTAGTTTTTATTATTGTTAAACAGGCTTTAAAAAATTCAAATAGTGATAGAATTTTTAAAAAAAATAATAATATAAAATAAACATAATCAATCACATTCACATTTAAACTCAATCTACAATCTGATAGTGCAATATTTGCTTTTTACTTTAGTTTATATAGTGCAATGTTTGCTTTTAACTTTAGTTTATATATAAAGTAAATACTAATGAGGCTAAGTGGTCTAGCTGGTATAGTACTAAACTAAAGATTTCGAATTAAAAAATCAATATTGCCACAGAATTTCTGTGCGTTTCAGTCCCCAGGTGATTAACCTGAGAAAATAAGTACTTAGGGTCGAACCTAGGATATTAATGGGCAGTTGAAGCTTGGTGCTGGTCACATTAGCTTCCTTGAATACCCTATGGCAGATAAGACAGATCTACCATGTCTATCATAAACCATTTAATGGTGTACAAAAACATTATTATTATTATAATGTAAATACTATAAAATCTGTTTCAATAATTTGTGTTCATACTATTACTGCAATAAAACCAACAAACCTTTAATTTGAAAATAACTGTAATTTTCTATTAGGTTTTCTCTACAAATTTTATTCAATTCTCAAAAAAATTCAAGTTTTTAACAAAATTTTAAAAATGTTCACACTTTTTTTTGAGACATATTATTTATTTCTGGTTCTCCTAGGGTCTCTACACTCTCTGTCAATCTGTCATTTCATCTTCTTGCTCTGTTGTTTCATGACCTTCAAGTTTATAGTTTAGGTTTTAGACGACATTTATTATTACTTCATCAAAAATATCTTCTTTATTGAAATAAATTTCTGGAAATATAATTTCAGTCATATTAAAGGTAAATTGTGAAGTTAATACATTTATTTTTGTATTTTTAACAGTTAAATCTAAAAATTAATTGTGTATCATTTCCCAATTATCTAAAAATTTGTAAAATTTCTTCAATCTGTTTATATAAACATAGTAAAACCTCATTAAGTCAACCCTCTTTAACTCACATCTCTAAATAATCTGAACCAGTTTAAATAATTGAAAAAGGGCAAAAAAAATAAAATTTTTATGTATCACTCTGCATAAAATTGGTCATCTATCCATTGAGCGTGTAACCAAGTTTGTTGCTGTGACTGTACATAACAACTTGATTAGTTTTTGAGTATATACGAGGTCTGTTCAAAAAATACGCGGACTGTTTGAATTTCGCGGCTCAAGTTAGTTTCAGGAGAATCCGCTTGGTGTTGCTAGGTTCATATAAATCAGCTGATTAAAACGTAGCATTTCAGTCTCAGATATCTTCATTTGTTGATGAGTTACACGCAGTTTAGTAAAGAGTGTTTTTTTCGTTTGTCGGATTGTAAAATGAACGGCCTGAAGGAGCAACGAATTGCTGTGAAATTTTGTGTAAAACTAGGAAAATCTGCAACAGAAACATTTGCCATGCTTAACACGGGCTATGGCGATGTTGCCATGAAGCGTACTGCATATTTCAAGTGGCATGAACGTTTCAAGGGTGGCTGACAGTTGATTGATGACGATGAGCATCCTGGACGTCCTTCAACGTCAACTGATGACCCACACGTTGACAAAATCAACACCCTGGTGCGCGAAAATCGACGTCTGACCATTAGGGAGCTTTCCGAAGAGTGTGGGATATCAGTTGTATCTTGTTACGAGATTTTGACCGAAAAATTTAAGATGCACCGCGTCGCTGCGAAATTTGTGCCACACCTGATGACCGACGACCAAAAAACCAATCGCGTCCAGGTTTGTCGGGAACTGCTTGGTTGTTCAAATGAAGATGAGAACTTTTTGTCAAGAATTATAACCGGTAATGAATCATGGGTGTATGGTTACGACATTGAAACGAAGGTCCAATCATCCCAATGGGTGAGGTAAACGTCCCCAAGACCCAAAAAAGCACGCCAAGTTTGGTAGAATGTGAAGGCGATGCTGACAGTTTTTTTTGATGCTAAGGGTGTTATTCACTACGAGTACCTCCCTGAAGGCTCTACAGTCAACCAGATTACCTACATTGAAGTACTGAAATGTCTGAGGGACGCCGTCCGACGCAAAAGGCCAAAACTGTGGAGAAGTGATAACTGGTTTTTCCATCATGACAATGCTCCAGCTAACTCAGCACTCAGAACTTGTGAGTTTTTGGCTAAACACTCGATCACTGTTCTTCCCTCCCCCCCCCCCACTCACCTGACCTTGCTCCTTGTGACTTTTTCTTATTCCCAAAACTCAAAAAACCCCTCAAAGGAAGAAGATTTGAAATGATTTCGTAGATTAAGGCAAATGCGACGAAGGAGCTGAACGCCATCACAAAAGAAATTTACCAGGACTGTTTTAACAAGTGGAAACACCGTTGGGATAAGTGTGTGTGTTGGGGAGGAGAGTACTTTGATGTTGACCCAGACGTGTACCTTCCAAATTAAGTACATTTTTTTTATGACCTCAGTCCACGTATTTTTTGAACAGACCTCGTACTGAATACATTTTTTAATAATTTAAATTCAATGAGTGTTTTTAGGTGTATCAGATGTTGATATAATTGATAATGTCATTGCATTCGACAGACGAAATATGTTTGTTATGACACATTATTGGTAAAGATCATACAGGTGTCAGTTCCTTGTCATGATTCTTGTTGTTTGTTTGCTTCAAGAGAATTTATTTTTGATGTACCATGTACGTCTTGTCTAAAGGATATTTATTCCCTCTCGAAACTTGCAGCACAGATAAGGAGAGATATTTATAGCCTGAAAGTTGTCTTTATATCAGTTGTTCTAGACATGATAGACCCATCATCAGTTTTTATGTCAAATGGACTTTCTTGCTCAGTGTAGTTGTTACTCAGTGTCATTCAGTAGCTGATGTTTGTTGTGTATCATTCTGTGTTAACTTGGAAAATTAGTGTATTTTTGTGTACATCCAAAATAAACAATGATAGTACAAGTCTATTTGTAATTATGGTTACAAATAATAACTATGTAATAATAAATATGTAACTAAAGTGCAAGACAATGAATAAAAAATTACACCCACAAAAGATATATAATATTTAGCGCTTTAACCATTTAATTCACAATGGGTTGAAATAAACAAAATTAACATTCCTAAGATAAACTAACCTTTAATCTTGAAAATATATATATATATATATAAATTAAAAACAGTTATTATCTAGAGTACATCTGTTCATTCCGCAGTGCATAAAATCGCAGTTCCAACGTTTCGCTAGAATCTCATCTAGCATTGACGAGGTGAACCCAACAACAGTTAAAGAGCGAGTCAGCATATACATATGTACATACAGAATACATATCAGCATGCATATAAATATATATTCAAGGATTTTTGTAAAAATATTTAATTATCTGAAGCAGTTGTCTTAGCACCAATTTCTCTTTACTTCTCATCAAATGTGGTTTTCAACAAATTTCTCTTTGGTGTACCTAACCTACACTCGATTTTTCTACCATAGAAAACATCAAAAGTCTTTCTACTCTTTTCAACTCTGTTCTAAAGCAGTCTTCCATATAAAAACACCTTCAGATTAGCTTTAAATGGCTAATTCACGAACAATTTTAAAAGGACGTCGTCATTTTTTTTAAGGTTAAGCCAAGTTAAATGCAAGCCCATCAATCCAACTTTGTTTACTATAATATTCATAGAATGAACCACTCAACATAGAATGCCATTCCATGCACATAGATTGAACCTATGTTGCGTTACACATTCATAGGTAAAGGAAATAGCAACATCATGATGAAACTTGACATATATATTTGTCAGATACATGCACTATAACTGAACACACTGATGCTAATTTCTATTTACATCATACGGCATTAGCGATTTTTATGTCCTGCATACAGAAACAGAATAAATAGTTTACAACAGAATTATTTTTCACCTATATAGTAGAAATATAGTGTACAGTGTTTATAGTGTCAATGGTTATAGTGATTTTACAACATAAAGTACAATAACAATCACTCAAAAATGGATTATTATATTTTACAGAAGTTAAATATTTTATTCTCGAAATCTAATGTTTAGAAAACAATTTATTTTTTTACTTCTAATTCAAAATATTTGATTTTTTAATTTTAGATATTAAAATAAAAAATCTTCAATTCGTTATATTCTATAATTTGTCCTATTTACCATGACAGTTTTTAAATGATACTTAACTAAGTGAATACATAAGGGCTTATTTGCTGATGCATTTTGAAACCATCATTCCTTTTACGAAGCAAAGAGGCTTTGCTTTGTAAAAGGAACGATTTTTTCAAAACACGTCAGTAAGTAAGCCCTTATGTATTCACTTAGTTAAGTATCTTTTAGTTTAAACTTAACTAAAATAAATCTTGAAAAAATGTTTAAAATCTTTCTCAGGCAAAAACATTTTTGAGTAAACTAGGCAATCATTATAAGAAACTTATATTTTTCTTGTTTTTCTAATTCATCTACATTTGTAATTGTCTTAATCCCTATTCCTTGAAACATAACAAATTACCTTGGTTCTTTTCTCTAAGGTTAAAAAAAATATATTCAAAAGACCATTGAAGCAAAGTTTGGTTTATTTTTAATTAAAGCCTTTATGTAATCTGTCAAAAACATTATTTAGATTGTTTTTATACATAGTGCTAAAATCTAAAATTACCTCCAAATGATGGAAACGAGACAATACTGCTGATCTATTTGCTAACGCTATTGCCATTTCTTCACTCCCAAAAGGAGCAACTATGACACTTTTGTTATACAACTCTAGGCTTTTACTGTCATTTCCTTGTTTGTAAAAAGCATTTCCTTTTGCACGAAGAAGGTCTGACTCTACAGCTGATTTTTGACTGTTTGACTCATTTAAGCACTCGTTCATCCATTCTAGTAAATATGACCTGGAATTGTATAATTTTGTTTTTTTTTTAAATTAATATTTATTAAAATATTATACAAGTTTTATTTATTTTTTAAATATATTTGACATTTATTCTAAAAACCAGTTTCATCACTAAAACAGATGACCTGATGATTTCACGTGACATATAGTACAACTGCTAGGGCCTTTTCTGTATTCGGTGTGAAATTTACACTGAAAACTTGTTGCAGAGTTTGCATCATGAAACAATAACACATAGGGCGTTGCTCCCTACCAGTAACATTAGCCATTTTAACAATGGCAATGCTAGTAGTTACAGGATATTTACATTAAAAAACCATTGATCTATCAAAGCCAGTGGGATGAAGCCCAAGTAATTTATAACATGTCTATTATTTTTCCCAACGTCTTTACACCTTAAGCTTTAAAATTAATCTAATTAAGCTATCTTATCTTGTTCCTTACTCGAGAAATTTCATAAGGACCGATTCGCTTACGGAATTAAATACCGGTAAATAGATTATAGCACTGTCATCAAACTATAAGCCTTGGTTATAATTTTAAGTCATTAGGCATCAGGAGCAAAACTCAAATTTAAAGTCTTGGGCTTTGCCTCGAGTGGTAAATTATAAATAAACCAATATTATTGCATTGTCCTCCAGTCCTGAACTATGTTTCAAATATCAAGCCTCTAACTTCATCGGGAAGTTAGTATAAATTTGATTGCAAATTTGTATCAGACTGACAACAAGATGTGTTAGTAAAAGAGTGTTTTAAAAATATTTTAAAGAGAAAGATGAAGCCAATAACATACAAAATTTAACAAAATGGGATTCAAAAGTCTGCAGTTTTAAACCTGAGAGCACTGTTTATAAAACAGAATACTTTCCATTACCACAGAATATTTGAAGTTGGTGATGAATAGTATGTGTCCAAATATAATATGCAGATTTTTTTTTATGGAAAAAGTTTTTGAAATGGCATAAGAGAACTTTAAGAATGTACATAAACTGTATCACAAACTATAATATGAACATTTGTTTACTTTTCAACATAGTCACTATTAACTATGTCATTGAGGTATCAGATTTTAGATTCAATCACCAAACAACTCTTTCGCCTGACCCTTAAATCAGTTAGATAGTTTCTTTCAATGTGTCGTTGCATATGCGCTTACTACCAAGAAAACTCCTTAAGTTTTGGAAAGATATGAAAATCTGATGGTATTAAATTCGGGCTGTAAGGTGTATAATCCAGTAATTCCCAATGAAAGTTGTCTTTGTGTCTTTGTTCTTACATTGAGGCAATGTCAGCCTGAGTATTGTCATGAAGTGAGTAACAAAGTGACATTGAAACTTGTGAAAATTTCTGATGAAGCTTGTCAATCATGAAGTACCTGTTTTGATGAATTTCCTCATCGTTTTGTGCCAAGTCTTCATTCATGCCAGTAGGCAGTCCTGATGGTTCTTCATCATGAACAATTATCCTTCCTTCATGACAAAGCCTACATTATTTATACGAGTATAATAACACACATTTTCATAATTTTTTATGCTTTAATTATAAACTTCAATAAGCTGGCAGTGAATTTCAGCAGGACAAACTTTGTTTACATTTAATAACCTCATAATAGCCAGGATTAGTGATTGACATGGTGACAGACAAAGCAATATAACAACATAACCAACACTGTTAGATATGTGAAACATAACGAAGCCGTAGCGAGAGACTGGCTAAGAGTGGCTGATCTTGAAGTAATGGGATATGAAAAAATTTGCTGATACAGTGAGCAATCGGTTCTTACTTGAAAAATGAACCTAGTAAATGCATTTTAGTAGTCAAACCTTGAAATTACAAGATATCATGTTATATGCGTAGCTGATCTCATGGCCTGCTGAGAATTCCCATAGTAAACATGCTTGAGGTTGGTAATATCAGCTAATACTATTTTTTACTCTCGGGGGAGCCTGCAACCCCTAGAGAGCGTGTCCCCAGGTGGCGGATAGGGGAATGCCTTCAATGGTTTACCATTGGGTGGTAGGAGTGAAATAAAATAGCTCCCGCGGACCAACAGGTAGAAGTTCAACCTCTCGAGGCAATGGTACTCACCATGACTAGTGCAATGGACATATGTGATATTAATGCTACCACGTTTGGGGCAGCCGACGCGCCGTGCCCTGCAGTCCGGGGGCACGCCGACAAATATGCTACAAGGACAGCAACTCTTAAACAAGCCAATGCTACCGCGTCTGAAACAGCTGACGCGTTGTGTCCTGCAACTTTAAACATCTTACAGTTGAACGTTAACGGCACATAGAAAAAGATGGACTTACTCTCATGCCTACTTCACGAAAATAATATCCACATAGCCTGCCTACAAGAGACTAAACTAAATTCAAATCTAAGCCTCAAGATCAAAGGCTACACGGTTATTAGGAAAGACAGAACAAAAAATCTCGGAGGGGGTCTTGCCTTCCGTGTGAAAACTCCTATTGTCAAGTATGAAGAATTCTCACCAGCTCACAATCTACCTAATGACTCCAATACTCAAGCACATGCTATCAAATAGCATCTCCTTCCCAAATGCACAATAACAATTGTCAACATATACAATCCCAACAATTTTGTACTTGAATCGGACTTCATTAAACACCTCTTCCCCTCCTCTTCTGACATCAAACTACTTCTTGGCGATTTCAATGCCAAAAGCCCCTCATGGTGATGCCCCCAACTTGACAGCAAGGGAGAAGATGTTGAGGACCTACTATTGGACTTAGATCTCTCAACTTTAAACACAGGAGAAAACACCTACCTATCAAAAACAAATGGCACGACTTCCCCCCTCGACATCACAGCAATTGACTTCTCCCACCTCGACCTTGCTGAGTGGAAAGTTGTTAAAACTGGCATCAGTGATCACTACCCAGTTATCACTTCCCTCAACCTTGATGTCGATTCTGCATCCCAAAACAACAAATTGTGTAACTTTCGCAAAGCTAATTGGGATAACTTCACAGAAACCCTAGAAACTCATTGCAAACAAATACCAGCCACCCAAAATTTGGACAATATCGTTCAAATTTTCACTTGTGGTATACAGAAAGCAGCAAAGCTCTCCATCCCAAGCGGAAAGAGAAAGAACAATTGGGTGCCCTATTGGAAGGATCGTAATATTGACACCTTGATTCACGAAAGAGATATGGCCTGTAATGAACTCGAGAAGAACTACAACGTTGTAAATAGAAAAAAGCTAATAGACATCTGTAAAAAGGTTGAAGAGGAAATTGCCACCTGCAAACGTGACAAATGGGCAGACCTCTGCAACAGGCTAGATCCTAGGAAAGACCATCAACACTGGAAGGTGATTAAATCCCTTGATACAGGCAGCATCCTACAAAATAACGGCCCCACCTCTAATATTATCACAGACAATGGTAAACCGTCCAAAACTGACAAAGACGCAGCCAATATGCTGGCCATACACTACGAGAAAGCAAGCAGACTGAGCTTCCAAAACGAAGACAGAAAACAAAGGAGAAACTACAAGCAAGCCATACAAAAAAGCAAACGTTTTGAGTAAAAAGACATCCGTAACCTCGACCCCAAAAAGTCTCCAGGTATAGATCTTATCTTCGGCCAAATGGTTAAATACTTTGGAGCGTCTGCCAAGCTTACACTTCTCCAAATCTTCAACTTATCTTGGAAATCAGGCAAACTGCCCATTATATGGAAGAAGTCTGTTATTATACCGATTTTGAAACCAGGCAAAGATGCCACCAGCTGTAAGAATTACCAGCCTTTCTCCTTAACCAGCATCCTGTGCAAACTAATGGAAAGAATCATCCACACAAGAATCATGAACTGGCTCATCGATTGTAATATTTTACACTTCTACCAAACAGCATTTAGAGCTGGGCACAGTACAGTAGATCAACTTTTTTACATGGTTCAGTCCATCATCGATGGACTTCAAGAAAAACCCCACAAAAAGACTACCGCTTTCTTCCTTGACCTCTATGCAGCGTTTGACAGAGTCTGGAGGCAAAAACTCATTGTGATTTTACATAGTGCTGGCATCAATGGCAACTCATTGCTCTGGATAAACGATTTCCTCAGACATAGAAAATTTGTTGTGAGAGTTAATGGAAAGTATTCCAAGACACACAGATCGTGGGCGGGAGTCCCACAGGGATCGGTCCTCAGCCCTCTGCTCTTCCTCATGTATATGAACACCATCCATGAAAACATATGAAATGAGGCTAAAATTGCCTGCTATGCATACGGCATTGCTATCTGGCATACACACTCTGATATCTCAGTCTCTGAACAAGCCTTAAATACCAACCTGCTTGGCATCGAAACCTGGGCTAAAGGCCTTAAGATCCTTATTAACCCTGATATATCCAAATCTTGTGTTTTCTCAACAGACAGAAGGAACAGGCAGACTCACCATCCTAACATTAGGCTCCACAATACTACCGTCAAACAAGTCACGCACCCCAGATACCTTGGTCTCACACTCGATGCGGAACTGAGATTTACTAAGCACACTGAAACAGTTTCAAAGAGAGCTCTGAAAAAACTCAGCATCCTGAGGAGACTTTGTGGTTCAAACTGGGGTTCCAAACCAAAGACACTCCTAAATACTTACACAACACTCATCAGACCAATCCTTGAATATGCAGCACCAATCTGGGCTCCAGCATCTTCATCCTCAAAAGTTGACTCCGTCTAGTACAGAGCCTCCAAAGTCATCACTGGAGCAGTCTCATCTACAAATAATTTGAAAGCTGGAACTGAATGTGGCCTAACCCCATTGGAAAATCGGAGAAAATTTGCTACAGTGAAATTCACAAACAAAATCAGGAGCAAACACGAACAACATATCTCAAAAGTCAATTTTCGGAACTGGTCGGAAAAAACCAGGCTAAAAAGATCTTCTACTCTCCAGTACGACAAAAACATCAGACAGGACATCAACCTACAGCACACGAGCCTTGACATCTTTCAAGAACCCAGGTTCTCGGTCAAACCAGCCTCCATTGTGAACATAAACTTGAATCTCCTCGAACCCTGCTCCAAAAAAGAGCCTCAAGAAACAATCAAGAGGAAATGAATGGAAACTATTGCCAAGATTTTAAAACCACAATTGGTCGCTGCTTACACCGACGGCTCTTCGAATTCTGACTGCGATAGAGGTGGATCCGAAATCTTTATAACCTACCCTGATGGCTCAACTTCCAGACACAAAATTGCAGCAGGCAAAATCGCCTCCAACTTCACAAGCAAACTCATCGCAATCAAAGAAGCTCTGAGTATTTACCTCTCTTGGACAACACTCAACCTCTCTGATAGCATAGTAATCTTCACGGACTGCAGATCTGCTCTTCAGGCCCTCCAAAAAGGAAATACAAACTTCACCCAAAAGATCAATACCCTCCTGTCCTTAATTGAGGAAAAGAAGAAGCTTTGTACGCTTCAATGGATCCAGGCACACGTCGACATCAAAGGGAACGAAGAGGCCGATTCTCTGGCCAACATCTTCCGACGTCAATGCCGTTCCAAAACAGAAGCTCTGCCATAACAACCGAAGAAAATCATCACTTCCCGAGCTTAACTTCGACAGGAAAATAACAAAAACAATTGCCAGACTGAGGACAATGCACCTCAAAGACATGAAAATCTTGCCTGATGGATCAAGACCATACCCTGAATGTAGGCACTGCCCAGGGATACAGCTTAATCCTGATCACCTCTTTAACTGCCCGTCCATCATTACAGTACTATTTAAAATTGACTTAAACTGTCCTAGGGAGACCCTTTATACGGATAAAGCTGCCGATGTGGCCAGTGCAGTGCTTCACGCCTTTGGACCCGTGTAACTGAGCTCTCTCTACCTTTTTCTGAACACTTTTTTTTCTTTTTTTTCTTGTTTTTATTGCACTTGTCACACGACAACAACAACAACAACTAATTTTTAAAGCACATCTGAAAAATTTTAAATTGTTTATAGAAAAAAATGTTTTTTATTAAACAAAACACTTTTTTTAATATATCCAATCTAGTGTAATAACCTTAGTTTACCTAAATTAATAAATTCAAAGTCTCAATATTTATAGCTGTTAAATTTTGTGAAATGATAATTGGGTATTTATAGTTACAAAAACAAACAAAAAAATATATATATCACTTTCACTATATGTACTTAAACAAGAGTCTTACTTGTTATTTATGCGAGTTAACTTTCAAAGATTGATAGTATGTCATTGTGGAGCATCTTAGTTGATGCTCGACAATGAAGATAATATCAACCTTTGAAATTTAACCCGTATAATTACCAAGTAAGATTCTTGTTTAAGTACATATAGTGACAGTGATAAGTGAATACAAGAAAACAGTTGAAGTTCCTTGATGTAATTATCTTGAGTTCACTGATTAAACTATATTTATAAAGTACTCAACTAAGTGAATACGTAATTGCTTACTTGCTGACGTGTTTCAAAACATTCGTTCCTTTTAAGAAGCTAACCCTCTACTGCAGTAGAAGGTCCCAGATAGCTTGCCTTAGCAGCTGGGCGGGTCCATGGGTGGAATGGCCTACAGATATGTAGGTTACTTGTGAATAAGGATTCTGGAAGGTTTCTGAATAAGAATGCCCGGACCAAGGCAATGATTCAAAGGTGAGGAATTATCCCTCCTTGTCAGTCAACCGGTTGGATGTGGTAGAAATAACTGCTCCGACTGGGGACTGGGGTAGTTGGGAATTAAGTCCTCACAATGCTACTCTCACCTCCCAGGTGAACCAAGGGCAATGCGGCTGTGAAGTATGGGCGGGAAACTACCCTAACGACACAGTTGTAACAAAAGAGAGTAAAGCAGGCTATTCGCTCCATGAGCAACAGTTAATAATGTCCTGAACTTGGGGTGTGCTTCAAGGTCAGTGACTGAATACCCAATCCAAGGTGGAAGGCATCGTGCCGATGGATGAATGGCTGCAGGGTATAAAATGCAGTTGCACACGATCCCCTTGAGGAACCAGACAAAACCTCATTGTATGTTGTCTTGCCAGGGCAGTGGGGGCTCTGCTCTGGTTGACCGTTCTTTCCCCCATACACGTGGGAAGCTAATGGACCAAGTAAGTACACAAATTGATGTTGAGTCTGCACAGACAGCAAGAGCCAATGAGACGGCAAACCGTGAGTCTGTAGCAGATGTGTCAACTGCAACCACCACTGGGGGTGCGGGGCAGCTATCAAGCCAGTGAAATGGTTGTAGAGTTGAGCACGCTTTCTCTACGGAGAAAGCGTATGAGTGGAGCGGCCAGAAGACGGCTCCGAAGAGATCAGGCAAGAGCAGCGGGAGGGCCAATAATCCTGAGCACACAACACAGGGAAGGCCAAAACCGAGCCGAGCATGTTAACGTCCAGGGCTTGGAAGTTGTGAGGGGTGAGGTGCAATAGGTGGGAAGCAATCAACCGCGAGCACCAAACCCCAGCACGTCCAAAAGGCCTAGGAGTTCGACTTCCAATCCCTCTCCAGTGGAGGGAGGAAAGAAGAAAGCTAAGTTGGGACAAGAGGGGGATGCTGTAGGGTCTTCGGGCGCATACGGCGATACCCCTCGGCAAAAGCTACCCATTGTCCCAGTCAGCTACCCAGAGAGTCAACTCTCTGAAGAGATGGCGTTGGAGCTCTCTAGTCCTGGGGTTGCTTTGCGGACCCAAGCAACTGCTAAGTAAGCAGAACAATGGTCAAGTTTCTCCAAGTGAACCTACAGCACAGCAGGGCAGCTAGTGCTGTCCTGTGTAGGATGCTGGACAGGGGAGAGGTGGACTTGGTGCTCATCCAGGAGCCATGAGTTTCTGGAGGACGTATATGCGGGCTGGCGACATCTGGAGGTAAGTTGTTGTATGATAAGAACTCCGGTGTTCCCAGGACGTGTATCCTGGTCAGGAGGGGGCTGAGTGCTTTTGTACTAACGGACTTCTGCTACAGGGACTTGACAGTAGTGATGGTGGAGCTGCGGGCGGAGGGGAGGATGAGGAGGCTGAACCTGGCCATGGCATATCTTCCCTTTGACTACGAGGGGGCTCGACCGACACAAGAGCTGAGGAGGCTGGTTGATCACTGCAGGGCTGTGGATGAGGAGCTGCTGGTGGGGATGGATGCTAACTCCCATCACACTTCTTGGGAAGTACAGGTACCAACACTAGAGGTGAGGAACTTTTAGCTTATCTTAGCTCTAAGAATCTACTAGTCTTAAATCAGGGGGAAGAGCCGACGTTTGTCACTAGGGCCAGACGGGAGGTCCTGAACATTACGGTGGTGTCGAACCAGATGGCTAGGTATGTCCTAAACTGGCATGTGTTGGATGAACCGTCTTCTTCTGATCATCGACATATTAGGTATGATATCTCTCTCAATCCAGCCATGCTTCGGCCAACCAGGGATCCAAGAAGAACAGACTGGGACTCCTACAGGAGGGACCTGGATGTTCGGATTGAGGAGGCTGGATTGGAGTATGGTGGGAGGGGAGAGCTAGAAGACTCTGCCACACTGGTGGGCGAGGTTATAGTAAAGTCCTTTACTAATAACTGCCCTCTTAGTGAGGGGAGAAAAGTAGGGGATCCGTCATGGTGGAACAAGAAGTTAGCCAAACTTCGGAAGACCACCAGGAGACTCTTTAATAGAGCAAAAAAGAACGGAGGGTGGGACCAGTGTAGGAAAACACTAACTGAATACAATAGGGCAATTAGAGAAGCACGCAGGAAGTCCTGGAAGAAGTTTTGTCAAGAGATTGACAAAACTCGGGAAGGGGCATGACTGCATAAAATGCTCTCTAAGGACCCAGTTAACCCGGTGGGGATGCTAAGAACCCCATTGGGAAATATAACAAAAACTGCAGGGGAAACTGTGGAAGAATTAATCAGAACACATTTTCCTTGCAGCACTCTGAGGAAACTTGGGGGAGCAGACACTGTACCAGTTGCCAAACCCTTCACAAGACGTGGTAAGAGGGAGGACTGGGAAGTGGCAAGGAGGATAGTAACTCCACAAAGGGTAAGATGGGCTATAGGCACATTTAAACCCTACAAATCTCCAGGTCCAGATGGGATCTATCCAGTGCTGCTGCAGCAGGGAATGGACCTGCTGGTGCTGGTACTTACTAAATTATACAGGCTAAGCATTGCTCTAGGGCATGTGCCTGCAGCCTGGAAATCTAGTAAGGTGGTCTTTATACCTAAGCCTACCAGTAACCAATCGGAAGGGAAAGGATACAGACCTATTACTCTCATGTCCTTTCTTCTTAAGGGACTTGAAAAACTGGTTGATAGGCATATTAGGGGGGGTGGTGCTTTGGCCATAATACCACTGCATTGGAATCAGTATGCTTATCAACCGGGGAAATCCTGCGAGGGAGCTCTCCACCAAGTGGTTGGTAGGATAGAGCAAATGATCGCTAAGAAAGGTTGTGCCATTGGTGCCTTCCTCGACATTGAAGGGGCTTTCAATAACCCCTCAGTGGAGACGATGGTAAATGGTGCAAGACGTCATGGAGTGGATGCGACCACTTGTGGAAGTTCCATGTTAACGAACAGAAGCATTTTTGTAGAGGTGGCAGGGGAGGTCAGAAGGGCGGAGACAAGTCTGGGCAGTGCACGGGGGGGGGGGGGGGGGGGGTTCTCTCTCCTCTGTTGTGTTACCTGGTGGTTGACAATCTTATTGAACTCCTGAATGAACGGGGGTACTTCTGTCTGGGATATGCGGACATAGTTGTTCTGATCCTGGGCAGATTCCCTGATACAGTCCTTGAGGTAATAAAAAATCCTCTATGACTGATTGAAGAGTGATGTAATAAGAACCTTAGGGTAAATCCGAGAAAGACTGCTCTTATTAACTTCACCAGACAGCGAAAAGATCTGACGACTAGGATGCCTCGCTTGTTTGGTGAATACCTTGAGTTTGTGGGGGAGGTGAAGAACCTGGGAGTTACTCTGGACAGGAAAACTCACCTGGAACCCACATCTTGAGAGGACAGTTAACAGGGCCAAAAGAGCCCTGATGACAGTGAGAAGAATGGTTGGCAACAAATGGGGACTGAAGCCATCAATGATGCACTGGATGTATCTGAGGGTGATAAGACCTATGATTACCTATGGAGCTCAGGTGTGGTAGACAAAGGCCAACCAGGCACAGGCAAGAGCTCAACTGAGCTCTATCCAGAGATTGGCCTGTCTGTGCACACTGGTAGCGATGTCAACTACACCTGGTGCAGCAATGAAAGTAATGCTTAACCTCCCTCCCCTTGAGCTTGCCCTTAGGGGAGAGGCGAGGCTGGCGGCATGGAGATTGCATAACTCAAACAACTGGGCTAATCTTTCAGATGTTTCGGGACATATGAGTATCGAGTGCATGGTCAAAGAACCTGTCTTGGAGATGGGCAGTGACCACCTTACTTGGACATTTGCACCTGGCCAGGCCCACCAAACTATGATGGAATGGTCAGGGTCAGTAACATCGGGAGCTCAGATCTGGTACACAGATGGCTCCAAGATGGACTTCGGCACTGGAGCGGGGGTGTATTGTAAAAACCCAAGGGTAAAACTAGTTTTTTCCTTGGGGAGGCATACCTCTGTCTTTCAGGCCGAAATATATGCTATAAATGCCTGTCTGGGAGAGATAGCGAGAAGGGGAATACACAAGACCCGGATTGTTATTTTCTATGACAGTTAGGCAGCAATTAAGGCACTAAACGGACATGTGGTCACCTCGGCCATAGTCAGGGAGTGCCTAAATAACCTAGAAGCCCTGGCAGGGCACAATCAAATCAAGATAGGTTGGGTGCCAGGGCATAGGGGAATATTTGGAAATGAAGTCACAGATGCACTGGCCAGAGAGGGGTCTTCAACTCCCCTAATTGGACCGGAGCCGGCGGTAGGTATTTCCAAATCCATGGTCAAGATTGCAGTGCGAAGGTGGATGGCTGAAAGACACTGTGCTAACCCTTAGTAAACCTTCCTTGGGGCTGCAGGAGAGTCTCATCTATCTGTCTAGGCAGGAATTGAGGATAGCCACAGGTCTACTCACGGGACACTGTGGACTAAGGAAATATCTGCATAATACGGGTATCTTCAAAGTTGAACCGGTGTGCAGATTATGCGGGCAAGGACTGGAGACCGCCACACACATCATTTATAAATGTGAAGCACTTGCCGAGAGGCGCTTCAACCTCTTTGGTGATATATATATCAAGAATATATATATATATATATATATATATATATATATCACTTTCACTATATGTACTTAAACAAGAGTCTTACTTGGTATTTATGCAAGTTAACTTCTGAAGATTGATGATATCTTGGTTTACAAATTTACAAAATTTAAAGTTCAGATAGTCATAAACTTCGAAAATTTGAGCTGGTTGTTAATTACTTGTTACACTTTGATATTACTTGCGACCAGACTTTTTGTTAACTAAAGGTTGTTAAATTGTCAACTTACTTAGTCATAAACTAATGTAAAAATGATTAATTAAGTTTCACTGAACATAATTGGCGACAAAATTCAAGATATATATTAGAATTTATTATAAAAATTATAATATGGTAATTGAAAGCTCATTCTGACCATTAAACTTACTTATTTATATTGTAGCAAATTGTAAATCGTTTATTATCATCCTTTGCATCCACAACTTCTTGAACACCATGAGTATCACACCCTTTCAAAGTTAAAAGATCCAAAAGTTTCTGCCAATTAACTAATGGCATTTTCAGCAAAAAAAGCTCCTAATACAGAGAAATAATAGTAATTGTTTCTAAACATTCTTATATAGAACCATATTATAATGTATTTTAGGCATGCATTTCTTTATTGGATAATACCAAATGTAGTGTTGTGAAACTAGAAAACCTTAACATACTAAATAAATGCAGTGACGGACTTCCCATTAGGCACACTAGGCACGTGCCTATGGGCACAGCTTCGAGGGGGCGGCAGGCGGCAGCCATTTTTTTTTGTACCGATGAGTTTTAGTGACAATAGTAATAGTACCTAGTTAAATTTGGTGAATGTCATAATGTGAACCTCAGTTAAATCAGTGGTGGATCCAGCAAGAGGGCCCTTCCCCCCGAGAATAGAAAACTTCCTTTTATTTTATTGTTTTTTTTTAATTTTATCGATGAAACCGAAATAAATTTTTTAATTTATTTTTATAAAAATAGTCTTTAAATAATATCTTATCTTGGAATTTTTTTAATAAATTGAAAATATCACCAAAAATGTTTAAAAATTTATACTTGTGTAATGTCAGTATGTGTAGTGTCTGAGTGTGCATGTGTGATGTTATGTGTGTGTATGTATATATGTGTATGTGTATTATACGCTCTTCGAGCTGCGCCCGACGGAAAGTTTAAAAATTCCATAGTACATGGCATCGCAAATGGGCGGCCGGCCGAATTGTGTCTAGGGATGGCACAATGGCAAAGTCTGCCACTGTATAAATGTAAAAATAATAATTATAAAAAACTGAATTACAGTACCAGTAATAAATTATATTTAGGGTAGAGTGGTTATTTAACACTTTTCTGAGCAATGGTATCTTAAAATATCAAAAATTAGTTATCATAAATAATTTTTAACTAAAACTTGAAATTATGAAAAACTTAAAATCAACCTATATATACTGACTTTTTCTAAACAAATTTACTATGTTACATATACAAATTTAACTGAAAATTAACTCTGAACATGATTTAAATCTATATAAAAACTTTTCTTGATAGGGAATTCTTAAATGCTATTTTTAAATATACATATTTAGAGTCTTTTTTGCTAGTGTATGAAAATGCATAGGCCTAAATATTTTAGGCATTGTCCTGACACCCCGTAGGTAAATTTCTAAACTCGTGTCACTGCTTCTAAAGTTTCATCATTTATCACCAGAAATGGACATAGACAAGCTGTGTGGTGATTGTCAGATGAAGCAGATGTGCCAGGAAAGCCACTACTTGCTCTCTAGATGGTGACATAGCTAAGTTTCAAAAGTAAAACCTTTTAGTCAATTTAGATCACTATTATCAATTCTAGTAGTTATAAAAACCTGCTTTGGTACCATTTTGTTAAACTTTTCATTGAACATTGAGTTTTTTTTTTTATCACTTAACTCAAAGTCATGCACTTTCACTTCCCTTAAACTTAAGCAACACAAAATTTTGGCCACTGGATTCTAACCAATCTTAACATGCCCCACTGTTCATCACTAAACCCAATTTATACATTTTCACTCATATATACGGCGGTGGGAACCATATTTCGTGTAATAATAGTATGAGATATTACACATGAAGAAAATAACATTTGTAATAATTTTTGGAAAAAATACTGCAATTTAATATTTCAGACCTCACTAGTAATTTCAATCCTTAGTCATGTAAGGATCAATAACCCTCTATGTCTGGTCTGCTAACTAGAGTTGAGTCTAAACAAGTCCATTCATTGTTTGAATCAATAGAAGTTAATAATTAATTCTAGACAATTATAAATTTTTAATTAATCACTTTAACAATAGTTTATGACTATCCGAACTTCAAATTTTGTAAATTTGTGAAAACTATCTGAGACAGAATGTTTTCGATCGCTATGTGGCGATCTTTATCAGTGTCTCCATCAAAGACAAAATTTGAAGTTCGGATAGTCATAAACTATTTTAAAAGTGATTAATTAAGATTCACCAAACGTAATGGACTACAAAATTCAAGAATTATAAATTCATTATTAGAAAGTGGTAACTACAGATGTATTTTAAAAGAAACTTCAATCTTCAATTAAATTCATCTTCCTTGCATTGTATCTGAGTGCCATACTGTCTTAGATTGATTCTAGAGATTTTTTTAAATCCCAGATAAGCCTCTCAAAGTAATTACAATCACAAAATGCATTTTTTACTCTATTTTATTTAATGATTAACAAGTGATTATGCTTATTGCGAAACTTAAATGCTTGAACATTTTTAAAATAACATCATTTAGGCACACATGCGTTTATAAATACAATGTCTATAATACAAAACACTATATTATATTACATTACTATTGATAAGTACAAATTGAAATTCAATACTAGTAATTCTAAAACACCATCTCCTGTAATTTAAATACTGTACTATTTCAACCTATTGCTCTAAACATTCATCTTGTTAAGCGTGCAATGTCGACACCAGTTTTTTTTCTGAAGCACACAATCTAATCATCACCTCTGATTGGTCATTTACCTCAATGGTAAACTGCTTCGTGACTTGTCTGGTTCTTTTGTTAATAATACATAATTCAAACTACAGGGTCTTTACAACTATAGTATTAAAATATAGATACAAAGTACCTAATCAGGACAGGTTTGGATTATTCATTGTGTTTTACAGACATAATATGTTTGTCACAACAGATTAGTAGTAGAGATCATACAAAAGTCATGAGCTCGTCATGAATGTCATCACTGTTAGTTTGCTTTAGGAGAGTTTATTTTTTGATGTCACGTACAAGACTAAAGGTCTGTGCCATTTCTGTTAGTATCACTTGGCAAAAAAACCACTACTTACTGATATTTTTTAGCAGACGCGTTTAGCACTAGATCAGTGCATTGAACAATAGACTGATCTAGTAAAAAACGTGTCTGTGCATTGAACAATGAAGTAATCTAGTGTGAAACTTGTCTGCTGAAAAATATCAGTAAGTGGTGGTTTTTTGCCAAGTGATATTAAATGTAATAATTTCAAAAACTCAAGATGTACAATACAAAAACTGCAAGACTTGCAGTATACTTAGTACATGTATAGCCACTTGAAATTATTGCAGCGTAGATATATTTACAGCATATACATTCTAGAACTATCATCAGTTTCTTGCTTAGTACGAGCAAGAAAGTTAGTTACAACACAGTTGTTTGGAAATCTGGTTCATGGATGGGTCCAAGATGAAGAATGGAGTGAGAGCTGGCTTTAGTGGACCGAGACACCAAGACAGATTCTATCTTTGCCTGGAAGACTATAGCCCTGTTTTCCAGGCGGAGGTGCTCGCGATCAAGCTACGTGCTAAAGAAATAATAGGGTCTGACAAGAGGTGCAGGACCATCTGAATTTGCTAGGACAGTCAGGCAGCTCTGAAGGCTTTTGTAAGGCTAGTGCCAGCTCTAAGCTGGTGGCTGGGACTATAGTATCTCTAGCAGATCTGGGTAAGTATAATTCGTTCAACCTAACCTGGGTTCCAGGACATTCTGGCTGGATAGGGAATGAGCAGACGCCTTAGCAAAACAAAGGGTATATAACTCAAGGACCGTTGCTGAGGGCAGTTGGGCACAAGAGGATCACAGCACATATAGACAGGTTGTGCAGAGAAGAATGGAAAGCGACTATTGGGTGGAACAAATCCAAGGTACTGTGGTGTTACTCGGGAGATTTGTGAGGCAAAGAACTACTCCCCTTAAGTAGATCTCAACTCAGAGTTACTGTAGAGCTGGTCACAGGCCATGTGAATCTGAGGGGGTTCCAATACAAAATTGGAAGATCCCCTGTGTGCAAGAGATGCGAAGAGGACCAAGAGGAAAGCCTAATTCAAGTGCTCTGTGAGTGCCCTGCTTTTGGAGCTGCAAGGAGAAAGTGGTTTGGCTGGGGTATGTACATCAGAGGATATCAAAAGATTTAGCATCAGGTGGGTACTTGGATTCTGTAAAGAGGTAGGTATCCACTAAGCTAGGCCTATGGTAGGGATGGGGAGAGAGTTAAGTGCTATAGGTAAGAGCTCTATACTGATAAGGTCTGTCTGAGTTTTTTAATAATAAATAATAATTACTGACGGTCGGTTACGTAACAAGTACCAATTTTTCCTTGCATTGATACATCTGGAGATATTATTTGATAGCTATCAGCATTAGATTAAGATATTTCAAAACACTGTTCTTGATCATAATTCTCTTGTATAAACTTTGTACTTAAAGGGTGTGAGTTAGTAATGACATATTCAATTGTTTCGCTCAACATGTCCACTTGTTCTAGTTCTGTAACTGATTGTTCAAGACCAAGTTTGTCACTTGCGGAATCAGAATCACTATTGATAAGTGATTCATTAGGAAAAATACTTTCAATGAGCGAGTTCAAAATATGTTAATTTTCTCTACCATTCATGATTGTACACAATACAAAATAATAAATTACACCATAACATTTACAAAAAAAAAAAAATATTTATAGAAACAAGTGACACTATCATCAACACTTCCTAACATAGATAAGGCAATGTGAAAATAACACAACTTCTAAAAATAACACAAAGGCTAACGCTTCATTTGTGAGACTACCACACCATGTAAAAGAAATATTGTATATAAACAAGATGAGGCAATGTGCATGTGTGAAGGCCAACTGAAGGTATAAGAGTGGAATGTAAGCTATGTACTATCTATAAGAAAGAAAAACCGAAAAAAAATGGCTGGAGTCATCTGTCAGGCTACGCACTTGTGTTCTATGGTTAAAACATACGTTGTTCCAAAATTGAGGAAAATAAAGGACACTTCTTAGCACCAGAAACTGGTTAATTAAGGTCGACAAAATTGTTTCCTAAACAAACCAATCAATCTGTAAGATAAATACAGTACTATAGCATAATATAGATCAAAAGTTATATTTTACAATAAAATATTATAAAAACTTGAGTTTATAGTGTTAATGGTTTTGTAAAATGATGTTGTTTTCGATTAGTTTAAGTTTTAACCACTATTTCTAGATTATAACAGGTATGGTAATTTTGATCTTGTTTAAAATGTAATTTTTAATCAGATATACAGATACAAAACAAATCTGGATTGACCACGTCTTTATTCAAAATTACTGTATTCTGCCTCTACAACAATACTCATCTATAGTATTTTTTCTTATGTTTGTCTAAATACCATTCTGTATGATTAAAGAACAACTATATTTATAAATTTCTTTTTTAATTTATAAAGGTCTATTATATTTGATATCACTTGATAAAAAAACACTTTACCAATAAATATTATACACATATGTTAAACATGTTTGAGTAACAAAATTTACTTATTTATTTGACATTATTTTGAAAGTTTATCCACCAATTTATCCTTTTAAAATAGTTCAGATATTGAATGTTCGAATATCAAATTAACCATTAATATAACTTATAATTATATTAGGACAAAATTATAAACTCTATTACGAAGATACAGCTCTTAATTAGAATCCGATTCTTACTTTAACTGCTCCATTTTCATATCATAGATATGTATTATTAACCGTAAAAAAGGTATAATAAAATACATTATTTTCACAAACATTTTAAGTTTAGTAAGCACATCAAAACTTGACTAAGTTTAATTGTATTAAATAGTTTTAAGATTAAAACCTTGAGTTATTAGTTGACCACCAAATTACTTAACTTTTCAGAAAAGGCATCTTAACATTTCACAACTACTGAGAAAAACTTAATATATATAACAAGAGAAAAATATTGAACAATTAATTCATTTTAGAGCATACTAGTACAAAAGACGCTGAGAAATTCTGTATGTCTGAGAATTATATAGAGAATCATAATCAGTGAAAAAAGAATAAACTGAGAAAAATCAGTGGATAAATGTTATCAAAATACATCGAGAGAACTGGAAAATACATGTTGTTTATAGGGAAAAAATATTTGGATAAATACCACCTAACCTAAAATATAATACCAGACATTTCAAGCGTGTACACTATGACTTCAAAGTTCAAAATATCAACAACAGGGGTGCCAACTTCATTTCAGACTTTTATTACAATCAAATTCCTTCAAAATCTTTACTTTTAATGTATTCTTTAAGGCCGTCAATGAAAAAAGACCCTCCTCGGGATGATCAGAACAATGCCAATTGTAACGGTCGTTCTGAGAGCTATGTAATTTTTGTTTTTAATTGTGAAAAATATATCATAAGCGTAAAACATATTATATATAATTTTATTGTATTATATACAATATTATATATTTTTTTCATTATAAACTGGAGAATAATATATCTGAAAAAATGTTGAACGTATCTTTGTGCAAACTCTTTTTATTTATTTAAACCAAAATAGTATTATTTGACTAACTTATACAGTAATTATTCACTTTTACATTAGTTTATGACTGTCCAAACTTTAATCATGTAAAAACATATTAAGACAGAACGTTTTCGGTCGCTCTTTGGCGATTTTCGTCATTGTCTCGTAAGAATCCCTAAAGCATTCACCGATGAAGATTGCACGGAGTGATTGAAAACGTTCTGTCTTTGTAAGTTTTTATAAATTTAAAAAATTAAAGTTCGGACAGTCATAAACTAATGTAAAAGTGATTAATTAAATTTCACCGAACGTAATGAACTACAAAATTTAGGAGTTTGTACAGTAATTCCGAATACCTAGATTTATCACAACCCATGATTTTCTTGGAGAGTCTTGGTTTTATTGTATGTCTAGGGTAGATATTTGGCCACAATGCTCTTTTCAACGTGTGGAAGAAAGAAGCCAGATGTGTGTTGAGACTGTATTCTACAGAGAATATTCGTTTTGCCCTTTGAAAATTATTTATCCAACCAATGAAAAGTTTCCTAAATTAATGACGGACGTTTTTAATTACGCTGTTAACTAGCTATACATTCTGTTGACGTATAAAACTCTACACAAGCTTCAAAAATCAATTTTTAAAACTGATGAACACAAAAATATGCCACTGAAGTATCTCAAGCATATTTGAATTTAATTAATTCAGAAAAAAATCATGAGTTTCTATCTTTTACAGCAACTCAATAAAATGAAAGTAGAAGAACAAATTGATGAGGTTACATTCCCTAATAATGTATCCAGGTATCATGATAGTGGTCTCAATTACCTAAAGATGTGTTAGACCTCTTAACACAGCTAGCTTATTTTCATGGGCAAAACTGAAATGAAATGTAATCTGGACAGAATTTGAAGAAAGTAGGAATAATGTCAATGCTGTAGTTCCTCTGAATGTTGCTCTCAGTAGATATGGAGGAGAGAATACTACTCTCCAAATACTATACTTCAAAATCTAGTTTCCATGTGGAAACCTCTTGTCACGTACCACCGTAGGAAGGCTAAATAGTTAAGTGATGTCCCAAAATAGAATTTAGAATGTTCCATCCTTTCAAATCTTTGAAAAATAGGCTTCCTCAAGCCGTGGACTGTACACATACCTACAATATGTATTATATGTGTACATTTTTTTTATTTACCTTTGTGTCATAGACTTTAGTAAAAAATACTACCTCATTGTTTAATGGATTTTTTCGAAATTCCTCAGATTGATCGTGAGTCATTCCCGCAGTCACCAGTCATACCTTACGACACTTTCTTCTGTGAATCCACCTCGCCTCGATATTTTAATTTTAAAAGGACTGGTAAGTCAGGTTTGTAACGAACAGCTGATTATAATTGAAGAGTGGAACATGTCTCTGTGGTAGTGTGGTGACTATCAAAACTATTAGAAAATACTTTGCGTCAATTACCGGCTGTTTGGCGGCAATAGAAAAAACCGTTACATTCTAGTGAGCAAGAAAACCCATTAACTGTAGACAATTGCTGCTCTGTATTCAATGCACTGAGGCAACACAATATTTCATTCAAGAACATAGTACAATTTCCAATGTGACTACCAGGATTGATAGATTCTGATGACTAAGGTTTTTGAATAATGGAATTTATTTGACCTGCAGAATGATTTACACCATCAGATCACTTTTAAATAATAAAGTAAATTTAAAGCTTTAATGCTCTGTTTTTATGACTGGATATAAAAAAGATAAGTATCAGCTTATTTATCTTCTGACTTTCACTATATGTACTTAAACAAGAATCTTACTTGTATTTATGCGAGATAACTTTCAAAGATTGATAGTATCTTCAGTTGATGCTCGACAATGAATATACTACCAATCTTTGAAAGTTAACTCCCATATATACCAAGTAAGATTCTTGTTTAAGTACCTATAGTGAAAGTGAGATATATATAACGGAACTTAAAAATTCGACTAACTCAATGCCTTGAAAATGAGGGCAGTCATTTGTCAGATGTCATCTTTAAAACTAAGTGATACAAACATTCAGGTAACGTCTTTTACAATAAAATTTGTATTATATCTTTACTAGTTCTTTTTTTATTGAGCTTTCATATCAGGAAGTTTCCGTGACTCACCCTATATTTACATTTTGTCTATCTCAATAATTTTGTTGTGCAACAAACATCAGCAGAATAAAACTGTTATAAATATTAAAATAACTAAAAAAATCAATTGCCAAACACATCCAAGTTAAGCTTAATTCTTTCAGATAAGTGTGGCAACCCAATAAAGGTAAAAGAAACTCCCAAGAGACAAATAAAAATTCAATGTATGTGTGTCCATATGGACATACAGGGCAGTTAAGGGTTTTAAATAACTTTGAAAAGTTTCTAGAACATATCATTTTCTCAAATTATTGCAGTAAGTTTTTAATAAATTTACTTAGCAAATTGCACTTTAACACATTCGCTGCGAAAGGCCTCTAGCGTAAAGTTCATAAGGTTCTGAAATTTTTTCTGATGGTTTTGCTTTAGAAATAAAAGAATATAACAATAAAAATTAATTTTTAGCCTTGAAAATGGAAAAAATACTAGGCCGCCATTTTATCTCCGATCGGAGACGGCAGCAATTTGCGAGCCGTATTTTATTTTTTTTATGTTATGCATGTAATTCACATTTGTAACTGTAATAAATAATAACCGCTGATATAATAAATAAGCATTATTTCATGAAATAAAACTACATATTAGCTTTTAAAATATTTAATAAAAGTTATATACAAATTTTTGCGATCCTGTATAAATCAGTAGGCCTATGAGTGTTTTCAGTTTAGGCACTGTCAACTCTTTCCAGTTATTAGTTCTTGACAATGGCGTGAGGTTTAACTTAGCAAACACATCCCATATATAAATATTAGTAGCTTTCACAATATTTTCCAAAAATATATCAGGAAATAGTCTGAAACAGTCATAGAGTCGATTTTCTCCCGGGAATGGAACAATAAATTTATATTTTTGTAAACAGAAAGTTGCGAAGGCCTAATGTACTAGGTGTCCATTGAGGATTATCTATTACTTCTTCCAAATCAGAATCAGACAGTTCCTCGTGATCGTAATTGATTTCCTCTGTAGCTGGATCAAGATCACTGTCATGGCGGTCGTTGTCGCTTTCCTCAGACTCAGCATTTGTAGGGTCCCTAGTACACTCTACTGCATCATTGGTATTAAATAAACAGTCCTTAGAAGTCTCAGGCACACCTTCCATGTCACTCACATGCACTAAACTCTCACTAACACTACTGACACAAAAAATGGTGGTTAATCTTAACCAAACTAAAACAAACATCCAACATACGTCACCTTGACGCTGCAACACTCAACTAAGTCTCTTGTACAACGCTGGGATAGATAACAACATATCCGAATAAAATGCTAACTGTCTCCGATCGGAGACGGCCGCAGTGAACGTGTTGAAACAATAAATTTAGTTTTCTCAAAAATTGTACAGAATTCACTTCCAATTTAGCACTGTCTGCAGTGACATAAGCGCTGTGTCATATATGGCAATTTACGGCTACTTTCGTACCACAATCATGTTCATATGACTTCATCCACGATTTTCTTGCTAAAAAGTGCACAATATTCTGACTCTTCAACAACCCTATTTCTCTCAAGCACTTGACCTGCTTAATCTCACCTTTCATTGGTCATTTACAGCAATCTTATATGTACACATTTCACAGCAATTGCTATGAGCGCCCTAGTTTTAATTCTTGCTCATTGTTTTAATGCGTAGCTTCATGTTGCAAAATACAGCAATAAATGTAAAAAGGATACCAAATAAGAACGATAACCTCATAATGAGTATTATTATTCATCAACTGATTTTATTGTATTTAGGTCTCTAATACCTACTTTAATACCTGCTTTTTGATGTGACTTTGATGTGTCAATCAATAAAGAGAAAAAGAAAAAGAATAATTTTTTTCTCTTTTTTGATTGACAAAGATCATTTTGAGCGAAATATTTCAATAGTGTGATAATTTTTTTTATGTGTATTTATTTCCAAGAGATTGCAGTTTTGGACTATTGCCATTAGGTAAGTCTGTCAGTCTCCTATCTAGCTCAAAAATTCCAAATTCAATTATAGTAATACATGATTTCTAACCTCTCTTTTTAACAAATTTTTTTTACTGCCTTTCTAAAGCGGATTTATTGTTATAAATGAATAAAACCACAGAAAAAATAAATGAATTAAAGAAACAAAATATATTATTAAAAATTACACCATAATTGCTCTGATTTATTGTGTTATTCTGGTTTAACCTGATCTTAGTTCTTTATATAAACTTCTTGATTAGCAGGATTCATTTGTTTCATTTCAATTGACAATTTATTCATATTTTTCTTGTAAATTTATTGAAAGAATATTAAACAAAATTTTATAAAATTACCGTTATTTTAATTGTAACTTCTCAGTACAGAATTGCATTTAAGAGATAATAATAAAAAATAATTAAATTTAGGATGCATTAAAAAAAATTTAGTATAGGATCAAGCAAGAATAGGAGAATAGAATTAAACTAATACAGGAGACAAACCAAAGCGACAACATGGTGCCAAGTTTTCTGAAAGAAGAAACTACTTTTAAGAATAAAATGAAACTGGAACAAAATTAATAAACTGGTTGGTATAAAATATTTCTTTTACTTTTCTTTTTAACAAGATATACCTCAAATGTCAATACATAACTTTAAACTACATTAAGTCTTAATAAATAGTATTCAACATAAATGTCATTTACACATAATAACAGTCATATATACATTCCTCAATCATGTATTAATCCAGAATCATGTGTTATTTATACTGCTAGGCACAGTTGTCCCAATATTAATTGCAGTGACTGGAACTGAAGGAATTAAAGGTGTTGCAGGTGTTACCATTACAGGTATTGAGATTGCAGTTTCAGAATTCACTTTATGCGAAGGCTTGTTTTGAGAATGTTCGACCTTGCTCAGTCGTTCACTTAATGCTTTAAGTGCAATTTGCCTGTAACACACACTTCAATTACTTCACATACTACATTTTAATTAGGAAAAATCAGATTTACAAATATAGCATATTGAAATTCATAAACTTAAAGTTAGAAGCATATGTTACATAGCCTCAGTTTTATATAACTCCAGCTTTTGTTGGTGACCTTGATATTAAAAAAAAAAAATAATAAGTATCTTATATTCAGGAAATTACATTAAAATTCATATATTTTATTTCCACAGAGCCTTTGCATAATTTTTTTTACAAATGATACCTTAATGTAATTTTTTAATAAAAAGCAAACTGTGTTTAAGTTCAATTTTTCAAAATTACATCTTCCTCATCAGTAATAAAAATCTTTTCCATTTCAGGTGAGCAAAATATTTTTAGTAGGCTTTGTAAAATTGCAAAACTCAAGGCTTTGTAAATTTTTTTTACAAAAGAAAAATAAATACTCTATTAATAATCTAAAAAAATCACACAAAAAGTGTAATTACATTGAAAAATAAACAAGGTCACTTGCAGAGGGGCACTTCAATTAACATCTAATAATTTGATTATGAAATTTTAGGAATAAATCTGAATGGTACTACAGTAGAACCTCTATGATTCATCATGTTCGGAACCGAGTGTGTGACGAATTCGAGAAAATGTCGAATTATAGAAGATGTGAAATTAACATTTAATTATGGGTAAACATATCACATAAATATGTACATAATGTTGTACTTACATTATTTATGTCATCTGATAAACTTAACAACACTATTACACAATACTATAAAAACACTAATAGCCTGCAGTATAGTTTGTCATTACAAATAGAGGATGCTACTCTATTTCATAAGATATTAAGTATAAAAAAACTTTTTTTAAAGATTTTGTACAGTTATACTTCAAGTAAATATGTTAACAATGAGCCGAGTGTAAAGCACCAAGCAATTTAGATATAAGTTAAAGCTCTTTATTCTTAAATAACCTATTGTAACTTAAAAGCAGTTATTTCTGTTCTGTTTTCTGTAGCAGTCTGTCATGTGTAGTTGGGCGAGGCAACATATATCGAGGTATAGGAGCAGATAATGAATTATAAAGATTATACTAATTATGTTAGTAAATTCAAACAGATTCATTTCCCTTTGCCTAATAATATCTTAATGTTTCATTGAACAAATAGTATGCATTAATTATATACATTGAAAGGATATGGGTATACATTTTTCTGTAAAACCTCAACATTTTATATTCTAAGGAGAAACCTCTTTATGTCTGATCGATAAGCTTCCATCATAAAACTATTATATTTTTATCATAATAGGAAAATATTTTCTACACCTCATTTGTTGTATGGTTTTACAGTTATTTCTGTACAAACACACTTCAGAATTAGTATACAATTTGTGTAAGAAAAATACTGTAACTAATAGTAATAATCAAATATTCTTTGAGCTTAGCTTGTGAGGTTATGTTAAAAAATAAACATACACAAAACTCACAAATTAATCATTTAATTACTCATACGCGTTTCAATGACCAAGTCATCATCATCAGTGAGTGTTACTACTACAAACTCTAACTACTACAACTGTTGTAAGTTAGAGTTTGTAGTAGTAACACTCACTGATGATGATGACTTGGTCATTGAAACACGTATGAGTAAATAAATGATTAATTTGTGAGTTTTGTGTATGTTTTTATTTTTTAATAGTAATAATGTTAATCTGTGGTGTCAAAACACTCTTGGCTTATCACTGACATAACAAACAAAACATCAACCAGCCCCGCAGAGCACATCCAACAAAAATACTATGTCTACGGCATGATGGTTTCAGGATACATCTCCACAGTGAACATATCATTGTTCAGGATTGGAGTTAGCAAAGATATAGTAAAACTTTTAATATTCAATTTAATTTATTGGTTTTATTGAATAGAAAATTGACAATTTGGTAGGAGAGGTTGGGTCTCATGGTCCCAGTTAATTCCGATTGATTATCAATGTTCTGAAGCAGGGATGCCAACTTCCTAACCCTAAAGGTTCATTAGGAACTTCACTAAACTTCATTATTTTCCGTGAAGATGAGGGCCGTACAACTAATTTCACACATACATCAATAGGCCAAATGTAGGCATTATGTATATCGTATAGTGTGCATTGTATATTAAATACAGTAAAACTTCGATTTACCGTCACTCTTTTAACCATCAGTTTCTGTTAACCGTCATCCAATTGACACGACGGCCAGTACTCTGAACGGAATACCGTCGAGCCACGTAACATTTTATATGTATTTGTACTACTCAACTGGTGTTACTACTTTAGGAAAAATGAAGGCACTGTATTAAACAACAAGCTTCACACTACTTACAGATGTAATTATGATGGTTTTTGTTTGATAGATAAACACCGACAGCATTAAAAACATGATGTTATTCTAGGATCTTTTTGTCAGTAGTTATGGGCCGACACACATATTTATTATGATGTATTATATTGATTTTCACTACTGTTTTCAAAATTTCACAAAACCTAAAAAGTAAGTCGGAAATGTTGACTAAATATTTAGTTGTAAAATAATCCTTAAAAACGGTCTTGGTTGAAGTTAAGTACAAACACTGGTACACTTAGATAAACTCATCCTTACTAGGAAGTAAATTATAACGTAAATTACTTAAGAAGTAAATTATTTTGTTTTAAAACTTTTACTTGATATGAATCTTGGATAGTATTTATTGGACCTGAAGCATTACTTATCAGAGAGACTATATATATTACACTTTATTTCTGTATAAAAAATTTTATTAACTCACAAATCAATCACATGTGACACGTTTACATCACTTAACGATAGGAGCCAAAACACTTTTATCGCCAGTCAGCTTATTATGTGGGTAACCGGAACATGAAATTGTGGTTTTGTTATTTATTGTTTACACAAAACACATAAAATATTAAAACAGTGTGCACAGAAAAGAAAATATAATTAAATTAAAAACAATGTCGGGCCAATTAGTCTGACAGAGTTTATTTACATATCATTTACAGCCAATTGGCCCGACACGTATTTTATAAATATTATGATTAAAAACGTATATTCATACTTGGATATGATAGTGGAATAAAGAATAAGTACACATTATTTAAAAATATGCTTAAAATATTTTTGCAATTCTCTCTGAAAACGCCGATATTGTGGCCTAAAAGTATTAAGATGCAGTGACGTGTTCGCTTTGTATGTTAAACTACATGAACTATTTCACCTGTAAGTTTTTATTACTGTACATTATATTGCTACATTTGTTGCTACTGTGCGGATCTTTTTATCATGTATTAAATAGTTTTATTTGCTATTACAATCGTGTTTATGTTCTTTTTGCTCCTAAATATATTTCATTACTGTGAGAGTGATATCTGTCTATAATATATATTGATTGAGGTTATCTTTTGTGGAGGAATAATAAATATAGTGTTTCTGTTATCCGTCTATTCGCTCAACCGTCATGGCCATGGTCCCAACAGTGACAGTTAATCGAGTTTTTACTGTAATATGAATCAATAAACGTTACATAAAATGTTTTATATACATTTAATATCAAGCTTAAAGTACAAAGGATCTCAATTATTATAATACTAAAATTTTTGTTGTTATTTAATCATGTTTTCTAATCTTATCAGAACACAGTATTGGAAATAACTCTAATTTATTTAAATTTAAAATTATCCAAGTAACTAAGTAGGCCTACCTAGTTCACTTATTGAAAACACTGTTAGGGGGGGGGGGGCACAAATGTTGAAAGTTCATCAAAATCAATATTAATTGAAGTGGTTGCAACCTTTAGCAGATCTCGAAGATGGTTGCCTGTTGAAGTGATGAAGTGAGTTGACATTTATAAATTTCATTGTTGAGAAGGTGCACTCACAAAGGTATATGCTTCCAAACATTGAAACTATTCCAATGTAGTTTGAAGTCATGTTGAACAATGAACTATTATTTGAAGTCATGAAGTTTGGGATACTTCTCCTTACGCGCTTTACTCCATAATACAGTACCAGTTTCCGACCTTGTCTGAAAATATGGGTCACTTTGCAAGTCCCAGAGCTATTACTGGGGGTAAGGGCCATGTTCAACCTATATCATATACCTATACCAACCTATATTTTAATGTTTTAAATTTATTAATAAATCAATAATGTAATGTTTTTAATATTCGTCTGGGACCACATAAAACCAGGCTGCGTGCCGCAACCGGCCCCCGGCTGCTAGTTGGCCATCCCTGTTCTAAAATATTGAAATCATTTGGGTTTATTACATTTGTTTACAGTTAACAATAATAACTTTATAAATATATACACACACATATGTATGTGTGTGTGTGTGGTAATTTAGAGTATTACTTTTTTAATAGGTACAGTAGAACCTTTTTATAACAAACTAATTGGGCTGAGGGTTAACCATTTTAATGAAAAACAAAAAGTTACATTAAAGTAGTTAAATTGCAAATAAACATTGAAAAAACTGTAAAAGATTAATAAAAAAGAAATACACTTATTAAAACGTGGTGTAAGTTTTATTTACAGTGAAAATAAATCAGTTAATATATTTGCTGCTAATGTATCGTACAATTCAATGGCAGTGCTAGAAAATTATTTGTTTACTTACTTTTAGTAAGGAGGTCATTAGATTTATATTGAAAGTATTTTGACGTTGTTTTATGGAACAGATATCACGTTTCAAGGCAGTGAAGTTGAGACAGAGTCTATATTTGTTAGCACTTGCTAAGTCAGAATTATAAATATTAGTGATATGTCTACACTATTTACAATTCTATTGCATCTCTTTTAGAGGGAAATGCCACTTTGCAGAAGGTATAAAGGACCGTGTCAGCATTGTTGTAGGTGTTGCACCAACAAGGACTCTGTGTGGCACCTATTTATATGGCTGGCAAATGGTATGACAGGGTGTCTAGTAAAATAGCCTGAAGAAATTCCCTGAGTTTTCCCTGACTTTTCCTCTTTTAGATGTCTATAGAAAGCCCAGTTTACATTGGGCCCATCCATTGATATCTGAAGGATCTTGGAATAAATCCAGACTTTGAAGAACGAATTGAGTAACTCTTTTGCTTTTGTGTCTGTAAGGAACACAGAACAAAAATATCGAGCTTTCACTTCATCCGTCTCTGCATCCCAATACCTAACACTCAAATCCATTTGGGCTCTTTGTGATATTTTGTTTAAACTTTCATCAAAGCCAATTACATAGTTTGAATTTGAATTTAATGATGTCAGTAACAGGTCTTTAATATAATTTGATAAACCGAATACAACACTATAGGAAATTTTATCTTTCCGCAATCTCATGTTCTGTGCAATGGTGCTATCAGGGAACATCCTTGGAAAGAGGCACACACTACCTTCTGCATTGCTTAAAGAAGTGTTGCATTACTAAATTCACGCACCATATAATCTCTGCTTCGGTCACTTCATCTTTCAGTTTATATTTATCCTAAGGAAGGAGGGGAGGTAATGATGACATCTGCATGACGCGATTGCCCGCTACGGCAATGAAAACCGGAACCTTCCATGTTGAAATAAACAGTGTAAAAATAATCACCGTCAAATAAAACACATACTATCACGAGTCTAGACAAATAGCTGGCTACGAATGTTTACACAGCGTTCTGTGTGGTCAGAAACAGACTGAGTTATCTGTTATCCCCACCTGTCCATATGATAACAGAACCACTGCGCACCCCAAGGCCACGGTCCAGGCTAAAACTTCCCAGCTGTACCAACTCGACACGTTTAATATTTATTGACATAAGTCCTGAAGTCATAGCAACGGGCTTATCAAATAAATAATGGGCATCTAAATAAAGAAGTGTTATTTCCTGACTGCCCTGCCCCTAAACCGTTGGCTTACAATACCAAATATTCAAGAGCAATGGCCACTAGTTTTGTTTCTAATTAAAATAAATATTTTCCCGATTTTTTAAAATTTTCCCTGACTTTTCCCTGAATTTTCCAGAATCTTAAAATTCCCTGACTTTTCCAGGTTTTCCCGGTTTTCCCTGTCACTAGACACCCTGTATGATCTACTTTCAAAACACAGTCTTTTGTAACCAGCATCCGGTTTAATAGGGTCAGTTATCATGACATTCCACTGTATTCATTAAATGAATAAGAAATCGTTTGCTTGCCGGAATTCATAAATGTTGAAATAATTATGAATTTCGGGTATTTAACTCACTGTATTTTATATTACAAACATGTAAACATCGAGCCATTTACGAAATAATTTTCAAAATTATTAAAAGATTAAAAATGTAACAGGGTAACTTACCTCCGCCTTTCCATATCCTGAGGGTCATTCCCTGGTAAAGTAACTGTAACTCCTGTTGGAGCAGCTGCCATATCAAATTTACGTATGGTCTTACGACACAATCCAATTCGCACCATAGCACTATGAATAGTATTGCTTAAAACACTGATTGGAGGCTGCATAACATTTGGAAAAAAACTGTAACAATACAAAAATCAACATTTCTTTAGTAAAAAATTTTTTGAAATACTTTGTTCTAAATATTTATATCACCTCTTGTTTTTAGAAAAATTAAAAATAATATTCATCAGTTAATGTCAATTTACCATCAATTGACTTACAAATTAATCCAAATCTCGTCCGTAAAGCAAACTGCTGTTCATAAGCAATGCAATTGTAATTTAACTGACAGTATTTTTACATATAAAAACTGTGTACCTTCAAAACCTTTGTGTAATGACAAGCTGCATGGCTGGTATTGGTGTTGATTTTGCACCTCTGTAATCAGTCGAAGGGATTGTTGTTTTGCATGACATCGTATTTAGAAAGATTGGACTTGCTTGTTAATGAAAGTACCTTTATGTTCAGAGAAACAAATCACTTCAATGCTGTCTTCAAATACCGGACATATAAGTATCTTTTAGACCATGGATAGTACGAGGGTCGTCCAGAAAGTAAAGAACGATTGCGCATCACGGACGGCGCAGTTCCCCCACCACCGCGGAAGTGGGCTTATTCTTTAGTCCAAACCTTCCACTTCAGTTTGAGCTATGTAGCGGTGCCATGAGGTCACGTTTGCATCTCTTGTGGAAGTTCAAAATGGCGGCGCCAATTGAAAATCCCGCCAAGTGTGATTCGGTTTCTGAATGTGCAGCATGTTCGACCCATAGAAATTTATAGGCAAATTAAGGCAGTGTACGGTGACAATGCGATGAACGAGTCATGGGTGAGAAAATGGTGCATTAAATTTAATGAAGGCAGAACTAGTGTGCACGACGAGGAACGAAGTGGAAGGCCGTCACTCGTTACTGACGAGTTGACAGCGAAAGTTGACGAAAAAATTCAAGAAAACCGGCGTTTCACTTTGAGCGGTCTACTGGCATTTTTTCCACAAATTTCAAGGTCGCTTTTGCACGAAATAGTGACGGAGCGTCTTGGTTATCGAAAGATGTGTGCTCGTTGGGTGCCTAAGATGCTTACTGATGTCCACAAGACCAAACGGATGGGAGCAGCGCTTGAGTTTTTGACTCAGTATGACGAAGATGGTGAGACGTTTCTTGACCGCATCGTAACGGGTGACGAAACTTGGGTTTCGTATCGAACCCCGGAAACAAAGCTCCAGTCATTGGAATGGCATCACTCGAATTCCCCGAAAAAAAAACGGAAAGAAAAGCCAAATTTGAACACCAGGAAAGTGATGGCAACAGTTTTTTGGGACAGGACAGGCCTAATCCATGTGGAGTTCATGCCGAGAGGAGAAACAATCAACTCAGCGGCCTACATCGAGACCTTGCATCGGCTTCGCCGCGCTATTAAAAACAAACGACGCAGAATGCTGTCGTCGAAGGTGGTGCTGATCCACGACAATGCTCGGCCTCATTGCAGTGCACAAACCCAAGCAGAACTTCAATCTTTCAAATGGCAAATCTTTGGACAACCTCTGTATAGTCCGGATCTGGCTCCGAGTGACTATCACTTGTTTCCAAAGTTGAAAGTGTTTTTAGGCGGGAAAAACTTTTTGGACGACGATGATCTCAAAGAAGGAGTAAAAACGTGGCTTCATTCCTTGGCGGCAGAAGAGTATAACGCCGGTATTCAAAAATTGGTGTCACGCTACAACAAGTGCCTCGTCCGGTGATTTTATTGAAAAATAGAGTAAGGTTATAAATAAATGTTCATCTTCGTATCTTTTGTTTTCATTGACCTACACCAAAACGTTCTTTACTTTCTGGACGACCCTCGTATGTCCTGGGTAGTTTCCCATTTTGTAACAGTTATCTTTACATGATACTAATTTCTGGCTCTTTTCTGGTGTGTCTGTGATGTACATGGCATAAGATAACTAGTAGTCAAGCTTAATACCTATATACTTAGATACTGGTACTTGTTGAAGGAATAATCCTTAGTAATATAGTTTGATTTGTGGGGCTATAGAGGACACTTTAAAGAGCTGGTCGACTGCCTCATCAGCTTTTATTTCAATTTTGTTCAACTTTGCCCATGAGAGCAATTTATTTAATGCTTCAATAAGGGTGTAGATGTAGTATCAGGACATCGTCAGCAAACAAGAGACATGAAATTCTGAGATATTCTTTGATAGACATCCTAAGATCATTAACGTTAAAGAGTAGACAGCTTAGGACATCCCTTTGTGGTAGTCCTTGATGAGATTGCTTATAATGGGAAGTGGCATTGATTAATTTGCAACCATTATGTTGATGCTTAGAAAATATAATAATTTTGCTTTTTTGTGATTGTAATTACTGACAATATCGATAACTACATGAAATTTATAGCTTACTAGGCCAAAAAAGCATAATTAATGTACCAATATATAATTTTGAGGGTGTGTTTGTTGTTGTTTATGATATGTTTTTGAACAAACATATAATCACTCAAAACTTTATATAGTGTAATACAACTACAGTATTTACTGACCAGGTGTAATAAAGTACTCTGTTTTAAGAAATATTGAGTTTATAAAGTTCAATGTTTCGATAAAGGTTATGTATATATTTTTGGTGTTAATTTCCTGTTCACACACAATCGATTTTAGTAAAAATATTTGGTGATTATTAAGACCAGCGACTACCGCTCCAATTGGCAAATTCTTTTCCCTGATCAATTTGACTTTGCTGAACACAAATATGAAGTTTTTTTACTGCAAACACATATTTACAACAACAAAAATAACCTAACCTGACCTGACTAGTGCTTACTAACGCTCTGATCGGAAATTTTTTTTCCTAATAGATTTGACCTTGCTGAACATGAATCTGAAGTTATTTTTAATGGCAAACACATATTAATCTAAGAACACCAGGTCAGGCAGGTTATTTTTTTTAATGTTTGCAATACAAAAAAAAACTTCAGATTCGTGATCAACAAGGTCAAATTGATCAGGAAAAAATAGTAAAAATATATTCATTAATGACATTGGTGTTGAATTTTTTTTTTATTATATTATTCGTTTTAATGTGTAGAACACGAATATCAACTTTTCTTTCTGCGGGAAATACGGAAAGTTACTTTTTTCACATTTTAAATGTCAGGTTGTAATGGCATGTATAGCGTAAACGAGTCTTATTGATATTCTTTGAAATTTTTTTTTTTATTACTTATTTCAATGTGTAGAACACTAATATACAGTGTTCCGGGGAAAATACAAAAAGTTAATTTTTCTGCACATTTTTAATGATAGTCTGTAATAGCATCTTTAGCGTGAACCGGCCGCGCATTAGCTAATTTTAATACTAAACTTAAAATCTAAAAATTTAACTTCTGGTTATAATTTCATACGACATGACTATATACCTACATTAAAATATACCTACGAAGTATCGAGTCAGGATAGATTTGGTTATAATTTTATTCAATATTGCTATCTACCTATAATAAAATATACCTACAAAGTACCCAGTCAGGATAGATTTGGTAATAATTTTATTCAACATTACTATCTACCTGTATTAAAGTTTACCTACGAAGTATTCAGTAAGGATAGATTTGGATGTAATTTTCTGCATCGGCAATAAGTCTAAATATTTACCAAAATTACAACAAAATCTATCCTGACTGAATACTTCGTAGGTATACTTTAATACAGGTAGATAGTAATGTTAAATAAAATTATTACCAAATCTATCCTGACTGGATACTTCGTAGGTATATTTTAATATAGGTAGATAGCAATATTGAATAAAATTATAATTAAATCTGTCCTGACAAGATACTTCGTAGGCATATTTTAATATAGGTATGATGTATAAAATTACAAATCTAGACGCAGTGTGCTGTAGCTAATGTGCGCCCGCTTCACGCTATAGGGAAACATCCCTGTTAAACTTAACATTTAAAATGTGAAAAAAGTAACATTCCGTACTTTCCGCTGGAAAAAAGTTGATATTCGTGTTCTACACATTAAAACGAGTAATATAATTACAAAAAAAATGTTTAACACCAAACTAGTTATTTTACAATGTTTTATATTTTTACACTAGGTAATTCAATATATCAATAAATCCATTTAAAATAAAATTAAAGTAACTAAAATTATTATTCACCGAATCATAAACAATAAATTATTCTTACAGTACAAACAAAGATACTCATGTAAACAGTAAACAACTGTAGCAATCACAATGTCAACACAAAATACGACAGTTGGCAGATGCTGCGTCCTACCGAGAATACCCGTCATACGCGCATGCATAGACCACGTAATGGCGCCTGGTGCCTAAAACAACAGAATGTGGATCGGCAGCACGTGGCCGAGAACAATAAACGTAGCAGAGGAGTTTATTTACACCTAACAAACATTGTCACACATTGTAATGGATTTTAAACAGACAACTAGGACTTCCATAAACAAAATATTGTAAATACGTGATTTCTCGTAATACGTGCTAGCAGATATTTCAGCCTTACGAGAAATCACGTTATACGAGTGCAAAGGGTTAAACTTGCTGGTGACTCCTAAAAGATGACAAACTTTGAAAATATATCAATTTATCACGCTCTGCATGGTGTATCTTTTTATCATTTTATCTTTTGTTGGCGTCTATGTATAAACAGGGTCTGTAAGTGTTTGTTTCGTCCTTTTGAGTAATTTTGCAACTTATCGGCAAAAAATAAGAGGTGTGTGTGAGTTTCATAATAGTATAACGTTTGTTTGCTGGGTGAAACGTGGTGCTAATAGTGCTTTGTTGAAGTTGATTTTTTTTTAAATATGTAATTTTTGGGAGTCAACAGCAAATTTAATTACATTTTGAGGCACTTTGCTAGTTATTACATCAAAAAAAAAATTAGCTAAATTAGTAACATTTTGCATGCGCTGTGGAGAACGGATTTTTATTTTCTAAAGTTTTTGGGCCATGAGCAAAGGTTTTTATAATTTTTATCGTATTCCTGATAAATTTCTGTATCACCCAGTATAATTATTTTTGGTAAAACCAATTACGTGAGAACGGGAAATAAATACCATATTTTAAAAAAATTCAACAATAAGTCTTGATTTGCAACATTTAAAGTACAATGGGTTTTTATTCAAACTGTAAAATATCTAAAAACTAACCTTGCAAATGTAAAGTTATCTGCCATATCCCCTCTAGTTCCGTTGCTATGATGTTGATAAAATCTCAAATAAGTCCAACTTACAAGTATGCCAGATGTAAACATTGCAGGATTTGTACCTTCAAGCAGTCCAACTAACCATAGAAAAAATGATATACATAGAACTGTCAATGGTATATTCCTATTAGTAATTTTACCAATTGGAGTTTTTACAATCAAATGGTCTGGCATTATTTGTTTTACAGCAACAGCTAACCCAGCAATATAACCAGCTAAACCATGTATATGTACAGTAAAAAGTAAGTCAGTATTAAAGGTGCATGTATATAAAATAAGGTAAAAGAATGAGCTTAATACAGCTACACCAATATTAACTATTGCAAAAAATGTTAACATTTCCATTGCCCCCCATAACGGTTCTATAAGTTTCCCGCACAAACCTACTGTTATTACATCCACACAAACCTCCCAAAAATGTAGTTCTAGAAAACAATAGGTAAATGCTGTCCAAATCCAAAAGGCTGGGGGAAGAAGGTATCCGGGCGTGACACTAATTACTTTCACAGCATCTTTTGAAAATGATAAGAAATAAGTACAAAACAATATTATACATATACACTTTACTGAAACACTTGTATTTCCCAACAAAGCTAGAAATTGTTGCCTAATGTAGGGCAAGTTCTTTCCCAATGTTTTCATAGCCGCCATCTTATATATTATTATTTACACGGTAACTTACATACTAACTGACTCTATGCCACTTCTTTTAAGAGTAGAATGTCTTTATTTTTCAATAAGTTTAAATTTTAACTAATATTCATTTTCACAGTAAACTACAACTACAAAACTTGTCAAACATGTCATTTGGAAACATTGATAAGAAATTTTTAACCTCTTGCAGTCCTGTAATATCAGTAGTCAGTACATTAGCTCTACAATTTTAGTTTATAAACTTACCGCTAATACCGCTTCATCAGTCCAAACACAATTTCAATTTTGTAAAACCAGAACTACTTTATTTAGATTACTACTATAAGTTTTAAGTAAGGTAAAAGTTTGCTATCGCTCCATCGTCAATTTTGTTTTTACTATAATACTAAACAATCCTTTATATAATTTAAATATTATAGATTATAAACAGCTCTTGAAATTGAAGCAATGTCCCATAAACCAAAATATACTAAAATTCAAACACCAAAATGTAAAAAAGAATGTCTCTTTCAAAACAGAACAAATTTTTAGACTATATTCAAATATTATATATCTAATTAAAGTGACTACTTGAGTTGCGTAACTTACTGTAGCTCGCTATGAGAGTAAATGATTAAATTCACTTATATTCTTAATTATGTACATTTTGATAATTTTCTACTTTTCCGCTAGGATTTATATTCCTATTTTTAATTCGAGTTTCATAATTACCTGCCAATCCTAGCATTGTCCCACTTCCCGCCGACGCTTTTCGAGCACCTCCATCAATCAGAATTTATGAACTCTGTTGATAATAAGTTCTGACTGATGATGGTGATCCGAAACGCGCCAGCGGAAATTAACACAATGCTAGGATTGGCAGGTAATTATGATGCTCAAAATAAAAATAAGCATTAAAAATAAGCTCTTTTTTACATTAAAGTCTGTTTATCTGGATATCTTATAAGTATATGTATATTTATCATAGCTATATACTAAACTAGTTTAATATGAAATATGAGTGAAAAACTACTTAGAAATAGTATGTTTAAAAACATATTATAATTCTATAAGTAATTATTGCATAACAGAAATAATACTTTAGAACTTACGTTGATTCGAAACGATTACGCACATTTTTTATCTAAAATCGTTTTCACATACATAGTATAAAATCCACTTATTCTATAAGTCTACCTCAATATATATTTGAATACATTTCTCTGCATTTCCTAACGTTATAATATTTCCCCCTATTTATTAGGAATACACTGCGGTTGAATATTAATAATAAATACTCAAAAAACCTCTTAACTGCAACACTTCCTCAGAGGTAAGACAGAGATAACATACAAAGACTGAAGAATTGACTCTTTGTATCTCATCCCTCTGAGGATGATTACTTGGTAACTGAAATGTACATAAGGATAAAATAAAAAAGTATTGTAGTTAAGAGGTTTTTGAGTATTTATTATTAATATTTTCCTCTGTTGAAGCGTTTCGGAATGACTCCATTTTCAAAACTTGAACCGTACTTCCGAGATTTAAATTTTATGAAGACAAATTACTCCGTTATTCATAAAATCAAACACCTGCAACCGTGAATGAAAGTCGTTAGTAACAGGTAGGATTCGTCAATAAGATTTTCATTTCGAAACGCGTCAGCACGGTAAGGGGCTATAATTATCACTAAGGCATAAAACAATTATTCATTACCTTAAAACCCTTGAACATATGTTAGTATATTACCCTTGCCTACAGTACCACTTCCTTTTTCTTGATTATTGAGGACGGCCCATTTAGTTTCAGGAGATGTGTCCCATTGTCAACTCAAATCGCAACTGACCTCCGGTTATTATTTTTAGGGTTGCATATTAGGTGTATTTTTAGAGAGTATTGGGGATTATAATGTCGAAGAGTGTATGTCAGTTGTGATGTAATTGGGTGTTGGATGTAGTTTGTATATTTCATATTCCTCGGTTGTGTATCGTTGGTTATTTTTGTGTGTGAATAATTTGTAGGTTTGAAGTTAGGTTTGTGTAATTATGGTTTGTGGAAAGTGGTTAGGAGATGTTGAGCAAAGTTTAATCGGGTGTTCTTGTTTGTGAGTGTTTTATGCGTCCTTGGTAACGTGTGTAATATTACCTTACTGTTTGCCTATGCAAAAACTGAAGCACGATGTACAAGATAGTTGTTGATGTAGGGTTGAAATTGTTTGTTGAGGGCGTTGTGTGTGGAGTAGCTATTTTGTAATTGTATTTACGCAATGTGTTGGTTAGTTTGTGAGTTGTAAGTTAACATTATTGTATTGGTAAATACTTTATAGGTTTGTTGTGTTGGGTATTTTGGGTTGGGTTATTTAGTTTATTTTTCAGGTATTCATTTAGATGTCAATCATTGTTTTGTTGTATCCATTGGTTTGTGCTATATGTTTTATGATGTTTAATTCTTGGCGGTGATCTTGTTTTCTAATGATGTCTTTAATACGTGATATATCATGGGAGCGGCTAGTTTGTGTTGTTGTGGGCAGTTTGAAGTATTGATGGTTGGTAGTATTGATGTTGGGGAGGGGGTTCGGTATATGTTAAATTTATGTTTTTGTTTGTCTGTAAGTGTAATTGTAAGGTCCATGAAATTAAGTGATTTGTTTATTCCGTTTCGACGATCTATGCTAGTTTTGAGTGTACGGAATTAGGATGATTGAAATATGAGTTTTCGAAGTTAATTACTTTTGTACAATGTGATAATGTCGCGCACGTTCCTATACTAGCATATGAAGTTGTCTGAGTATTTATTATTACTTGCAGTTTTTTTTTGTTCTACATCTTGAGGTTTTTTTTATATAAATTACTACTTTTGGTTTCACCTGGAAAATCCATTACTTACTGATATTTTTCAGCAGACGTGTTTCGCATCAGGTCAGTGTATTGTTGAAAGCTGTGAGTCAACGACAAGAGTGCTGCTTGAGTCTTGTCCGTCACTCGCAGCATTGAACAATGCACTGACCTAGTGGAAATAGCGTTTGCTGAAAAATATCAGTAAGTAGTGGTTTTTTTGCCAAGTGATATCAAAAGTAGTAATAAATTTATGATTACGTAAAATTGTTTTTGTTCAATGAGGTGTATGAATATTTTTCCCAAGACGCTAGCCATGGATAGCCCATCTCATAGGTGGCCCATCTTTTTGGATGTAAAACGTGTCATTGTAGGTCAAGTATTTTTGTGATGTTAATAATTTTCTTAAGTTAATGATTTCATTATTGTGTTTTTGTGATGTATTTGTGTCAATGAGCATATTTTGGAAGTTGTTGATGCTTTTTGAAACGGGAATGTAGCTCAAAATTAGCTGAATTTCTCGATAGAACTATCAGGAACCCCATAAAATTCACCCTAGCTAATAAAAAATATAAATTTTTTAAAAGTGATCATTTTGAAAGTAATATATGAAAATTGGTGTTATATTTTAAGTATTTATTATTTTACATGATTAAAATCTTATAAAAGCATTTCAATGTCTAAAAGAAATATAATAAAATATTTAAATATACAGTATCAATTATGCATCAACTCTACTCGTCCATTATACTTAAATATTTCAATACAATTCTAATAAATAATATAAACTAATCTGAAAGATTAAAATTCTGATTTTTATGATGTTTTTTATTATCAATGCTGTAAGTATTGCAAAGTGGGAGATTAGTATCATAAACTATATGATTGGCCATCCTGTTTTTCTGTCAGCTGTTTGATTTTATAAGTTTAAAATTTGAAAGCTGTCAACAGCAACGGTTATTACAATTTTCTTTTATTCATTTTTAAGCTTGCTGGTTCCTGTTTAATGAGTTTCAAAACTGTGATTTGAATTGTATTGCTCATACAAGTTTCCAATCAACCTACTACAGAAGGTATGCATAGTACATGTTAACTAATAAACATCTGTATTTTGGTTATATGGACTTAATTTAAAAATTATAACTTAAACAATGATTTTTAGAAGAGTTTATACATCATGACATGTAATCAAATTTGTTCATTTACAGTTAATATAAATTAAGTTGTTATTTTTATCATCAAGATCTCTCAATTTTGTTTAGTAATTTTTGGCAAATCTAGATATCTCCTATAGGACTTAAGTGGTCATAGTTTACAGGAAAGTAAACTTGTTTAGGTTTGGGGGGATCAAATAAACAAATTTCCTAGAATATACTGCAGTAATTGAATTTGGCTTATAATTTAATCTCATAATAAAAGAGAAAACATTTTAATAAATGCTTCATAAATTGAAAAATAGGCAATTTATTATTAAGGATTTTGTAACTAATAACAGTATGTTTAAATTAGTTCCCTATTTGTAAGTAATAACTTTCTAAATTTAATTAACTTTAATTGAGGATTAGTAAGAATTAGTACTATTCAACTATGGGAGCTCTTAACAGTTACACAAAAAGTGTGAAAACAATATCTGCGTTGAACCATTTTATTGAAACTTGCAGTTTTTGTGTTGTATACCTAGAGGCTCTTTTAAATTACTATTTTTGGAATCTTTTTGCAAAAAAAAAATGCTTACTGATATTTTTCAGCAGACATGTTTCACACTAGATCAGTGCATAAGACTTTTGTCTGTGACTCACAGCTTCGAACAGTGCACTGATCTAGTGTGAAACGCATCTGTTGACAAATATCAGTATAGTAAGTAGGCCTAGTGGTTTTTTTAGCAAAGTGATACCAAAAGTAGCATTTAATGAAAATCATTAAATTTTATGAAGGTTTTAGTTTTTGCTTTAAGGTAAAATCAAATCTTTAAGGCAAAAATTTAGTTTTTACTTTAATAATTTAGCTAATCAAATTATGTGAACAAGCACAATGCATTTGAAAAAAAAATTATCATAACTGATTAGTCTAAAATATAGAAGAAGTTATTGATTTTTCTAATTTTTGTGATAGAACCTGATAAATTACGAGCTATCAACTTTTTTCCTATTCATCTGTGTTACTAACAAACCCAGAAGTAATAAAAATTTAAAGCTTACATCAATTATCATCTTTGAAACATAATCTTACTTGTAGTTTTTGTGTTGCACATCTTAAGGATTTTTAAATGTTTTTATTGATATGACGACAAAAAATTATTACTTATTAACATTTTACATGTTTAAAAACATCTTTTAATCATGTAATTCTTCATGAATTACCTCTCTATGTTTCTAAACTACATTATTATACTTACTACGTAGCACTACAGGCCGGGGTGGGCCTTGGCTACCTTAACAATGTCTTCTGTCTTTAGCCTTCTGTTTCCATGCTGTAATGCTGCAACTACATTATTAAGCAACTGTAATAATATATAGCATCAAAGTATCCAGTTAGACATCTTAGTTATGTAAATCATTCTTTTTTATAGGATTATAATTGTAGTATGAGGTTTAATTTTTAACATTTGACTTTTATAGTTGCTTGTTATCATCTTTAACTCTCTGAATAAATCATATGTAATTATTTGAGTAACTAAGTGAAAACTATTAACTTGTTGACGTGTTTTGAAACGTTTGTTTCATTGACGAAGCTAACCCTCTACCCGGTGGTTGCTCAAGGTTGTAAGCTTATGATGTGTAGGATAGGCAGGTTGTGCACTATGTATCGGAAAATGGTATTAGATTCGAAGTGTATGTGATTGTATAAGATATGTTGTTTTTGTGTTGTGTGATGTTTGTATAATTAAAATTTTTCTGTAATGGTTAATATTTTTACTAAGGTTTAGTATGTGGAGAGTATTTAAATTAATCTGGATGTTTGTCTATGTGAGTTGGGTGTTTTGTGTATATGTTGCATAGCTTGATTACGGATTTTTGTTTTTTATGTCGTTGATATGTTTTTGTATTTGCGTTAAATGATCTACCAGTTTGGCCAATGTTGAAGCCAGGGCAGTCGTTACATGTTATTTTATATGTACATGGTAGATTATATTTGTCTGTAGGTTGTTGAAAGGGTTGTATGTGTGTTTTAATGTGTTCTTTGTTTTGTATAATATTTGTAATTGAGTTTTCTTAAACTGAAACAATTTTGTGTGTGTGTTTGTTGTGGTAAGTAATGGAGCCAGACACTGATAAAAAGTACTTAGTATAAATGAAAACTTTATGTCTCAGTAAATTTTTCATTAATTTACTTTAAAACTTGCAGTTTTTCTATTTTACATCTTGAGGCTTTTTTATAAAATATTTTTATTAATATTACTTGGCAAAAATCACTGCTTACTGATATTTTTCAGCAGGCGCGTTTTGCACTGGATCAGTGCATTGTTCAATGGTGTGAATCATGGACAAGGCTGTTGCTCAGGTGTGTTGTATTAACGTGAGTCTGTGGTGCTTTGTTGTTCTGTAATGTGTCATTGCTTATGGAGTAGATGTTAATTATGTGTTCAAATATAATATTTAATTGTGAGCGTGTTCTATCGTTTGTAATGCGTTGTAGTTGGTGTTTTGGTGTTTGTATATTTGTATATTTCAAAGTTTTCTGTTGAGTTTAGTTAATTGCTTTTTTTGATGGAATGAAGAACTTTTAGATTTGTGCCACAACACATTCTAAATGACAAAACATATTCACAATCAAATGGTATATTTAGACATATAATTAACAACTACTCTATGAAAAATGACACAGGACAGAATACCAAAACCAAAATACCACAATGGTAAAACACAAAATAGTTAACTCAAAATCACACCAAAAATTAGAATTTAATATACAAACACACTAGTTCACAACAGACTCATTTTGGTGACAATGTGAACTAGTGTGTTTGTTTATTAAAAACTAATTTTTGTTGAGATTTTGAGTTAACTATTTTGTGTTCCCGTTGTGATTAGTTCTCACTAGCTAAGCTCTATTTAACTAAATGAAAGTACCACAGTCATATTAATATAATAAACCAGAAAAACAGTTTCATCCGTGACTCACTGCATTGAAAAAGGCACTAATGTATTGTGAAACATGTCTGCTGAAAAATATCAGTAAGTAGGAATCAGAGCAAAATTAACTTCCTAGATTTCACAGTAACAAAAGGAAACAACGAACATAGAAATATACAGAAAACCCACTACCACTGGCAGAGTTATACAAAATACATCCAATCACCCCATACAACAAACATACCACCTTCCGCTTTTTGATACACAGACTAATCAACATACCGATGAATAATGAAGACAAAATAAACGAACTCAACACAATAAAATACATAGCCTATAAAACAGATATAAACACACCTTGATAGACAACATAATGGGCAAATAACGACACATAACAGAACAAAAAACAACAATAACACACAAAAATACATAACATTAACATATCAAGACAACATATTACAAAAAATAGCTTCCTAATTCTGCAAACTCAAATACAAAGTACCCTTTAGAACATCAAACACAACTAAAAAACACCTACCATACAGAAACATTCCAGAACAAACACGACAGGGCAGGAGTGTACAAGACCACATGTAACGACTGCCCCAGCTTCTACATACATCAAACAGGAAGAAACTTTGCCACATATTACAAGGAACACACAAAAGACATAAAAAACACATAACCCAAATCAAACCACACCATTCACATACAGAACACATATTACACACATACACCAATATAAACAGTAATCTAAAAGTCCTTCATTACATGAAAAAAGCAACAAACTAAATACTACAGAAAACTATGAGATTGTGTTTGAGATGTTTAAACCACAAAAATCACCCACAATACATTCTAAACGACAAGACACGCACAATCAAATACTATATTTGAACACATAATTAACAACTACTTTATAAACAATAACACACCACAGACTCACACTAATACAAAACACCTGAGCAACATTCTTGTCCATGACTCACAGTATTGAACAAGCACTGACCTAGTGAGGAAGGCGCCTGGTGAAAAATACCTGTAAGTAGTGGTTTTTTTGTCAAGTGATACCAATAGTAGTATTTTAATAAATATATAATTGGTATTATTAACACACATAATATATTGTCTATTGGCATAACTGATTTGTCTAAAATGAATTGTTTATTATGGTAAAATGTTGAGGGCTATGGTATTATAAAACATTTAAGGTTGGGTTAGTCATAAAGGTAAAATTATCTTTTCTGCATTTTCTATCCTGCAGATTTAAAGTAAGCTCTTGCAATTACTGTTCTTGGTTATCATCAAGTTCATTTCTTTTAAATAAAAAATTTAGTGAAAACATTTAATGTTATTAAGATATTTATGAAAGACTATGGATTTAAGCTTCGTATGTTATACTTTTAGTTTATAGTTATGGAAGATAAGAAAAAAAATGAGTACACTTTTAAAGAACCAGCAACTCCTTTATCAGCAAAACAGTTAATTGACCAGACATTATGGACAACACCAGTACCAAAAGCAACATCAACTGCAAATCGCGATGAAAATAAGTAAGTACAATATTATTTATTACATGTTTAAAACTTGTGTAATTAAAAATATATCTTATTTTAAATATATTTCAGTTCTACATATGCATAGTAATTTTAATATGACACTACCAACTTTACTGCATTAGTATAAATGCCTTTGTTGATCAAATTCATTAAATTTTTTTATTGAAATTTATTTGTGTTGTTTTAAGTCTGTGGAGTGTGTTTGTGGTGTAACTTTTGGTTTGTGTATGATGTTTGAGTTTATTAATTTTAAGGTTATGTTTGTTTTTTTATCTGTTGTTGAATTATGTGTGTTTGTTTATTTGTGAATTGTATGACACAATTGACACATTTGTGACTTCAAACACAATTTACACCATACAAAAGACACACATAAAAAAAACCTCACAAACTTATTAGTAGATCTTGAAACAGCCATACAAACCACAGACACCAACTACCATGAATGTCTCTGACAACACATAATACACATTTTAAACAAAACCAAACAAACACATCACAAAAACAACAAACCAAAAACACTAAACACAATAAAACAAAAAGACAAGTTAACCTGAAATTCTTAAAAGCAGACAACGCAATATCACCATCATAACAAATGAAACAGAATTACTCAATAAAGACCCACCATACTTTGAAAACAATGACATCACAGAAACACCCACAGACACCACAACATATTCCACACACAAATACAACCTTGCCATTCACATACAGAACACATTACGTACATCCACTAATATAGACACTAATCTAAAAGTCCTTCACTACACAAAAAAGCAACAAACTAAACACAACAGAGAACTACAAGATATACAAACAACAAAAATCATCCACAATACATTCTAAATGACAAAAAACACTCACAATCATATACGATATTCGAACACATAATTAACAACTGCTCTTCAACTACACAGCACCATAAATCATTCAACCTTTTAATGACAATTCTCTGATTCATTCTGTATTTTGTTTGATGCACATTAATTTTTTCTTTGTTATTCTCTGAAGGTTTCAAAATTACCTTCACTTGTAAAAAATATTGTCTTGTTTGGCATAAAAAGAAAGGTTTTGTATAGCTCAATAGTCACCATTGAAGGGTTTTGCAAGTGGTCTAAATGTTTGAAAATTAAATCTATCATGTTGAAAAGAAACATATTTTTCAACCCCAAGCAAATGCTAATAAATAAAAGCATACACCTCAGAAGTCCTCTGAACTATTTTTTTTTTCTTTTTTTCCCTTTTTTTCTGTATTGTGGAGGTTGGAATGCATATACGCACCATCAAGTCTGCCCTAACAGACCTTGTGTGTGGGACTCCTGGCAAATACCCACTAAACCCTTCCTCCTTTCCGGCCCTTTGTAGATCTGACCAGAGTATCACTGTATTAGCATTCTTCCTGGTCAGAAGGCCCTTTATTAACCCCAGTGGTTTCTATTTCTAAAGCTGAATGTATTCGGCCTGGTCACTGATCTTGACCTCAACCATCTTCTTGCCTCATTTTACTCCGCAGTATGCTCTCGATATATGTCGCTATCTCTATCCATTTGGATGCGCTCCACAGCATCTTGCCCACAATGTTGTCCGGGTCTATTGGCCCGACATTGCTTTCCAGCGTTGTTCTCTCCGATTGCCATCTTCTGCACACAAAGAAGGTGTGTTCGGGGTTATCGGGTGACCCTTCACCACAATGGGAGCAATTTGGATTGTTCACCTTTCCCATTTTATATAAATAGACCCGGAAGCAACCGTGTCCTGTCAAGAACTGTGTAGTGTAGAAGTTTACCTCTCCATGCTGCTTGTTAGTCCAACTGAATAGGTTTTTGATTAGTCTGGCTGTCCATCTTCCGGTGGGTTCTGCAGATCATCTTTCCTGCCACTTGGTCATCGTCGTTCTTCTCGCTTCCTTTTTTTAATCCCTATCGTCCATATTGTTTCGTTGCTCTGCAATGGTCTTCTTTTCTAGTGCCAGCAGATCAATAGGAATTATTCCCGCCAACACTAGAGCAGCCGATTCCGAGACCGAACAATAAGAACACGCCACTCTTAGCGCCCCTTTTCTCTGCACTAAGGCCATCCGTCTTCTATTCCTCTCGGTTTTGAGGGCACCTGGCCAAATTTCCGCTCCATACAGCATTATAGATTGCGCAACGGATTGCGCAACGCTAACGTTAGCGACAAGCCTACTCATAGCTGTTGTGACTGATCGCTTTCTCAGCTGCGCATTTAACATGATTTTGAAAGCTCAGCTTCCTATCAATCATGATACCTAAGTACCTAATGGCATTTTTAACCGCTATTTTTTCCTTTCCCACGAGCATCTCAGGGCTAGGAGTAAGGTGTCTTTTGGATATCAGAAGAATATCCAGAGCCAAGTGCAGACCATGCTCCATCATCCAGCTATTAACACGTCACAATTGGGCGAGCTCTTGGTTTCTTGCTCTAATGATCGCAGCAATGTCGTGTGCATATCCCACCAGGAAAGTTCCATCTGGCATTGTTATATGCAAAATGCTGTCGTAATTTGCATTCCAGAGGTCCGGGCCAAGAATGGAGCCTTGAGCTGCTCCTGCTGTTACTCTCTTCCTTCTAGGTCCATCTGAGGTCTCGTATATCAGATACCGGTTGTTAAGGTAGTTTCGTACTATCCGTAGGAGATACTCAGGCAAATCGAATGTCTTCTCCAAGGCATACAGTATGTCTTTCCATCTCGCTGTGTTGAAAGCATTACGTACATCTAGGGTAACCAGAAGGCACACAGGTCGTGAAAAGTGGTTACCTACCTCAACTATTTTAGCAGCATCAACTACGGTTCTAATAGCATCAATAGTTGACTTGCCCTTCCTAAAGCCAAACTGTCTATCAGAAAGATCTCATGCATCGCGGAAGGCCGAGAGCAGCCGTGGCCTAATAAGTTTTTCTAGCAACTTTCCAGCCGCATTCAACATGCACAGCGGTCTGTATGAAGACGGAGAATCTATGTTCCCCTAAACTACTAAGTTCCTCTGAACTATTTAGGAATATATTTGTCTTTGACAATGTAGTAAATGTAAAGTGCATGATAATTTGTTTGCAAGAGCTGTAAAAAGTGGGTAATTTACCTTGTCCATGACTAAGAATTTCTGCATTTACCATAATATACTGGTACCAAAATTTTAGTGGTTTTTGTTAGTGTATGATTTTAATAAGAAAACTATCTGTTTTAGAGGCAGAATCAATTGCATCATTGTATTCTTGGTTAGGTCTTAGGAAATTTATGAATCCTAGTATTTTGATTTGGTCTGTTTTAGAAAGAGTCAGTATTCTCAATCATCAGTTTGCACTAACAAGTGGCCAAATCTTGCCATCTTTTGGTAACTCCGTTGTTTGACACCACATCTGCTCTTTAACTTTTCCTTCTGGCAGCAACTTCTCTTGTAATATTCATAAGGTTAAAAATTATTGTAGGCAGTAAATTACTTCAAAATAATTATACCAACTGTGTAATTGTTCTAATTTGTCTACTGCTGGAAACATTTACAATTTTTTAATAATTACATGGGTTTTGACTGATATAAAATTAAAAAATCATTTCCCAAACCACTTGATGTAAGATGAAATAAATAGGAGAGACAGGTTGAAGAAAACAGTAATTTCATTCCTTTTAGCCATTAGATATTGAAAAGCATTTTTTCCAAGAACTCACTCATATGAATACCTGGATGCGTTTGTTTTTGTGGACATGTTTTCTAGCAAACATTTCCTATAAATTACAAAATAATTCATGACCATATCTAAGACAAAATCTTCTATGTTATGTTAATGCAATAAAATAACCAATGGGTTAGGCATATACAAGGATTTTCCAGATTATGAAATTGCTTTCATGGTCTGTACAAGGAAAAATGGAGGTTCAAATAGACAAACTGGTTACCACATTGTATATTTTCTATATGAATTTTCATTAAAAATTTTACTAGAATGAGAAATTCTTCCAAATCACAGGTCTCATTTACATTTGGAGGTAAATATTGAAACATTGAAAAATGGGCTATACAGACAATATTCGTGTAGGTCAATCACACTCCATTGTTCCATATTTGTAAATTACAATAGAATTTCAGAGGCACTTCCGACTAACAACCACAGAGTGATTTATCTAAAGGTTTTTGTGACTCCAATTTCATGTTAACTTTTTGTTGACTAGTTTCTCTATAAGTTTCAATTTATCCATTAGGTGTGGATAAAATATGTATAGCAGTCAAAGTTGGTTTCATTATTTCCTAGTTTGATCTTTGCTGTTTTCCACTTCTTTGAGATATTTCTTGTGTTCTAGATTCCAGGGTCAGAATCATTGATAAGTCACAAGAAGGGTTAATGAGCATTTCATTGTTAATATTGCCCTGATCTAGAGCTGAGTAATTCAGTTTACTCACACAAACTGTTACTTCTGCCATTATAAATGGCACATCATCTGAGTTTGCACAAAGAGATAGATCATTCATCCGGTCACCTCTGTTGAAAATATTTATACTACAACATTTTTGTAGACATCTTTGAGAAGAATCCCCTAAAGGCCCCTCATCATTCATGACTAGGTTTTTGGTTTTCTAATTCCATTTGTTCTTCTTGAAGTTTCTCCTCTTGTTGCTTTAAATGTTTTCCACATTATAGTTGATGATGTATTATGTTCATTGAACCTCCCTCCATAACCTGTATTTTAGCTTAAAGAGTAGCTTTACACAACTCACATTTCTTTTGTTATAGTAACTTCTGTTTGCAGTGAATTATATTTTCTTCCATTATTTCAGAGCAATGTTGTACACATTGAAGAAAAAGAAGAGTATGTACTCTTCTTACATTTTGAAGCCCTTTGTTTGAGTAACTATTCATGTACCTGTGTTTGTTTTGGGATGCTCTTGTCAGCAACACTAATGAAAACAATACCAATTGCTCTAGTTTTGGTAAGCCCCAAATTGGAATTTTCCTTATTTTCTCCATAAAAAGCATAGCCAGCCTGTTTTTCTCATCTTATATCTGCTATTTATTTAAGCATTATTCAGGGTGGGTTCTTTCTTTTAAAGACATGCTTGTTTTTAATTTTAAAAGTTTGAATCCATTTTAGTAAAACATTCAATTTTCATATTACACAAATAATAATTTTAGTTTAGATAATCTACAAACCTTGGCCAATTAGTTTTAATATTGTTTTTACAAATTTAATTTTTTATTAAAATTGTCTCTTTTGGCAAAACCACAATATCCATTTAAAGGAAAGTTATTTATTTACTACAAAATTCATATCATTCAGGGTTTCAAAACATTTTTGTGATAATTGCAATATTTGGGATTTACAGTGCTCTTTGATGAAAAATCTATAAGCTTTTTTTATGTTGTACACAAAACGGCTAATACTCTAAAAATTTAGAAAAGAAATTCAAAATGAACAGGATGATTTATTTAAAGTTTATATTGATTTATTGTTATAGTGGTAAATAAATTAACAATTTAAATATGTTTAGGGCACTAACTCCACTACCAGTTTCAAAAATCAATAGACTATCAGTAGAAAATAATTATATGTCTGATTTATTAAAACAAATTGAAACTATGAAGAAGGAAGTGGATAAGCAAGTGTTGAGAAAAAGTCCAACGAGAACAGATCCTAAAAATGTTAGACAAAGTGTTGAAAGTGAAGCCAATTCATCTTTAGGTTTACTTAAACAGGATGATCTAAAAGGTATGCCACTAGTTAAATCTAAAACTAGTATATTTTAAATGTATGTTTTCAAAATTTTGCATTAACTTTCCGTACACTTATAGATAAATTGTAGAGCGTTGACCGTTAAAGTCTTATTGAGTCAGATTAGAAAAAGTTTTTTGTTTTTGGTTACTTTAAAAAAAAAAAATTATTGTTGCAAGTTATGAAGATGCGACTATTTGAAAACATACATTTTTATTCATGAACCTATACTTGAAACATTGACTGCTGCTAAACCTATACACTATCTCTTGGAAAGAGTTCCTACAAGAATATATTGACCCTTTTGAATCACAGAATGCCAGCATCTGTGTTGTCATTATTCTGTAATTAATTAATTTTAACAATTTATTTCTTATGATAAAATGTTGATCAACAATAGGCTCCAGGTAAACTTTTATAGATCCAAATACTCACTGCAAGACATCAGTTTCTTACTATAGTTATTCAAAGCATGATTACTTCCATACCAAATTATAATCTCTCCTACACTCTTCACTTTACATTACACCAAAATTCACGTTTTCCTTTTGAAATATTATTTTTTCAGTTTATAAATGGCAACAATAATAATGTGTTTTTGAGATATTTGTTTGAATCTACAAAAGTACCACAAAAAAGTCAGTTTTAAATATACCATATTGTTTATACCATCCCATTTTAAGAAGCCAACAAAGTGACCAAAATTATGGAGTGAACATTGTTTTAGATTTGGATTTAAGTAGCATTTATAAAATTTCTGTTTGTAAAAGTTTTTTGATGGGTTACTTATATAATTTTGTTTAGAACATACTTGTTTTTAGTATCCATATTGTGTTATTTTTGAATGATAAACCAATAAGCTATCATTATTGATTTTTATTACATACATACAATTTCTCTTTTAACATTTTAAAACTGCTTATCATCTAGGGAATTTATGATTTTTTTAAATCTTTCATATAGCTATTCCTCCAAACTTCAGTCTACTTGTTACCTTCTACTTGATATGTCTAACTTCTTTATTTCCTTTCCATGGCTCCTTTGTTTTTTACCTGTTGCAAAGCTGATCTTCTGGAGGTCCACTGGGGGTTTCTGTGTGGTGAGATATCAGATTTATACGAGCATATGAAATTTGCAAAGGTAATTGGTGGCCAGAGTATGACTGATTTGGGGTGGACCTGCCTGCAGATTGGTTGTGAAGTGAGCAAGTACAATAGAGTTTTTTTATACATGTTTTTTTATGACACCATTACATGGCAAGACATATATGGATTAAATTGCCCAATGTTTCACTCTTTTTTGAAAGCAAGATAACAATGTAAACATTTTGTGGAGCAAGGTAACGTTACGTTCATATATATGACAAGAGTGATGAAGAATGATCTTTTGCAGAGACAAATTAAGCCATTTTTGGAGGATATGAACTTACTCCTATTTAAAAAAATAAGATAGTTAATTGGAGGTATGTTCTTTGAAAGGTTTTTTGATATTAGAAAAAAATATTCTACATCATTACGTATATATCTAAAGACTAATACATACTTGGAAAAATTCACAAACAGTATTTCCAAAGCAGTTAGCTTTCTTTAACAACTTAAAAAAAAGTCAAAGGACAGATATAAAGAAAATCTTGGAAGCATATATTAAACCAAACATTTATAACTCAAACCTAGCCGCACATACTATAAAAAATAATCATAGATTTCCCACAATAAAAAATATGCATATAATAAAAGATGTACAAAAAGACCTAAAAATGACAATATTGGGACAGTTACAAATTTTTAGACATAAAAATAGTATCATAAATGAACAAGTCCAAATAAAATAAAAAAGTGACGTATTATTCAACTTAATAGACAAACATATTCCCCACATAGACTAGTGCAGTTAAACCAAAAGTAAAGCTGTATTATACCACTTAACAATGACAGTCTCATATAACCAACGACTTTAAGTAGATCACAGTCGTCTAATGCTTGAAAATGAGAAGACTGTACAGTCGGTTCAGAATGTGTTTGCAGCAGATGTAAACACTATCACAAGGCAAACACGTGCATGGGGCGGTAAGCTATGAGTTCGGTTCACAATCATGCATCGGCAATTAGGGCTACGTCTTACACTGGTACACTTAATCACGTGAAAAAGAGAGTTGTAGACTAATTAAAGTAATAAAACTATTCAATAATTTATGCTATAAGTTTGTTAAGCACTAGGGGCAGAATGAATGTGGAAGAAGGATGAAATTTGAACAGTGGGTAGAGGGGGAATATATTGACCGATATTCAGCCTTTTTGCACTCGTTCTGTGGCTATGCCAATACTAATCCGGTTTCATTCTAGCCAAACCTCGTATGTGAAACACTTTATATAAATTAATGTGTGATAATTCATCCACAAAATATCATAATTTTTCCAACACTGGAATTACTGTAAAATTCATAATATTAATCTTTTTATTAATAAATAACATGTATTCTGTCTTGAAGGACTAAAAACTAACTCTGTAGAAATTAATAAACTAAATATTATAAAGGTGATCTGTCACAAAATCAACTGTAAATCTTAATCTTAATAGGTTCATTTCTTAATTTGAGGTTTTTGTTTGTTACTAGAAGTTTTCTAGAGGTAGTGTTTTTAGAATTATAAGTACTCTTTTTGCTGATAAGAAACACAACAATAATTGAGCAAAATCTTTTGTTATTCCTAGCTTAGTCTCTATATGGCATTAGCATTTAGCTTTCATTCATTTGTAGAAAATGTATTTCAAATGAACTTAAAATTGTCCATCTACTATTGTACCCACTATTTTAAGATGGAAATTATTTTATCTGTAATACATAATAGATTGACTCGGCTAAGAATAGCAGAGAATTGTGCTTAGTTAAATTTGATGCATTACTTTATATAAATTTAAAATTATTAACATTTTCATAATTTTCTATTAATTTGAAATTTATTTGTTATTTTTTAACTGTTTATGTAGGTCTTGAAGTACTAGACACGTCTGATTTTAGTGAGTCTGAAATGAAGAAAGATTTAACTCAACGTTTTGCAAAGGAATTAGGGAGACAGAGTTTAGGTAAATAATAGTATTTACTGATTTTTCTGTCAAAAAAGCTCAGTATAGTGTAAATTTTTATGTGTTAAAAGGTAATAAAAATTAGAAAATTTAGTTTTTATTACTAGGCATAGTTGAACAGTTGAAACAACTTCAACGAACAGGAATGGAGTTAAAAATTGGCATCTAAAAATAGTATTTGCTGTACAATGAGTTAATGGCATAAAGTTCAACAACCTGCAAGAAAAACAAACCGAAGTACAAAAATTTAGTTGTTTACTTTACCAAATAACTTAAATTTTTATAGGTATTTAGTAGTTATACTAAAAAAAAAATATTCTAAATATTTGTTTTTAAGAATACGATAATACATAATTAAAAAGTTAAGCAATTTGCAACAATTAATTCAAAATTAAAGAAAAAAACTAGATGAGTGAACTGGTTGTTCAGTTTGTAAGACTGTATGTACATTTTATAGATGCAAGTCAATCCACAACCAAATAAAACATGGATGAGAGAAGAACTTATTAATTTTGCTAACACCATTTTAAGATTCCTAAATGCCTTTAAAAAATTACACGAGTTGTAATTTAAATGCTTGTATTTTAAATGTTCTGAACAAAACAAAAATTACCTTTAATTATTGAAATTTAGAAAAAAACTAGTTAAAATTTTGATAGTCTTGGGTAGAAGGGAAACTTTCAACACTGGAATATATTAGGACTGGTTATAACTAGTCAATGCTATGGCATTGAAGTCTTCTTTAAAAACATTAAGGAGTATAACCCTGTTATAAACTAGATTGAATCGTCAAGCTCATACATAAATCAGCGATATTTAATTATTCTCTTAATCAACTGTGGAATATGAATTAATTAAACACAATAAATACCTAGTAACCATAATAAGGTGAATTTATTAAAAAGCAACACCTTATATAGATTTCGGATACCAGGTAATCATTTTCAGAGGTATTGGCTAAAATAGTAAGTATCAAAACTCCCCACCTCTCACTCTTTCACTAACTGACTCAAATGATCATGATTCTTCAGGATACAGAAGTAAACCTCTAAAGGGCTGGGGCTAGTAAACATTACAAGTACAAACATACCAGTATTACAAACTATAAATACAATTTTCTCATAACTAAACCTTAAATTGAATTATCTTAAAGCTATACTTTATCATTAATATAGTGTCCATTTTCATTATTATTTTTTTAATAATTCATTAATATTATTAAAGTTTTCTATGTAAACACTTTCAAAAACATTTTACATTCTTTTGTCATTTATATTTTTAATTTTTCAACTAATTTCACATCATTCCAATCTAAATTAAACTATATGTTTGTCTGTACTAGATGTTTCTAGCTAAAATTATTTGATATTCAAAATATGTTCTTTATATCTAGTAATGAATTTTGTCCTTATCCTATATAAACTCTGCCACAGTTTTTGTAACACACACTATGTTTAGGCATATTTTTATATAGTGGTATACATGTTGTAACGTTTGTTTTTATATATTACCGGCAAACTAGTATTTTACCGCCAAATAGTTCTGAGAGCAAACAGTTCTAATTGTCACCGCGAGATAGCGATAGCGAACCGATAGTGAAACAGCTGTGTGGTCAAAGTTTAATATTTCCGGTATAGTTTTACAAAATGAAATAGGAACAGTAGTTGAGAGAGACCCGGACTAGCGAGTCGAAAGAGATCGTTCTGGCAACCGATGGACTGCATCCGGCCGAATGCTAGCTTCCCGAGGAAAACCAGTAAGAGGTAACGCATAAGTCCTAGTAACGTCTCACAACAGTTAAACAACTCATTTGATAATCTTTTTATATTTGTTGATAATTTGTACGTTTATTTGAACGGAGGTTTTTATGTTTGTTAATTGTATTCAACAGTATTTTAGAGTCAATATCGATATTTTCCCGTATTATTAAATCCTCCCACGGCAGTAGCGTGTCAATGTTAATATATATCGCTTTTAATATTCTGAGATCACAGTTTTTGAGTTTTTCACATATCTTTGGTATTTCAATTTAGTCAAATGGTGTAATGAAAATATTCTTTGTTTTTAAGATGTCAGTGGAGAAAGTATTGAAGATTAAATCTTATGCTCTCATCGATGAGTGAAGAGACTAGAACAATAATGGGAAGGCAATTTGGCATATTGTATATGTAACCCCTATAGTATGAATTTCTTAGATGAATTAAATAAACTTTTCATCAACAAATATAAATTTATCCTACACAAATATAAGAAGTTTGAGAAGGTCTATTAATTTTTTTTTATTAGATCTGAGCCAGATAAAATACAAAATTAATCTTATTGTTTTGAGTGAGAAATATGTAATAATTGAGGAGATAAACTTTAAAAATTCCTAATTCTATCATGTTTTCTTGCTGTAATGACACAGGTTGGAAGTAATGTTGACCTACATCTTAGAAGATATAATTGCAACCCAGCTAGAGGTTAACTTTATGAGTACTGATTACACTGAGTTTAACTAAAACAAACTTTTGTTAAAAGTAAAACAAGGGTATTGTTTTTTAAATTAATTTTGTATTTACATATTACAAAATGTTACAGTAAACATATTTCTGGATGAATAAAAAACTTAGTATTTTAATTTTTTATTTTTATTCTTTGTTGAATCACATACTTTAATGGCTTCATTCTTGCTACAACACCAAATTTCTGTTTTTTGTAACTGACTTTGCCTCCCTTTCTTAGAATTACCCTTTCATCTATATTAAGTTTAGCTCTCAGCTAAGATTGTCAGAATCAGCTACTTAAGGTGAAAAGTACCTTAAGTCTGGGTGTTTACGATTAATAGATCTGTAACCTTATCCATGGCTTTTACAAGAGCTTTTTGGTTTATTACTGTCCATAATAATGTGTTTGAGCTAGGTGAACTCGTAATAGGCAGCTACTGCAGGTGTTCAGTTCACTTTAATCAGATTAGAACAGATTCACAGCTATCCAGGAGAAGGATTGTGGACCAACCAGCTGAAAAAAAATCTATTCATAAGAAACCAATCCATAAAAAACTAACTTCATTAAAAATTGACAATGTAAGACCTAATAGTCTCCTGTCTATTTTTGTTTTCAAAATAGTAGAAAGAGATATGAAAATCTGATCTATAAATACTAAGGCAATATTTAATTCTTAAGTAACAACCAAAATGACGAGTTGGTAAATCAATTAAGGATACTAACAGTAACAAACATATTATACAACAGTTTAAATAAAGGAAGTAAGACATCTGTATTATTTATATACTTTAAAAATTCTTTGATTTGGTAAGCCTTTTAATTTGCTAGCAAAATTAGGAGAGTTTGGTATGAGAGGATTAGCACTAAATTGGTTCAAAACTGTTGTAACAGGCAGGAAACAATACATCAAAATAAAAAAATTCATGCAACTTGAAACTCCCTGTTACAAAAGGGTTCCCAAGAGTTCTACAAGGCTAAGTTTTTTCAGCAACTCTTTTGTACATGATTTGTAAGGAAAGATTTCCAGATATTGCAAGTGCTTACAGATAACATGGTAGTCTCCAACTCTGTAAAAGTATTTTGTCTCTCTGGAGATTGTCACTAGATTGAGAAATTTAAAGAATCTGAAGTCATGATAATAGAATTATTGTTAGTGTTATAAAACATAGTATGTAATTTTTGATTCCAAAAGTTGTGTTTTTTAATTGAAATTAAAATAACGTAGCTTGGGTTACCACTCTGGCAATTACATTTGTACACGACTTAGACAAGTAGGCAGGTTTCTAAATTTTGGTATTTTTTGCCAAAAATTTAGCATACTAGAAAGATACGTTTAAATGCAATAAATTAAAATGGTGGTTGAAATGTTTGATACTACGTTTAAATGCAATAAATTAAAATGGTGGTTGAAATGTTTCATTTTTTTAACAACACTTATGATATTGATTTAATGAAAAATTTATATTACATATTAATACATGTTATTACATTCTGTTATCATACAAGTTTCCTATTCAATGTTAGGGATAAACTTTCTTTCTATTTAATGTATATCATGGAGAAATTGTGAACCACTCAAAGACATTTTATCACAATTTTTTAAAGGTTAATAGAAAAGAAACTTCCTGGCTATGCATATTCATTCATAAATGACACAAACTCTTTGCATCATCTTACAGCACTGTCACTCAATGTTCTTTCCCTACTCTTTACAGTGCATTTCTGCAATCATGACATGTTTTGCCCCATCAATTGTGTATATAACTCACAATTGGCAGCATTTTCAAGTGTCCATTTCTCATGGCAACTTTACAACTTAAAATGGCTAATCGAACATCACAGTAGCATTACCACATGTCGCTGAATCTTCATATATTGAAGCTTGTAGGCTATTTAACTACTTGAACTGGCCTAACTGTTTTAGATAGTAAATAAGGTTATTTTCAAAATTAAGTTAATTTTATAGGTTAAGTTTGATTAATTAAGTTTATTTAAATTTATGAAATGAAGATTTTATAAATTGAAATGAATGTTTTATATGAAAATCTATTATGTTTACAGTATTGGATACGAAAGATAAGAAAAAGGACTCGTATTCATTATCAAAGATGTTTGTTCAGGATAAAAGAAATTCTGGTTTCATGGACATCCTTCCAGGCAAGTTTTCTTTTACTTGCTTAAATAATTTTAGATGAAGTTAGTAGCTTAATTCAATTATAAGTAAGTATTGTAATTTAAATACAAGTATACATTGTTTCTAGAATCATTAAATTAAAAACAAAAATTAAAATTACTCCAGGGATTTTAAGAACAACAAACTTCTGCCTTTCTTCAATTGTTTGATATATAGCTCCTCATTTCTTATCTTTTGCATGGTTTTTCAGGCAATGTAGTTATTTTTAATTTTTCATGTTCTAAATAGAATGTGTAAAAATTGTGCAATTTAATTAATTAAGCTCTATATCATACTTTTTATGCATGCCACACAATTTTTAAAATAATATTTAAAAGTAGGAGTGTAATACATAAGAATTTAAAAAATAAGGTAAACAATTGTTATACATGCAAGTTGTTTAAGTCATGTACTTGCTGATACAAAAGTAGTCAGCCTTGATACACACCATATTTGTTGCATCTGCCATATCTGCTGCATCTTTCACCTATATTTTTGCAGTAAAAAAAATTAACTAAAAACACTTGTACGTGTGTTACACTTACCTATAGTAGCATTTACTTTTATGATTGTTGAGGACGGTTACTTACAGTCTAAGTTGACAATGGGACAGATCTCCCAAAATGGCTGTCCTCAATACTTGTAAAAGTAAGTGCTACTATAGGCAAATGTAACATATGTACAAGCGTTTTTAGTTAAAAACTAGTAGCTCATGTGAAGATGGAATCAACTAATATAAAAACGTTAGCAGCAGGACTGCATACTAATGTCTAATTCTGAGGAACAAGGGCTGCTTTCCTAACCTTAGTATTTTGTTATGTTAATAACTGGCAAGCTAGCCCTTTCCCCATGTTGATTTTTACAGAAAAAATAATAGGCTGATTTTAGTGATGTATTATCCATGTATTATCCTATTATTATCCAGTCATGACTAATTATTTATTTAACCCTTATAAAATTTATTTCGAACATTTAAGAAGCTAATAAAGATATCTGGGATTAGTTGTAAGTATAGTATAGTTGTAGTATAGTACGACACCCGGCCCCGCCAACAGAAGAAACCGAAGCAGACGTCCGTGCTGAGAAACGATCGCCAGGTCCTCGGGGGACCTCCAGTCTCCCACGAGGTGCTGCCGCCAACACCTGCGGACAGTAAAGAGGCTGCGTCATTTTCGCCGCCGGATACTGTGGTATCCAAGAAAACTGCTCCCCCTCTTAAGAGGAAGTACCGGAACACGGAGTACAGGGAGGATCCCGCTGCTGTGGCTACCGGCTGGGAGAGAGTCTGGCATCGTCTCCATTGGCCCAAGACCAAGCCGGCCCGTGTGGAGGAGCTGAAGGAGACGTATCCCTTCTGGGACTCCGAGGAAGCAGACGAAACCAGCACTGAGCTGATCCCGGACGACGAGCTTACAACATCTTTTAAAGAAATTACTGAGCTCGTTCTTGCTCCGGGGGTGAACATCAGTGACAAAGATTTTGCCAATGGCAACATCCAACTCTATAAAGAACATATGAGAGACGATGTGGAAAAGGAGCTCAGGACTTAACGCTGAAGGCGGAACAAGCAGCGGGCATGGCGAAGGCAACGACGGAGAGAAGCTAACGCAGTCTCCCTAGTAAAATAAATGTTTATGTATTTCAATAAAATTGTATTTTTTCTCATTATTTTTAAAGATGTATTTTTGTTTGTAAAAATTCTCTGAAATATATTTAGTAAATACTGTTTAACTGTAAAGTTTTGGTTTGAACTTCAGTCATAAGGCCATTAATAATAAAGTTGGATGCCCAACAAAAATTACTGTGGTTATTCTTCCTAAACTGAAATATATTTTACTGAAAATATGTAACTGACCAGGGATTTTCAGAATCATTTTGGATGTCCAAAAAAGTGAATTCATTTTACTTTTGAAGAATTTGTAAGGTCTGGGTCTTACCAATGTTTTGATTTTAAACCTTTACTTGGCTTTTACTAGTTTATAGGGTAATAAGTAAACTATAGGCTGAGCTAATGCGCTCTCAACACAGTGGTTAGATATAGGAGGTCAATTTTCTTAAGATCCATGAAAATTGTACATGGTAAAGAATAATTTTAGTTTTAGTTGGAGGTGGATTGACACATTAAACAAAATGTAACGAGTTATTTGATTTCTTGAATTTTGTAGTCCATTACGTTCGGTGAATCTTATTAATCACTTAAACAATAGTTTATGACTATCCAAACTTTAAATTTAGTAAATTTAAAATTAACACTACAGACAGGGAAAACAAATACATCACATTACCATACATAAACAAAACAACAAACAAAATAGCCCGCAAATTTCAAAAAATAGGATACAAAATAGCATACAAAACTAATAACAAGTTACAAAACAAAATAAAACACAACACCAACAACAAAGATAAACTACAAGCACCAGGCATATACAAACTGAACTGCGACGAATGTAACAAATTCTACATTGGACAAAGGGTCGAGGAACACAAACAGAACACCAATTCAACATTTTACAATCACATAGAAGAAACAGGACACAATACACAGACATTTACCATAACCTAGAAATCCTACACATCAACAAAAAAGGACCACATCTCAACTCACTAGAATAATGTGAAATTTACAGACACACAAAAATACAAAGTACATACATATTAAACGAACAAACACAATACAAATCACACATACTATTTGATACTATCGAAAACCTATCTTTAAAACCGTCACCGCTTGACCCAGCATCTCCAAGCAGAAGACACTGAGGAAGATCGGCACATAGCGATCGAAAACGTCCTGTCTCAGTAAGTTTTAACAAATTTACTAAATTTAAAGTTCGGATAGTCATAAACTATTGTTTAAGTGATTAAAAAGTTATATGGTGTTCTCTAAAAACCTAGTGGTTGGTGTTTGACAGAACCTAATACATTCAGATAGTTCTGACTCTCTTAAAAAAAAATTATTTCAGAACATTTCTTAATGGTATAAGTTAAGATAGAGGATGGGTACAAAATATGAGTAAGCTTTTCTGTAACTTAGCTATCATCAAAAAGTTCAACTGATCTAAGAAAAAATGAATTGTTAATGTTGGCATCCTAACTCCTCCGCTCAGTCGTCTCCATTGACCAATCTTGGAGTCACTCAAACTAGATGAAGGAATTAACTGGTTTAGCTCATCAACAACCTATTAAAAGTTACACTTAAAGTGACAGTTAAAACCGTCACTACTTGACCCAACATCTGCAAGCAGAAGACACTGATGAAGATCGCCACATAGCAATCGAAAACGTTCTGTCTCAGTAAGTTTTAACAAATTTATAAAATTTAAAGTTTGGATAGTCATAAACTATTGTTTAAATGATTAATAAGATTCGCCGAACATAATGGACTACAAAATTCAAGAATAAAAGTTACAATTATAAGTTATGTATTATTGTCTACTTACAAAATATTGGTAAAAAATGAGGTAATACAACTTTTCAAAAAAATCTAATAAATTATATATAATGCAACTTTTATATTTTCTTGGTTTAAACAAGAAAAACAAAAATTAATTAGGAATCTTTAATGATCTTGCAATAAAATATCTCTCTCTTTTAACAATAAAAAATGCTTTTATAACTTAACTTGAATAACATGTTAGAAAAACTGTTTCGGCTACTTTTACATTCTCGCCTTGTAGGCTTAGTAATACTTACGTAAAAGTACTTACTAAAAAGTTGAACTTATTTATTATTTATTTTATCAAATTGGAGTAGAACAGATTTTAAATTAAAAAAATCCCATTTTTTATAACAAACGAATTTGAGCACCAATTGACATGACTAGGACTCTTATTGCTGTTACTATGTTAACGATTGCTCAACTTGTATGTTGGTATAACTTGGAAAAGAAACTAAAACTCCTAAATTTACTTATAAAAATTATTGATAGTTAATAGAATAATTAAGCTGATTGGGCTTTAAATTTAATAACAACAAATCAACATTGACTTTGTCATTTCAGTTGGCTATGTGACTATTTCTCCATACTCCTGAAAAAAATATGGAGCAATATATTAAAATGTTTGTTGAAATTTCACAATGATACTAGGGGAACACATTATATTTGATGTAATATTTTCTCTTACAGGTCTTTAATTATTTAAATTTTATTATTTATACTTAATTTAATTACAATATTTGTTTTATACTTCAAAATTTAATCTCAGCAGCCTAGAATTTAATTTTATCCGTAGAGAGTTGAATAATCATAGATTTCTAAGATAAAGTATTGGAGTATAATTAAATATTGTATTTAATCCAGGCCTGCAGTTCAGAAATAGTGACATTGGCAATCCATCCAGGTCACCTGAGTTTAGGAAGTCTACATCATCCACAAAATCCAAGTAAGTTTTTTTAAAATTTATGTTATTGATTATTTCTGTAACACTGTTATGTACAATGTTTTTATCTTAACATGAGCATATTGAATGCTTATTGTGTTTTTCTTTAATAAGTGCAGTTCATGTTGTAAGAATATCATCATACTTCCATGTCTTCTCACTCTCTTTTACTGTCGCCGAAACTAGTCTGTTGTGTGTTTGTTTATTAAAAACTAATTTTGGTGAGATTTTGAGTTCACTATTTTGACTTTTACCTTCGTGAATAGTTCTCACTAGCTAAGCTCTAATTAATTAAATAAATACTATGTCAACATATTTACATAATATAAAATAATTAATGTCTATATATCACTAATGGAAAATCAATAACTTAAAGGTGCACAGCTGAACAGAAGAAGAAATTGATAGTTGTAGCTTAAGTAAGGTAAATTCACTAACTTCCTTTTTCTTAAACTCCAATATATAGAATTATACACAATATCAAGAGCACAGTAGTACAATATATTACAATAAAAATATTGAAAAGAACCCCAATACATCATTCTAGTTTGTAACTTCTTGTGTGCTGGATTGTGTTTTGTAACAGGACCCTCTGATGATGATGACATGATCATCGAAATGTTCATAAGGGTTTAATCTTAAGTAACTTGTTTTATTTGTTATTTTTGATTATTTTTGTGGTATTGGGGTTCTTTTTAATATTTTTATTGTAATATAGAATTATCTTTAAAAATATAACTAAAAAAAATAATAATAAACTTGTTATCAAATAACATTAGACTGTATAAAAGTGATTATAATTTATTAAATTTGTGTTAGGGTATGACCAACAACAGAGTATTTTATTTCAAAAAAGATTAAGATAGCATTTCTAAAAATGTTTTTTTAAAGCAGGTGTTTTGTAGTACTGTAGGCACTCTAAAACTGCAATCATTCAAAAATTGATGTTAAAAGATTAAAGAAAGAAGATCAAGAGATCAAATATTATTTTGAGAACCAGTTTTTACAAACAATAAGTAGAATAGAAAATTTAATATGGTTGAAATGTAGTGCTGGGTTCATTACCTTCATTGAATATCATATGACTCAAGCAAATTTAACCTGTTTCTCTTGAGGTGTTAGTGGCTTAAACATCATTATTATTACAAAAACAAAAATGCTAAATATTTTTAGTAGACTCATTGTCTATATATTTTATTAAAATTTACTGTACCTAAAAATTTTATGATTAAAGCTTTTAAAATGTATCAATATTTAAATTATTAATGTCCTAAATTTATAATATAAAAAATAGTAATTTTTTGATAAGGTACAGGTTTTAATTTTAGTAAATTAATCTTCTACAAATTTTACAATTTGATATCCAAAATTAAGTATTTAGAATCTTGTACAGTAAAATCCGCTTGAGGCGCTCCTGTTTAAGACGATTTTCCGCTTATTACAATTTTTTCTCAGACCCTAAAACTTAGCATCAAAAACATAATTTTCACTGATAATACACTTTGAATTCCACTTAATACGCTTCTTTTGACACTACGATTTACTTGACTACTATCAGAAGTTTTACTACGTAGCAATAAATTACAAGTAAGAAAGCATTACAGTAGTTTCATGCAGATCAGGAGTAACGGTACTGTTGGAACACATCAACGGATATGAAAAATATATTTATTATGTTGTTATTGGAGAGGAATGCAATAGCAAAACTATTAGAACTTTGATAAAGATTAAAGGTTTATACAAATATTAAAGATTAAACACAAATATAAAAAACACAATAGATCTAGTAAACAAAATAAAGAACATTGAAATCCCTCATAACTCAGCCCTGGCATCGTTTGACATCACAAACCTATATACCAATATCCCAGTCACAGAAACACTAAACATATTACGAGACAATCTAAGACTTAACAACATTCCAGAAAAAATCACAAAAGAAATCATACACATTTTGAACACCATTACACAACAGAACTACTTCACTCACAACAACAAATATTACACAAAGAAACAAGGGCTACCAATGGGTTCACCGATTTCAAGCATTCTCGCAGAAATATTCCTACAACACATAGAACAGAAAAATCATAAGTAACAACAAACACGCAGATAAGATAATATATTGGCACAGATATGTAGATGACGTTATATAATACTATACCGAGGAAACAAGACAATGACAACATCTCCAAACACATATAAACAAAATACAGAAAAATATCCAGTTCACTACAGAATTTGAAAACAACAAAATATTGAATTTCTTAGATATCACCATAACAAGAAATCAAAACAAATATGAATTCAACATATACCGCAAGCCAACCATGACAGACACACTGATAGACAACACATCGAACCACCCAATACAACATAAACACGCAGCATTCAAACATTTACTACAGAGACTGAACAAAATATCTATGTCCACAACTAACTACACAGAGGAACTAAACACAATCAAATATGTAGCTCAAAAAATGGATATGACAATTATTTGGAATCGTTGATACTCGATTCTACATTGATTAAAGTGCCGATTCCGATTCTTGTTTTTTTAATTGTTAAAATGTGTATGTGGTGTAATTTATGTAAAATATATTAATTATCAACTGAGCCTTATTCAAGTATTAGTTGCTTTGAATGAATTAAACGATTAATGGAAATGTCTTTTTGTCATCACAAAAATATTTTTATGACCTAACAATAAAGAAGATCGGAAGCATTTATATTTCGTTTGTCACCGCTCTTCTCGCTCTGCTGTTTCAATCTCACTCAGGAGGGGTTGACATTTTCTCTCTCCCCCCTCGGTCTCAATAAAACCTTGTTGAAACAAAACACAAAGAAGGCAGTTTTAATTTCTCCAGATATACAAACTGAAATGAATGTTACTGAGTTTATATTAAAATTGTGAAGTTCAGTTCATATTTGTAATTTTAAATAAGTCACATTACCGCGACGTATATCCAATATTTTTCTTGCCCTTTCAGAAATTCCTATATATATAAATCAAGGTTGAACGTTTTCTGTAGCCTATTACAATAAATCGGAATTTTTAAAAAGCTTCCCCATTATGATCAAGATGTTAACTAAAATTCATTATTAGAGAATACCTATTAGAATCCCTAACTGTAAGTACTCTATATTCTCAATACTCCCTATTTCTGATCATGCAGGAGATATATCTGGTCCTACGGGGTGAATTATCGTACATATTTGTAATTTAATTAAAAATTTAAGAGAAGGAATATGCATTATTTTAGTAAGCCCAAATTATAGAGTAGTCCGTTGTTAATAATATAGCATAATTTGTTGATGTTTTCTTTTTTAGTTCTGAGAAAAAGAAAAAATCCCCCACTAATCTAAATATATCTAAAGACTTGGATAAAGTAAGTATATTGAGCGAAGAGTTTACACCAGGAGATAAAATGGCAAGTAGGTTGTTAGAAGATGAAAAGGCCTGGGCGGAGAAAATGTCTATCTTACCTATTCAGAAAATGTCTTTATCAGGTGTTTTGGGGACTGAAACATCAATAAGGTATAAATAAATTTCAAACTTGTAGTCTTTATTATTGCAGAATTGTTTTGTAAATGTATAAATCAATTTCAATTACAGTATTCTAATACCAATATAACTTTTTAACACATTAAGTGCGGTGGGTGTGCGTGAACTCCCATGCTCTACTAGCACCCGGGGTGGTAGGCGTTCATGTATGTCCCAATCGCCCTCTCAATTTATTGGTTCAGTTTGAGGTTAGCCATTGAAGGAAAATTTTGTGTCTTTCGGTTATTGTGACAGTCTTTGTGAACATTTCGGTGCATTTTTTTCGTTTCACCATTGCTGTAAGATTAGGGACTGTATTATCATATTAGTGTTACTTATAGTGTGTCGTATTAGTGTTACTTATAGTGTGTCATATTAGTGTTACTTATAGTGTGTTATATTAGTGTTACTTATAGTGTCATATTAGTGTTACTTATAGTGTGTCATATTAGTGTTACTTATAGTGTGTTATATTAGTGTTACTTATAGTGTCATATTAGTGTTACTTATAGTGTGTCATATTAGTGTTACTTATAGTGTGTCATATTAGTGTTACTTATAGTGTCATATTAGTGTTACTTATAGTGTGTATATTAGTGTTACTTATAGTGTCATATTAGTGTTACTTATAGTGTGTCATATTAGTGTTACTTATAGTGTCATATTAGTGTTACTTATAGTGTGTCATATTAGTGTTACTTATAGTGTGTATATTAGTGTTACTTATAGTGTCATATTAGTGTTACTTATAGTGTGTCATATTAGTGTTACTTATAGTGTCATATTAGTGTTACTTATAGTGTCATATTAGTGTTACTTATAGTGTCATATTAGTGTTACTTATAGTGTGTCATATTAGTGTTACTTATAGTGTCATATTAGTGTTACTTATAGTGTCATATTAGTGTTACTTATAGTGTGTCATATTAGTGTTACTTATAGTGTCATATTAGTGTTACTTATAGTGTCATATTAGTGTTACTTATAGTGTGTATATTAGTGTTACTTATAGTTTCATATTAGTGTTACTTATAGTGTGTATATTAGTGTTACTTATAGTGTCATATTAGTGTTACTTATAGTGTGTCATATTAGTGTTACTTATACTGTGTTATATTAGTGTTACTTATAGTGTCATATTAGTGTTACTTATAGTGTGTTATATTAGTGTTACTTATAGTGTCATATTAGTGTTACTTATAGTGTGTCATATTAGTGTTACTTATAGTGTGTCATATTAGTGTTACTTATAGTGTCATATTAGTGTTACTTATAGTGTGTCATATTAGTGTTACTTATAGTGTCATATTAGTGTTACTTATAGTGTGTCATATTAGTGTTACTTATAGTGTTATATTAGTGTTACTTATAGTGTCATATTAGTGTTACTTATAGTGTGTTATATTAGTGTTACTTATAGTGTCATATTAGTGTTACTTATAGTGTGTCATATTAGTGTTACTTATAGTGTGTTATATTAGTGTTACTTATAGTGTCATATTAGTGTTACTTATAGTGTGTTATATTAGTGTTACTTATAGTGTCATATTAGTGTTACTTATAGTGTGTTATATTAGTGTTTATTAGTTTATATACAATGAATATAGATGGTGAAGAGAATTATTGGAGAACATCTACTTAGACAAATGTTGTTACAATATACATTCTCTAATAATTCATCCTCATTATCCATATTCATTGTACAAAGACTAATAAACACTACTATAACACTTTTCAAGTAACACTAATATGATACCACAGTCTCCTATCTAATAGCAATGGTAGAAAAAAAACCAAGTGCACCAAAATGTTCAGAAAGACTGGCACAAAAACCGACAAGAGATTCTTTCTGCAACATTTTCCTGCAAAAACTAATCTCACGCTGATCCAATGTATGAGAACAGGGTGTACATGAACGCCAACTGTAGAGCACGGGCGATCACACACAGCCTCCACAATCTACATGTTAATGATTAGAAGTGATAATAGATGTTGTTTCTACAATATTGAAAAATGATTCAATTAGTATATTTGTAATTAAGATTGAGTTGGGCATTTTCTATTATGTATTAGTATTTTAAAAAAATAACAGTGTGTAGTAGTAAAAACATGATAAACCTGATTGAATTAAGTCTTTAAAAAGTTCTTATTATTATTATTCATATGGGCAATTATTATTCATATGGGCACAGAATGAGTTGATTTTGAATAAGTTTTCCACCAACACATTTTTCAGTTTGTCCAATAATTCATAAGTATTGTTTTAAGATAATACCACTATTTTAAGATAAAATATTTTTGCTAATTTTTTTGTAACATAAACAAATTATTTAAGGACATATGCAAACACAGTTAAACATGCACTTCAATTGCAAAGCTGGGTGAGAGCAGATGCCTTCTGTTCTGTTGTGAAAACAAACACCTGTTAATCAGCTGCTCAATTGAAAAATAGCAGCAACTATTTTTTCTTATTTGTTTAGTTAAATAGATCAGTCAATGGACTTATTACCCTCTATGGGGACTAGTTTATAGGAAACAGAGAATGAAGTATGATACAAACCTACTCTGATTCATTGCCTAGTTGAAAAATGAGTATTTAAGAGGGATTCTATTGTATATAAATATTTTTAACATCAGTTATAAATTTAAAAAGCACAGCCATTTCTGTTACACCTAATTCAGTTGCTAAAAATTTGAACTATAAAACAAGTAATATAAAATTTAAAAAATCCAATTCTCACTTGAATTAACAAAGAAAATTTGTATTTCACTGTCTTTTTTATTTTATAGTTATATTTAATATAAATATGTATATACATATGTCAGAATAATAATATTAAGTGGAATGGAGGTTTCAACGACAACCATATAGCGGCAAAAGAAAAATTCATATGTATCTTTAAGAAGTAAATTTCTAGCTATAGTAAAGTTAGCACATTGCCAAAGCACTAGACATTGAACATGAAGATACTTCGAATCCAACCTAACCCCCTAAAATTTTTACAATTTAATTATTGAATAAATATTTGAAAAAACTGTATTAACAGCAATTGTCATCTACTACAGGATTAAAAATGTATTTGTGCTTGATTGGATGAATAAAAACGTATTTTATTAATGATTAAAAATTTGTACAAAGTATATATCAGGAGAGTGTGAGCTAATAGAAGGAATTGAAATATATTATTATTATTATTAATAATGAATTCTGGGAAATTTGATATAGTCTGCTAACGATCATCCCAAAATAGAGGAAAATATTTACAATTTTGATAATTAATAAAGTTTATAATTAGAGATTTTATTTAAGAAAAAATAGGTTAATAAATAAAATACTGTATATTCAACTTGCCTTAACTTTTATATATATATTGTGCAGTGGTCAAGACAAAATGTCTCTAAGCAGTTTTATGAGGCAAGGTAGTTGTCCTTTGGGAAGTTTAGGAGAAAGTGCCTCACAAGAACAAAGACCAACTTTTGGCAGGTTGATCAAGAGTCCTGAAAGAAACCGTAAAATCTTTCCTGTAACGTCAGTTGTAGAAGGTAAGTAAAAACATAATGCAATTGAAATTGTAATTGAATAAGTTATTATAACATTCCATTTACTTGAAATAATTTTTTTTTTAATTAAAGATAGAGTTAGATGGAATTATTTTTGTTGAGGGTTTATTTTATAGTTTGTGATAATTTGTTAAAAAAAATGCTTTCAACATATTCACTGTTGAAAAAAATCAACCATGTACTCAGAATGGTAGCTTTACAAATAAAAAGGTAATTTTAAGTGTGTATATGAGGTCTATCTCAAAAGTAAGTGTAATGATTCTCTTATAAAGAAAGAAGTAATGTGTGCTACATTGTCGTGATGTATATTCACCTTTGCTCCATGTTTCAGCTAAGTTGAGTTAGTTGTGCGATAGACGAAATACTAAACCCCCTATAGGGACCTAATCTTTATGGGCATCCTAACATTTGGAGATTGTGTATTTGAATTTAAATTGATGATATTTCTTTTATTGCACTTTGATTCAGTTGTTTTAAAAAAAAATTTTTTACTGGACTTTGTGTTTATTGTTTTTTTAAAATTATTTTGATAGGTTCTATTTAAGAGGCTGAAACAAAATACATTGAAGTGCAAGAGGTAAATCAGGAGTGTTAGAATGGTAATAGCATTAGAATTTGCATACTAATTAATTTATTTCTCTTATTTATAATAAATCCTTCATGGAACAATAGTAGTGTGTATTAATTATAAGTGGTAATTTAACTTTTGCAGGCTATAGGTAAACAGTTTTTAGTACCACTTTAACATCTAATGTTTTAGCAAATAGTAGTAGTCTAGGAGACCCATATTTGGTCAGATCAATAAACTCTTTTTATAAAACTATTATATAGTTGAAAATATTTTTTCCGTACACTTTTTTAAAGTATTATATCATATGTTTGTATGAAGCACATAAAATCTATTGCACAACTTTGTTGCCAGATGGAATATGACTTAACACGTTCAGCACGGCTAGTGTTCCGGCACACTCTGGGTTCCCTTACGAGGCACAGAGAGCATGCCTCCCAGCTTATTTTCTTAGAGACGGCGAGGTCACTGGCACGCTCACTCCCAGGCTAATTGAAACTTCTCTAGTGTCGATATGTGTTTGTATAAAGGTTTAATTTTTACGTCAGTGCTTCAGAAGAGTTTGGAGAACAATGTGCCTGAGTCGTTTTTAAATCCGACCATCCCAAGTTAACTTTTGATGCTTCAACTGAAACAATGCTTCAGGGAGTTTTATGAACAGATTTAATTTGGTTTAACTTTTATATTTTAATGTTTGAACCACTTAATGCAGCAAAATATCTGGTAAAAACAACGATCATAAAAATAAACTAAGCTTTCTGAACTAACGCAAGAATAAACCATAACTGCCCTGTTAGAGTAAATGAACCAACTCGAGGGGAAAACAGGCTATTGTAAATATGAGTCATTGACAAAATGCTTGGACGCCCCGAAACCTAATGTGTCAACATAAGATTGTAGTAAACAAATGTCAGCTAATCTCGGCTATAAATAGTCTCGGACGTGACATATGTATTATCTATGTCTCTGTTTACATTATCGATCTCTATGACTTTGTGAAACACATGGCACAAACAGAAACAAACATTCAGAGTTAAACGTTGAGTGCTTATTTTAGTATGTAATATATTTTAGTAGTAGGGTCTTTAGTTTTGTATGTAAATTATCTTTTTTCTCTGTCTTTTTTATCGGTATTTCTTTTTTTTTAATTGTGACCCGATAAATAAAACAATATTTTATTGTCTAATACACGGTTCTGATGTCCCCAATAAACATGTATTTGTTAGAAATAAAATTATTGAGATGACAACAACGGGCTCGATAATTAGATGCTATGACAAGCTATGCAACCCACATAGCGTTCCACTGCCTTCAGATGTAGAAGTTAACGAAAAACAGACAGTAGTTTGATGAGATCACCAATATCGCCGCCATGCTGAAAGTGTTAATAGCAATAACATCAATTTATACTATAAAACACTTGTTACTTATTATTGAAATAAACAAACAATACAGTACATCAATCAGCCCTCATGTATATTGCCTTTAAAAAAAATATTTTGTCTTTGTTGTAATGATCTCAGATTCTACACCATAGTTTATACCAGGGGTTCTCAACCTTTTAGACTCTGAGCCCCCCTTCACACTTTCGTGTGAGGTCACGCCTCCCTTCACGGATTAGGTTAATTTAGACTTATATATGATAAATTTACTTACAATATGTTTAAGTAATAACCAGAAAAATGTTCGCTACTTTTGTAGTGCTAGTGTGAGGGCTGGGCACTGTTTCTCGTTAACTATTTTTTGTATGATTGGATGAAATTTTGACAAAGAACACTGCAGGTCACTTTCCACATCTAGTCTGGCTCAATATTTAGATTTTATATTAGCCAGGGCTGAAAATCCTGTCTCGCATAGATAAGTTGATGAAAATTGTATAAGCAACTTGACTGCCTCCATTGCTACTTCTGGGTAAACAGGAAGATATAGTGGCCAGAAATCTTCCCTGGAATACTTCTATGCCCCCCCAGGGGGGCACGCCCCCCAGGTTGAGAACCGCTGGTTTATACCACCACTTTAAGTGTTGGGGCCATTGCTGCAGGACATCTTTTAATAGAGTGTTATTTAAACCTCAAAAAGTGTTCAAGTTTTTCTTGATTTAGTTCTTTTTATTGAACTTGAGTTGACAACTTCCAGATGAAGAATACAGAATTTTAAAGTTATTTTAATGGAAAAGTGAAATATATTAGATAATTATACATAATAAAAAGAATTAATTTTTTAACAAGCTGCAACAGTTAGACTTTGTTTCAACTATAAACAGTTTGGCCTTTATATGTATTGAATTTTGAATTCTGTATGTACAGTAGTCTCGATTTTTCAAGCTTCTGTTAAATTCGAGCCTGGTTTCAAGTTGTCTAAGCCACCTGTTAAAAAAATATTTTTTGTCAGCATTGCTGGTTTCATATAAGACCTAAAGAGCTGATTGGATGGACGGATAACTATTCAAAGAGTGGTTTTTCATTTGTGCCTTTAACTGAAAAGTTTTTAATTCAAAGTATTTGCTTCGAAATGCTGTTTTACTGTTAGACAAAGCATGACACATCCCAATGAAGATCAACTGTGCTCTGATGATATCCGTGTTTTGTGTTTTACTAAAAAATGTTACGAACCTAATCCAGCCAAAGAATCAGTATGTTCTGGAATGTATGGAAAGAAATATACATTTTTTACATGTAGAAAGAGAATATGTCTATACTTTCGTTCTATATACAAAATATAAATTCACATATGACACGTTTACTTGTCTTCAAGCACTTATCTCGCCAGTCACTTTATTATGTGGACAACCGTAACATGGAGTTGTGGTTTTGTTGTTTATTGTTTACACACACAACAAAATTATTAAGACAGTGTTGCACAGATGAGTAAACATAATTATCTCAAAAACAATGTCGGTTAGCCCGACTCAGTTTATTTTGGTATTATTTATGCTTTTAAAAAACTGCCAGGAAAATTGGCCCGAAACATGTTTTTGTATATATTATGATATAATACGAATTTATGTACTTAGGTATGGTAGGAGATCAAAATATAAGTACACATTATTTAAAAATAAGGTTAAAATATTTCGCCAATTCTCCAGGAAAACACTGATATTGTGTTTAACACTTTTTAACATCTAACTAAAGTGTTTAACATATTGTTTATTTAATCACTTTTACATTAGTTTATGACTATCTGAACTTTAATTTTGTAAAAACTTACAAATTTACAAAATTAAAATTCGGGTAGTCATAAACTAATGTAAAAATGATTAATTAAGTTTCACCAAACGTGATGACTACACAATTCAAATTGTTTATCTTATTGGGGTCAAAATCAATCATTCCTAGATTTGTCCACCACAAATCATATTTGCTTTATCTCCACTTAACATGCAAATCAACTACCATCAACATAGTACCAATAAACAGTTCAGGTTGATGGGAGCTTGACAAAACTATTAGCGGATACAAAGTAATAAATGAACAAAACTGGGAATGACAGATGTTCCTGTAGAGATAAATTCAAATAATCATAGTAACAGCACATTTTATACTTATAACTATATTCTTATTGTTTTTTTGTAGTTTCACATAAAAAAAGCATGTCTTTTATCTGTTGACCTTTTTTATTCAACAACCTATTAATCTGTTAATAACTGTGTCTTATGTTTACTGCTTAGTGAAGTTTTTAATTCATTGGGTATCAAGAATCACTTTAAAATGTTGTACAAACTTTTTTATTGTTGTGTAAACAATGTGTATTTTAGCTTTTAAATAAAAACAAATTTATAAATAACACAGATGCCAGCGATGGAAACACTTTTTTCAACACCTTATTCTTATATTTTTTAGGGTGCTAAACCCAAATTTGACACTGATTAAGCAGTATCACCCACCATTTTTTCACATTTGTACATAAATTTATTAAATTGTGTTATTTTTTAAAGAATTTAACAGTTTTTATTTAGTTCAAATGGAATTGTAAAATATTTGTACTGGCTAGAGAAGAGTTGGCAGCACTGCTGAAACACATTTACTGTCCAGAAAAAGGGGGATTATATTTTTCTGTTCACAGCTGGTGTTTACTGCCAACCTAACCTCACTTTCTGGTTTCCAGTACATGTGCTCAGTAAAATTTCTAATCACTGTTGTAAGAACTCTGCTGACAGTTTTTGTTATATTTGTAGTGAGTTTGTTATTAAAAAACACCAAAGAAACATTACAGACTTTGTGAAAAACGTTTATTTCTCATATTTTGGAATTAACCTTGGTGATCAGGATAAATCTTGGGCCCCGAATAAGGTATGTTATGTTTGCGTTGAAGATCTTAGAAAATGGTCGAAAAAAGAGAAAAGAGCCTTTAAGTTTGCTGTTCCTATGGTATGGAGGGAACCTAGAAACCACGCTGATGATTGCTACTTTTGCAGTATTGATATTACTGGCCATAACTCGAAAAACAAGAAGGTAATAAGCTACCCTAACCTAATATCCGCCATCCGACCAGTAGAGCACAATGTAGATTTACCAGTCCCAGAACCTGTTCCAACTGAAATGTTTTCTGATGTACAGTCAGAGCTAGAGGAGCAAGATGATGAAGAGTTCTATTGTACTGCAGGAAATATAGAGCCTAAACTGTTTATGCAGATCGAGCTTAACGACTTGGTTAGGGATCTTGGGTTAACAAAAGAAAAAGCTGAATTGCTTGGTTCTAGACTAAAAGAAAAGAACTTGTTGGCAGTTGGAACCAGTATATATCTGTATAGGAAGAAAGAGAGCAGAAGTTTTCAACATTTTTTGTAAAAGAAGGTGATTTAGTGTACTGTTCAGACATTCCAGGTCTGATGAACGAGTTCGGTGTTGAATACAAAAAAAAAAAAGACTGGAGGCTGTTTATTGATTCATCCAAAACTAGTTTAAAAGCTGTTTTATTACACAATGGTAATACTTATGCATTTATACCTGTTGACCATTCTGTACATATGAAAGAGAGCTATGAACACCTAGAAATAGTGTTGAATAAAATTGGCTATTCTGCTCATGGTTGGATTATATGTGGCGATTTAAAAGTAACATGCATGCTTCTTGGTCAGCAAGGTGGTTTCACTAAATTCCCATGTTTCTTGTGTGAATGGGACAGTAGAGCTAGGGATCAACATTGGTGCACAAAGAACTGGCCTGTGAGGGAGTCTTTGAAACCTGGGGAGAAGAACATTCTCTGCAAAAATCTTGTAGATCCTAAAAACATTCTCTTACCACCTCTACATATAAAGTTAGGCCTCATGAAACAATTTGTAAAAGCATCACCTAAAGATGGACCTTGTTTCAAGTATCTCTGGCAAAAGTTTCCAAAACTTTCAGAAGCTAAACTTAAAGAAGGCGTCTTTGTAGGACGAAAAATTATGTTCAATGTTACCTTTCAAACCACAATGACAATAAATGAGAAAGAGGCATGGGTATCATTGTTGTTGTTACAAAATTCTTAGGAAATGCAAAAGACCCAGAATATGGTACTATTGTAGCTAACATGTTAAAGAAGTTTAAAAAATTAGGAAGTTTGATGAGCCTGAAAGTTCATTTTTTGAACAGTCATCTTGATTACTTCCCGGAAAATTTGGGAGATGTTAGTGAGGAGCAGGGTGAGCGTTTTCACCAAGATATTAAATTGATGGAAAAATGCTACCGGGGCCGCTGGAACATCAACATGATGGGGGACTACTGTTGGTCGCTTCACCGAGAAGCTCAACATGCGACTCATTGCAGAAAAAGCTATACAAGAAGCTTCAAAGAAAAAAGAGAAAGGAAGTATAAACCAATTCCATATGACTACTGAAACCTACATTACTACACTATCATTATTTCAAGTAACCTACTGTAAATAAAAACCATGCTTGTGATTTAACATAGAGTTTCATTAATTTTACCATATACCATATAGAGATTTTAAAATATATAACAAAAAGCAAATTGTTCAAAAACTATGGGTTATACAAAAAAAACTAAGAACAGATTTGGATTCAGCACATAAAAAGCTATAAAAATCAGCTATTAATGTCAAAAAAGTTTTCAAAAAAATGTTTTTTGTTGGGCTGTGTAATCGAAGAAATATTAATGATAGTATTCTGAGAAAGCACAAACTATATTTTTATTGATATACAAAAACATTCTACTGCTAGTTGCTAATATTACTATTAATTGATGCTACAAAAAAACATATAGCTTATCAAAACACCCAAAAAATAATTGTAGTTTGTAATAATGTAGCATTTTATATTAGTATCTAGTGGTATTTCTTTTCTTTTTGTTTAGGTAAACCGTCTTCAAGTGAATTGGATAAAATTCCTACAAAGGACATAGATTCCTTTCATAATGTGTTAACTTACAATGACGGAGACAGGTTTTCTTCAAGCACTGTTAGTAGTGTGGCAAGTGCTTCACAGATAGCTGATATCCTGAGCAATATGTCTTCCAACACAACTCCATGCACTTTAGTCAATAAAGTTCTATCTAAAGGTAGGCTACAAAGAATAGTGCTTAGAACTATATTATGTCCATATATATTTTTTGAATTGTACAACTTTTAAATTGTTTCACCCCTGAACAAAACATGCTAACATTTCTTACCAGTTAAATTCAGAATATACCTACAATATTTTCTTGGTATTTTACAAAATCCTTATAAAAGTGTTTGTAAATTTTGGCAAATATTTTTTTCTACAAAAAAATCTAAAAACCAGTTCTAATACTGTTGCATTTCTTATTTTTCTGGTGTGGTTGTTCGGTCCATGATGTTGGTATTTGTTGATGTCATACATGTATCTTCATTGAGCCGTGTGTATAATGTTTTTGAATAGTACGTCGTCTGCATATGTTGTCTGTAGGTTCATTAAATTTGTATGTGTTTTTATAAATGTGGTATTTTTCTAGCGAGTTTAGTTCCATTGGGTTATTATTTATTTCAAGTATGGTTAGGTTATTTTCGTAATATGTTATTTCATGTTTATGTGATATTAGGTGTGCTGATCATTTTAAATGATCTGGTCGTTTTTCTTATGTAAAATGCGTTGCCGTCGTTACATGTAATTTTGTAAATTCCAGATAGGTTATGTTTTTGTGTATTTTTTTGTGATTTGTGTTAATAAGATATTTTATTATTTTGTTGTTTGGTTTGTATGTTGGAGTGTAGTGTTCTTTGTTATATATACTTGTTATTTTTTCTATTTTGTTATTGGTGTATACAATAATCAGAGAGAGTCCGACCAGTCGGCTTTGGTTGAGGGGGTCCCCTACCACTCAGGTGCACTTTAACTCAATCGCCTGCGGCCATGAGTTGAGACAGGAGGTGGATTTTTGTGACGTATGATTTTGTATGGTGTCATTGCGCCAGCATTAAGCGGACTGTCAGGAACACTAAGATGTGAAGTTCTGCTTTAAACTTGGAAAATTTGCGCCCGAGACCCTTGAACTCATTAAAAAGGCTTATGGGGATGATGCTTTAAGCCACATAAGAGATTTTGAGAGGCACAAAATGTTCAAGGAAAGCCGGGAGATCGTTGAAAACGACCTGTGCGTCGGACGCCAGACGCTTGCTCGAATCAATGCTCATGTGGCCAAATTGAAAACAGTTTTGGACTTTGACAGGCGTTAAATCATAGCCCTTATTAGTGAGAATACCGGCCTTTCAGTCGGAACCATTTACACCATTGTAACAGAGGATCTTGCAATGAGGAAAGTGTGATCGAAGCTGGTGCCGAAAGTCTTGAGCAAGGAACAAAAACTGTCAGATGAAAATTTCCCAAGAAATTCATCTGTGTCCAGGGAGATGAATATTTTCTCGTCAGCTTTATTATCGGCGATTAATCGACTGTCGATGTTCCAATACGACCTAGAAGCAAAATGTCAAAGTTCAGAATGGTACACGCAGGAGTCGTCCCCGTGCCCGAAAAAGTGCAGATGTCAAAATAAAAATAATACTGATTGTTTTTTTTGACTGATGTTTCATTATTCATAAGGAGTTTGTACCTACTTGAACTACTATAAATGTTGCATTTTACGTGCAAGTAAAGACAAGCCTGTGAGATAGCGTAACATGTGTGCAACCCTCCATGGTGAGCAATTGGAAACCTCAACATGACAACGTGCCGTGCCACAGTGTGATTGTTCTGTGGCAGCTGCTGGCAAAATTTGGAGTGGCAACGTTGACTCACCCACCCCCCTACAGCACAGAAGACCTGGTCCCACCAGACATTTTCTTGTTTATGCTAATCAAAAAGGAGCTCGGTTCAACTCCATCGATGCGGTTCAAGAGGTGGCTACAACAATTCTCAATGGCATTCTGGAAACCATCTTCCTGCAGGCTTTTGACGAGTGGCAGACGAGGCGAATCTTCATATATATATATATATATATATATATATATATATATATATTATGAGTGGCGTTGTGAATTGGTGGAACTGATTTTTTAATAGTAGAATAAACACTTATGATTAAAAGAGGAGTGAAACTGTGCCTTCTGTAATCAGTGATGGTTTTGTCTTTAAATTTCATGAATTCGGCATAGTCAATGAAAACGATTGATTCACAATTTCATTACTTTATTAAAGCGAGTTCTCCAAATTAAACTGTTTTGTATATAAATACAGTAGTAATTATTCATTTTTGAAGTGGTCATCTAATCAGTTTAGATGTTTAACAGTAACAACAGCGCTTTTTGTACACAATTTTCACTAGCAATGTAGTGTATATGAATGCTGAGACAAAATAGCAGTCAATGGCATTCGATGAAACTTCTTCAGCAAACAAGTATGAGATAGACAGTGATATGTTTTCAATGTTTCTGTGAGCTAATATCTCTTTAGAAGAATAATGCTTGTTAAATTTTTGGTTTATATAATATACTTTACTTTTCAAATCTGTTTTAAAACTTTAAAAAATTGAAATCAACCATCCAAAACAAATGTGGTTTACTGACTTCTGGTTGTGGTTTTGCTTGGCTACCTAAAAACTATAAGTAAGATATTACTCATATTAGCTCAGACTTGGATCCAAGTGACTTTTTAAAGTTCATTCCCATGAAATAGAGGTCGAAGTTCCAGCAATTTAAATATATTCAAAATACTGTAGATAGGCTGCATTTAAAGGCGAATTAGTTTTATCAAGACGGTATTCTGCAATTAGCGAAATTTATGTGCTAAGTGCTTTTAGATTTGAAACAAATGGGAAAGATTCGGTTTTAATAATGATATATATTAGCTGATATATTGCTACAGTTTTTTTATGTATAGGCTAACATAAATCAAAATTTGTATAGATGCTCTCTGAAAACAGAATTGTTTTTATCTTAAACTTCTTTAAAAACATTGTTTCTTAATATTTTCAGTACCAAAATTATTTTTTTAAACAATGCTCGAGATGACATTTTTTAATTATGATATTTTGATAATTCAAACAATTAATTCTTGTACTTCAGTGATGTTTAAAATTGGGTGTAAATGTGATTTTATTTTAAAAGTTAAACTCATTAGTAATATCGTATTAATCTAGTAATAAACATTATGGTGGATTAATGTAGTTTGATTTTTAAATGAAATGAATCTTATGTGTTGAAAATATATATGGTAGTATATTATTGTATGCATGTTTAATTCTTTTGGGTATATTTTAATAAAGTTTTTAAAGTGAGGGATTAACTACTACCAATTAATTTACTATTCTTTTTTTTAGCCAAGTCAAGAAAACGTTCAACTCTTAGTTCAGAAGGATATAAAAGTAATGAAAAGAAAAGTATTCTTGATTTTCAAAAAAGTTTTTCTGAAATTTGTAATGATTTTAAGAAAAAAACGTCTATACCGAAACAAGAGCAAGAAAATATGCATCGTACACCACAGAAGAATTTATCTATAGATGAAGGACATCGTAAGAGGGTATTAAGAGCATTACAATTGGCGCAACACAATTATCCTGGTAATGTTTTAATGCAATTTGTATACCAACATAAAAATAATAAAAAGAATTATAAATAAATAAGCAGCATAATAAACATAATGTTTAATAACATAAAAATTTTAATGCAATTATTTAAATTGTATGAAACATGCTCTATCTTGTTCCACCAACATTTTCCTTTTTAGTATTTTTGTTGTTTAAAATTTTAAAAAAGAAATCATTAAAGCTTTAACAGTGGTCTAATTCTGTATCGAGGTTTAATTTTGTTGTTTTAATACTTTTTGTGTGAAATTGGTTGAGTATTTTTATACTAATGATCAAGTACTTTATTCTAGTGGTTAGGTATATTATAATTTTAAGCGGTTATGTAATCATAACATTATTTTGTATTAAGAGTTAAACTAGAAATTATTATTTATAGGAAGAAGAAATAACCAAACGATCATAAATTCTTCAGGCTGTGATTCGGAAAAAAGTACACGTTATAGTTCCAGTATTAATTCGAGTTTAGATTTAAGTGATTTCAAGTTCAATTCAAGAATTAGTAGTGGAAGTCAAGATTTTTTGAAGGAAACGTATAACAAGAAACATGAAAAATCAGAATCATTTGGATCTTCAGCATTTAGAACAAATAATACAATTACAATTGCTAATAAAAATAATAGTGATCAAGTTTCATTTTCTACTATTAATAATCATTTTACTCTTTCAGAAGATGGTAAGTAAGGTATTATACTAGAAAAATAAAATAGTTTTAATCCTTAGTCTTAAATGTCGGGTTAGTCCTGCATGAGTTAAATTGTGTTTTACTTGTTTGTGGGTTTGGCTACCTAAAATATTTAAAGCCCTGTAACTCGACTGCAATTCCCTGTGATTCACTTAACAATATTAAAATAACTATTTTTAGTCTTTTGAAATTATCATGAGTTACCATCCTCTCAGATACTACTAGTCTTACAAAACCATGTATTCCCTGGCATTGTGTACTGGGTGTTGGGTTATGTGTACAGCAGTTGATAATTTTAAACTTTTAAGCTAATTTTGCTTTCTATAGTATTATGGTGTTTGTATGAAAATGAAAAAGAAAAGCATACTTCATCTGTGACTTATTGCATTGGACAATGTACTGACCTAGTGTGAAACACATCTGGTGAAAAATATCAGTAAGTAGGGGTTTTTTTGCCAAGTGATACCAAAATTGTAATTTAAAGAAAAGCATATTTTAAATTCAGTTGTACTTAGGGATAGTGTTTCTATTTGAAGTAATACTAAAGAATATATTATGATTAATTAGATTTGAGAATCTTTTCTTTGATATTCAGTTTTGTATGGTGTATGGTTTTTGTTGAAATTTTATGTCAGAAATTTCACAAATTATATAACAAATTATACAGTGGAATTTCACAAATAAAGTAATATATAATACGTTCTAATTGAATGGTATTTTCAATGTTAAATACACAATTTAAAACATCAATGCTTAAGCAACTAGTGAGTAGTCGTTACCCAGTGGGGTAACGTATTAAAATGAATAGTCAATAACCATTAGCCAGATGTAGAATTTTAAGAATGTTCTAAATCTGCAATAACTCATATTTTAGGTTAGCATGACATGAGTTAAAGTAAATTTATAAAAATCTTACTAAAATATAATGTTTATAAGCACAGTAAGCAATCTTCATTAGCGTCTCAGACTTGTAAATTAACATAAACGTTTTGCACTTTCATAGATAAAAAAATCAACCAGGATAATCTTTTAGAGATTTTGTAATTGCGTTTTGAAATATATAACTGTACTGAGTTAGTGATACAATGTAAAATTTACTAAAACCTATTAATCAGACAAAAATCTTATTTATTTGAGGATATGTTGTTTAATAGTAATCCTAATAAAAATACTGCTAGAAAAACTTCAAACAAATTGTATAAATATAGAATTTCTATTTACTATGGATTCTTTGATTGGTCTCCAGTGTCCAGTTATGGAAGTTTAAAAGAGTATTGTGTTGTCAACCCAAAGATATTAACCCTACACAGCTATCTAAAATATCTATGGTGTTAGATCGAGTGGTCCCCCAAGGCAGATAATGTATTAGCTAACTGTAACGAAACATACATTTATACAACTTGCTCTTTTTAATTAATTACATAAGAAACGTCTTCTTCATTTACCTACCAATTTAAATACAACAGGTAAAACAATCTGAATACTAGTGATTGAACAAAGAAGTATGAAAAAAATAATTTGGTAAGCTAACTTACTTATTGCTATAAATTTACTTTCAGAATGTGATACTGCAGAGTTGTACGTCTGTGTAGCAACACCGGTAGGAATGGATTTTGACCTAATTAATAAAACTGAAAATCCACAAATCTGTAGCATTAATAAACGAGCATATGTAAATGGCACGATTTCACATGATGCTGCACTTATTGCTCTTGAAAAAGAAGAAGTAATTCTGGATCCACACTCAACCGTGACCATAGGAGTAAGTTAAATTGTACACATTGTTAATTGATTATTAAAATGCTCTTTGCGTTCTGTTATTCAATAATACGAGGCATGTTTTTAAAGTAAGTACCGTTTTGATATAAAAAATGAACAAGTAAATTTTTTCAAACAAAACTTTATTTACCTCAAAGAGCATTCTTTCCTCTACTTCTCTACATAATTTCCATTATTATTAAGGCACTTGTCGTATCTTGGGACCAGCTTTTGTATGCCGTCGTCATAGAAGCTTGCCGCCAGACTGGACAACCACTGCTGCACAGACGTTTTTACTTCTTCATCATTGGAATGACGCTTCCCCGCTAAATGCGTCTTCAAGTGTAGAAACAAATGGTAGTCGCTAGGCGCAATTTCAGACACAATTTCGTAGAGAACACTTCTTGATACAGCAGGAAATGTTACAGCTAAGGACGAAATTGTGAACCGTCTGTTCTCTTTCACTTTACAGTCCACTTTTTGAATGAGATCATCGGTAATGACTGAAAGTCGCCCACTTCGTTCCTCATCATGAACGTTTGTGCGGCCATCTTTGAAGGCCCTAACCCATTTCCGCACCATTCCTTCACTCATAATGTTTTCACCATAAACTTCACTGATTTCACGTTGAATGTCAATTGCTTTTAAGCCTTTAGCACAGAGAAAACGAATCACACCACGCACTTCACAGTCGGCGGGATTCTCGATTGTCTGCGGCATTTTAAAATCACGTAAACAAACTAAGACTCGATCAAACGGCGTCACAATGGCGTCTGTAGCTTCCCAACAGATGTAGCTACACTGCGCGCATGCGCTAAACGCCGACCGCAGAGCTGCGGCGGGGAAATTTAGAAACGGTACTTACTTTAAAAACATGCCTCGTATATTACTATTTATTAAAAGTTGAATATTGAATCATTTATTTAGTTAGTGTGACGTTTTAACAACTATTTTGTTGCCCTTGAAATGAAAAACAAAGTCCTTACATGTATAGAGTTCAAATGATTAATGTGAGGAGGCAGAACATCAACCCCCACCCACGCCACACTTCACCACAAACGTTCTTTGAGCTAAAGCTCTACTATATTTTTTTCCGCATTACTATAGCTCTTCATTAATGTACAAGAACTTGCTTATTGAAGCTAGTTCAAAGGACAACAAAATATTTGCCGAAACATTTCAGTAATTAAATAAACTTGACTCAATGTTCGACAGTTTTATCATTTATTCAAATATGTATCTCGAATGCTCAAATAATCATAAATTCTTTCAAGACTATATTCATACAATATATCAACAGCTCTTAAATATATTTTCAATAAGAAGTATTAGAGGTTTGTTTTAAAAGTATTCAGAAGTAAATCAGAGATATGTGTGAATGATAAATAATTTATGTAAAAGCCATCTTAAGTATAAAAGACATATTTTTATTTTGTTGATGCCCCATCTCCAGTAGAGCAAAATTGTCTCAGAAAATTTAATCCATTAATAATATTGCACTATTTGAGCACTTCAAATTTAGCATGAATATGAAGGCCTTATTTGAATGAGTGATTGATGAAAACAACTTATTGGTTTATATCAATAATTCATATTATTGTTTTTAAAACCTAAATTAGCAATTATTAAAACTTTCAAGCCTAGCCCCTTCGACTCTATGTGCCTGGAGGTTTTTAGGTAAAATATATAAAAAATCCTGATTTATAATAAATACCACATTTACAAGAAATTATACATTGTTGTAAAGGAATGAAACAAGCTTTCAGGAAATATATAGTCATATGAATTGCTTACTCACATATAGATGGTGTTACATTCGTTTGAAAAAAGTGTTTAAAACATCAAACAAAAAAAAATAGCAACACTGTACATTACTGCACTTTACTATACTCGTACATATTTTACATTGGAATGAAAAAAATATTACATGTCATATATCGTTTTATAGCTAAAAGGAAATGTAATTTAGAAATATTTCTTGTAAACTGTAGAAAACTCTCTAAAATCGGGATATTTACAATTCCATTTAGTTCACCAATGAAAGATACATCGATTGTCCCTTGACCAAGATAGGTTTCCCTGTCACTGTTACTGTCTAAAATCAACATATCTCGTATTGAATCGCTTCCCACTATAGCCATTATATCTATAACGTCATATCTCTAACAATAAAATGACTGAAAGATAAATTTAAAGGGAAAAACAACACACTCAGAAGCCTTAACAAAATTCTCACAAACTACAAATTAAATAAAGGAAATGACTGATAGATAAGATTTAGAATATAAACAACAACAAACTTGCAACAAACAAAATGCAGCAATAAAACACTCATTATCTGACCATAACCAACATCTGTCAAAACAAATCTCTGATAGCTCTCCGTCACCACAAATTACTAAATAAGTTTTTGTTCGTAAAATAAACTCTGAATGTCCCAAAGGTAAAGACATGTAAAGTAGAATAACCAAAATAAAAAACAATATCGACAAAACTGAGAATAAGCGGGAATTACGTTGCTGTGGAAATAAATAGGGGAACTCTAGCTATATACGAGTGTAGGCAACTAGTGTCAACTAAATGGGCCGATCTATACTCGTATATAGGTTTGAAAGTGTTAAATTATAATTAAGGTAAATTATCATTTAATTTATTCTTTTCGACTATGAGGCTCATCTCATCTAAAGCATCTTTGTTGAATACTTTTTGCTGAATACTTTTGAAATATCCAATTCTTCAATCCGAAGTATCTCTGCTGTCGTTCTCCAGCAAATAGTTTTGTACCTAAATAGATTTATGTATAGCCTATAGCTTTTCTTTACTTTTTTCATATGGTTGATTTAAATGAAACAAATCAAAGGTAGCATGTACTGTTTAATAGTGTCGTAGCTGTAAAATGCAAGATACTGAATACGTATTGCATTTATTTTGTGAATTCCATCTCTTTCGAAGTCTATTTCAACTGATAGTATTGCTTCTTTATATAGTTGTTCTCTATGAAAATGTTACCATATGATGTGAGTAATATAGCCAATTGCTCCTTCTACAACACCATCACATAAATCAATATTGGTTCTTAAAGTGACTTGCCACTTTTCTCTCCTCAACATTACAAATTAATAAGTTTCTATGTGATGAAAAAATTTTCTTTTCTTGTAATTACATTTTATCAATTAATCCATATTTAATCTCAAGGTAACAATTACACCATGGCTAACTGAACCAATCTTTATCAATCTGGACATTAAAAGAGAAGATTTGAATACTCAAGAAGTAAAGTTTGATACAGTTTCAGGAAAAATTATTGGAGAGCTGCCAGAAGTAAGTAAAAATATTTATTTCATAGCTTGGATCTTTATTGCACAATTCCTAGAAATAGTTTGTCCAAACGAATTGGCTACTTGTAAGCCAATTTTACATTAAGCTTTTAATGTTTGTATCTCATTATTGTTTCACAATTAATTAAAATTGTATAAGAAATTTTTTAACATGGCAAATTTTAATCAATTTTATTAACAGAATTTTTATTCAAAATGTTTGTAAAGCAATTTTAAGCTTAAAAATTGTTTAAAAAGTGTTGGAAATACAGTAAACTCCCGATTATCCGTGGGCGGATTAACCGGTTTGCGGATTATCCGGGGTCTGCCATTGTTTTACAAATATCCAATTTTTATTCCAATCAGATTCATGTGTTTAAATTTCCAAACGGTGAATTACGACGTAAATACATATAAGGTTTAATAGAAGTTAAGATGAAAGGAATAGATATGTAAATATGTACGTACTAATTTTTACATGGAAAGGGAAGCATCCCGACGCGGGCCAGCGAAATAAAAGGGGCGAGCAGACTACTGTATATAAGAGACAATGACAAAATGCTTGGACCCCCAAAACCTAAGATTGTTTGGTGTGTGAAAACCTAAGATTGATAACCCTGTGTATCATAAGATTGTAAACAAATGTCAGCTAATCTCGGCTATAAATAGTCTAGGACGTGACATATGCATTATCCATGTCTGTCATATACATTATAGATCTTTATGGTTTTGTGACACAAGTAGACATTGTGCGACAAAATGGTTCTCAAGAAACTTAAATCACACGTTAAAGCTAAATCAATGCTCACAAAAAACAGACGAAAGTGACAGATTTTTTTGTTAAAAAGTGAAAATATTATGTGTAAAGGAAATTACATATGTACATACATACTTACTTTTAACATATACTTTGTACGTATTGTAAATAATTAGACATATAAATGTACATGTTATAATCCGTCAAATTCATCGACATTTTAAATTATTTTCTGTATTTATTTTGTCCTCTGAAGATTATTTATGAATTGCATTAACCGGGGTTATTATTTGTGTAACTTATGGTATAATAATCGATTATCGATCCTTATGCGTATTCTTTGTTCATAGCGGATTATCCGGGGAATTCGTTATCCGGCGTTGCCGTGCCACCCTATTCCACGGATAATCGAGAGTTTACTGTATATTTTATGTGAAAATATTTCTAAGTAATTAATCAGTTGTATAGTTTTATTGAAAAATGTGTGCTGAACATGCACAAATCTAGGGATTTACATACATACATACCTCATTACCTATAAATATTTAGGTTAGTTCTAGTAGAGCTTAAAGCTTATTTAGGAATTTTTGGACTAGATAGGAGACTGACAGACCTACCTTAGGAATTAGTAAGCCGTTACTATTAGGTAAGTCTGTCAGTCTCCTATCTAGTCCAAAAATTCAAATATATATATATATAAATATTTCAAAAACAAGAATACTTTTATTGCATATATTATTCTTTGTTTAAATATAGACAAAGAAAAATGAACACTCTAACCAAAAAACTAGATATATTAAAAATGAACAAAGATAAAAATACTGAAGTAATCATACAACATCATAAGTTTCACCCCAATTTTGTTAATTTAACAAATACAATATTCAACCAAAATGAAATTAAAATTTTAGAAAATAATAATAAAATCAACCTTAAAAAAGATATGAAAAGAATAATATTGATAAAATAATAATAGATACTGAATTGGCGATCAATGAATTAAAAGTAGAGGAACTAGAGAATATGCGAATGAAAACATCCCATGAAATAATAAAGTTAATTAAAAATAATAAAACTAATCATACACACATAAAACAATATTCGCGAATTTATCAAATTTAACAAAAATTACAAACTAATGATCTTATTATGACAAAGGCTGATAAAGGTAATGCTGTAGTTATTATTGATAAACAAGAACATATAAATAAAACTGAAAATTATATATCTAGGAACCAATATACAGAAATAAATAAAGATCCCACAGACAAATATCAAAATGAAATAAAAAATATAATAAAAACATCATCTATATTATTTAATCAAAAATATACTAATAATTATATAAATGAGAATCCTAAAATTCCAAGATTAAATGGACTAATTAAATTGCACAAAGAAGATAAACCAATTAGGCCATTAGTTAATTTTACAACTGCTCCTTCTTATAAAATTCCAAAATATTTGGCTTTATTACTTAAAGATAAGGTAAAATAAAATAATACTCATAATATAAAAAACTCAATTGAACTTATTGAAAAATTAAAAGATATTAAAATTGATAATAATACAAAATTAATATCATTTGATGTTACTAACATGTATAATAACATACCTATAATGAAAACACTTGAAATAATAAACAATAATATAGATACATTTGAACAAGATAAAACATTAACACTAGAAATAATAAATACATTAAAAATCATATTAAATCAAAATTATTTTTTATATAATAATAAAATTTATAAACAAAAAGATGGATTAGCAATGGGCTTTCCAATGTCCAGCATATTATCGGAAATATTTTTACAAAATATAGACATTGAAATACATAAGATTATTAAAACATATGATCAAAATGGATACTGGTTTAGATATGTAGATGATGGATTATACATATCAAATAATAATGGTTTAAATATTGACAAAATATTAAAATGTATAAATAATATACACGAAAATATAAAATTTACTCATGAATTTGAATCAAAAAATAAACTAAATTATTTAGATATTACAATTACTAGAAATAATGAAAAATTTGAATATAATATATATAGAAAACCGACGCAGACAAATCAAATAATACCTAATTATTCAAATCATCCTTATAACCAAAAAATGGCAGCGCTGTATAATTTATTACATAGAATGCACAAAATACCAATGAACTTAAATGATCAAATAAAAGAGAAAAATATAATATATCAAATTACTTTAGAAAATGGATATAAAAGAAAAACTATAGATAAATTAAATAATAACATAATAAAAATACAGAAAATCGAAAATAACTTTGTTCATAATAAGAGAGAAAAAATTTGGACAACTTTTATATTCGCTGGTAACAAATTAACCAAAATTACAAGATTATTTAAAGAAACAAATTTACAAATTACATATAAAACTGATAATAAAATTAAAAATTTAATAAACAATACCAATAATCAAAATAATATGCACGGAAGTAATGGTGTATATAATATAAAATGTCAAACATGTAATAAATTATATGTAGGACAAACAAAAAAGAAATTAAAAGAAAGATACAAAGAACATTTAAACGCTTATATCAAACCAAACATATACAAATCAAATTTAGCTACTCATTGCATAAATAATGAACACGAATTTCCTAAAATAGAAAATATGAAATTAATAAAAGAATTAAATAAAGGGTTAAAAATGAATATATGTGAAACATTGGAAATTTATAAGCATAAAGTTAAAGACAAATTAATTGATGAACAAATTCAAGTGAGATCAAGGCACCAAACTATTTATAAGGTCATTGATGTTTTAGAAAAATTTACATAAAGTGCAATACTTATAAACATATGGTCCTTTGTAGTACATATGATTTAGTTTTTGTAAAAATATTTTGTTAGATAATTATTTTCCTGAAGATGCTGATACTGTTTTATCGGCGAAAAGCTTGAATAATATATGCAATAAAAGTATTCTTGTTTTTGAAATATTTTTAATTTATTAACTATATTACAAGAAAACATATCACCATATTTAATATATATATACTATATATATATATATATATATATATATATATATATATATATATATATATATATATATATATATATATATTTGAAGTTATTTTTATTACTTGTAAATAATTTTTTCCACCACTAAATGCAATTTGTAGTGGAGAAAATTATTTACAAGTAATAATAATAACTTCATAAAGTCAGTGTAACGGAAAAATAATGGACAACGTGAAATATCACGATATATATATATATATATATATATATATATATGTATATGCAGTTGAACTTAGATAATTATAATCTCTAGAGACCATTAAAAATTAGAATTATCAACATATTCGAATTAAACAAATCACAAAAAGGATGTTAAAACACTAAAACCTCCTTGCATTCTTAAAAACCTTTAATAAAAAGTAGGGATGGGCCGATTCCGATTCTCGATTCCAGGAATCGTCGATTCTAGGTGGTATCGAGGAATCGTCGATACTCGATTCTTCATCATAAAAGTGTCGATTCCGATTCCTATTTTGTTAACTATTAAAATATGCGTGTGGAGTAATTTATTACCAAACAAAATTTATTACCAAAATTTATTATATTTGTGTGGAAAAATAATTAATTACCAACTATGCCTTATTTATGCATTAGTTGATTTGAATGAATTAAATGATTAAAGTAAACGAAAATATTATTATTTATGAAGCAACAGCAATCAAGATCGTAACCATTTCTGGTCGTTTGACATCGCTCGTCTCTCTCTCTCTCTCTCTCTCTCTCACTAAATGTCAGAACAAAACACAAAAAAGTACAGTAAAAACTCGATTAACCGTCACCGTCGAAACCGTGGCCATGACAGTTGAGCGAATAGACGGATAACAGATACACTGTATTATTCCTCCGAAACTTAACCTTAATAAATTATATTATAGACAGATATCACTCTCATTGTTGAAGGTTTTGTGTAGCCTATTACATTAAAACAGAACTTTTAAAAGGTTTTGCCATATGACCAAGATGTTAACTAAATTAAAGATTAGAGAACTTAGCGTGTAAGCTAATATAACTTGAAAGAATCGAGAATCGAGAATCGACTAAAGAATCGAGAATCGAAAGGAAAATTTTAGAATTGGAATCGGAATCGGAATCGAAAATTTTAGGAATCGGCCCATCCCTAATAAAAAGTTATATGATGTGCTTATTCCGTAAAAAAAATAAATCATTTACAATAGATAGAATATATAATAATAATGTACGGCATAAAATACTTAACAATCCTCAAAAAACAACTACATCTGCATATCACAAAAATATTCATTGCTAGTTATTTACTATAAAGTTGCTTATCTTAGCGTCAGCAGACAAGCGATATGTACAGTAATCACAATGAATATGACACAGTCCTTTACTTCATTTTTTATAATTTTTTATCTATTTTGTGAACACTTTTTTTAAAATATGTTTTGGAAACTGTGCAGTACATAGTAGATACAAAACTCCTAAAGTAGCGCTTTGTTGTGAAAGGATGGTCATTTAAGGAAATATGCTGCATTATCAATTACAGTTTAACTATATTGTGCTACTCTTTTCCTGAAATGGACGTTCTTATTTGAAATAAGGTATGATTATTTCAAGAAAATATACATTTTTAAAAGTATGTAAGTATAGTAAAATTTATTACATGTTTTTTTTTACAGCTTGGGCTCATGAGTGATCAAATCATCAGTTTTGACCCTCTACATGAAGGTTGTACCACAAATCAATTCATTATACTTTATAATTCTGGCAAGAGTGACATCCCACTTACTTTGAAAATTGTTCAGGTATGAATAATTTATTGATGCAGTTACAATAATTAAATATAATTCCTTAGTATTTTCAACACATGTATTATATAGTAGATTACTTACAGACTGGCTTGATTTGGTCTGATTAAACAGCTGGTCCTTTTAAGTGAAGTTTGGGAAATAAATGGTAATACTTGACTAAATGCTGGGTAACCTCGATTTTTGTAAATACAGTAGAACTGATATTTTAAATGTGTTTAATTTGAAATGGCCGATAACTCGACGTTTTGGTTTGGTCTCTTGAAGTTTGGTATCTTAGATAGATTACTGGAGGTGTTATGTATACATATTTATGTACACAAGTGAAGACTGGTGGTTCACTTCAGTCTTTTGTTTTTCTCTTTCTTGACTGATGAAGATCATTTTTGATTGAAATATTTCAATAGTGTGTTAAGTTTTTATATGTGTTTATTTCCAAGAGATTGCAGTTTTGGACTATTGTCATTAGGTAAGTCTGTCAGTCTCCTATCTAGTCCAAAAATTCCTATATACAGTCGGACCTCTATTAATCGAACTTCTATATATCGAACTTCTCTATTTATCGAATTATTTCCGAGTCCCTTGAAATTTCAATGGAAAAATGTTTCTGTATATCGAAAAGAAATTCTATATATCGAACTTAGTTTTAGAGAAAATAAAACTACTGCACACACCTATTTTTAAATATTGAAAATAAAATGTGTAGCAAAACGTGTTATTGAATGTCACGTAGCCCTCCCATATCACACTATTCATTTAGAAACATTAAGAGAGAGAGCAACGTGACAATATGTTGACATCTGTTCGGGTGGTTGGGCATGACTAATGGCTCTCTCATACACTTTTACTCATTTCTTTCAGGGCAGAGTGCAGTACTGTATTGTATTTCATGTGAACAAGTCTCGTCATTCGGTTATTGGTTAATGCATGGCCTGGTTTGTTTAGATTACTGTAAGTCGGTGTTCTTTTTTACCGTTTAACGTGGACTGTTTGTTACATTTAGTAACATTACTGAAGTTTTGTTGAGTTTGGTTTTGAGTTTTTGTTGACGATATTTCCAAAAGAAAGTCCTTGAGTGTCAAGGAAAAGGTACAATTATTAAAAGACGTTGATAGTAGAGTATGAAAAAAAGATGTTGCGCAGAAGTTTGGCGTTCCACCCAGTAGTGTCAACGATAATGAAAAATCACGAATCTGATTTAAAAAGTTATGAATCTGTAGGAGGGGACAGAAAACGTTCAAAAATATGTAAATACGGTGATATTGACGAGGCGGTTTTCAAGTGGGTGAAAATGGTGCAAGATAAAAACATGCTTGTTCCAGGACCTCTCATAAAAGAAAAGGCAATTGAATACGTGGAAAGATTAGGACACAAAGAGTTCCAAGCAAGTTCGGGATGGCTAGACAATTATAAGAAGTGCCATGAAATTGTAGAAAAGGTTATTTTGGGAGAAAGCAGATGTGTATCCAAAGCAGATTGTAGCCAATGGAAAGCTACAATTTTAAAATCAATTGTAAAAGAGTGTGAGCCTGACAATATTTTTATTATGGATGAAACTGGCCTTTTTTGGATGACGAGTGAAATTTTTGAGAGGTGGATATTGAAATTTGACGAAGTAATGATTAAGCAAAAGAGAAAAGTCGTTCTTTTTGTGGACAATTGCCCTGCACATCAGTTTTTCTGTTCAAAAAAGGTGGTGAACATGAAGCTTGTTTTTTCCCCTCCAAATACCACCTCGAAACTAGAAATGATGGTCCAAGGCGTCATTAAAACTCTTAAAATGTATTACAGAAAACAAGTACTTAAGAGACTTAATTTGCATTGGAAAATGACAAACCTATTGAAAAAGTTATCAACCTCAGGCTGTGTATATCATAATTAGTAAAGATGTGGCAAAATGATGTTGCGGAATCGACGATATGAAATTGTATTTTAAAAGCCGGCTTCTCTGAAAGATCAGTTGTGGAAGAAAGTAATGTACTGCCGTAAATCGGCAGGCACGATCAATGACAATGTTTCGCTAAACGAATTTTTAAGGGTGGATGAAGACGTTATTGTGGCTGAATATCCAACAGATGATGATATTTTAATAATTATTGAAGTTGAAGATAAGGGCATCAAGACAGAAGATATAGAAGTTCCTAAACATTCCAAGAAAGAAATGACGGCAGCATTTGAAATGATTCATCGCGGACTTCAATTCGTAGAAAACGTATTGATGAAATTTTACAGTCTATTATCAAATGTGACCATCTTTACGAAGAATCTACATCAAACTTTCTACAAAAGGATATCCGAAGTTATTTTACTAGTCAACAATAAAATGCAATATTATTAACGGCAGTATGTACGGCATGTTCAGTATTAACTAATTGCTTGTTTCACACTTTATATTTCATAATTTTCCAGCTCGTCATGAACAACAACAAAATTTCGATATTTAAGTATAGTTCGTAGCCCTATAATACTGTAGAAGAGAACAAACTTTATTGTAAACAAATACCGTAGTACTGTTTCTTAGGCATTATGGGTACGTTCGCGTAAACTTGCATAATACTGTAATATTTACGGAAATATCAGATTTCTCTTTATCAAAGTTTCCATATATCGAATTTTATAAGGAACCTACAATTTTGATATATGGAAGTCCGACTGTATGTGTGTATATATATATATATATATATATATATATATATTTATCTTATCTCGGATTTCTTTTTGTGTTTTCTCTTTGAATGACAAAGACCACTGTGTGGTTAAAATATATCATTGTTTAAGTGCTTTTATGTGTTTCTATTTCAAGACTACAGAGTGGACTCTTACCAAGGTAAGTCTGTCAGTCTCCTAGTCCAAAAAATCTATATATATATATATATATATATATATATATTTAGGTTAGTTTTGGTTGGTAAAGATTATTTAGATTTTTTGGACTAGGAAACTGACAGACTTACCTTGGTAAGAGTCCACTCTGTAGTCTTGAAATAGAAACACATAAAAACACTTAAACAATGATATATTTCAACCACACAGTGGTCTTTGTCAATCGAAGAGAAAACACAAAAAGAAATATGAGAGAATGAAATAAAATAAATATAAATTGTAATCACAGATTGTGTAGAGTAGAAATCAGATGTCACAGATGCACAGATTAACGATATATATATTGTTTCCATGAACATATGAGTGATTATAGTTTATATAAGTCTGTCAGGGGAAAAGAGATAAGGCTATTTGGAAAAGAAAAAAAAAAAAAAAAAAAAAAAAGTGAATGGATTTATCTGATGTTGAGGTTAGGGGATTCTCTGGACTTGGTATACCATTGGTATGATAGTTCCCACCTTCTCAGTTCTGAGGGATTGCAATCAGGGGGGAGTGATTTAATTATTTTTGTGGTATAGCAGTCATCAAAAGTTGTGATGTTGTGACTCGCAGCATGTTGAGCTGTTGGTCTATCCATATTCATAATTTTAACATCATGTCTGTGGCCATTCATTCTGATATTCAGACCATCCGTGGTCAGGCCTATGTACTGTGCTGAGCAAAGTTTACATTGTAGCTGGTATATGACATTTTTCGATGTACAATTATGATGACCCTGTATTTTGAAGACCATTTTTGTTTTTGTTGTTTGGCTGTTGAAACTATTTGCTGAGGGGTGTATTGGACACGTCTTGCATCTAGGGCTATTGCATGGGAAGGAGCCATGAAGAAGTTTGTGTGGTTTCTCTGCATCAGGGTCTGGTAGTTTAGGATGTACTAGGATGTTTTTCAAGTTGGGAGGTTGCTTGTACCAAATTTGCGGTGGATCGGTGAAAAGATTTTTGGTGTGGACGGAAGCTTGAAGAATTTTGAGCCATCTCTCAATATCTTGTTGAGTTTATGTAGACCAGGATGGTAGTCTGTTATTAAAGACAGTTTATTTTATTCTGTTTGTGGTTTATGCTGAACCGAGGATTGTGCTGAATGAATTTGGTTTTGAATGAGTTTTTTTTTGGGTATCCTCTTGTTTATAAAATATTGAAATATAATTTTGCAATACTCTAAAAATAACGGCTATATGAAATTGTACAAGTTCTTGTAGAATTTTAACGAAGTCTATCTAGTGATCTAACAATAACATCGTGGTGGGTCAGTAACCGTGTGCAGGTGTGCTTGGCTGATACCATTGGCGATAGTCGTAGTAGTATGTGTGCGCGTGCATGGCTAGTTCCGAGAAGTGGTTGGTAGGCAACAGTGTCAGCCCAATTCTTGCTAACCAATAATAGTTCAACTTTTGTGGAAAGTTCTAGAAGCGCCCACTAGAGTGTTTGTTTATATTCGGAACAACTCGTATTCTCATAAAACTGCACTAGCGTAATGAGATGAATTAGTCGACAGTCAGTGTGATCGTGCTGAGCTAAACTGAGAGTTTCATTATGAAGTGAGTGACAAGTGCTTTGTAATTGTGTTTATTTGTTCATTATGAAGAGGTTTTTAATGCCAACGACGTCATCAAATAAAGAAGAGGATACATTAGGTTTGGAGAAAGTAGGAGCTCCATCGGGTACTCGTAAAACAAAATATAGAAAATATTATGAAAACTATTTAAATTATTACTTTACTTGTGTGAATTTTAATGGTGAAGAGCATCCTCAATGTGTTGTTTGCATATTGAATCCATGCTGCCGAGTAAACTTAAAAGACACTTGGAAACTCTTCTCCCGAATATGGTTGGTAAACCAAGGGACTTTTTTCCCAAGAAAATTAACAGCAGCTGATAAACAAAAGAGTGCATTTTCTAACCATACTCAAGTCAACAGTAATGCACTTTTAGCATCATATAAAGTGGCCTAGACTAAGAAGCCCCACACAATTGCAGAAGAATTAATTTTACCTGCTGCTGTCGATATGGCAAATATTGTGCTGGGGGGAGGCTGCTGGTAAGCAGCTTTTAAAGATACCACTGTCCAATAACACAATAAACAGGATTATTTGTGACATAGCTGCAGATATTTTACTGATCAATTTTTAAATGCTTTGAAAGGGAAAAATTTTGCAATCCAGCTAGATGAGGCAATAAATGGACACAAAGATGCACATTTAATCTGTTATATTAGATATGTTGAAGAAAAACAATTGTTTGAAGATTTATTATTTTGTAAAGAGATTTAAGGAGGAATAACTGGGAAGGATTTGTTCGAGATTTTAGACAAGTTTATTATAGAAAATAACATTGACTGGGGAAAATGCGTTGGTGTTTGTACAGATGGAGCACGAGCAATGGCAGGTTGTTATCAAGGAATAAAAACTCGCATTCAGTCCAAAGCACCTAACGCTCTTTGGACTCACTGTATTATACATAGAGAGGCTTGGTAGCAGAAAAACGCAGTCAAGATTTGAATTACACTTTAAAGCTAGTAATACAGGTAATAAATTTTATTAAAAGCAGACCACACAAAGCTAGATTTTTGGCCAAAATGTGTAATGAAATGGGTGCTGAAGATTCATCTCTTTTGTTTTACAGCAGTGCTCGGTGGTTATCACAGGGAAATTCTTTGGTAAGAGTGTATGAACTCAGAAATGAAATATTTTCATTTTTGCTGGAGAAAAAAACATGCTCTTGCTAGTATGTTCAGTGATGAAGATTTTTTGGCTAAGTTGGCCTTTTTAAGTGACCTCTTTGAAAAGTTAAATATTCTGAACAGCTCCCTTCAAGGTAAAAAAAATGCAACCATTTTTCAGCTCTTTAATAAAGTTGAATAGTTCAAAAAAAAACTTCTGCTATGGAAGTACAACTTGGTAAAAGGTGATAATAATACAAATTTTTCTTCTTTGGACCATTTCCTCAAAGACAATGGATTGATATTACAACACGAACAAAAAAGTATGCTCGTAAGCCAATTATTGAATTTGGAGCTTTATTTTCAAGAATACATCCCGAAAGATGAAATAAAGTCAGTACAGTGGGTAAATGATCTTATGAATGCAGAGATTCCTGAGACTTTCACAAATGAGGAAGCAGAACAGCTCATTGACATCTCCACAGATTCATCTTTAACTCCCAGGTTCCAGTCTAAATCTTTGATTATTGGCACTTCGAGCATTAATACCGTTTGCCAGCTCTTGCCTGTATGAATGTGACTTTTCTGCAGTTACCGTTATAAAATCTAAATATAGAGGAAATCTTAAAATCGAAAATGAAATTCGCGTTGCTCTATCGAAAATAACACCAAGATTTCACGAACTGATTAAAGATAAACAAACCCATCTATCTCATTAGGGCTGATACTGTTGTGATAACTCTGATTACTTGTACCAAATTATGTTTCGAAGTGTTTTCTATTTTGTATTAATTATTAATTTTATCAAAATAAAATGTAATTTGCTTTAATTTTTGATTTATTTTTATTTAAGCTTTCCTTTCATTCATTTTTAGCATTTTAAATTAAATAACTAAAAAGAATTCAATTTACTGGCGGCAAACCTGGGAGTGGAAAAGTACTATCCCGGCTATTCTTCTGCACTGTTCTACTTTACCAGAGGGAACACATCATTGGCAATTCTCAAAATGATTAAGGGCGCCGCCAGAAATAATCTAAAACATTAAGTCCCATGGACTTAAAAAGTTTGGGAACCCCTGGTGTATATAATATAAAATGTCAAGATTTTAATCAATTATATATAGGCCAAACAAAAAAGAAATTAAAAGAAAGATACAAAGAACATTTAAACTGCTTGTATTAAAGCTTTAATGCTTATATATAAGTTTTAAAGCTTATATTAAACCAAACATATACAAATCAAATTTGGCTACTCCTTGTATCAATAATGGACACAGATTTCCTGAAATAGAAATTATTAAAAGAATTAAAAGAAAGGGTTAAAGATGAATATATGTGAAACATTAGAAATTTATAAACATAAAATAAAAGACAGATTAATTGATAAACAGATTCAAGTGAGATAAAGGCACCAAACTATTTATAAGGTCAATTGATGTTATGGAAAAAATTATGTAAAGAGCAATACTTATAAACATATGGTTGTTTGTAGTACATATGATTTAATTTTTGTAAAAATATTTTGTTAAATAATTATTTTTCCTGAAGATGCTGGTACTGTTTTATCGGCAAAAAGCTTTGAATATTATATGTATTAAAACTATTCCTGTTTTTGAAATGTTTTAAATTTAATAATTATATATACAAGGTGCGGTAGAAAAGTAATGAGACTGGCCGCCGCGCTGCGCGGTTCCACCGGCAGACATGATGGTGGGGGATCTGAGCTAACAATAGAACTGGTTCGCAGTCGCGTCGTAGCTCTGGCGCAGTGAGGGTCGACCTTCGCGTATACGTTGTTTGCGTGCCTTTGACACTTGTGAAAACGCTGAAGATGGATCGCTTGATAGAACAGCGGTGTGCAATCAAACCTTGCTGTCGCTTGGGCAAAACTGCTTAGGAAACTTTTGCTATGATTACGGAGGCCTACAAAGAAGATGCCCTATCTAGAGCTCAAGTGTTCCGGTGGTTTAATGAATTTAAAAACGGGAGGGAATCCGTTAAAGACCTGGAACGATCTGGACGCCCTTCAACAAGTCGTGTGGATGAAACGGTGGCCAAAGTTAAAGAAGTCCTGAAATCCGACTGTCGTTTAAGTCTCAAAATGATCGCCGATGAGGTCTCCGTGAATAAATTTACAGTCCAACAAATTGTTACACAAGATTTGATGATGAGGAAAGTTTGCGCAAAATTTGTTCCCCGAGTGCTCACTGCCGAACAGAAGCAACGACGAGTAAACATTTGCCGTGAGATGTTGAATGAATTGGAAAATGATCCAGACATTCACGCAGCCGAAGAAATTAAGAATGTCAAAGTCCCGAATGTTAATGCCGAATTGTACAAAGAAGTCCTTCAGCGATTGCACAAAGCCGTCAAACGGAAGCGACAGGGCATTGTTCAACGCTGGCGTCTCCACCACCACAACTCTCCGGCACACACAGCATTCCTCGTGACCTCCTATTTGACCCAAATTGGAGTTGAAGTGCTGTCACAGCCACCGTACAGCCCTGACATGAGTCCTCCTGATTTCTTCCTATTCCCAAAGGTAAAAAGATGCCTGAAGGGTCGTTTTGACGATATTCCAGACATCAAACGTGCTGTCATGAAGGCACTAACAGGGATAACTCCAGTGGAGTACAGTGGGGCCTATGAAGCTTGGAAAACGTGCTGGCAACGATGTGTCGATGCCCAAGGCGACTACTTCGAAGAATATTAACGTTTTGTACAAATCGGATCAATAAATTTGTTTTTCCAGATTGAGTCTTACTTATCTATCGCACCCTGTATATATATATATATATATATATATATATATATATATATATATATATATATATATGTGTGTGTGTGTGTGTGCGTGAGTGCGTGTGTGTGTGTAAGTTTTGTGATGTGTGTGGTCTTGGGACCGTTTAGATGAAATCCTGATAGAATTCGCATCTAATCGTGCGTGACGATGTTCTGAAATTTCAAAAAAATGTTTCAAGGCTTTATTTTCAGCATTAATTTCTAAACAGGCTTGTGTTTCTTGAGAAGACTCCCTTCGTTGCAGAAATTACATTGCCCTTGCCGTAGCAGAACTTTGTGATGGGTTACTATTTTCCCTTTTAGACATTTGACTGTTGTTGATTCCAGTATATATGTTTTAAGTATGTGAAAAGAATTTAATTTACTGAAATTAAATCCCAATAAACTGTAACTTACCAATTATTTTTTCACAATGATTAATTAAAAATCAATCATGATTACTTTTTAATCATTTACTTTTTTTTGGTTGCAGGTTACCCTAACAAATTTTGTTTAAACTACAATGATTCCTTGCAGTGGCTGGTAGCAGTTAATATAAATTTATTATTTAAAATTCTGTGTTTATATTTTTAGGATGATTCATTTGAGAATTCTGTATTTACTTTGGATGGCCAAGAAATGGTAACAATTCTGGTACCTCATGGACAAAGAGTGAAACAAAAAATAGATTGTTTTGGCATAGCAGTGGACTCCCTGTCAGGTAAAGTATTAGAGTAAACTTCAGTATTTTTATATCATAACTTCAGAATAGAAATTTACATTAAAAATTGGTAGTCTGTAAAATCTTGTAATTTTTACGATTACTGAATGGTTGGTACTATGCATGTGTATAGTTTACTTTTATAAAGTGGGATTTTTATATTAGAAGTATGAGTATGTAGACATAATTTTAAAAAATGTTAAATATTCAGAACCGTAAATCTATTGTCAATGTAATGATTTCAGAAATAAAAGCGCATGTAGAAGTATCACTGACAGTAAGTCTTCCCATTGACTTGCCGGAACTGTATATCATTCCAGTGACAACAGTAATAGCACCTTGTCAACTATATACTGGTGAAAGTGAATTGATTCTTCAGCCTGCTGTTAAGAATAATTTATCCTTAGAGAATCGCAGTACAGTCACTATGAATTTGTCTGTTATACCTCCAGCAGGTGTATTGGTACAACCAAGTACTCTGGAATTATATCCTGGCCAAAAGTCTTTTTTGTCTGTTGGTTTTGATTCAAATAACTTTCAAGGATATTTTAGGTAAGTTATATAAAAAAATATTAGTTGCTTTTCACTAGATATTAAACAAATAAATAACAAGATAATTATCTCGATTATAATCGACTTTATAATGTATTTGAAAAAATCATCACTGTGCTTTCAGTAATTACAATAAAATAACTGTAATATTCTACCTAAGAATTTTAGTTAGAAAATTTTTCATGGTATCAGTTCCAGTTATTTTTAATTGGAACAAAAATTGAGCAAGTACATGTACTGATACTTAAAAATATAAAAAATTAGGCAATTTAAAAAAATGCCATAACAATGTCAATTTGTTTAAACTATTCATTTAATCCAGACCGTTTACTCTTTATTATAAACAGTAATGTAGTCATAACACAATTGACTAATTTTTCCTTGATAGATTATTGTAGGTCCTTAAATTTCACATGTATGAGGAGTATAGGGTTAAGCAGTGATAAAACTACTCCACTTATAGAAATGTTAATTTTTGGAAATAGTATTATTCAAAATTCAGTATTATTCAACATTATTGCAAACAATGACAAACTTCTTACAAAATGACTGGTAGGTAGATAGTAAAGTGATTGAAACTAATGCTTATTATGGGCTAAATTACTCATTTTCCATACATCTAATCATAAAACTTGTAAACATACATCGCAATATTCTTACCTATGTTCCACAGATGTTATCCTATGTAGAACTGGAATTTTCTAAATGTTTTTCTCAACTTTCACACTTTATAATTTTTAAAGAGGTTAGACTTAGCACCGAATAGCAAATGAATAAAATACACAATTTTATAATTAAAAAAATGTCACTATAAAAATTACCCTATATTCAAGAGAAAAAAAAATAATTTGTAAAAATCTAATACTATGTACACATTTGTAATAAGCACTTTTCAGTTGTCATTATCAGGCCCTTCCTTTTTCTGACTTTCTAGTAGTATATAAATCTATGATAATGTTCCAGCTTGTAAAGGCAGTTTGGGTGATTCCACAATAATAACTTCCTAATAGCAATAACCGAACAACCGCTCATAGCCTAATATTTAATTTGGCAAAATATCACAATCATTATTCAATCTTATATTTCTTCTATTAATTCTCGAATATCACTAGATCGATACTAAGTCTTATATAAGTGAAATTATCATTGTTTATGGATAGTAGACAACCCACATAATCAACACTAGTTGGTTGTCCACATAACTAGTAAATTGTCCTAACTTCAGTAGATACAACATCACATTGTTGCAAAAACAATAAATGCATTTAGAAACAAAACACTTCAAATAATTTTTGTGTGTTCTGATTTTAAATAAATGTTTAGATTGAATTTTGTTTAAATAAAAAACAAACAAAAACTTAAATTTTTTACTTGATAATTATAGAGATGGAAGTATTATCACTATACAAGTTTTACCAAATGGAAGGACCTATAAGATTAAACTGAGGACCAAAGAAGATTCTTTTTTTCCTACTAATTCAGGTAAATTAAAATTGGCTGTAAACTGTTGTAGTTTATTAAAAATAAATATTGTGTTTTGAATATGTGTAACAACAATAAATAAAAGACCTCTATAGTAATTAGATAAGCTCTAGTTTACAAAGTTATTAATGTTTAAGGATAATTGTAATATTGTCATTGTGCTAAATTATATTTGACCTTAGGTATGGTATAAAAAATATTGAGGATGTGCTACCATTTGTAGAGCAGTTTTAATATGAGAGAATAATAATTATCAGCTGTGTATGATAGTCATTTTACAGTATTCCATGTAAAACTTTCTTATATTAAAATTCTGCTTTTTTGTTTGGCATTGTACATGTGGTATTGCTATTTTATAATGATCCTAAAACATCATCTTAAACACCTCCATTTTATAAACAAATTTTCAATCTCCAATCCTGTGTCGTAGGGATCTTTTAATAAATCTCTCTCACCAACGGACATTCCTAAATATGAACATAGCATAAGTTTGCTGTTTTCAGTCCTAAAATTAAAATCAATTTGACACCTGTCTAAGAAAATATTTATGTAGAGAATGAGAAAATTACACTATCTATAAATAGAAAGGTTATGTCGTTGGTAGGTATGATCGTCATCATCCCTGATGTACATTGTTACAGAATAACTGTTTCTTTACTCTGTATTATTTACTCTAGACTCGTTTGTGGGATACATAAATTAATTCATCTACCTCATTTTTAGTTAAATTCAAATCTTGTAAATAATTTTTTATCAAATCAAGGTACACTCGAATAAAGTGATGAATCAATAAACTTATCATTTTCACTCGATGTGAAAACCTACAATGTATATCTAAACTGTTATCTTTAATTATAAATGCAAAGACGATAAACCAATTCTGAAAAAATGTCTCATAACTAAAATTAAAACACCATATATTTATCCATGATTTAAATTTTTTAGATTTGTAAGTTCTGCAGCCTAACAAATAACGTGTATTGTAACCAATCAGTAAAATAAAATTTATTATTTAACATAATCTTTATCTAATTTGTCATATAATATGATTTTCTTTTAAAAAAACAATAAAAGACTTTCACTTAATAAGTTTGTATCAGCATGTTTTTTTTTCTTTCTGTACTGTGTATTAGTATGTATGTTATACAAGGTCTGTATAAAAAAATATGCGGACTGTTTGAATTTTGCGGCTCAAGTTAGTTTCAGGAGAATCCGCTTGGTGTTGCTAGGTTTGTATAAATCAGCTGATTAGAACGCGGTATTTCAGTCGCAGATATCTTCATTTGTTGATGAGTTACACGCAGTTTAGTAAAGAGTGTTTTTTTCGTTTGTCGGTTTGTAAAATGGACAGCCTGAAGGAGCAACAAATTGCTCTGAAATTTTGTGTAAAACATGCTTAACACGGCGATGTTGCCATGAAGCGTACTGCATGTTTCAAGTGGCATGAATGTTTCAAGGCCGACAGTCGATTGATGATGATGATGAGTGTCCTGGACGTCCTTCAACGTCAACTGACGACCCACACGTTGACAAAATCAACACCCTGGTGCACGAAAATCTATGTCTGACCACTAGAGAGCTTTGCGAAGAGTGTGGGATATCAGTTGGATCTTATTACAAGATTTTGACGAAAAAATTGAAGATGCACCGCGTCGCTGTACCACGCCTGATGACCGATGACCAAATAGTCAATCGCGTCCGGGTTTGTCGGGAACTGCTTCATCGTTCAAATGAAGATGAGAACTTTTTGTCAAGAATTATAACCGGTGATGAATCATGGGGTCAAACGTCCCCAAGACCCAAAAAAGCTCACCAAGTTCGGTCGAATGTCAAGGTGATGCTGACAGTTTTTTTTTATGCTAAGGGTGTTGTTCACTACGAGTACCTCCCTGAAGGCTCTACAGTCAACCAGATTACCTACATTGAAGTACTGAAACGTCTGAGGGACGTCGTTTGACGCAAAAGGCCAGAACTGTGGAGAAGTGATAACTGGTTTTTCCATCACGACAACGCTCCAGCTCACTCAGCACTCAGAATTCGTGAGTTTTTGGCCAAACACTCGATCACTCTTCTTTCCCACCCCCCCTACTCACCTGACCTTGCTCCTTGTGACATTTTCTTATTCCCAAAACTCAAAAAAACCCTCAAAGGAAGAAGATTTGAAACGATTTTGGAGATTAAGGCAAATGCGACGAAGGAGCTGAACGCCATCACAAAAGAAGCGTACCAGGCTGTTTTAACAAGTGGAAACACCGTTGGGATAAGTGTGTGTGTTGGGGAGGAGAGTACTTTGAAGGAGGCACCAAGCGGATTCTCCTGAAACTAACTTGAGCCGTGAAATTCAAACAGTCCGCTTATTTTTTGAACAGACCTCGTATGTTTTTTCACTAGATTCTTTTGTATTTTATGCCCTCTTGACATCAATTTTGTAATAATTCCTGGTTTAATTCAAACCTACACGATACTCTAAGCATTAAAATAGATTATAGTTAATGAAAATCAATAATACACAGTAGTTTAGAGAACGTTTGAAAACCCAGATCAGTCAGTAGTCCGGATGGGTCTTGGTCCCAATTGATCCGGACTTTCGACACTCTAATGTTTTTTTTTTCAAAAGTAAGTTATGAAAGTATATATATCAAAAAAAAAAAAAAAATGAGATTTATTCAGAAATTACTCTAAAGACAATTCAAAATTTTTGCTGTAATGATAGTTGTACACAAAATGTGATGGTTATGAAATATTTTAATTTGAGAATGAGTAAGTTTAGTTACATGCTATTTTTTTTGTATTATCCCATTTTAAACTTATCCCATAGCAAAAAATAATGCATTTGTTAATAAAAATTATAGGCAGGCTTATCCATAGTATTGTAACCAAATAAAAACATATATCTATTTTTGTAATTTTTTTATTTCAGTTCAGACTCCGCAATCTTCTCGAGCAACTTCTCCAATGTCTTTTTCAAGTAGCGTCGCAAGTGCTGGTGAGTAAATTTTCTGTTATAATAATCAGACAATTCTAATTTGATTCATTCTATAATGTAAAATTCTTTTACATGTTTATTTTATACTGAAGACAATTTTAAAAAACAGTACTGGTTTTAATTTTGATGTTTGAACTGTTTTTCTGATTTTTAGAAGGAAATATGCAATTGGAATGCACTCATACATGTCTCGTGTGGGGTAGTTATCCAGTTTACAGTAAAACTCCAAAGAATTGTATGTTGCGAAATAGAGGTATGCATAGAGAAAAACTACTCATCTCAATATCTGGCTCAAACAAATGTTTCAAGGTATTTCTCTTAATTTTATTTTTGATAATAGTCTAATTCTGTAATAAGAAATCAATCATAAAGTGATTTATAGCCTTTTTTCATAAACACTGAAGATCACTATTAGGTAACATTGTATTGAAATTATATTACAAAGCTAATATCTTCCTTATAAATATTAATACATTCTGGGAATCATTGCAAACCCTCCTCTCTTTTGCTCAAAATCATTAAAATTCCAGTTTTGAAAACAGGGAAATCAAATAATTGATTGGCTATATATTTTAGGCCAGTATCACTAACCATAGTTTAGGCTTAGATTTGGGAAATAATTCTTCAATTGGTAACTCTTTACTCTAGCTGGTAATTGGAGAAACAATATCTTCTCCACTGAATAAAAATACAGAAAATTAATGAGCATGGAGAAAATTACCAGAATCATTTATGTTAATAATATCCATTTAACACCGAAGAAAGTGTACATTATAAACTTTAGAGGCTCATCAACAGTTAAAAGTTCAAGGTGAGAGGAAATTAAACTAACGTTGATCATCTATTTTTAAAGCTGCTCCAAGTACTTCATACAGTTTTTAATTAGTCTTAAACTAACATTTTATTCGTTAATTTTCCTGTGCTCTTACTATTCTGTTTGAGTTTCATACTTGGTTAAAATTTTTCTTCTAAAAATGATAAACGTAGAAATTTGTACCATCGGCCAGTACTCCCAGTGTAATCTGGATCTTCCATTTCCTGTTGATATCACAATGATTTTTTTTCATTTGTATCACTGTTAGTAGACAATTGAAATAAACAGACATTTTCTCTGTGTCAACTGAGGAGTAGTTACATTGACTTCTTACATCCAATAATATGATGCTGAACTTGACAGTTTCTCACAGAAATCATTTGGAAGCCGATGTCCCAGAATTGTTCTCTTCGAGCAGCAAACTTAGAGCTACCTGTTTTCAATTACAGTACTTCAATTTTTACTTACAGCAGAAAAAACTTACAAGCTTTCAAATTTTAAAATTTTTATCGAATTCATGTTTGATTATAATTTTTAGAATTTTATAATTATGACATTAATTTGAATTAAATGTGCTATAACTAAGGAAGCTAAACATTAGTATCTGTAGAAAATCTAATTCAAACTCTCTTTTTGAATTCTTTTTAAAAATTTAAAAAAAAAACAAAAATATTAGACAACTTTAATATATTAAAAACCATTAATAAAACAAAACAACAACAATAAAGACGTTATAGTGAGGTGACGTTATGTCAAAGGATGTATAAACAAGTTAAGCCATATTTAGCATATATTTTAAACAACCTTTTCACTAGTAAATCTTCCACAATCAAAAAGCATGTTTTATATTTCAGTTTTGTTTTTATTACTAAAAAGAGGACAATGGTTGAAAATATTTGAATTTTTACGGGAAACTAAATGTTTTAAAGTTATTTTAAGGCCTAACCTTTACAATAAGAGCTAAAAATCTGTAACTGAATGATAGAAACATACTTGAAATTAGTATGGAGATTAATTTCTTCTAGAAAACAAGTATTAATTTAGAAGCTTGTATTTCTAAGTATTTATCATTATCATTAGGATTAGGTCACATGTCTACCTGCTACAGCCTTATTGATATAGAAGAGAAACAAGGCAGGATAAGTTGATAATATCCTCTATTATTTACCTACAATAAGGCAGATGTATTTTCCATTAAGCTGCCGTGGTATTACGAATTACAGAGAAATGTAGTTCATGTGGCCAAAGTAAACTTCTCCTTTCTAGTGACTACTCTTTGTTTAGTAAATTTATATAACTGCTGTCCTATTTCATGCAAGGGTTTGATGATTTCTAAACACAATATTTTGATAAATTTTTTACTTGCAAATTTTTGCATATGGTAGTTTGTGTACATATTAAAATAATTGTTACATATACTTCATATGATTTTAATATTTTTCAGTTAGTAAAGGATCAAACAAAATTAGTAGATCAGCTCCAAATTAGCCTTCAACCAATGGAAAGTACTTCATTGACTGTAATAATGTTACCTTCGGGGGCTGGAGCATTTGCTAGCTCTTTATGTATTGCAAGAATCAATCACTCAACTGAGAAGAAAGTTGTAAGTGTTATATGCTAAGTTACAACAGTAAATTGATTTAAAATAATTTCATGTAGTTGACCAAATGCTAAATCCAAATAAGAAATTAAATTATCACAAGTAAATTATTCTTTATGCATGGGATTATTAAACTTTTAGACAAAATAAAAACAAGCGAATAAGAATGAGGTAATAGCAAAAAACTGGGAAATAGCAAAAATCTAATACTGAGTGGAGATGGTTTAATTAGTTTAAAAGTTTTGACTGATACTCTTGGTCTACCAGTCAGTTTCTGCTTGAGAACTGACCTTTTTCTTCCACATGTTTGAAGAAATGTAGTATGTTATTTTTTTGTAGATGTTTTTTCTCTATATGAAGTGCACAAAGAACTGAAATTACAAAGGACTTGAATTCAGCCAGTAACAAAACACACTATGTTTTTTCTTTATCAGAAAACAAAATTACACACTAAAAACATACTCCAACAATACAAGAATAAATTTTGAGGTTATAACAGCAGAACAAATTTTTGGCCTAGAAGGTAACAGATATACCAATACAAGTCAAAATGTCTAATGTCTTTGTATGAATTATAGAAACCACACGATTCTTTAATGAAAAATCTGTATTCATCCTAAACTTGATTGGAAAAGTTTTTGTTTTCCACAAAATTATTTTAAAAAATAACATTGTTTGAAAGTAATTCAAAAATATAATGCTTTAAAAAGAGATATTTAGACCAGATTTTCGAACTGTCAGAATTTATGTCTCCAATTTGTATGTCAGATTTTTCATTAAATAATGTTTAGGGTAAAGAAGGGACCTAAATTATGGCAGTTGTTCAGACTGCAGACTCATAATATATGCTGCTAATACCAGATTTTGGGTATTTTCTAGTATGTCCCCTTATTTTCAATTTCTTTTCAATAGCCACCAAGTGTTAATTTTTATCATTTATTGCTGAACATGACTAATTGGTAATAATTGAGGCAGTAGAAGTATTTGTGGTCAGTTTAAAAATGCATCAACCAGCGTTGTATATTACTGGAGATAAGGGTGTCTCATTCCAAGAACTCAACCTGTTCCTGGAACATGGCATGCCTTTTCACTTCATTTTCATTTCCGAGAACGGATAGTTTTGTTCTGACTGGACACAGTGACCATTATGCTGCTGTTCGAACTTGTACATGAAATTAATAGCAAAGATAAAGCGATGAGGTTTTTACAACGTCAAAGTAATTTACATTGTACCAGAATTTGTGGCAACAATTACTACATGACTATATTTATCAGATAGAAGTGATCGTTGGAGGTGCAACAACGAATATTGCAGAACTGAGATCAATTTACGGAAAAGGATATGGTTAGAGCAGAGTAAACTGTTTTAATGAGAAACTATTTTATTTGAACAAATGCTGGAGACATCAAAGCATTTTGGCTTCCAGAACAGTATTGGTTTTGAAAATTATGTTATTTTGAATAGTATATATATATAATATATATATATATATATATATATATATATATATATATATATATATATATATATATTTAGGTTAGTTTTGGTTGGTAAAGATTATTTAGATTTTTTGGACTAGGAGACTGACAGACTTACCTTGCTAAGAGTCCACTTTGTAGTCTTGAAATAGAAACACATAAAAGCACTTACAATGATATATTTCAACCACACAGTGGTCTTTATCAATCGAAGAGAAAACACAAAAAGAAATATGAGAGAATGAAATAAAATAATTATCACAAAAAAGCACATAAGTGCTTTTATGTGTTTCTATTTCAAGACTACAGAGTGGACTCTGTCAGTCTTCTAGTCCAAAAAATTTATATATATATTGAAATGTTTGAAAAATAATATATTCATTTTATTTTAAATGAAAATGTGAAGGACTTAAATAATTTAGATGTAAAAAAGATAAATTAGAAGCATTTCTTAAGAAATTCTGTTATAATCACTTTGTTGTTCTAAATTTAGTTGTTTTAGTTTAAGTTGTAAGAACATAGTTTTTCTTTACTAAAGAATTTTTAGTCGAATATTGGCAAGAGCATATATTTTCGTTACCCAGAAAGTGTCCATGATAAATAAAAAAATGTAAAAAAAAAACTTCCATAAAATTTAACATTTTTGTATCTAGATTTTAAATAATTTTCAGTACAATATTTTGTATATAAAATTCAAATATCTGTAAACTTTTTATGGAAAATTTTCAGAATAGATTATTGAAATTCTGGAATCAAAATTAATAGATTATTTTTATTCACTGTTTTTTTTTATTTTGTGTTAATACTTTTATTACATTTAATGTATTAACTTTTTATAAAAGAATGAATAACAATATGAAATTAGTAGAAGATAATTGTTGTCTTCTTCTTTGCATTGAAATGGAAGGAAGGATCATTCATCCCACTTCCTTCAGGTATCCAGCTTCAGTAATAGCTGATAGCTTGATGTCTGTGATAAGCCATTAAGGTGAAAGTTTATATCACTTATAGCTCAGGACCGTTGAAACCTCCAAGGCCTCTACTCTCAGAATCTCTCTTGCCATGTAGGGATAACTAAATGTGTGCCAAATCTTTATCCTCGTCCCTGCACACCTCACACAGTATTGACTTAGTCAAATTGAATCGATGTAGGCATTTCTGAGTGAGTTCTGTCCTTGGTTATAAAGCAGACTAGATTTCTAGGTATTCATCAGTATATATATTCTTTTACTGATTCCTCCTGTAGCCAGTACAGAAGCATCCTACAGAGTTCTGCGCCCACTGTTCAGTCGATCCTTTCTTAACACGTTCAGCATGGCTAGCGTACCGGCACGCTCTGGGTTCCCTTACAAGGCACAGAGAACGTGCTTGTGCGCTCCCAGGTTATTTTCTTTGAGACGGCAAGCTCACCGGCACGTTCACTCGCAGGCTAATTGAAACCTCTCTAGTGTCAATACGTGTTTGTATAAAGGTTTGATTTTTACGTCAGTGCTTCAGAAGAGTTTGGAGAACATTGTGCCTGAGTCGTTTTTAAATCCGACCATCCTAAGTTAACTATTGATGCTTAGACTGAAACAATGCTTCAGGGAGTTTTATGAGCAGATTTAATTTGGTTTAACTTTAATATTTTAATGTTTTTTTTTTTTACTTTGAACCACTTAACGCGGCAAAATATCCAGTAAAATTAATGATCATAAAAATTAACTAAGCTTTCTGAACTAACGCAAGAATAAACGATAACTGCCCTATTAGAGTGAATGAACCAACTCAAAGTGGAAACAGACTATTGTAAATATGAGTCATTGACAAAATACTTGGACGCCTGAAAACCTCCAAGATTGTAGTAAACAAATGTCTGCTAATCTCGGCTGTAAATAGTCTCGGACGTGACATATGTATTATCCATGTCTCCATTTACATTATCAATCTCTATGGCTTTGTGAAACACATGGCACTAACAGAAACAAACATTCAGAGTTGAGTGCTTATTTTAGTATGTAGTATATTTTAGTAGTAGGGCCATTAGTTCTGTATGTAAATTATCTTTTTTCTTTGTCTTTTTTATTGTGTTTTATTATTTGTCATACAGTAAATTAACATTTGTATTTCTTTTTTGTTAATTGTGATCCGATAAATAAAACAATATTTTAGTGTCTAATACACTGTTCTGATGTCCCCAATAAACATGTATATGTTAGAAATAAAATTATTGAGATGAAAACAACGGGCTCGATAATTAGATGCTATGACAAGCTATGCAACCCGCATAGCGTTCCACTACCGTCAGAGATGGAAGTTAACGAAAAACAGACAGTAGTTTGATGAGATCACCAATATCGCCGCTGTGCTGAAAGTATTAAACTGTCTTTCTCCAGCACTATGACAGACACGGGAAAATATACCGTGTGTGGGATGATTATTGTAAATACAATTTTTTAAGTATATTCTTTTTAAAAAAGAAATGTTTACTAATGTGAGGATAAAATGTTTAATGGAATTACAAGTTGATACATTAAAATCCTCTTTGTGTTTAGTTACCTCTTTATGGTTACGGTGGGAAAGCTAAGCTGATACCTCAAAGTGTCTCCAGAGATCCAGAGCAGCGAATGTGGATTTATTTAGACAATAATCTAAGTACTTCATTTTCTGTGAAAAACACTGGCGATGCTTCTGCTTTTGTTAAAATATCTCAAGGCGAGTAGTCTTAATGTATTAAGTATTGCATTTGTACATAAGATATTTTTTCTTTGTTAGTTTTATTTGCACCAAATCAACAAAATTTAATATATTAAAGTCATATTAAATCTGATATTAGTGTCTAATAATGACTATTTAGAAGAATTTATTTATGCTAGGCCTAAACTATTAAACCAAAGTGAATTATAGACTTACTAAAGTTAAATCTTATAAAATTGATTATCATATAAACAGTCGAACTTCGTTATAACAAAATCCTCTAAGTAATGAATTTTTATGGTACGAAATTTTTATGGTATGAATTCATGGTACGAATTTTGCACTTCTCAATAACAAAATATTTTCTCTAACTGAAGAAAAAACCTTTGTGAAATATCCGCGGCTCTTAAAAGTAATTCCAGGATATTTTTTTGTTTTCAGCAGAAAGTCGAGTGAAACCATGAGGTTGGGAGGTAGTAGGCAATACGATTCATCTAACTCCATATACAGTACTGTAGTTGTTTACTTCCTGCCCTATGTAGACTACACATTAATGTATAAGCTATACACATATAGCAGCTTCTCAAGTAATCATTCTGGTAATTGTTACAGAGTATATCATACTCATATTTAAATCTTAAGCGTTGAGGATCCCACTTTTGTATGGAACGAAAAAATAGCTACTTTTCCTCACACGTAGTGAGATAAATGAAAGTTTCTATATTTTTATTTTTTTTTTCAAATTAAATGTTTTTAATTACATTATTACAACTATTATATCGTAAATGTTGATAGTTGAATTATTACTGAAAGAACTTTTCTAACCTACAATACTTTAAAAAATATATTTTAAATATTGGTAGGAATGCAGGAATTACCACCTGCGGTAATATATGCTTGTGGGGGGGGGGCATTGAGACTTGAGTGCTGTGTTCTGCCGTATCAAGTTGATGGTATAGGACTACATGTTCTCAACATCATGTACCTTACAGTAGCCGCTGGATTATACCTATGTCTGTTTCACGACTCATAATCTAGAGGGTGTGTTAAATTAGAATATGTTGTAGCATGGGTGGCACAGGCCCTGTTTTCAACTTTGAGGTTAAGAGGATATGTTCATTGCAATACAATTTGATTTAAATTAGTTGCGTAATGATTCAAAATGGAAGGTCTCAAGAAATTTTGGATTCAAGCCTACTGTCCTTAACGAGAGTTTGGAGTTTCGAGTTTAACAATTTATAAAATCTAAATTATATTACCAATTTTTATGAAGTAAAAGCCAATAAAATTTCTATTTTCTTGTGCGTTGATTGATATAGTTTTTAAAATGTTTGGATTTTTAACATTTTTTTTTATTACAATATAACTGAATAAAGGCGTGATATTTTTTTAAGTTAAAATTTAAAACTATGAAATGTGTTATCTGAATCGTCCCAAAATTAAATATGATGTTAAGGAAAGCCTTATGAATATGAATTATGAAAATAAGAATGTTTGTCCTTAGAAGTCTTTTTTAAAACATTTTGTTAAACAGCATTTTTTGAAGAACCATTGGTCGGAAAAAATCAAACATTAAATGGTTATAATGTTAAAGTATGCATATTCCGTTGTAGATATTATTATGAGACTACAGCTCGATGTTAATTTTATATTGAGTTTGATTTGTTAGCTAAGCAATGTGCGCTCAACCTTTAACTGAACTCTTGATTGTAGGCGTGTTCCAATATATACACTGTTGATAAGAATTAACACGTGACTTAAGATACTCATGTTTCTATTTTAAGCCATATATCAAGAGCTGTCAACATGCGCATTTAGATAGAAAGTTATCAGTTTTGAGTGAATGGTTTACTGTTCAGACACCGCCAGTAGCACATTAGTTTGAAGAGTCTCTTTTGATGCTTCTCATGATTAAACCAGGAAAATGCAAAAAAAAATTATTTTCTTTACAGTAAATAAAAAGGTTATTAAGTCGTAGGTTCAACCATTCTCGGTTTCCAAGAAAATATGTCTTTGTTGCCATGTGTGAAAGAAAGAAAATAATCTTCTCTCCTTATATCCAATGCAGGACAAAGGTGCAGGAGTTCCTGTCACCAACAATCTTCTTACTATGTCAACGAACTCTTAAATGTCATAAGTAAGTTAAGATTAGAAACACTGGTGCAAATTACATGTAAAATAGTGATGTTACTAAGTCTTTTATTATAAGTTGCCTATTAGTTCTTGTGTTTTTATTTGTAAAAGTAACGTACTTGCAATAATTTTTTGTAATATTAATTATTTTCGTAGTTATAACAACTATTTTCAGCACTTCATTAGTTTTATTTTTTACAAGTGGTCAAATATGTTTTTTGATGTAATAATGTCTTGAGATCTCAAAAACAAAACAATATTGAAAAAAGTGTAACATTTAGTAGCTATTCCAATTTGAGTGTGATCCAAAAGCCTTACAAAGTTTGACGCACATGTTAAAGGGGCATTAATTTGTTTCAGCCTGGTTTATGTTTTATGGAATCAGATAAAACTTTTTATTAGGACATTATGTAGTGTTACCAATCAATGTTTACTTTCATAAATGTTTCCAGGGTATTCAACATCAGTTGCACTGAGCATGTGGAGAATTGATAGCATTGAATTGTGATGAGAAGCAATTGCTTATTTAGACTGATTTAGAAGAATGTTTATGATTACTTGGACTTTCATAAATTATATAATGTACAGAGTCTCGGTATTCCGAATCCCGATTTTTCAAGCTTCTGTTAAATTCGAGTCCATTTCATTTATTTGAAAGAAAATGATGGATCGTGCTTCAAAGAAATGTTTATATCAATATAGTGTGCAAAAGAAATGAGTCCGAAGAGAAGGAGTGGGTTTTCTATGTATTTTTTTTAACCATGTTCTGTTCCAAATCCTCTCATAATATCAATTGTTCTTTCTATACTCAAAGATGAGCACACAGTGATAAAATATTTTATATTGCATAGACAGCAAAAGAATTGATCCTTTTCTAAAATAAATATTTCATACAATTTTAGTTTTGAGTAATTTATAATTTTTTTTCAGTCCAAAGAAATCATTAAAATTGAAATGTGTAGAAAGATTTATATTTATGATTAAACTGCTATTTAAGTTTCTGAGTAACATTTTGTTAAACATGTTTGCATAGGAATGGAAGTAACAGGTATTTCTATATCTCCACCTGAGTTTTTAATACTTCCTGGATCTTCAGTTAGAGTTGAAGTAAGCCTAACCACTACAGCAGAACGATTGGAATATTTGTTAAGTCAGCCTGGCGACGCTACTGTCAGTGTTACAAAATTAACTCTTACTTTTGGAGATGAATCAACAAGACATAGGTTGAACAGGTAGGCTGTAAAAACAGTTTACTAATTACAATAAATATATTAATTTATTGATATAAATTTATAGATACCATATTTTTGCTAAACGCATAAACATAATATCTCGTAGTTACAAGTTTTGATATCTGATAATAACTGCACAAAAACCTCTTAACCACAAACTTTCTTTATTTTATGTACATTTCAGTTACCAAGTAACCATCCTCAGAGGGATAACATATCTTGGGGATATGTCTTTGGTTACTTGATAACTGAAATGTAAATAAGGGTAAAATAAAGGTTTGTGGTTAAGAGGTTTTTGTGTATTTATTATTAAATTCAACCACAGTATATTCCTAATAAATAGTATTTTGATACCTGTATTCTACTGAGGCTTGAAAACATCAAATAGAATGCTAGATAATGTCAGCTTGGTGTAAACTGACAACTAAACTGCATTTATCATATTAGTTATCCTGGCTTTTATGGAATCTGTACTTACGAGTGTAACGTAAATTCTTGAAACCCATTTGATACTTTAACAAGAATGCTTTAACTTTTTGTTTACATTCTATTGTTAAAGTTGTACATTTGTTACACTGTTGATGTGATTATAAAACTTGTCTTTCTATTTCCATGCTATATCTAAACAAATACTTCAAAATATATCATTCCCAAAATACATGTTGAATCTTTTAACCATTAAGAATAAACTAATTTTAAAAATACTTAACTAAGTGAATACGTAATTGCTTACTTGCTCACGCGTTTCAAAACATTCGTTTCTTTTACGAAGCTAACCCTCTACTGGCGGCATCGGTTAGGTTTGTAGGCTCTAACGGGAATGGATTTATGACTGTGAAATGGGGTGGTTGTTTGAGTTGTGTCTCATATAATAGAAAAGGCTGTTGGCTTCAAAGTATGTGTGATCATTTAATAGGTTTTCTTTATCTGTTGCGTAGTGTTTGTATATTTCATATTTTTCTATGGTTGTTAGTTTTTTTACTTTGTTTTAATGTATGTAGAACATTTAAATTAGTATGTATGTCGGTGTGTGTGTTTTGGGTGTTTTGCGTAGCTGGATTTAGGGTTTGTTTGTTTTTTTTAGGTAATATGTTCTTCGAAGCGTGTATAGAAAGACCTGCCAGTTTGGCCGATATAATAGTTGGGACAATCGCTACAAGTTAATTTGTAAATACCTGAGAGTTTGTATTTGTCAGTTTCTTTTTGAAAAGGTTGTATGTGCTGTCTTAAAGTGTTTGTTGTTTTGTAGGATATTTGGTAATGGAGTTTTTTAAATGAATGTATAGACTACTGAATAAACATTTTTTTCATTTTTGCATACATATATTAATTTCAATTTATTTTACATATTAATTGTGCATTATCAGTAAGTAGTATATTTATTATGTAGCAAGCTATGGGTTAAATATTAAATTGTATTAGTTAATTGTGATGTTTTTTCATGTTATATTTCAATGTTTAATGATTTTTTATAAATACTATAAATAAAATATAATTTTATAGGTTATACCGTAAACTTCGAACTTCCAAAGAGGGCCTAGATGACATCTGGAATTCAAGACTGATGATTCTAAATGGTTTATTTTCTGATAAAGATATGGAAGAAGTCAGTATTTTACGGGACCCGGTTGTAAGTAAAAGGAAATCTATAAGCTGTTTAAAATTTATTTATTTTTCTTATGTAAGTATTAAATTCAATTTATAAAATGAGCTGTTCAACTCGTTAAATATATCTACACTATTGGAGAAACCGTTAAAAAAAAATATATGTGATTGTAATTCTTGGTTTAACCAAAAATGCACATAAACTGAATATAAACGAATACTTTCTTTAGCATTAATCACCACTAGATTACTCCTAATTACATTATGTTGTAGTCACTCCATACAAATTTGTCTTCCATTTTGTTTTTGGAGAGTAAAGGAATATATATGTAAAGCGCTGCCAGTCCTCCCAAGATATACTATGTCTCACATTGACAACTTGTTTTTCTATCTAGACAAAATATGATTATCTGACTAGGCCTAAGAATAAAACCTCACTCTTCAAATAACATCAGAGATATTAACCCACTGACTCCCATGGACAGAACTATCTTATCAAGTGTGCAACACATTTCTAAGGAACTATTTTGCCTCTTGGAACTGTATGATAATGAAAGATATTCATGTCCACCCTAATCCTTTCTCGAAGGACAGGACACATAAAGTAGAATTTGTATTGACTTCCTAACATTTATATGTATAACTTGTCAGCTAGTCATTTTGATCAACCTCTTTAGTATTTTATCACTTTTTGCTTTAAAAACTGCAGTAAGTGGGTGAGAGCAGGAGCACTAGATCTATATCTAGCCCTGTATCTGTAGTTGCCTTTCTGTCTTGTTGTTTGAATAATATATTAATAAAAATATTTAACCCCTAACTAACACCATGTTAAAACATTACTTAACAAACACCATACTTCTGACAGACACCATTATGTATTTTGGAATTAATAATCATTAAACACTTTTAAAAACATATTTTAATGATATAATCTTATTATCTCTAATGCGTTTTACAAAGAGATGCTTGAAATCGATTAAAAATAATGTAATAATTACTAACAAAAGAATTTTCTAGTAGTGCTAATAAAGTAGAATAGAAAAAAAACTCACTTATGTTCAATTCTTTTTTAGTCCTTCTTTGTAAAGCAATTTTTGCACACTTTCCTTGAACATTCTACACAAATTGCTGCTCCACATTGTTGGCAAGGATATTTTGTTCTTCTCTTCAATTTTGGGGGACAGGTAGAGCACGTTTTCCAAGTTTCAACGAATTCTGGGATATCTAGGTGTGTCTCTTGATCATCAATCTTTAAAATTCTCCGGATTGAATAAACTAAATTCCTGGGCAGATTTCTTATGGTTTCAATTCTTCGTGTCATAACTGTTGGCCAAACATTTCATAAATTCAAAGCGACTGAGTCTATTAGTGTCTTTGTAACTTTGGTGAAGTATGTAACTATTTACTCCACATCCAACATCAACAAGAGTATAGAAAATAGCCATTGGCCAACGTCGAGTTCTTCGGCTGGCTGTGTAGTTGGCACATTTCTGGTCAACTCCATAAACACCCCCTTTTGTCATGTTGTAAAATGCAATTATTTCTGGTTTTCCAGAACATTCATCATCAAAAAGCGTGTAGTGCATCGACAAAACCAAAATGACAGCTTTGGATTTCTTCGGTACATGAGACAGAATAGTTGTGTCTTTAGTAAAACCATACAAACCAGAATTCACTAAACGTGATTTGTTTGGTTGAAACTGAAGAGGAATTTCCGGCTTGTTCTTTTTTAGGGTGCCAACATATGTCAATCCTCGATTTAACAACTCATTCACTAGTTCGATTGAGCTGAACCAATTATCAGCTGTAATATTGTGACGTGACCTTCATTGGGCTTTGCTATTTTTATTACAACTTGAGAAGGAGTTTGTAAATGTTTTTCATCCTCTGATAAATCCTTTGCACAACTTCCTTTTCCACTATATATATATACCAGTTGTACACATAGTGTGTCCTAGCATCTGTCATGCACAAAATCTTCAAGCCATATTTGGCCGGGTTCCTTGGCATGTACATTCTGAGCTTACAACGTCCTCGGAAAGGGATCAGCATTTCATCAACGAACATCGTTGGACCAGGAGAATAAAGGCGTCGGGAGTTCTCAGTAAATTTTTCAAATATTTTTGAAACTGCAGCTGTAGGGTCCTCATTTTTCCTGCCCTCACGATCAACTGGGTTGTCAAATCGTAATGCCAAAAATAAAAATCTATTTCTTGGCATTGTACAACGAAATTAGTCTCGACCTGTTCCATCAGTAGAATAAAAACTGTCAAATGACTCGTTGATAGATGTGAAAATAGCCGTATACATCAAAAGTCCGTTGTAACCTTTCAACTCTACCATGTCCAAATCGGATAAATAAGATTGAGGTTTTGAAAAATTACTCCTGATCGAAGTTTTTTTTTTGTTTGTCCACATAATAATTTCATTCAAAATGTCATTAGAAAATAAAAGTCCCCACACGTCCTCAACAGTAGGGTTAGTTCCCAATTTTTTTGCAGGATCTTTTAGACCTGGTAACTGCACAATTATATTATATCTTCTTGTACTAACATTTAGAGGCTGGTGCACTTTATTCCAGTTAAATTGTTCTCTGTTACGTATTTTTTTTTTTCTATAGAAAAAACCATCTTCTAGAAGCAGGGGTTCAATACTAGAAGAATCTATCACACCTGGATGCTCGTTAGACAACTCTTGGTACACATCATCATTTTCTTCACCCTCCTGCTCTGATTCGGAATCGTGTTCGCTATCATATTGATAATCTTGATCTCTCTCGCTGTCGTATGGATCAGGTTCTGAAGGTCCTTCCGAAACATCATACACCAAATTCTCAAGATCGTTATTGAACCCATTACTATTCACTGTTACTAAGTTCACAACTGGTCTTCCATGTGATGGATCAGGCTTATCAGGGTTTTTATAATCCATATTTACTAAAAAAGGAACATAATAAAGCACATACCTATACTAGAAACACTATATACAAAATTTGGAATGAACGAAATAATAATACTTAACAGACACGATACATCTGAGAGACGGGAGAATGAGACTCACTACACTAAAATGGCCTTGGAAAAGGCAAATGCAGACAAAAACAAACAGGACCTTCACTACACAAACTATACCACTCAACTGAAAGGTAGACGGGTGGGAAACGCACACCAGGCAGAAGATGTACGGGTTTTTAAATTCGTGACCGTCTCTGAGACTTATGGTATCAGTTAAGGGTTAAAAATATATTTTGTGAATATTTTTCTAAGATTATTTTAGTCAAAGTTATGTGAAGTGAATAATTCGTTGCATGAATGTTAGGAAAACTACCTAAGCTTTAAACCACAAGTAGCATTTTATTTGTTTTTTACATATTTTAATTCATAATTCTCTTTTAATAAAAAATTATTATAATTAATCAATTAGAAAATAACAGTTAGCACAACATAATTAATTTGCTGTGACCACTTGCACATGGAATTAATTCGTGCTTGCTAGATCCCTCAGATCTTGATAATTCAATCCTCTATGGGCAAATTTCAAAAAAGTGGATAGAACAATTAACCAAGTACATGAATTAGTGATTTGCATCACTTATTGAATGTTGTTCAAGTCATGGTTTTCCGAAGCCAATTTCATTCATACACGTGGGATATGTCCCATTCAGTAATAAATATAATGGTGGATGTCATTGAAAGTTTTTTCAATATCAATGGGACCAAATACAATCTGTTGTGATGAAAGCTGGTTTTCAGTTGTACATTTTAACTTTAGTCATGTTACAGTAAATACACAATGCATGAAGCTGGAAACAAAATGTGAATACCATATTCTGCTACATAACAAATTTGTGTTCATCTAAATTTTGTTCAACATTTCATTAGTGCAGTTATAATATTAAAAATGTTAAAATCTTGTACCTCTGAGAATGCTAAGTGCTTAAAGGAAATGTACAATAAGGTTTAAAGGAATAAAAAGTAGAGCCATGGGTGTGTCAGTTACTTACAGCTACAGTAATACCCTCTTCAGAAGAAATGAAAAGAGCAAAATAGTTCACATCGATTTAGTATAGTAAAAGTTTTCATTGTCCATCTTGTTCATTTTAAATTCTTATTTAGAGTATCATAATTACCTGCCATTCCCAGAATTGACACACTCCCAGTTGACGCATTTCGGAGGACCTCCATCTGTCAGAACGTTTTATGAACAGAAAGATGCTGGGAATGGCAGGTAATTATCATACTCTAAATAAGAATATATATCCTAGTGGAAAAGAAGAAAACTATCAAAAGTTTATTGTAAATGGCTATAGATTCACATATACTTCGGCTATAGATTCACATATACTTCGGCTATAGATTCACATATACTTCGGCTATAGATTCACATATACTTCGGCTATAGATTCACATATACTTCGGCTATAGATTCACATATACTTCGGCTATAAATTCACATATGCTTCGGCTATAGATTCACATATACTTCGGCTATAGATTCACATATACTTCGGCTATAGATTCACGTATACTTCGGCTATAGATTCATGTATACTTCGGCTATAGATTCACATATACTTCGGCTATAGATTCACATATAGTTCGGCTATAGATTCACATATACTTCGGCTATAGATCCACATATACTTCGGCTATAGATTCACATATACTTCGGCTATAGATTCACATATACTTCGGCTATAGATTCACATATACTTTGGCTATAGATTCACATATACTTCGGTTTTCTCAACTGGCCTGTAACATACCATTAATATTTCTTTTCCACATAAATAAAAGTATAAAATATGAAGTATCCAGTCAGGATAAATTTGGTTCTAATTGTATAAATGTAACCATTTAGGTAATCAGGGTGTCTAGTAACAGGGAAAACCTGGAAAAGTCATGGAATTTTAAGATTCTGGAAAATTCTGGGAAAATTTTACCAAATCGGGAAAATATTTATTTTGATTAGAAACAAAACTAGTGGCCATTGCTCTCGAATATTTGGTATTGTAAGCCAGCGGGCTGGTTTAGGGGCAGGGCAGTCAGGAAATAACACTTCTTTATTTAGATGCCCATTATTTATTTTATAAGCCCGTTGCTATGACTTCAGGACTTATGTCAATAAATAATAAATGTGTCAAGTTGGTACAGCTGGGAAGTTTTAGCCTGGACCGTGGCCTTGGGGTGCGCAGTGGTTCTGTTATCATATGGACGGGTGGGATAACAGATAACTCAGTCTGCTTCTGACCACACAGAACGCTGTGTAAACATTTGTAGCCAGCTATTTGTCTAGACTCGTGATAGTATGTGTTTTATTTGACGGTGATTATTTTTACACTGTTTATTTCAACATGGAAGGTTCCAGTTTTCATTGTCGTTGCGGGCAATCGCGTCATGCAGATGTCGTCATTACCTCCCCTCTTTCCTTAGGATAAATATAAACTAAAAGATGAAGTGACCGAAGCAGAGATTATATAATGCGTGAATTTAGTAATGCAACACTTCTTTACGCAATGCAGAAGGTATTGTGTGCCTCTTTCCAAGGATTTTCCCTGATAGCACCGGTGCACAGAACATGAGATTGCAGAAAGATAAAATTTCCTATAGTGTTGTATTCGGTTTATCAAATTATTTTAAAAACCTGTTACTGATATCATTAAATTTAAATTCTAACTATGTAATTGGCTTTGATGAAAGTTTAAACAAAATATCACAAAGAGCCCAAATGGATTTGAGTGTTAGGTATTGGGATGCAGAGACGGATGAAGTGAAAGCTCGATATTTTGGTTCTGTGTTCCTTCCAGATACAAAAGCAAAAGAGTTACTCAATTCGTTCTTAAAAGGTGTTCAAAGTCTGGATTTATTCAAGATCCTTCAGATATCAATGGATGGGTCCAATGTAAACTGAGCGTTCTATAGACATCTAAAAGAGGAAAAGTCAGGGAAAACTCAGGGAATTTCTTCAAGCTATTTTACTAGACACCCTGGTAATGTATAAAATTAAACCAAATCTAACCTGACTGGACACTTTTTAGGTATATTTTAATATAGGTATATAGTAATGTATAAATTTAAAACCAAATCTATCCTAACTGTAGATTTTATAAGTATATTTAAATATATGTATACAAATTAAGCCAAAACGTTTTTTCTGCAATATCTACACACGTAAGATTGCGTAACGTACCAGGGCCGATGCGTACAACCTTATGCGCAGCACTGTGCCGGGAAAAACATTTGTATCACTCCTAGGCCATTCGCAACTTTTACATCCACGCTGAAAATTTTACCCAACTTTAATTTAAGAAAAAATAATGTTTCTAGGCACAGAAAAAAATAATTTCAATGGAAATAGCCATTTTACATGTTTCTGAATGTTTCATGGAAATATAGGCCCGGTTTAGCAAACTAAACAATTATCATTTTGTGCACATTTTCAATATTAGTCTGTAATAGCATGTATACCGTGAACCGGCAGCGCAGTAGCTACTTTGCACTGCACTAGGTCAAAGTCAGTTCATTTTAATATTAAACTTAAAATCTAATTATTTAACTTTTGGTTAAAATTTCATACAACATAACAATATACCTACATTAAAATATACCTATGAAGTATGCAGTCAGAATAGATTTGGTTGTAATTATCTGCATTGGCAATAAGTCTAAATATTTACTAAAATTACAACCAAATCTATCCCGACTGAATACTTTGTAGGTATATTTTAACATAGGTAGATAGTAAAGTTGAATAAAATTATAGATTGTGTTGTGGTTAAGATTATATCGCAACATGTTATATCAATATTTATGTTTTGAGGCAACTCTATACGAGGTCAATAAAAAAAATCTTGTGGATATCGTCCTATTTGGTGGTGTTAAACAATTTCCCAAAATATTGTATGCATATATCGTTCAGCATTTTAACCCAATTATTGTTTCTTGTTTACAATATATTCTTCAATAACATTTTTGAAAATTTTAATTTATCTCCGTTTAGACAAGTATCACTCATTACCTTACATTTTAACAAAATGCTCAGTTTGTACAGTTGCATGTATATTGATTGGCATAATGAAGTTATCAATGTACAATTAACATAACACAACATAAGGTAATCATTAACATAACCTTAGAAGCTAAGCTCAAAGATTAGTTGGAACTTGAATTGGTTGAATAGCAGCTTAATATAGCCTTTTACATCACAATAATTATAATACAATAATATATACTATTGCTTATACTATACATATTTGTATATTATAAGAAATGTACAATAATGACAAATGCTAATGCATTGCTTACCTACAACAATCCAAATGGTCACAACAAATGAACTGATTTACCGGATAAATGAAGCCATTAGCAAAACATCTGATGCTGAACCGTTCTTCTAAATGGATCGTTTCGCCCACCTGTACGAGTACAGTCCAATACTTTAATACTAGAACACTCACTACAGTCGAGTCGCAAAAATACTAACAAGATCAATGTTTAAGTACATACATTAAAGTGTAAGTGACAAATGATTTTTAAAAAAATATTGTTACATTGAATAAATATATCACCGGGTACAATTTTTTTGTTGTTAAAATCAATTACGTGGGAACAGGGAATTAAGATTGGCTTCTAATTTTAGATAACCCTATTTTTCAAAATACAGTAATTCCTTTTCTTTTTAAACATAAAAGTAACTTTAGCTTTTATTCAGTTAATTCAATTAGCTTCAACTGTAATCAGTTACTTTGCTAAAGACTCAACTTAAACCAATTAAATTTTGTTTAAACATTTTTATATTTGTTGATTCCGTGAGATACTAGTTACTTTACGTGAGCTACTAGTTTTCACTTAACACATATACATTTACAAATTTGCCTATTGTAGCACTTACTTATTTTTGTTGAGGACAACCGTTTCGGGAGATTTGTCCAATTGTCAACTCAGACCGTCCAATCATCCAACATTCTCCTAAAAGTTATTTTCTTGAAATTTTCTTAAACAACATTTTATCATTATATCGATACTTTATATCGTGTTAGTTCAGAAGTTATGATATTTTGTGTCATTTATTGTTCTTGAAATATTATTGATGTGTTGTCATTGATTCTTTTTATATATACTCTGTTATGAAAGCGTATAATTTTGCCCCTATAATGACAAGATGTATTATAGCTGTTTTGGTGTTCAAAGGATGATTGCTGCTAAAATAGAGGTATACATAAATGGTTTATTGGTTTGTTGTGAATTCCTGCACAAATGTTCCCATTTCTGTGTTAATTAATTTGTGCTGATCCTCCAAAATTTTACAATTTAAAAATCAAACTTATACGAAAACACATGGTAAACTTCACAACAGTCCATTATACAAGTTACGTAATGTCTTTACAGTATACTATACATACATAAAGGCACTATTACCGACACTGCAATATCTGGGACATTTTGTAAAAAGAAAGATTTACTTTTTTTTGTCAAGAAAATTACAATCAATAGCTGTCATGTCAGCTTGAAGAGGCATGAATAAATAGAGATCCAAAAACACTCAACCAAAACACGTTTTGAGTGACCCAGCAAGTAAAATTTAATTTGAACTTAGTGGTCACAGCAACTAAATTGTGTTGAATACAAACTTTAATAATTTTATAGGTATTATAAATAATGCTATTATAAAGTATTTAAAGTTACTATTAAGTACTAAATAAAATACTTAATACTTAATTAAATTAGGTAATTGTTACTTATTTAATTTATTTTCTAATTAAAGGATAAATTTAATTGATTATTAGTATTCATTATTAGTAAAAAAATAATTACATATATATAAAACATTATAGTAAACATATTCATAATTTATTTTAAAATGTTGAATAATAATAAATATTTTTAAAAAATAATGCCTAAATAATAATATGGCCTGAAACATCTAAGCTCTCCCTTTACTCCATCAACTAATTGTTCGTTTTATAATTGTAAAAAACTAAAATAATTTTAAATAAATATTTACAATAATTACATTAAAAAAACTACGTGGGAACAGTCACCAAAACCATTGGAGATGGCACTGTACCATCTCATACCAGAAAAGGTCATTAAACCAATATTAGTGAAATTGTTGCCTATATGTTTCAATGGGAAACTTATAGTATAATCAGGCAAAAAAATACTACATTTTATAAGTACAAGTACCCAAGTTATTTATCCGCCTTCATGTGTAGTTTATATCTAATTTTTTTGTTTTTTTCTAAATAGCAGTTCACTATGATATGTTTTTTTCAAATAGTGGCTGTAGTCTTAATTAAATGTGTTTGTCCCATAGGTTATTATTTATTATTTTATAAAATAAAATTTATACCTAGATGAAAATTATGTTATGTATTTATTACATTGTATAAAACTCATTAATTATTATTGTTTTGAATTTTTTAAGTAAAAAGTATAACCAAGATCTAGATTATACAGAATCAGAATTGCCCCATCAAATCCTTAAGTTTTACCAAATTATTGTATCTGTTTCTGTCTTTTGTTCCAGTTCAAAATGCAGTAGGCTATATAATAGGTAGAAAAATATATTTCCATTACCTTCCCTAAAACTGTTCCTGTTAAAAATGGGGGGGGGGATGAAAAATCACAATTTTATTTTAAGGAAACTTTAATGTTTGCGTTAAAATGACTTCTCTTTACAGCTCACTTGCCAATTGTAGATATGTTCATTGTTTATTTTACTATAATCTAGGTGGTTAACATACCTTGAATTTCTCTAAGTGTAACTCAGCTGTACCCATAGTTATATACTTTTTAATTTATGTATAAAAGTTAAGTGGTCCATTCTTTTTGTTTATAATTTAGTCAAGCCTTGAAACTCTGTGGTATGAGGGCATACGAGAGTGGAATATTGGAGTGCTAGTAGAACGTTCATTATTAGAAACTATGCATTTAGACTTCAGTGTAGACTTCGTGGGTTTAGAAAATACAAGGTAAGTTAATTTTTCTGAAAATATATTTCTATATTTTATATACATACATATATATATATATATATATATATATATATATATATATATATATATATAAATATCGCAATATGTATTCCTGTGTATTAATAAAGAACATAAGTCAAAATACAAATACAAGAATTAGAATTGAATTTACAATTCAAAGCTTTTCGTTGGCTAACAGTACCAACATCATCAGGAATATTAAATCTTATATATATATATAATAAAAACATAAAAAGTAATCAGTGATTCGACAATGGTCAAATCATTGCACTAAATGGTGGATAAAATTACTTACAATAGTAATATATTAACTTCATATATATATATATATATATATATATATATATATATATATATATATATATATATATATATATATATATATTGTAATAATTGGTAATTTTGTTTTACACAAGTCTTAATAAAAGTTATAATTTAAAAGAAATAACAATTCAATGCTGCTTTTTGTTACAATAAATTTTTTAATATCTTAAAATGACATTTCTTATTATCTTTTACAAAGTCACTTACTAATTAAAAATTCTTATTTCCTCTACAAAGAATTACAAAAATTAAGCTTTATTAGCCTAAGTCTAAAATTTGTTATGGCAGCAAGAAGTTTAGTTATAAAATTTAATATGAATTTAAATTGATTTAATTATTTCAATTTGAGCTTGAGCTCTCTTTATCTCGGGTTAAATAGGTGGGTTTTCTAAATTTTGACTAATAAATTTTGAGTTGGCACTTTCAAAAAAAATATCTAAATTACAATTCTTACAAGTTAAAATTTTTACAAGTTATTTTAGTTCCTAATTAAATAATTTCCTGAATAATGTCTTCTTAATTGATCAGTTCAATGGTTTGGCTTAATGTTATTTTGTAATTATGGTTTGAATACGATACTGCACTTTCCGCACTAGTTAAAAAATAAAATTTCGACAGCCAATTCTGAATACGTCTTCCTCGTTCCGATGCTTTGTTCCAACTGCTTACTGACGCTACCTTTGTTAGAAAAAAATGGCCAAGTCGTGAATTTCCGCTAATTTTTCGTTTATTCCTTGTAAGTACAGCTTTACGGATGTCATGTTCTTCTTCTTTACGGATACACTTCTTCTTCTTAACAACTGCACTTAAATTTCTTTGCATTTAAATCCAAAACTGTTTTATATTATATTTCCACGAGAAATATTTAAACGAATATCTTTTGCCGGTCAATGCGCACGCAACTCCACAAATCCGTTATGCATCGTGTTTACTACAGCACATTCCACTAGCTTGCCGTGTGAAAGTTTTAAGTGTATTTTTACATAGTTCTATTTAAACGGTTACCTATCAATTATTTCTAATACATATTCTTATAAATAGTGATTTTTGTGTCTTTTTTCTTTTATATAAAATCTTGTGATTAGATCTAAAATGTGGCCGTGTGCATTTTCTACACAAGTGAAATTAGGTTATGTTTACAATTCGTTCCTGGTATATTTTAGTAATTTTTACATACTGAATTTATTTATATATATTTATCTTATTTTGGTAAGTGCCTTTTTATATATACTATTTCAAAATGTTACACAGTCCCCAAATTTAGATAAAAAAAATGTTGATTCCGAAATTCCTTTTTTTTATCTCAATTTTCACATTTTGGGAGTAAACTCTTACTCTATCCTTCTTGCTTGTCTGCTGCCATCTAATTACATATGATATACTTAACTCCTAACAATACAATAAATTAACAATTAACATTTAATCAACAATCCTCTTACTCTTAACTCTCAATTTTCACATTTTGGGAGTAAACTCTTACTCTATCCTTCTTGCTTGTCTGATGCCATCTAATTACATATGATATACTTAACTACTAACAATACAATAAATTAACAATTAACATTTAATCAACAATACTCTTACTCTTAACATCTCGTACATTAATCATTTTCTGATTCTTAGAATCTATTTTATAAACTTTTTCTTTTTCTTTCTTTATTTTAATTTTAATAGAATGGAATCCTTCCAATCATAAGTCTTTTTATTTATCTATATAATCTATCTTCTGACACAGTGTTCTTTTTTTAAATTTTAGCCTAACCGAGTCATAGCATGTCTAGGTTGTTTGTAGGTTAGGTCCTTGTTCTTATTCATTCATCCCTTCCTATTTTATTTATTTTTACATATTTTTTTTTTATTTCTTTATATTTTTTTTCAAGTGTTTGTTTAATTATTAAGTTATTTCTGGTCTATTGTCATTTCCGGTTTATTTGTTATCTATCCCTCCTACATTCGCTTCCTTCTCCTAATACTTTTATATCCTGAGTCATTCCTGTTGTTACCATCTTATTATCCCTTGTTATTTTCCTTTCTCTCGACTTCTCCCTTTATTTAATTAATTTGTTCTATCTGAAATTTATCTGATTCTCCCTGGTGTGCCTCCCTTGGTTCATAAAATTTCTTTAACAAGCTAATATGGAAAATTCCTCTAATTTTATTGCTTCTAGCATCTTTGATTTCATAAGTCGCTTTGCCATATTTCTTGGTGATCCCATAAGGTCCATCATATATATAAAATAATTTTGCCATCTCACCTCTTATACCCTGTGGTTGCCAATTTTCTTTTACTAATACCTTGTCCACAACATTTAATTCTTCTATTTTATGAGTTTTATTAAATTTCTCTGCTCTCTTATGATCCTTCTTCTTAATTCTACTCCTAGCAATTTCTAAATGTCTTTCTAAATTTATTAATTTTGAACTCCAGCCAAAATTTTTTATTTCCTTTTGCCAAAACCTTTCATCCTGAATTCCTAGTTGTAGCTGGTTAGGTGTGTATCCTGTAGTCTCATGAGGAATTTCATTAATTGCCTGGTTAATAACCTCTACATACTTTCCCCATTCTCTATGGTTATGATGACAATATGTTCTCAAACATCTAATGATCTCCTTATTCACCCTCTCAACGATATTGCTTTGTGGCCTCCTTATTGGAGAAAATATTGGTTTCATTTCTCTATTTTTTATATACTCCAGCCATTTCTTATTATTAAACTGGGTTCCATGATCAGTCTGTATTCTTTCTACTCTCCCGAAATTTTCTATATAATTTTCTAAACATTTAATTGCCTCCCCTGTGGTTGCCTTTTTCAATTTATAGATTTGAACGAATTTTGTAAATACATCTAACATTACTAATAAATACTTATAGCCTCCTACAGTTCTTTGAAATGGTCCTATAAAATCAATTGACAATTGCTCCTTTGGTTTTTCCACTTGGATCCCTTTCATCTCTCCAAAATTACCTTGGGTTACATTTTTAGCTCTTTGACAAATATTACATGTTTTAATAATTCCCCTAATGCTTTTTCCCATCTTCTTCCAAGTGAAGCTCTCTGATAATATGGTATGACATTTCTTAGCTCCTGCATGCAGGTAATATTCATGACAAGTACCCACTATTTCTTTAATCATTCCCTTTGGTACTACTATTTTCCAACTTTCCCTATTTCTTTTGTATACTAAGTTATTAATAATTTTATAATTTTGAGGATAATTTTGAATGTTTTCTTTTATTTCTCTAACTTCCAGATCTTCTACTTGTAATTTACTAAATTCTTTAAATTTTGTACACATTTCCATATCCATAACTCTTTCTATATAATTTATTTGTAATTCTGAATTTTGGTCTCTTCTTTCAAACTTATTTTTGTCACAAGGGTTCCTGCTCAATAGGTCTGCAACTACATTTTCTTTTCCTTTACAGTGTTCAATAGTATAATCATACTCTTGCATTAGTAATATCCATCTATGCAATCTTGAATTTAAAATTTTACAAGTCTTAATAAAAGTTAAGGCCTGATGGTCAGTCTGGATCACAATTTTTCTTCCTAGGATGATCTGTCTTGCTTTCTGCAGACAAAACAATATAGCAAGTAATTCCTTCTCAGTGGTATAATATTTAACTTCACTTCCTTTTAATGTGCGGCTCATAAACATTACTGCCTTTTTCTCCCCCTTTTCATCAATCTGATAGATGTGTCCTCCTATGGCATATTCACTGGCATCTGTTTGTAGGTAAAATGTTTTCTGGTAATCTGGGTGAGTAAGTACATTTGTTTCCAAAAATTTTTTCTTAAATTTAATAAAATTTCGCTCCTCCTCTTCTGTCCAAATAAATTTGTTTCTATTAGATAATAATTTTAATAATGGTTGTACAAATTCTGAATATTTTTCTATAAATTTATTATAATAATTAGCCATTCCAATAAAACCTTTTAACTGTCGAGGATTTTTAGGTGAGGGAAATTCTAATATAGCTCTAACCTTCTCTTCATCCATTTTTACTCCATTTGTAGTCAATCTATATCCTAAGAATGAAATATCTTTTCTACAGAACTCTGATTTATCAAATTTAATGGTCATGTTGTTTTTTAAAAAAATTTGGAAGATCTTTTCTAGGTGTTTTTTATGCTCCTCAAATGTCTCAGACATACAGACTATATCATCTACATATATTAAGGTGAAATCTTCTAATTCCTCCCTCATAATACTGTCCATAGCTCTTGCCAATGCTGCTAGAGATGTTTTCAATCCATAGGGTGTAACAACAAACTGGTATGTTTTCCCTCTATGTTGGAATGCAGTATATTTTCTTGACTCCTTTTCCAATTCAACCTGCCAGAAACTGTTAGTGAGGTCCATGGTACTCAACCAATTAACTCTCTTTGCTCTGTGTAGAATCTCATTTATTCCTCTATAGCAATCATAATCCGGAATTATAATTTCATTTAGTTTTCTTGCATCTAAACATAATCTAACTTTCCCATTGGTTTTGATGACTGGGACTATTGGATTAATATATGGACTAGTACTTCTTTCAATTATACCTAACCTCAACATTTTCTCTATCTCTTCTTGTACCTGATCTTGGTATTTTGTAGGAATTGGGTAATTTCTTTGGTAAAATGGTACATCTTCCCTAACTTTAATCTTATGTTTATATGCAGTGCATAAACCGGGCTGGTCTGAAAATACTTCTTTATACTTTTCTATTAAATCACTCATCTCCTGTCTTTGTTCCTCAGTTACCTCTTCATTCCCTATTCTTTCAAAAATATCCTCTTTTTTTATCTCTCCCTCCTCTTGTACAATTTTAATATAATTTTTACTCTGGTTTCCAAAAGTTTCAAATTCTTCCCATTTTTCCATATCATTCATTCCTTCCTGTTCATCACAACTCAATTCCTCCTCCATCTCATTTTCAAAATTATTCATCTCCCCTTTAAATTTTGTCTGCCCATCTACACTCATTTTTGATTTATATAATTTGTTTTCATATTTAAACTCCATTTCCCATTTTCCAAAATCAAGTTGTGCCTCCACATCCATCAACATATCCGTACCTATAATAAATTTTCTCAATAAGCCTGGCACCACTAGGCATTGAAACGGATATTTTACCCCTCCTATTTCTCCTATTACCATGATCATTTTGTTTATCTTTTTAGTTTTCTTATTTGTTGCAGTCCGAATGGTTAAATTTTTTATTGGTAGGATTTCTATTTTTCCTATTTTATTTTTATTCTCTAACATCCATTTCTCCTGGATACATGTTACGTTACTGCCTGTGTCTATTAATGCTAGTAAACTTGTATCTTCCATCTTAATCTCTATCTCTGGGTTTATTATTTTTTTTTCAATTCCTAAATTATAATTTCTCTCCTCATCTTCTTGTTCTAAAATTTTTCTACTGATTAATACATTATTTATAGTTAACTTAATTTTATCGTAGGAGCTTTTATCAAATTTTATCACTGGCAACCTCATTTGTTCTGTTTGATGCTCCTTTTCCTGATCCAAGGCGACGATACCAGTGTTCTCTAGTTTTCCGTTTGACTATGTGCACCATCCTCCTTCCTTGTCCCCACGCCTGTCCTTGCCTCTATCTGATTTATTTCCTTCTGGCTCCTGTCATTTGTTCTGTAATTCCTGTCTCCTCTATTTTCTCGACTATTTTCCTGCCCTGGTCTTGGTTCAATATTCCCCCTCATATGATTATCTATTCTTCTGTTAAAAAACTGGACATATGGCCGTCCTTCACTTCTATATTCATTCCTTCTATACAATTCTCCTGGTCCTGGAAATCTTCTATTTCCCTGCTGTCTCATCCCTTCCTCACCCCTTCTGGGTGGAAATCTATTTCCATTCTGTTCCTCTCTAGGGGTAGGCCTATTCCATGGTCCCCTGTTTCTCTGTCTTATTTCCTTATTTCTCTCCTCTATATCCTCCTCATTTAGCATCCTTTCCATCTCTCGGATCGTTTTTATATTTTGTACTCTTCTTGACAACTGTATCCTTTCATTAAAATGCCGGCTTAATCTCCGGACTATCTCTTCCTCATTTTGCGGTGGTGTCATGTTCTTTAAAACTATGACTCTTTCTATGAAATAATCTGCTCTGGCTCTTCCATTTCCCTCAATATACCTTTCATTTTCTATTCTCTCTTTGATGCCTTCCTGTATTTCTTTGGCCCAGTATCTTTCTATAAACCTATCTTGTAAATCCGCGATATTTTCCACCTCCTCTCTGATTGATTCCCACCATCTTGCCGCTCCTACTTCCAAGGCTCTATCTATGATTCCTCTCCATTCATTTTCAAATCTTTCCCCTGTCCTACATCCAAATTTTCTTTCCACATACCTATCCAGTCTTTTTAGGAACTCCATAGGGTTATCATTCCTACCATTAAATTTTGGCATCTCCTCCTGATTCCCGCATGACACCTGTATTATCCTTAGGCCTTCTCCTCCTTTATTTTCTTCCACCTTCTTTTCTACCTTTTCCATTCTCTGGGTCAATTCCCCTTGTTTCTCATTATTCCTCCTTCCTTCTGTTTCCAATCGGTCAATTCTATCATTATTATTGTTTTTCTCAATCGCTATCTCCTTATTTAAAACTCTTAACTCTTCCCTGTTCTGTATTGTCATTTTTTCTACCTTCTCTATCTCTTTCTTATTAATCTCTGTCACATCAGCTATTATTTCTTTTGTTTCCTCTAAATTCTCCTTAATCTTCTCCTCTAAGTCTCTTCTCATAACTCCTATTACATCATTATTCTCTGTTCTCAACTGTTCCCTCATATCCTCTATCATTTTCTTACTTTCCTCCCTTATTTCCTGTGTTATGAATTTGAATTCTTCCTTCATCTCTCTCATTTCGTCTCTATTTTCCTCTAATTTTTTGTTTATCTCCCTCATATCCTCACTCATATCCTCTCTCATATCCTTCATTTCCTTTCTCCCTTTTACACTCATTTCCATGAGAGTTCTCATCATCTCCCTTAAATCTTCATTCTCATTATTTCCCTTTTTCTGTTGGGTTTGCATCAGTGGTAATCCCCTAGCCTCATCTACTTGGGTTTCCACCTCACTCTCTTCTATAGGCATATCTGTGCCTTCCGTTTCTGTCTCTTGTATTTCTAGGCTTGTCCCTTCTTCCAATTCTATTAGGCCTATTGTAGCTTCTTCATCTTTTTCATCTATTTTTTCTTTTAATGTCACATATTTTCCTTTTGCAGCTTCCTCAATTGCTGTACCCTTCCTAGACCTACTATGTTTGTTATATTCCTCTAATTTTTCTGTTTTTTTCGCTTTCTCCCTCCTTAAATTATATGTACCTGTTTCAGATTCCATTTTTTTTTTTTTTTTTTTATTTCTTTATCTAAAATTTCAAAATTCCCCTTTATTCTATTTAAATTTTGAAAATAAAAAAATTATGACTTATGGTTGCAAAGTCCTGAAAAGTAAACAATATTAATACAAATATTTAATTAATAATCTTATCTAAAGTGCCTTAAGGTTAATTCTTAAAAATTTTTATAATCGAGCCCCACGTTTGTGTGCCAAATGTAATAATTGGTAATTTTGTTTTACACAAGTCTTAATAAAAGTTATAATTTAAAAGAAATAACAATTCAATGCTGCTTTTTGTTACAATAAATTTTTTAATATCTTAAAATGACATTTCTTATTATCTTTTACAAAGTCACTTACTAATTAAAAATTCTTATTTCCTCTACAAAGAATTACAAAAATTAAGCTTTATTAGCCTAAGTCTAAAATTTGTTATGGCAGCAAGAAGTTTAGTTATAAAATTTAATATGAATTTAAATTGATTTAATTATTTCAATTTGAGCTTGAGCTCTCTTTATCTCGGGTTAAATAGGTGGGTTTTCTAAATTTTGACTAATAAATTTTGAGTTGGCACTTTCAAAAAAAATATCTAAATTACAATTCTTACAAGTTAAAATTTTTACAAGTTATTTTAGTTCCTAATTAAATAATTTCCTGAATAATGTCTTCTTAATTGATCAGTTCAATGGTTTGGCTTAATGTTATTTTGTAATTATGGTTTGAATACGATACTGCACTTTCCGCACTAGTTAAAAAATAAAATTTCGACAGCCAATTCTGAATACGTCTTCCTCGTTCCGATGCTTTGTTCCAACTGCTTACTGACGCTACCTTTGTTAGAAAAAAATGGCCAAGTCGTGAATTTCCGCTAATTTTTCGTTTATTCCTTGTAAGTACAGCTTTACGGATGTCATGTTCTTCTTCTTTACGGATACACTTCTTCTTCTTCACAACTGCACTTAAATTTCTTTGCATTTAAATCCAAAACTGTTTTATATTATATTTCCACGAGAAATATTTAAACGAATATCTTTTGCCGGTCAATGCGCACGCAACTCCACAAATCCGTTATGCATCGTGTTTACTACAGCACATTCCACTAGCTTGCCGTGTGAAAGTTTTAAGTGTATTTTTACATAGTTCTATTTAAACGGTTACCTATCAATTATTTCTAATACATATTCTTATAAATAGTGATTTTTGTGTCTTTTTTCTTTTATATAAAATCTTGTGATTAGATCTAAAATGTGGCCGTGTGCATTTTCTACACAAGTGAAATTAGGTTATGTTTACAATTCGTTCCTGGTATATTTTAGTAATTTTTACATACTGAATTTATTTATATATATTTATCTTATTTTGGTAAGTGCCTTTTTATATATACTATTTCAAAATGTTACAATATATATATATATATATATATATATATATATATATATATAGATTTTTTGGACTAGGAGACTGACAGACTTACCTTGGTAAGAGTCCACTCTGTAGTCTTGAAATAGAAACACATAAAAGCACTTAAACAATGATATATTTCAACCACACAGTGACTCTGTCAATTTTATTTCATTCTCTCATATATTTCTTTTTGTGTTTTCTCTTCGATTGACAAAGACCACTGTGTGGTTGAAATATATCATTGTTTAAGTGCTTTTATGTGTTTCTATTTCAAGACTACAGAGTGGACTCTTACCAAGGTAAGTCTGTCAGTCTCCTAGTCCAAAAAATCTATATAATCTTACCAACCAAAACTAACCTAAATATATATATATATATATATATATATATATATATATATATATATATATATATATATATATATATCTGTGTGTTAAGTTTTTTTGTGTTTATTTTCAAGAGATTGCAGTTTTGGACTATTGCCATTAGGTAAGTCTGTCAGTCTCCTATCTAGTCCAAAAATTTCTAAATAAGCTTTAAGCTGTACTAGAACTAACCTAAATATATATATAAATCTAATGGTGTCTGTGTGTGTGTTTCTCAATCATGTAAAAATTACTTTACCCATTGAGCTGAAATTTTACCTAGACATTCTTAGGGTCTCTGGTTAACACATAGGCCTATTTTTATTTAAAAATTCTGTCAGGGCAGCGCCCCATAGGCCTTGAAAACCCCCTTAACACTCAATTTTCTATACCCCGTTTAGTGCTTAACTTGACCTAATAAGCTGATAATCACTGTAACAGACACTTTTAAACTCATTTAAACAGTTGATAGTAATTGATTGTTATTCATCTTTCTAGGCTAGTTTACTTTATAAATGTTATGTTACAAGCAGAAGTTTTTCCTTCCCTAGGTTTTCAAGACAATAATCAGTAAGTTTATAGTTTGATATATTTATTGGCATCTAATCCATACTATTATATAAAAATCTAATGGTGTCTGACTGTGTGTGTGTGTGTGTTTGTATTACTTAATCACGTTTAAACTACTGGACCCATTGAGCTGAAATTTGGTATTTATTTCCCAAGTGTTCGGTTTTAGCAAAAAAAGTTATACCAAGCGATGAAAAAAGTCATCAGAGATAGGAAAAAAATTATGAAAACTCTTGCTCATGCTCCAAAAGCTTACAATTTTGGAAAAATGTAATTCCCTCCAAAGGTGGTGCTAATAGTGGTGGTAAAAATGCATATTGCCCACCCCAATACAATGCATATAAAATGAATCAAAAACATGTCCTGGAGCTATATTGACAATTACTGTTTGTTCTTGCCACGGAAGGTTAATTTTATGTACCTATGAAGTATCCAGTGAGGATAGATTTGGTTGTAATTTCATACGTTTAACCAAATGTACACATTTAAGGCTAGAATAGAGATCATGTGATGAATTATTGCGCCATGGAAGTAAACGGTATAAAATTACAACCAAATATCCTCACTGGACACTTTACAGGTATATTTTAATATAGGCATATAGTACTATATAAAATTACAACTAAATCTATCATAACTGGGTACTATATAGGTAAGCCTATATTTCAATATGTGTATACGTAGTACACATGCCTTGATATGCAGACATAGTACTTCTTATTATTCCACAATGAATTTTATACCCTACTTTAATTTGATAAAAATTGTATTTACTTTCCTGAGTGAGAGTTTCTATTATTTTTCCCTTATTCCACTTATATAATTTTCCCCCCTATTGAACAAGTGGAGACGGTATATATATACCTGAAATTTTATATGGTCATTCTTAGAGTCCCTATTTTTTATAGAACATAGGCCTATTTTTTATAGAAATTCCTTCAGGGCACCACACCAACCAATATGTTGGTACAGATATATAGACGTCATCTTTTTTAATTTGATGGAATCTCAACGCTTGAAAGTTTTTTGAAGGGCTTATCACTATTCTCTACAGTTCAATTCACCTGGGAGAAATCTACAGCAACAATCACCTTCTTAGATGTAGATGTAACAATCAGATATGAGAATATCTATACAGGTGTCCACATCAAACCGACAAACCATCTACAATACCTACATTTCAGTAGCAACCACCCTATAAATATAAAAAGGTCCATACCATGCAATCAGGGGCGAGAGAATTTGTTCCAACGATATAGCATTGGAGGACTGTAATAGAAAGACCTTACTATCTTTCCAAAAAAGAGGATATCCTAAACAACTTGTTGAGGATCAAATCTGCTTAGCTCAATCATCTGATGAACCCAGATCACCTATGGAACACAACAAACTGTCTTTAGTTACAGATTACCATCCAGGCCGACAGAAGCTGAACAAAATATTAAAGGAAGGCTTCAAGATTCTTCAAGCCTCCACCCACACCAAAGATCTTTTCACAAATCCACCACATATTTGGTTCAGACAACCTTTTAATTTGAAAAATATTTTAGTACATCCAAAACTACCAGATCCAAGTACTAACAAACCGTACAACAGACCTAGATGCAAGACATGTCCAATACACATCCCAACAAATAGTTTACATAGTCTAGCAACCAATGTGGATTTCAAGATTCAGGGTCATCATACTTGTACATCCAAAAATGTAATATACCAATTGCAATGTAAATTTTGCCCAGCACAGTACATAGGCCTTACCACATATGGTCTGAGCATCAGAATGAATGGCCACAGACATGACGTTGGAACCATGAACATAGACAAATCTAGAGAGCCTCCTAACCTCAACATCAGATAAAACTCCTTTTACCTTCCCCCTAACTTCTACCATTTTTAACAACTCCATTTACCTTCCTTCTGACAGACTATTAATATATAGTTTCAAATAATCAATATTTATACAAATCACATATAGCACTATATCATAAACTATAAATCTGTGAATCTGTGTCATTTGGATATTTATACACATCTGTGGTTCACTTCAGTCTTTTCTTTTTCTCTTTTATGGTTGACAAAGATCATTTTGATCGAAATATTTCAATAGTGTGATAAGTTTTTTATATGTGTCTATTTATTTATTTCCAAGAGATTGCAGTTTTGGACATTGCCATTAGGTTAATCAGTCAGTCTCCTATCTAGTCCAAAAATTCCTAAATAAGCTTTAAGCTCTACTAGAACTAACCTAAATATATATATGAAGTTATTAGTATTAATTGTAAACAATTTTTTCTATCACTAAGTGCAATAATTTCACCTTATGTGACTCACCTTTTAGTCACTTGACCATTGTCGAATCACTGAATTAATTTTCTCTATTTTTCTGGTGTGGTTGTTCGATATGTGATGTTGGTATTTGTTGACGTCACACATGTTTATTTTTAGGCCGCGTGTATGATGTTTTTGAATAGTACATCGTCTGCATATGTTGTCTGTAGGTTCATTAAATTGTAGTGTATGTTTTTATAGATGTGGTATTTTTCTAGTGAGTTTAGTTCTATTGGGTTATTATTATGTATTTCAAGTATGGGTAGGTTATTTTCATAGCTTGTTATTTCATGTTTATGTGATATTAGGTGTGTTGCTACATTTGATGCTTTTGTATTTTTGTTTTTGCATATGTTTGTACTCCATTAATATGTTTCAGCTTGGAAGATACTGTATATAATCCACTGTCCTATATGGTAACTCCTCCCACTTTGAACTTTGCTTCTAAGAATAGCAGTGAAGAGCTAACCTTACAAAATTTATCCAACGATACTGTATCTTATGAATGTGAATCAACTCCTGGCTTTAGTGTTACACCCAATAAAGGATTTTTATCAAGCTCTTCTTCAGCAATAGTAACTGTTAGTTGGATTGAGCCAGTAATATCTACTTCTGAAAACAAAATAAATGTAGGTACACCTTTGAATTTAATTTATATTGTTAAAGATTATTTAACTTAATTTTCGGGTATAAGATAATTTTAATACAGTATTCATCCTTCTGACTTGTTACCATGGGCGGAGTTAAGGGGGGACAAGGAGGGGATTTCACTCCTCCCAACTTTCTGGACAAGTATATTTTTTTATAGTTAAAGCTAACAATAAACTCATTAAAGTACTATAAAAATAATAATAGGGCTGACAAAAAAATATACTCTGCAGTAATGGTTGTTTTAATTGTATGCGAGTTATTTTCTAAATATGAATGTAAGTTCAAAGTAAAATATGAATTTTATTTTATTTTCACAAGTCATGACGTTCAAAATGAAGTTTTATTAATTGTGTCAGACAAAGTTTGGTAATGGACGTTATGTTTCTCACAGAAACAAAATCAGGCTTATTTTTGGACTTATAACTATACAAAATTTGAAAAAAATTAAAAGATTTTAATCTTGGAAAGCTACAAGTCTAAAATTTCCCAATTTGCGTTCTATGAGAAACATATATTGAATAGCATACCCTAACTTACCAATAAAAAAGTAGTTTAAAATGTGTAGGTCTACCATATACTGTAAGTTTTTGCCTCGATGTTGAAAAGCTTTTAAATGTTCTCTATTATTTGGGGGATTACTTGTTATTATTTGTTGATACCCCCCCCAGGTCAATCTTGTCCCCCCCCAGAACAAAACTTGTAACTCTGCTTATGCTTGTTACTTGTGGAATTGAATACTAAGATAAACTACACTACTTGCCAAGTATAAAAGTAGGGTAGTAACCTTTTCTTACTATAATTATTATTTACTGCTTTCAGATAATTTTTGCTGGGGAGGATATTATCGAAGTGCCAGTATCATGTAAAACAATGTAAGTATTTATTACTATTTTAGCTTTCTTTGTGTATAGTGAGAACTATTAATTGGTTAGACATCTTAAAGGTTTTTTACATATTAATTATTGTATAGTGAATCATAGTTTTGCTATAATTTAAAATCGCTAGACTAGAAGCCTATAATTAACTATAATAATAAAGTGAAACGAAATAATAAAACAAAATTCTTTCCTGAAAGTTTTTTGTTCACAATAGATGAGAAAAATAGTAAAAAACTGTAGTTAGTTACTTTCAAATTTAAAGTCCTTAAGGCAGTTTGAAAATAGAACTTGCAGAAAAAATAAGTTTGTTCTCAGGCAGTGCAGTTGCTTTTACGTGAATTTTGAAACAGAAACTTAGATATAAAAAAAACCCTTGTCTTAGGTGATTACACGTTTGCTACCGAGCGGCGCATATATGCGTCGTTTAGTTTTTCATGAGGGACCAGCGGTAAGAATTTGATCTTTCCACACAGACCAAATTAATGTGGGCCTGACCTTCATTACATACCAAAAGTGGAAAGTTGTTATAATAACTTATTATACTTCATACAAACCCTTGGCATAAGTGTATGTGTTGTATATTTTTGGTTTTGCTGTTTTAGTGTATTTTTATAATGGCACATATATGAGCCAGTCGGTCTATAGCATGAAAATCTTATAATGTTACGGGCTTTCCACGTATGAGGCACTACAGTGTAGTTCCTCAAATCCGAAACCAAATATGATTTTAATGAAAACAAATTTTTAAAAGTATGTAAATTTAATAAATTATAAAATGTATACAGGCTATTAAATTTTGCTACTTACATAAAACAGTCCTTAGATGTGTAATATTTTAAAAATAACACTATAGGCTATACACATAAAAACAGAAATGTCATACAAAGGCTTATATCAACAAACTCCCAACTAACTAGTCTTGGCTAGTCGTGCTAGACAGATTGCTTATATAGGCTACATATCTTATTGAAAAGATGCTGACATTATAAACAATATTGTATCAGAGACAAAAGTTTACATTTGTATTCCATATACAGTAGGCCAACAGAATATTTACAAACACTAATCACTTGTGACAGGTTTACAACCTGTGTTGATAAATGGTATTTAGAGTACATTCTTTGTGATTCTAATAGAATAAATGGAATGGTGCACGAAGGAATAAACAATGTGTCAGGAGTATTTTGACGTCATTGACCTTGATAACTTCGAGACCAAATGTCCCACATTAACGTCAGACATGTCTATAGACCGATACAAATATATCAAACCGTTAAAATAAACCACTGATTTGTCAGAGGAATAAAAGTAACACGGAAGACTGTCGAAAATATGAGCAGTTGGTCCATATCAACTACCCAGAGCAGCGAATATGTGAGCTGTCGGTCCAGTAAGAGAGACCGTATGGCGCTATGTGAGACGGTTGCTCTATACCTAAAGTTATTTTGTTAACATTGCGGTGGCGAACGAGTTAATATTACAGGTTAAGAATTAAAAACCTTTATTGACAAAATTACTGCTCTTTTATGTACTTTGGTGTTCTGAGTTTAAAAATCATAATATAGAAACTCGCCAGTTTTTCACAATTTAATATTTAAAATGAAATATATTACATTTTTGTTGGTTTTTATTTTATTAATATTACAACTGAACAGCCTGAGCAATCACATGTTAGTAACACTGGTAAATGGAATATGCAAAACTCCTTTTTCTCTATCTTTATTGTATTTCAACAACAGCTGTATAGTTGTTAATGTTTTTATTAGTTAGTAGTGTTTATTCCAGGTATTTTTTTGCTCGAAAATTTCAATGAACATAATATTACTTTTTAGTGTTTGACTCATGTGCTTTAAAAACTAAGTAATGCTAGTCATGGTTGTAAAACCTGTCCTAATACATTTTGTAACATATGTGGTGATTTACTTAATAAAACATATCAAAAAAACATAACTAACTTTGTAATAAAAGTGTACTTTGCGTATTTTGGTGTTAAAATCAATGGTCAAGGCAGAAGTTGGGCTCCTCAGAAGGTTTGTGTTGAGGATTTAAGAAAGTGGTCTTAAAAAGAAAAGACAGCACTTAAAATTGCAATGCTTATGGTATATAGAAAGAAAAAAAAAGTCATTCAAATTACTGTTATTTTTGTACTGTTGATGTTTCTGGGTATAATTCAAAAATAAGAAAGTGATTGTTTCTCCAAGCCTTCTATCCGTCTGGTAGAACATAGACCTGAACTGCATGCCCCTGACCCTGAGAATTGATGACATTTTAAAGAACACTGAATCAGAATCTGATGAAAGTGGTCCAGGAAGTGGTTAGAAAATTTACAAACACATCTGTTTACGCAAGCTAAGTTAGATTACTTAATGAGACATTTGGGTTTAACAAAAGAAAAAGCACAATTGCTTGACACAATATTAAAAGAAAAATTTGTTGTCACCTGGTACATATATTTTCAAATACCGGTTAAGAGATCAACAGTTTGCTCAGTTTTTCAAGCAGGAAGGGGATTTGGTCTACTGTCATGATATTGGTGGTCTAATATAAAAGTTTGTTATTGATTATTACACTTTTGCTATTACTTATGACCAGACTTTTTGTTTACTAAAAGTTGTTAAATTGTTAACTTACATTTGAAGGATACGTTTTCGTCTTACGACTTCTTCAGCCTCATCAAACTATTGGACAAACAGGCAGATCTTTTGCCGAAAGATATAAAGAGCACAAAAGCGCACTGCACACTACTATTGAATCCACCTTCGCAACAAGTAATAGCAAAAGTGTAATAAGAATTAACAATCAGCTCGTCATGAACAGCAACAAGATTTCGTTATTTGTTATTGAGTAAAATTAGGACGATTAGAAAAAAGACACAAAAATATTGACACAATTCTACAGAAAATCAGCTCGCAATTGTATACTCTGTAGGAATTTGAAAGTTGTTTGCATGCTCCTTGGTCAACAAAAGGGATTTACATAGTTTCCATGTTTTATGAATGGAACAGTAATGCAAGAGATAAACATTGGTCCACAAAACAACGGCCCATAAGAAAGGTTTTAACACCTGGCGAGAAGAATACTTTGTACAAAACTTGGGTAGATCCAAAAAAGATCCTCCTTCCACCTGAATTAAACAGGCTTAATGAAACAGTTTGAGAAAGCCCTGCCTAAAGTTGGTGAATATTTTAAATATTTGGGTGAAAAATTTCTCCATCTATCAGAAGAAAAATTAAAAGATGTTTTTGTTGGACCAGATATTCGTAAAATTATGTTCGATTCCACATTCGAAACAAAGATGACTATGATGGAAAAAGTGGCTAGGATTGCATTTAAACAAGTTGTAACCAGGTTTTTAGGTAATGTGAAAGACCCTAACTATGAGGATATAGTAGCTAATTTGCTAGATAAGTTTAAATATTTGGGATGCCCAATAAGCCCTAAAGTCCACTTTTAGCACAACCATATTCACTTTTCCCTGAAAATTTGGGTGATGTCAGTGAAGAACAAGGCAAACAATTCTATCAGGACATCAAGGTAAAGGAGAAATGATACTAGGAACGTTGGAACACCAATTTGATGGGTGATTACCACCAGTCATTTCATCAGGAAAAACAAAATTATTTGCATCAAAGAAAAAGCTACATAAGAAGTTTTCCAGAAAAACAAAAACAACATTAACTCTAAAAAGGATTGTATATGTTATTATAAGAAAACAATTTAATAATTGTATTATTTTAATAATGTATAATTTTTTTGTTTTTTACTATTTCCCCAAATGTTTTTATAATTTTTTTTTTATTGGTCTGTGTATTTTGTTAGATATAAATTAAATCATTAAAATCATGATCCTTTTTTCCATTATAAGGACAATAATAAAAGTTATCCGGTTCCATAGATAAGAGCAAAATAGCTTGAACAGTTTTTTCTGCTAATTTTTTGTAATTACCTTCAGCTTTAGAAACATGCTGAATATGAGTGTTTGTGACCTAAGCAACTTTACCTCAAGCTTTGTAGCCAGATTTTGTTTGCTAAATGAGTAATATGAAAAAACAAATTCCTTTAATCTAAATTAATGTTAACCTATAACTTCATGTATAGGTTAATATAGTCTTTGTGTCTTTTACCCTCACCCACACTATACGAGGTCTGTTCAAAAAATACACGGACTGTTTGAATTTCGCGGCTCAAGTTAGTTTCAAGAGAATCCGCTTGGTGTCGCTAGGTTCGTATAAATCAGCTGATTAAAACACGGTATTTCAGTAGCAGATATCTTCATTTGTTGATGAGTTACACTCAGTTTAGTAAAGAGTGTTTTTTTTCATTTGCCGGATTGTAAAATGGTCAGCCTGAAGGAGCAACGAATTGCTCTGAAATTTTGTGTAAAACTAGGGAAAGCTGCAACAGAAACATTTGCCATGCTTAACACGACCTACGGTAATTTTGCCATGAAGCGTACTGCATGTTTCAAATAACATGAACGTTTCAAGGGTAACCGACAGTCGATTGATGACGATGAGCATCCTGGACATCCTTCAACGTCAACTGATGACCCACACGTTGACAAAATCAACACCCTGGTGCACGAAAATCGACGTCTGACCATTAGGGAGCTTTCCAAAGAGTGTGGGACATCAGTTGGATCTTGTCACGAGATTTTGACTGAAAAATTGAAGATTCACCGCGTCGCTGTGAAATTTGTGCCACGCCTGATGACCGACAACCAAAAAGCCAATCGCGTCCGGGTTTGTCGGGAACTGCTTGATCGTTCAAATGAAGATGAGAACTTTTTGTCAAGAATTATAACCGGTGATGAATCATGGGTGTATGATTATAACATTGAAACGAAGGTTTAATCATCCCAATGGGTGAGTTAAACATCCCCAAGACCCAAAAAAGCTCGCCAAGTTCGGTCGAATGTGAAGGTGGTGCTGACAGTTTTTTTTCTTATGCTAAGGGTGTTGTTCACTACGAGTACCTCCCTGAAGGCTCTACAGTCAACCAGATTACCTACATTGAAGTACTGAAACGTCTGAGGGACGACGACGCGTCCGACCGACGCAAAAGGCCAGAACTGTGGAGAAGTGATAACTGGTTTTTCCATCACAACAACGCTCCAGCTCACTCAGAACTCGTAAGTTTTTGGCCAAACACTCGATCACTGTTCTTCCCCCCCCCCCCCTCTACTCACCTGACCTTGCTCCTTGTGACTTTTTCTTATTCGCAAAACTCAAAAAACCCCTCAAAGGAAGAAGATTTGAAACGATTTCGGAGATTAAGGCAAATGCGACGAAGGAGCTGAACGCCATCATAAAAAAAGCATACCAGGACTGTTTTAACAAGTGGAAATACCATTGGGGAGGAGAGTACTTTGAAGGAGACACCAAGCGGATTCTCCTGAAACTAACTTGAGCCGCGAAATTCAAACAGTCCGCGTATTTTTTGAACAGACCTCGTATTGAATCGTAATGTACTACTGTGCTGAAAAACTTTCTGCTTCTGAGTTTTTATCTCTGACAAATAATAGATTATTATGAAATAAATATTCTTCTTCCTTGGTTCCACCTCAGTGCATCCTCTATGTGAGTACAGTGTAAGAAAATATGGGAATTTTTATTTTTCATTCTTTCCTTATGTTTTTCTTAACCCATTTCCTGCCATGAGCCCCAATTGGAGATTTTGTGTTTAAACAGAGTTAGGTATTCAGCACTTGTGTGTTAATGCTTAACGCCTGTATTGAGGCATTCTTAGGTTCATTGAGGTTATGTTCATGCAATGCAGTAGTAAGAATGGTGTAATTCTGTGGTATTTGTATTAAGTTAGATATCTTGATATAGGTAACCAGCTTATATATATGGTTATGTGTTTTTTACCAAAATTTACAAACTAAGGTTGTGTTGATAGTAATACCCATTTGGGGATCATGGCACATCCTGTGTACTTTACCTAGGCCCATTTTACGATATTTATTCCGATTGGAGGCTGAGTGGGAGTTCTTGAGTCAGAACCAATTCATTATGAATTATAAAGAATTTTGAACTCTCTTAATGATGACGGTGAAATACATATTGTTTTATTGCCACCAGATAATGTTGATAATCTTCCTGACCTTGAGGAAATCAATGAAAATATTTTATATGATACAATACCAAATATAGTGTTTTCAATGTGAAACAATAAATATTTGACTTCACTGCATCTTCAAGTTTATTTTACCCGTATATGCCATGATCCCTATTTGGGACTTTTTTTTTAAAGCCAGTCTAAAATATCTAAATTTGTAAAAATAATTGTAAAAATATTGGTAATTCTTAAAAGTATTAGTAACTGTTTAAACTGAAATAAAATAGTTTTGAAAATTTGACAGGTAGTGGGTTAATGTGTTTTATTCAGATAGGAGTTTACCTTCCGTTTCTTTCATCAGACTGTTGTTTTCATTTCTCATACAGTCTTCTTTCTCTTTTTTTAAAATTTCACCAACATCTCTATTCAGATTATTCATGATAATCTTTATTCTTCTAATTCTTTTTTCTAATTATCTTATACTCTTAATTTGTAGAATGCGGATGTAACATCAGTGTGATAAGCAGTAACAGGTGAGAGAAGCAGGTATAACACAAAGAGGTGCTACAAATGACATCTGTTTATTTATTTTATCTGTGAAGTTTGTTATAAATCTGTGAAATTTATTGTTTCTGCTCTTCTTGACTTATTTTCAGAATTTTGACAATTTTTTTTTTTTTTGCTGTAGCTAGTTAAGAGGCACATAGCTCCTTGTTCTGGCTAATAGATAAATGCTTATTTATTTATTCTATTTTGGCTATCAGCTCCAGCTCCTAATGAATAACCAATTAGTTTATTTGTTTAAAAGGTTTAACAGTTATTTCTAGAACTATTTATTTGTCCCATAGGAATGTGTACATTACTGAGTTTGGCCTCATTTACTTCCCCAGATTTAACTTTATAAAGCATTCATGTATAATAAAGTTGTGACAATGAACTTATTATTTTATTAAATGAAAATAGTTACTAATGTTTTTGAGACCGTAGTGCACAAAAACATTGATTTAGTGCACAGTGATACCATTCATTATGACATTAGAACATCCAGGAAGGGGCGTTCTCAGTTCTACAGCACAATTGTGTTAAGATTCTTTATTTTAACATTTGATGGTTCTTGTTTAAATCTCTTCTTTCTTTAAGAAATATCGTATGTATCTACATTTGTATTTTTTGCCTTTTTACTGTTGGTTTTTTCTATACATTTTAGTTTTCAATCCCATATGTTGAATTATGTAAGGAAATATTTTGTTCTATATTTCAATTATAGAGTTTGTATCTATCTCTTAAACTGTTAGTATAATACTCAACTGGTAAATGGAACCTGTTTTATATATTCATATATGTTGACATTAATCCTGAAAATAGTTTATAAGTAATAATTACAGATTTTAATCATTTTTACCTGACATACAATTAGGCTTCCTACATAGAATGCCTGAACATTTACTAGTTTCATATTCCAGTACTTTGCTATTGTTTATTAGTTTATGTTCTCATTATTAACTTCCTTTCTTATTTCATCCAAATATTAGAAAATTAATAAAGGATAACAATTTCCTGCTTCAAGCCTAAATTTAGATTATCGTAACCCTCTCTCTCTCTTCTAGTGTGTGTGGGTGTGGGTGTTTATGTGTGTCCAGTTGTAGGATGATTAAATCCAGAGTTTTATCAAAATCTAGAAGTAAAAATTCAAACTTGTTTCCGTTATACAAATCCATAATTTTCCAATATAACACACATTTTGAAAGAAAAGCTGTTGTACTATTTGTTTCTAGTACTAGAGGTAAAATTGGCAGATTGAGTGGTAAACACATGTAAATGACAGTTTTTTTTAGCTGTTTACATATTTCAAATTATCATAATTAAATTTCCTTGAAATGCTGAAGACAAATTCAATTGAGACAACCACCAATGTGAAAGGTTTTGAAAAATCATACATAGAATAAGCTATCAGATGCATCCTAAGTGACAATAGAATATATAATAATCATTAAACAAAGAAACCATTTCTGTGTCTTTAAGAACTGTTGGTAAACAATTTATGTAATAAACTTTATTATATGCTCTTAATATTGTTTGAAAATATGAAATATTAAGAACTGAATTGCAATATGATAGACAAGTGTCCTATAGCAACCTTGTTAACTATTAGTCTTATTCACTAGCCTTCATATAACTTACAACTAAATGTGAATGTATTAGTAAAAGGGAAGCCAAAACATCTGCATTTCACCTTTAAGATTTAATGATATTGTTGAAAATGGAAAGGGGAATTTTAGAAAACATTGGATTTTTTTAAAATTATCACTTAGTTATATTTTCCTGCATGGTAGTCGTCTTCATATAAATGTTATGCTTTTTTAATTATCCTACATTTTTCAAAATTATTCTGTGTTGAAATTTATTTGTTAATGTTGATGTTGTAACTGGTTTTAGTATTAACACCTCACTAGAAGTAGAACACAGTTTGCAAACTAACCTTGGAGTGTACTCGGATGATTATAGTATTGTATTTCCTGCTACAGTTGTAGGTGGTAAATCTGTATGTCGAGTGAAGCTATTTAATCCAGATAAATCCACAGCTTTGGTTAGTATTCCTGCAATTTAATGCTTTAATGGTTTGTCTAAATCATGGTGTTATTAGAATTGTAATACATTTTATTAATATACATTTTGTTAAGGTATAACACTTCATTGATGCAGATATAAGCAAAGAAGAAAGTGAAAATATAATGTATAAAATTATCAAAAATAATTATTATTATTGTTTAAAGAGTGTGGTTTTTACTGTCTTATAAGATTGTAAAACCTTGTTATTATACACAAAATTATCTCTTTTGCACTTTAATAACAAATTAGTAGAAACTAAAGAAAAATTATTTTTTTAAATTAAAATGATTTTTTTAAATTCTCAAATTTTTTAACCGTAGTATTAGTTGACACATTCAATATATATATATTCTTGATACTTTACGTTATCCATTGTTTTTCCGTTGCACTGACTTTATGAAGTTAATATATTACTATTGTAAGACATTTTATCCACCATTAAGTGCAATGATTTTACCTTATGTGATGAGGCACCTTTCGGTCTCTTGACCATTGTCGAATCACTGATATTTTTCTGGTGTAGATGTTCAATCCGTGATGTTGGTATTTGTTGACGTTACACGCATTTTCTCTTGATCTGCGTGTATGATGTTTTTATATAGTATGTCTTCTGATCTACAGACCACATATACAGACTTCATATATGTATATATATATATATATATATATATATATATATATATATATATATATATATATGAAGTTAATATATTACTATTGTAAGTAATTCTATCCACCATTAAGTGCAATGATTTTACCTTTTGTGATGAGGCACCTTTCGGTCACTTGACCATTGTCGAATCACTCTTTGGGTTGAATGCTCTATAACAAAAATTCAAAAGTATCAAATGTTGCAGCACACCTAATATCATATAAACATGAAATAACAAATTACAAAAATAACCTAACCATACTTGAAATAAATAATAACCCAATAAAACTAAACTCGCATGAAAAATACCACATTTATAAAAACATACACAACAATTTAATGAATCTACAAACAACATATACAGAAGACATACTATTCAAAAACATTATACACGAGACTCAAGAGGAACGTGTATGACGTCAACAAGTACCAACACCATGGACCGAATATCCACACCAGAAAAATTGAGAAAAGTAATCAGTGATTCGACAATGGTCAAGTGACCGAAAGGCGCCTCATCACACAAGGTAAAATCATTACGCTTAATGGTGGATAAAATAACTTACAATAGTAATATATTAACTTTATAAAGTCAGTGCAACGGAAAAACAATGGATAACGTAAAATATCAAGAATATATATATATGCTGATACGTATTCCTTCACGAATGGAAAAATATGATGAATAGTTACTATCTGAAGTACATCTGTTCATTCTGCAGTCCATAAATTCGCAGTTCCGACGTTTCGCTAGAATCTGATCCAGCATTGACGAGTTGAACCCAACAACAGTACAAGACTTGCTCGTCAGTAGAGGCTAGAACCTCGTCAATGCTGGATCAGATTCTAGTGAAACGTCGGAACTGCGAATTTATGGACTGCAGAATGAACGGATGTACTCCAGATAGTAACAATTCATCATATATATACAGTCTAACCTCTATATAACGAACCTCCAGATAACCTCCAGTCTAACCTCTATATAATGAATTTTTACCTTCTCCCATGATATTTTAGAAGTTATACTACTTATTTACCTCTATGTAACGAATTTCAGACCTCTCAATAACGTAGTTTTTTCTTCACTTCAACCGAAGAGATGTAGTGCTGTATAGGCAGCTTACAATGTCATTTCCAGGAAATTGTTTATTTTCAGCAGGAAGGTCAACAAAACCAAGAATGGTAGGCGAAACACATGTCGGCAATAGACAGCATGTTATAGTTCGGTTCAGTTAAGAATGCAGTGACTCATCGGTTAGAAATGCTAAGAACTCCTTAAGATATAAAAAGTACCTATACAAAGTTACTGTATTACTGTACATCGTATTTTATGTTTAATTTAATACAGTATTTTTTTCTCCGAATACGGTCTGTATGGTGTATAAAACAGTTTGTGTTGTTTGAAATTGAATTGTGAATATAAAAATAAAATACTGATAGATTGTGTGTATTCAAATATAGGCAGTTAATAAATGTAATGCGGTTAATAAATAATACAGTTACTAAATTACGGCTTATTGAGTTTGCTTCGATTAAATTCCACTACGTTCAAGTCATGCTTCCTGAAAATGAATTGGTGAGTGTACTTATTTACCAGTAAGTTTTCATAAGCATTAGATAACTTATCATAATAGCCTATACACCCTATGAAAAATATTGAATATGGATATCTAATACAATGAAGAAACATTCTGAAAACATCAATAAAACATTTTTAACAACTTGAATTTCAAATAAATTGAGACATTATAAAACATTATCCTATAGTAACATTGGGCTATTACACTAACTACGCTCGCGATATTATACTGTATCCGTTTTATGGTAATAAAAAGCACATAGTGCAATATGCGTAATGCGGTAAGATGGGGTGGGAGCATTCTTGACAACACAACCTCTCAATAATTTTTTCTCTGGATAATCGACTTCGTTATACAGAGGTTCGACTGTATACGAGGTTTGTTCAAAAAATACACTGACTGTTTGAATTTAGCGGCTCAAGTTAGTTACAGTAGAACCCGCTTGGTGTCACTAGGTTCGTATAAATCAGCTGATTAAAACTCGGTATTTCAGTCGCAGATATCTTCATTTGTTGATGAGTTACACACAGTTTAGTAAAGAGTGTTTTTTTCGTTTGTCGGATTTTAAAATGGATAGCCTGAAGGAGCAACGAATTGCTGTGAAATTTTGTGTAAAACTAGGGAAATCTGCAATAGAAACATTTGCCATGCTTAACACGGCCTACGGCAATGTTGCCATGAAGCGTACTGCATGTTTCAAGTGGCATGAACGTTTCAAGGGTGGCCGACAGTCGATTGATGACAATGAGCGTCCTGGACGTCCTTCAACGTTGACTGACGACCCATACGTTTACAAAATCAACACCCTGGTGCGCAAAAATCGACGTCTGACCATTAGGGAGCTTTCCGAAGAGTGTGGGATATCAGTTGGATCTTGTTACGAGATTTTGACCGAAAAATTGAAGATACACCGCGTCGCTGCGAAATTTGTGCCACGCCTGAAGACCGCCGAACAAAAAGCCAATCGCGTCCGGGTTTGAAGAGAACTGCTTGATTGTTCAAATGAAGATGAGAACTTTTTGTCAAGAATTATAACCGGTGATGAATCATGGGTGTATGGTTACGACATTGAAACGAAGGTCCAATCATCCCAATGGGTGAGTCAAACATCCCCAAGACCCAAAAAAGCTCGCCAAGTTTGGTCGAATGTGAAGGTGATGCTGACAGTTTTTTTTTTATGCTAAGGGTGTTGTTTACTACGAGTACCTGTTGAAGGCTCTACAGTCAACCAGATTACCTACATTGAAGTACTGAAATGTCTGAGGGACGCCGTCCGACCCAAAAGGCCAGAACTGTGGAGAAGTGATAACTGGTTTTTCAATCACGACAATGCTCCAGCTCACTCAACACTCAGAACTCGTGAGTTTTTGGCCAAACACTCGATCGCTGTTCTCCCCCCCCCCTCTACTCACCTGACCTTGCTCCTTGTGACTTTTTCTTATTCCCAAAACTCAAAAAACCCCTCAAAGGAAGAAGATTTGAAACGATTTCGGAGATTAAGGCAAATGCGACGAAGGAGCTGCACGCCATTACAAAAGAAGCATACCAGGACCTTTTGTAACAAGTGGAAACACCGTTGGGATAAGTGTGTGCGTTGGGGAGGAGAGTACTTTGAAGGAGACCCAGACGTGTAACTTCCAAATAAAGTAAATTTTTTTATGACCTCAGTCCGCGTATTTTTTGAACAGAAATCGTATATATATATATATATATATATATATACATATATATCTTATTGAAATTTTCACTCTTAAATCAAATATTTTTTATTTTTCCACTCAAGTTCAAATTCTTTTTTTAACTGGTAGCGGATGTATTTGATGTTAATAGTTCTTTCAAATATTAATTCATTAATTAAATTTAATTTTAATAATTTCACTTTCTATTTTGCCACTTATTATTGTGATTCTATGATATGTATATACTTATTTATATTAATCATAATTATTTAATAACAAGTAACGAAAATAAGTGTTCTTTGTTGACAAGTAAGAATTTACTTAATTGTTTTTTAATATATATATATTGTTATATACTGTTGTCATAAATATGTAAAATACCAGTATAGTAGATAAAAAAAGGAAAGAAAAGATATAGAGTTGAACTTTTGTGTAATAAAATCAACTATCCAGATAAAAAAATTGTTCTAATATAGAACACATTAACAATCGTCTTTTTGTTAATGAGAAGTAATTTTGCCAAGAATACTCCTGAACCATCTTTATACAGTATAAGATCACGGGCAGTTACAAACCCATGTTCAAAGTTTTATCCAAAAAAATTAAAATTTTTTGTTGCACTTTGCATTTAAATAAAATGTCACATTCAATAAATGTTTCACATTTATTCGACAATCAAAAATGTTGTCTGGTACACCATCTTTTATTTGAAATCCTCGCCTGTTAATTTTGAAAGCTTGTAAAACTTTATTGTTTGTAGAGTTCTTTTCTTCAGATTCATCGTCACAGTTGTCATAATTTTTTTTGTTAACTTTATTTAGGTTTGTCATCTGAACGCTTTGGAGTATATCTTAGCCTGTCAATAACAACAACATCTTTGTCTACCCAAATAAAATGTTCAAGAGAAACACACTTCCTGAACTTTTCAGAAAATCCCATTGCTTTTTAATTCACTTAATACCACGATACCTAATACCTTCAATATTCTTTTCATATGTGGCAAAATTGAATCCAACTTTAGAAAAACCATTAAAAACTGTTGTTTTCCATTCTTCGTTTGCCAATTCAGCAATGCAGTCCCTTAGATTCACAATATCTTTTATATCTGCTCCATTATTCTATACTTTAGTAACGATCTTTTATTAAATTTTCTTCCTATAGTGTAACCTGAAATTTTTTATAACTTCCTGATTGAGGGGTTCCAGTATTAAAGTTACATTTGGTAGAAAAAAAACACCAATTCACATTCTTTAATTTAGAATTAATGTTGCGAGAATGTGCAGGTCTGTTGAAAAGTGTATTTTTTTCTCTAAGGAAATCAGCTTGTCCAGCATTAGCACCCAGTCAATAAAAATTTTGTTCATCATCTACACATTTCTATTAAATCCATGCTCAACTTTTAAAGACTTAATGCCTCGGAAACATCGTGAAATTTGCATTTGCCAATCACAAGCGATATGAGTTTTTCTGTTCCTAACATGTTAGCTGTCAATAATATGCTATTTCTTTATTTGCTTTCTTTTCCCCCAAAACAGGGGCCAGTTTTAAAAGTCATGGTCTTGTTGATTAAAAAACAGACCCGTTTTATCTGCATGGGACAAGCAGCACTTTGTTTTAAAGTCTAATCCTGATTTTTTAGTGTACCTAGTTGATAGTGAACTCTGAGGTATGCCAATTTTTTTTTTTTAACATCCAAGTTCTTTACACCTTTATAAACCTCTTTTATAACGTTCACTTTGTTTGCAACACTTAAAACACACCTTTTTGCATTTTTTTAAAGCATGACAAACTCACGGCATGAACGAAATGTAGTAACTGAGCTACCAAGATTACAATGACAGTGGGAGGAAGAGAAAGGAATACGTAGCTATAAATGCTTTGAATCCGAGTTTTACTAAAGTGTAGTCTGCTGAAGGCAGAAAGTGTACAAAATTGCAGCACTGTATTGCCTACTACCTGATAACCTCTTGGTTTCACTGCACTTCATGCTGGAAAAAAGAAACAATTTCCTGTTAATAACTTTGTGAGCTGCGAGTACAGCACATTTCTTTTTTCAGTGGGAGAAAATTTTTGGTTATTGAGAAGTCCGAAATTTGTAATGTAGAGGCATATTATATTATGTAGAGGCATATTATAATACTAATTTCTAAAATGTCAAGAGACATCATAAAAGTTCGTTACTTAGAGAATTTCATTATTTGGAAATTCGTTATGAAGAAGTTTGACTATATTTGTAAAATTCTCTCTAAATAACCCTATGGTTAGGAATCAAGAAATTGTAGATTTTTTGTGAAAACCTGAGAATGAATTCATTTGAAATTTCAAAAAAAACAATTTTTTTTACCCTATCTTAACAAATTATTTGTTGCATGGTTCATTTTATGGTAAAATTTCATGATTTATTTTATTGTGAAGTAAAATTATGTTTTAAAAAATGTTTAACTAAATATGTTTCTTATAAAAATGACATTTAGCAAAGTGATACAAAGATTTAGATTTGATTAAACAATGTGCTTTCTTTGCTTCCTAGATCATAATGTGTTCACTGAATTTAAAAAGACAATATTATCAACATTAGTTGTATCAGATTAGTGCTTTGAAGTTATTGTTGCTTGATAAATACTCAAAATATTTCAAAATAAATAAGTTGATATTTATATATATTTCAAATATATTTACTTATTACAGTTTCTAGAAGATCGGCTAATATCTACTCTTAAAAATGTGTGTAATCAATGTCCAGAAGTTGGTAGGGACATTGTGAGATTGATATTACTACTAATAAACATGTAAAACTAATATAGGATGAATGTTCAGACACTATCTTGGACATAACTAGTGTTAATGTAGAGAAAACATATAATTCAGGTTTTTTTTATAAAGTTTTGAATATCGTTGAAAAACATTGAAACCTCAGGAAAATGTTTATCAAATTAACATTAAAGTCTGGGTTTTTACAGGAATCATTTTCTGAGACTCTTGATTGACTTTTTAAAATAATTGTTTAAGTACGTATTATACATTTTTTTTAAGGCCACACAATTATTATACATCAATGAAAAAAGTGAAGATAATGAGCACTCTCTCATATTTTTAATGCCCCTTTGAAACAGTATTGTCAATTTTTCCATCTTTAAAATTCTGACAGTAAAAGGGATAAAAGTGAGCAAAAAAGAAAAAACTGGTTTTGTTACATAACCACTCTCTCTCTCTACACATTGGTCATTGTTTGTTTAAAAACCATCTTTACAATAATAATCTTCCCTCAAATTGAATATCTGAAATATTATTTGCATAATGTTATACATGCCAATTTCTATCAGTTTTATTGTGATTTTAAGGTGTGGGCCCTCAAAACCTAGACAGGCTCTTCAAAACCACTTCCATCTCATATACACACATGATGAGTTTATTTATCCAAAGATTGATTGTCCATCTATGTTGCGCTCTTTCTATGGATAAATAGAAGTTATGAAATGAAACAAAATGTTAAATTTTATGGTTGGAGTAATAAAAAAAATTGACATGAAAGAAACCCTACAATAATTAAGCAGAAACTTTTGGAGACTGAAGTATTCTTTTGGCTAGAAACTGATCAGGCCATATGAATAGGTCCATTTTTATTAAAGAGAAATGATACTGTTTCTAACTATCGATACAAAGACTATTCTCATAAGATGGTTGAATACATCATTACAATAACGATCCTCATGACAAAATAAGTAAATAAATGCTGTTTACTGATCCAATCTTTGGACATTGATTTCTAGAACTATTGACTCAACTATGTATGTGTAAAAAAGTTCTTTATGTCTAAAGGTTAAGGTCAACGAAATAACTGGACCCTTTTCCATAGGAATATCAGAATTCATTCTTAAAGGATTGTGGTATATCAACTTACGGCTGGTTTTTCGACCAACGTCATCAGAAGAATGTGAAGGGACTCTTACTTTAAATGTCAATGATGTTGCTACACTCACTTATAAACTCTTTGGAAAGGGTATACAATCTTAATAGAAAATGATTTTTTTTACTTTCAGATTCTTAGAAATATTTTTAAATAACTGAAAGAATTTGAATTTTTTTTATTGTTGTCATACTGTATTTCAATTTTATTGTACCATAAAATATGTATTTAAAAAAAAATGTTAGTGTTTATTAATTTTTAGTTATTAAAACGTACTTTATTTATGTATATTGGCTAATAAAACATTTTTACATCTATAGTCTGTTTTTGTGTTTAAGAATTATTATTTTTACATTTCCAAGAATTTTTAGTTTTGTATAAAGAATAACTGCCTCCTTTTTTCTACTTCTTTTAAAACCAGAGTGAATTCATTAGAGGAATGTAAATATAACTTTAACTGATTATTATAGAGAGTAAATGTGGCAAAAAACTTGTGTATTCTTCCTACTTTGAGAGCTGTCTTGGTAAACTAATATTTTATAAAAAATTTATTCTTGAACCTAAAAACAAAATACAGTTGTATAATTCATTCAACTTTCATTAACTGAATGAATTGTTAATTCAAAATTTAACCCATTATGTGTCTAATTAGATACATGCTACAGCAATCAGTAAATTAATTCCTTGTATCAATTAATTGAGTTGTATTTTGCAAAGAAGATATGCTCACTTAGAAAGAGCTGAGTATTATATATTTTACTATATTATTTAAATATAATTATAATAAATATATTTTATACAGGTGCAATTTTTTTTATTCATTATTTTGTATCTTAGTTTATTATTTATTAATTGATTATTATTTGTAATTACTGTCAAATATTGGCCAGTAGCAGAATCGATTTATCAAGGACATTGGGGTGTCAGCTGGACACCTGTACGAAGAAGTAAGTATTATTATTTGTAATTATAATTAGTACTTATAAAAACCAAATAAGTTACTTACAGTTTAAAGATACCGCTAGATTCTAGACTCCCACTACTATTGTTTACTTCAGATGTAAAAAAAAGTACACTAATTGTAAAATATATTTATAGTACATGACACATAACATAAGCTACTAACCAACATCAAGAAAAACTTATACTGAGCGAGAAAGTTCACTTTACATAAAAACTGATGACAGGTTCTATCATGTCTAGAATGTGCAATATAAGGACAAATTATGGACTATAAAAATCTATGCTGCAAGTTTCAAGAGTCGTTAAACATCATTTAGATAGCACGGACATCTGGTGTTGTATATGACATATCAGAAAATATTAAACTTGTTTTGAGCATAAAAACAACATTCATGACGAGCTGGACTCATCTATTTGCTCACTAGCAACATTTTGTTAGGATGATCTGAGGTCATCTATTAAGCACAATGTGGTATCATCTCTCTGGATTTTACAATTTCTGTCCTATGATACACGGATCTCTAATTTAGTCATGATTGTAGATGCAAATCCCAACAATAATAGTTGGAGCCTAAAATCTAAAACAAATTTCAAACTGTAAATAACTTTTAATTTGTTTTTACTAAATATGATTACAAATAAAAAAGGTAACAAATAAACTAACGTACACAATAATATATAGATATATTATTTGTATATTTAATATGTATATATTTCACATATAAAAAAATTTATATAATAGTGCCGAATAAGTGAGAATATTTGTATAGCAAAATACAACTAAATTGACAAGAAGAATTAATTCATGCCAACTAGATCACAAGTCTAACATCACCAATATGTTAAGTAACTGTTGATAATTTCCAGCCAAAGAAAAATCCGAACAACATAGTTCTTATCTTGATACGATGTTAATAATCTGTTGTGTTCGTACTTATAAAAATATTTTAGGTTTTTTGAAAACTTATTACAATAAATTTTGTTTAGTGATGTTTTCTTAAAACTAGCCAATTTATTACTTTCTTAGCAGTATTATTGTATTCCAAAGTGATGTACAACTGTAAAAAACAGGAGGCAATTGATATATAACGTCACAGTTTTTCTTTTTCCCAACTTTTGTTCAATTTTCAAAAATATATATAATTTTTCTGTGTAGACTAAGGTATTTATTTATTTATAATGCCCAGACACTTAAACAAAGTTATGTTTATGTCTTAACAGAGGTCATTAGAAGTTGCATGTTTTTTCCGATAGCATTTAAAAGCTCTAGAACTGATAACATGGTCTCAATCAATAACTGAGTATATTACTCACACTGCTACAGACCTTCCATTCGCCTTGGAATCAAAATGATCTGATATATGGACCTGATTTCTTAAGTAGCTGTAATTACAAATCAGCTACTTGGAGAATTAGTATTCCTGAATTTTTTTTAAAAATCCATTACCTTTAATTTAAGACTTTAGAGTTGTCTCAACCTAAGGGGTCATTCAGTTAGATATTAAACTCTTAAAACCTTTTAGGTGTCTAAATTAACCTGGCATTACCTCGTATAAATAAAACACATTAGGTAATTGCAATAAAAAACAAATTATTTTCTATTTTAAGAATATTTAATTTTAACTATTTATACAGGCTCTGTTTTTTCATTCTTTAATTAATAATATTACTTTCAATCTGACAAATTTATATCTTTTGATGATTTTTTAAAAATGTTAAAATCTGCAAATAATTATTATATGAATTGATTATTACATTTGTATTATTTATCTCATAAATTAATTGATTTCTTACAAAGTGATTATTTGTTTGCACTATTCTATTTATACTATACTATTTATAATTAATAGTAAATTTAAGTGCTTTTTATATTTAAAAAATGGATTTTTTAAACCAAATATATTTTAATTCTTAACAATTCCTTAGTCAAGTTTCACAAAGTAAACATTTGGTTTAAAATTCTCACAAATTAATATTGTCTTGTTAACGTTCAGATTCATATACTTTGAAATTAACAGAGTAGTATTCTACCCAAAGTACTTTTTCTTTCTTATAAGATAAATCCATTATATTTATCTGGTTTTGAAATTAACAAAATTTTATCATATTTCGTTAATTAAATTTAAATTCAAATATTCTTTCAAGAGTTTAATCGAAACTTCTTCAAATAATTTTATGGTTATCTACTATATTAACAAACATCTTTTCTAGGTATTTATTTTTTATTACACTATTCACAAATCCATCTGAATTATATTGCATAAATATTATAATCTTTCAACAATTTCGATATTTAGATAGTCTATTGTAATAAAATAATACATTACCTTTTGAATGAAAATGAAAGTACTCTACAACCAAAATATAGAATTTTAAAAAAAATTATAAGTAAATATTTGAGTAACTAAGTGGAAACTATTACCTTACTTACTCAAATAATTACACATAATTTATTTAGTGAATGCAAGATAATTACAAACAGCTATAATAATTTCTTTTAAAGAAATGCTTTAAAGTAGAGTAGATACTTTTAAATTAATTCATTATTCTATCGAATTATTTTAAATATATATTATTCAACGTAACACAATTTAATATAGTTTACATGTAAAATGAAATATGTCTATGTAGTCTTGTAGTATTCCTCTGTAAGAACATGACTAGAATAAAATTATTAAAGGCCATTATTAAAATATCTAAAATGAATCATTGGTAAACTTTTTCTGATTTATAAGATACATTGTACTTTTTATGTTTTTAGATCTGAATTTGTCCTTTATTTAAATCTTTATTATGCTTTCTTGAATTGGAATATATATTAAAAAAATTATTTGTGTTCTACCAAACAAAGTATACTTTGTATCAGTACTTTATTAGTATTCAACCTTACTTAATTTTTGTTTTATTTATTTCAGATTAATATTTTACTTGGTAACTATTTAGTATAATTTATCTTCCATTCAGTGGCGGCCGTAAGCGATCGGGGCCTCTCCTGCAAAATGAAATGTGGGGCCCCTTTAATAAAATGCCGTCGGAACATTATATATTTTTGTTGTGTGCAGCAGTGACGCATGGCGCAAGAGCGAGCCCGTGCCAATCCTAGTACTGGTACTACAGTTAGGTTTTACTGCATTCATCCATACTCGAGGTCGATCTTCCAGTTTTCTAATACAAAAATAGCAATGGTTTTCTTTCAGTCCAGTAACAGCGTGCAGCACTACTGATAGGTTTGTGTTCTCTTTTTACATTTTTTTGGACTCGTATTTGTGGCGTAGGTAACCGTGTTCTAGGTATTTAATATGATCGAATTCTTTGTTGGTGTTTTCAAAGGACATTGATGATTTTCTCTTGCCCTTTAAAGAGACAGTTCCCAACCTGTGGTATGCATACCCCCAGAGGTAAGTAGAAGCTTTTGGGGTGGTACGCAAAAATAATACTAGTAATGGCGGACAACAATATTTCACACTTTAGATTTAAAACAAATACGAGGTTACACTAGTATTTGACAAGATAGTTGATGTGCTGTTGATCGGAAATTGTGTGGAAAGAATCAGTGATAAAGCCCTGAAGTGTCTGTTGCCTAACACAAGCTCAGTGCTTGTTGAGAGAGCATTTTCATCTTATGCCTTCATTAAGAATAAACAGAGAAATAAACTTGATGTACCTCCAGATTTAAGGCTTTACCTTTCATCATTCGATTCAGATTTTAAAAGGCTGAACTTGAACACCTGAACTCAAGGAAACCATTAAGAAGAAATTAGTTTAATGTTCACAAAGGTACATGAAGTGTATTATCTCACTTACAATACAAAATGTTCTTTAGTTTCAGATTTTGTTTAGTAATACTTATTCAAGTTATATTAATTATTATTTTTTAACTTATAAATAAACTTAGTGGTTTTTATTTTTGTTCTGTTTAATTTATGCCTACTAACATGTGTAAAAATTAAAACCAATTCTTACTTCAAAAAATTATGAATGGTTATTACTAAATCTAATAAAACTAATAGTAATAAGAACCAATAGTAATTCCCCCATCCATGTCGAGGAATAGGAAGTACCTCTCATTTGAAACACATTTTTAGGGGTATGTGAAATGAAAAAAGTTGGGATCCACTGTTATAGAGCACGAATCTACACGCAGCATTTTTACAGTGGTATGGGTGGTTTGAAGTGTTGTATGAATGTGTTTGTCATTGTTGGATTTTTAAAGCTGCTGATGCTGTGTTTGTATATAGAGCATTTTTTTGCCAGGTAAATAAAATTTAATAATGCATCTGTGTTACATGATTGTGTTAGTTGGAGAAGGTCTGTTTGTTTTCAACGTGCTGTAGGAATGTTTCACTGAGAATGCTGAATGGACTTCCTATGTGTTGGCCATCTGTATCAGAACAGACTTTGGAGTTGAAGGTGAGATGGTTTTGGTCAGTGGTAGTTTAAAGAATGTCCAGAATTTTTATGATAAAGTTTGTGGATTCAGTATTAGTTGAAGTTTTTGCATATTTGAGGGTTTAGCTACACAAATATTGGTATACAGTCTTGTTATAACAAATTAGGTAGTGTTGAATTGTTCAATATATTTATGTCTTTAATTATTCTTTTAAGAATTGTCCTGTTGTTTGTATAAATCTTTGTTAGGAATATTGGGTCTGTGGATTTCAAGAACTCAGAAGGCAGGTGCATTTTGTCTTTGGGTTCTGTTTCATGGATGGTTTTTCATCAGTATTTGCCACACTGAAAGTGTAGAAAGCAGCTATAGTAGTTCAGAGAAAAGTGATTAGAAAGACAAAAGACCAGAAATTTAGAAGAATTAGTAATTAAAAAAATTTTTTTTAAAGTAAATTCCTACCGAGGTCAAGAAGAAAAACTTTATCATTGTTTGCTAATTTCTAGTTTTTTTAAAATTTTATTCGTTTCATTCTTTTTTAATCTTACAACACTATGATATTTTATGGGAACCATGGCAACAGTTTAAGGTTGTACAATGGAGGTTTTGAGGACAACCAGATAGGGGGAAAAAATTCATATATGTCTTTGAGAAATTAATTTCTTGGTATTGGAAAGTTGGCTCAGTGCCAAAGCATGCTAGACTTTGAACATAAAATCACATTGTTCGAATCCTCATAGTCCCCAAAATTTTTATAATTTAATTTTGAATAAATATTTGAAAAAACATCAAATATCAATATAGGTTAAAAGAAATGTATTTTATATATATATATATATATATATATATATAATAATTAAAAACATTACGGACATTTGATAAGAAACCCAGAGACAAGGTTTCACTGCATAAAAAATTATCACAATGTAGAGTAGTACTGTAATGAATTGTTTAAATATACACTCTACACATAAAGCGTTCAGTTCTGTGCTGGTTTGAAGAAATTGTTGATCGTAGTCTGGTTTTCAGACGAGTGCCGATTCTTAGCTGCTAAGTCTCGCCACTTTTGTAGCATCAAAATGTAGCTTCTTCTTGTTGCTCAAAGTATTGAAGTGCAGTCTCTAAAGTCTTAACTCCGTTGTTATGGGAAATTCTCTAAGGCTTGTAAGGTGCTTCATCTAAGTCTTCAATTCGTTGTCGTCACAATTGACAAGAGTAACAATTTCTTCACCAGCTATTTCAAATTATCATCATCATTTAACCAACTTTCAACTTCTTCCACAAATACAGCCTCACATTCAAGGAGATTCTAAAGGTCGAATGCTTTCTTGGATTCACTGTCTGGTTTAAGACTTCGATCAACACCACTGCCAAGCATCTTCTTCCATGATTTGGCAGGCTCTTACGTCAGCCCAAACCGCTGCAATCCAATACTTAACATTTACGCTTTTCAACTTTATTATCAGGTCTTTTCCCTTGTCTGTTTCTTCAATAAGTGTGGACAGTAGCTTCCTACGATTATTTCTTTTCGGGGCCTCCAAAACACAATGGTCCATAGATTGGCATATGGCGGTTACGTTGGGGGGGGGCAGAAATATTGGTTTTATATCACCATCTTAAAGAGTCTCTGCATCAGGGTGCGTTGGAGCATTGTCTAGTAACAAAATTGCTTTCCTGGGTAAGTTTTCTTTCAAAAACTTCTCTGTTGCAGGAGCAAACTCCATATAAAAACATTCTTTCAATATTTCGCTGCTTATCCAAGCACTTTTTTAATTCTAATATTTTACAGGAAGGGCGATTTTTATAACTTTTCTAAAAGCCATAGGATTTTTTTGTTTTCCTATCAATGCAAGGTCCATTTTGAAATTTGATGTAGCATTACTACATACTAAAATAGCCAGCCTTTGCTTACTAAGCTTGTAGCCAGGATCTTCCTTTTCAGTTTTGGCTGCAAGACTCTTACTTGGTAACAAATAATAATTGAGTCCTGTCTTGTCACATTTAAACAACTTATTACCTCTTATGGTCTCTTTTTCAGTAAGTTTCTCTAATTTTTTCTTGAAGGCTTCCATTTCTTCAAACGTAGGATAAGCGAGACTTTACTTGAACTATAAAATTTGATTTATTTAAAAACTAATTTTTAATTCATTGCCATGTAATGTTATTTTAAGTTTTGCAGTTATACATAAAAAGAAATACATATTAAATGAGCAATTAAATTTAGCTGAGTGTTATTGTTAATCTTTCTCCAGCTGAGATCGGTTCTCGCCAATTAGTTGTTTTTTCTTGATGTTCTCAAATATATGACTTAAAAGGTATGTAACTGCTAATATTCATACGATAGTAATTAAAAAACTGGTCTGGGTAAATTCATAAGTTTTGCATAGCGATGTATTGACTTTGTCTCGCATGAATCTATACAGGCCTACACAATTGTTTTTTTTTTTTTTTTTTGTAGCTTCTTTCTTAAAATATACACAAGGACGCATCCTCCTCTGACAACTAAACTAGCAACTCAAGTTTGCGTTGCGTTGCAATCACCAGTTGCCTTCTGTGTGTTTGCAGCCTAAGACAATTGTTAATGTTTTACTTTGTGGTAATTATATAAGTTGAACCCTACTATGAAGTTTATTTTCCAAAGAAATTGTATAAAAAACATTACTCTCGCAATATTACTTGACTAGAAGTATTGCTGTAAAAATAATAATATTATTAGTACAGGAAAGCCTCTCTAATTTGTCGCCATAATCATCATAAGTCACACTGATAACAAACATTGACTGTACTCTCATGTAATATAGGCACCAACCATCACATAAGGCTTCAGTATTCGACTAACCACAGCATAGTAGACACTGTTGAGTTCTACGAGGGCCGTTTTTTTTTCAACCTCCGGTGGGCCATAAATAAAAGACAAGTGAATAGAACAAAATTATTTTATTACCAAAATGTATGTACACTTATGCTTATTTCTCAACATAATCACCCTGAAGATTGAGGCATTTGTCATACCTGTGGACAAGCTTTCCAATACCCTCTTCATAAAATGTTGCCGCCAGTGAATTTAAATGAGTCTTGACCGTGTCTTGAAGTTCCTCAGTAGTCGGAAAGTGCTGACCTCCAAGCCATTTCTTCAGTTCAGGAAAAAGATGGAAGTCGCTCGGTGCTAGGTCGGGACTGTAAGGTGGGTGGTCGAAAATTTCCCACTTAAATTGTTCAAGAAGTTGTTGGGTTACACCTGCAGTGTGAGGGCGGGCGTTGTCATGCAGCAGAACAATTCCTGATGTCAGCATGCCTCTTCTTTTGTTCTTTTCGCCGCAAACGTCGTAAAGTTTGGCAATAAACAGCTGCATTAATTGTGGTCCCAGGCTGCATGAACTCCACAAGCAACGGACCTTTTTGGTCCCAAAAGACCGTAGCCATAACTTTTCGGTTGCTGAAAGTTTGCTTGAATTTTTTGGGTTTATTCGGTGAATTTGTGTGCATCCATTGTTGAGATTGTTGCTTTGTTTCGGGTGTGTCATGAAGAATCAAGGTCTCATCTCCGGTTACAATTGATTTTAAAAAATCTACTCCTTCATTGCGATAACGTTCAAGGAATGTCAAAGCTGAAGCCATTGGGCGAGTTTTGTGGGTGTCACTCAACATCTTTGGCACCCAGCGAGCACAAATCTTTTTGTAGCCTAAATGTTCAGAAACAATAGAGTACAGAGAAGATCTCGACACTTCTGGAAATTCCAAAGACAAAGCACTTATTGTGAATCTACGGTTTTCTTTAACCACTTTGTCAACTCGTTCAACAAGATCGTCTGTAGCGACAGACTTGCGTCCTTGACCTCCTTCATCATGCACGTCGGTTCGGCCAGTTTTAAACTTACGACACCATTCCCGCACAACACCTTCACTCATAATGTTTTCTCCGTAAACATGGCACATTCTCCGATGGATTTCTGCTTGCAAGAAACGAATAACACTTCTCAACTCACATTTGGCGGGAGAATCAATAGACGCGGCCATGTTTACCCGACTGCAGCTAAGCGCAAACTGGCTACTTGAACTCGGGAGTGACAAAAGTTGTAGTGGGGAAGATGCGCGATCGACTGCTGCGCACAGGGCCGGTCTGTGACCTTTCTAGCCATCATGGCGTGCGATCGGAGGTTGAAAAAAAAACGGCCCTCGTATTATAAGTTACGCTGTAGTTTATGCAAATTGTATTCTACAATTCAGTTTTTGTTTCCTTTCTTCATTTTATTATATTTTCCAACAGTGATCATAAAAAAGGGAAATCTCTGAACACGGTAATTGTAAAAGTTTAACGTTGGTTAATAAGTCTGACATTCAACAAACCGTTACAAAAAGGTAAAAGTGTGATTAGGCTATCGTTAGAATTCGGAATGACCATAAATGACATCAAGAAAAATTGTAGTAAAATTGAAGAGTTCATGGCAAAAATGAAAGTTTCTGATGGAGATGTCAACAAATAGAAAAAAATGACCACCTATTCATGTTCAACTTGATGCGATGTTTATCTGGTTCTAACAACGATGATGTCAAGATATTTCACTAATTTTAATTCAGTAACGTACTGTATTTGAATTTACAAACTATACTGCAGGCTACTAGTGATTTTATAGTGTTATTGAATTTGTCAACCGACATAAGTCATGTACGTACAACATTCATTACATGATAATTTCCTGACTTCTGTAATTTATCATTTTCTCAAATTCGTCACCCACTCGGTGACGAATTAGAAAGATTCTTCTGTATTAAAATTCAGCACATCATTGAAAATATTAAATTAACAGCTTCAGAGCACTTAAAAACTTCAGTAATCATCATTAATTAGCTAAATTAAATTCGATAACTATCCAAATTACTAATCAACACAATATCTAGGATTTCAATTATTTAAACAAAATAAGTATGTAAAAAAAAAAACTAAATACACCTGTGGAACTGCAGGAAAAGTTATGTATGGTTTTTACACCATGATAAAAATATTCACAAAGGAAATGTGCCTTGCACTGTGTAAAACAACTTTCACGTCTTACTGAGGTACATCTTGAAAATCTATTTTTTTCAAATTATTAGTATAATACAATTGATAACAAATTAGTGTTGATGTGTTTGTAGTATAATATATGTTAAATTTGTATGTGTGTCTGTAAATGTAATTGAAGTCAAGGAAATTAGGGATCGCCTTAATTTGTTTCTGTTTCAATAAATATGTTATGAAACTAGAACTTTTACTTTTCAACTTTTACATAATTTTATTTTAAGTTATTTTCTGTTCAGACTTATTACTTTATAGATGTTATAAAAATATATGTGTTTGGCGTTTATATCATTTGAGTAATGTGATAATATCAACTTATCTATTCTAGTATGAAATCTGAGTATTTATTTCTCTGTAAAATATGGATTTGTTCGGCTAAAATAGGAATATTTTGAATATTTCAGTCAAAATAGGGGTCATTTTTTGGATGTAGAAAAACTATTTGTAATTTTGTGATGGGACAAAATTTGTTAGGTTGATGATTTTGTTTATGAGGTATTGATGTGTAAGAGCTTATTTTGAAGAATGTTGACTGTTTCTGGAATAGGAATGTTGAAGAAGAGGTACAAGATATCAAAGGAATTTTTACATTTTTTATCTTGTGAATTGAATTTAGAATATTTTTTTTTTATTGAAAAATGGTTATTGAATTTTATGTAGTTCCTGATGGTTCTGTCTTGGAATTAACATGCTTGAATAAGGGGCATCTGTTGTAATGAGCACTATGTGTTTCATTGAACCTAAAAGTCATAATTTCTCATAATGTAAAAAACACTTTTAATAACAAATTAAACTAATAGCTCCCAATCTAATTGCTAAGCTCCAAAACATAAAAAAAATTAAATAAATAGATTTTTGGAGGGGAATCATAATAATTAGATTAAAATGAAAATACAGTATATACAAGAGAGATAGTAAGTCATATCCAATTATTGTGCTGTTTTTGTTTTTCTGTATTCTTATTATATTTTGGAAAACGACGTAATTTTTCTATATATACACTAAAGCATATAGGTCTACTAGGTTATATAATATAGCTCCTCTTTATTTTGTTTGAACAGTAATTATATTTTACTAATTTTCATAAATAGATTAATGTCATAATTTTTATAAGTTTGTATACTGTGAACTTTTTCTACAAATATAAAATTGTTATTGACTTTCTTACTGATACGATTCTACTTTTTTCTTATCCCTACTTTACACAGTAAGAAACCATAGAGGGCAAATATAATTTTACCTTCTATATAATAATTTGTTATATATACTACCTAAATTTTATATATATATATATATATATATATACATATATAGTCCTATTTTTATGTCTTGTAAGAATTAGTGGTATCAAAATAATTATGATTAATTTAAACCTAGGTAAATCATTGTGCTCAAGTTATCTTTAAAAATGTTATTAATTTTCGATTTTTTAAAATGTTTTTAATTTTATTTAACTGCTATAAATTGCGAAAAATATTATTGAAAACATTTTTCTCTACTTATGAAATCGATTTACTCTAGAACCAGCTATCATTAAATGTAGTTATCACAGAATATATAACAGGTTATCTTTGGTGCAGACGACAAAAGTTGTTTAAAATATTTTGATAGCATTTGAGTTTGATTTGACAGTACAGTATTTTATCCCAAAAAATGCCAGGAAAGATTCTTTTGTGAGTTATTAATAATTTTTAAAACTATGATTACTATTTATTGGACAAGGGACTATAAGAAATACGGAAGTTCTTATAAGTTATACTTATTAATATTCTTAGTCTTTTAGTATCACAGTAGCAGACAGAATAGTAAATTAAAATACTCTTTTTTGGATTTATAATTTTTTAAACTTATTTGCAATGACCAGCTTTGATAAATTACCTTGGAGAGATTTAAAAGTCCTTGTACTAAAATTTGTTGCAATTAATCTATTATGTAACAACTTTATTTTGTAAAATTTGTTGAGCCTGGGCATAAAGCTACCTTTGAAGATAACCTATTTTCGTATATATGTATTTTCATTTAAATTTGTTAATATATTTTATATTTTTGTTAGCCGAGTTAATGCTTGTGATAAAGTTAAAACCTAACTTTTAATTATTCAAGTTAAAAAAAAATTAAATAGGCTTGCCTGATTTTTAAAAGGTTTTGAGACTTGGAATGTATAGGCCTATTTGAAATAAATCAACAAATACTCTTTATTCTTGATGATACTACTTCAGATTTCATTGCTCTATATTCCTATTTTTATATTACTATATTAGTTCGCTTAACGTTTTTAAACATTATTTTTTCAAATACATCACACAAGACGCCGACACCTCATTTAATGTCATAAATCTAACCTGTCATACCATTTGTAAAGAGCCAGAAGCCGCTAGTAGAAAGTTAGCTTCGAAAAAGGAACGATCGTTTTAAAACGCGTCAGCAAGTAAGCAATTACGTATTCACTTAGTTAAGTAGTGTAAAATTAGTTTAATCAGTGAATTCAAGATGATTACATCAAGAAACTTCATTATTTTTTGTTTTATCTATTTGGTTAGAGAAAAGTAAAAATGAATTTAACAATAGAAAAAAAGATATTGAAGCATATCTCTTAAGAAAACTGTTATTACTTATTAGATGTAATAAGGGTAAAGCCAATATAATACGATGTGGTGTATATGGAGATCATTTATGGGGGTAAATTATTTTGTTTTTCACCAAAACTTATTTTCTAAAATTCAAAAAGGTTATAGCCTAACTAAAACATCTGATTATTAAAAATTTTCAGACAAGAGGGCTGAGCAATGCACTGAATTAGTGAAGGCATATATATTGAAAAATCGTATTAAGCTACGGAAATTTTAGTTGAAAATTTAAAACTAGAGGTATTTATTGATTATCTAGACATCATTTATATTCCAAAAAAAATTAATATAACAATTGATGTAAATAGTCCTTAGGGAATAGCTAGACAACTTGGGAATAGCTATTTAAAGTTTAAAATATAGTATTAACCTCATTGCAAGGACGCATACACACACACACACATATATGCAACATTATGAAATCAAGATTTCATTATATAATGGAGGACTGTGTTATATTACTTCACTTTATAAGTAAAAAGTATTTTCTTAGGTTAGGTGTGGATGGTTAGCTTGTCTCTTTACCCATGTCTACTTCAGGTTCATGAGCTATTGACAGAATTTGCCCTAGTTCACCGCACTAAGGGAATAGATACTTATTACACTTTTGCTATTACTTGCGACCATGAGCTCGTCATGAACAGCAACAATATTTCGGAATAGATACCACAGTCCTTTTCCTATTTCTAATTACGTCTGCCCTTCATTATTCCTCTTGTTACAAAGGGGTATAACAAATAGACACAATTTTATGACCTAGATAGAGATAAGGTCTGCTTCAGCTAAGTGACCCTTACGTTATGTAATAACAACTGCCCTTATTAATCCTCAAAGGTAGTCTCTTCCTAACTTAATCCTATTTTATTCAAAATACTTTCCTATTTCAGGCAAAAATAATCATAATGGCTGATCATTTTGAAACTACAGAAAAACGGTTTGGTTGTATTAAACCTAATAAGTTTCTTAACATGAGCTATCTGGTTAATGTATAAAGTAAAATATGGTCTCTATCTGGTGTTTGGTAATGAAATGACACATATCAAAATGGAAACTACTTAACCCATTAGTGCATAGTGTCCAATTAATCGGACATTTAAGGTTATATTGGCACCTCTAGGTTCAAAGACAGTTTACTAAACTGACTGGACAAATTGTTTTCCTTTGTTGACATAACCTCTCATCATCAGATGCAGTTATGTCGTGACATTTATTTACTGTCATGAATGAAAGGTAAGTTTTATCCCTGCTACTATATAAATGTACAATAATTAAAATGTATATGTTAAAATTTTAATCGTAGCAATGCAAGTAACAAGTTTGTTCATGTCTGTGACAAAGGAAATAAAGTTTCTTGTATTTATATTCATATAAACAATAGCGTCCGATATTCAACATACCGTGTGAGAAGTAATTATAAGTTGTGTCTGTTTTAGATACACGAGTATTGATAATTTCTTCACCTCAGTTCCTCTTATAAATACTTAGAAGAAATAGGGATTTGTGCAACAGGCAATATAAGAGATGACCTAATTGAACAGGGTACCCTTGAAATCGCCAAACTGTTAGAAAAAGAAGAACAAGGATCCTATGACCGTTACACAGCTGATAAAATTATATTAGTAAGTTGACATGACATCTGCAGTGTAGCAACACACTGTGAGAATTTTTATGTTGGAAAAACAACCCTATGTTCAAGATATAAAAAAATGTAATTCCAGGTATCCCAACCAACTATATTAGCTAAATAAAATAAGGGAAAAGGAATTTCGATATATTATGTCAAGGTATTGGTATTTATTGAATTAGAATTAAACTTTAAAAATTGTGGTGGCCCATTTTTTTTGTTTAATGGGTGTGTAGTAAACCCAAGGTTAGTAACTAGTAAATTAATACCTGCAGCTTCAGCTAGTCAACAGCTTTTGCAGAAGAAACTTGGTCATTACTTAACTTAAGAGACATGGGAAACCAACATATCAGAGACAAATAGCAAGATCTCTAGAAGGTGTTCGCTATGACATCAGTCACTGGCCAGCAGCCAATGCCACAAATTAGAGTTGTGCAAACTGTACATAAAGAGCCAAATTTATATGCAGGATGTGTCAAGTTAGACTTCACCCTAAGTCCTTCCAACAGTATCACAGTAAGGAATTTTGGGAAGTAACACCTATTCATGTAATAGCTCCTGTATAAGTTCACAAATTTGTACCATAAACTATTTATTAATAAAATATGTGTTTTTAACAAAACAAACTTCCTTTATATTCACTTACATAAATTATTTAAAACATACACAGGTTATTGTGGATAAAGTGGAATAATCTTGGGAAATACATTTGGAACCTCACACACTTTGAATGCATAGCGTCCGATTCATCTTGTGTACCATAATTGCCAAAATTCGATGGAAAAAAGTATTTAAAACATTTTCTTCATGTTTGCTGTATTGAAATGATCAATATAAAATTTAAAAAACATTTTAAATTAAATATTTTAATTATATGCACTAACGGGATAACGAGATTGCTAATGTCAAGAAACTTGTTTTTTATAACCAAATCAATCCTAATCAGATACTTTGTAGCTGTATTGTACTGTATCATATAGCGTCTGTTTTATAAAAAAACCTAGTGCTTATAAATTTGTGTGTGTATGTAAAGCCAAGTTTTATTTTTATCTTTATTTCAAAACTTGACCACTAAATCACTCTTTTGGTATCAACTATCAACTTGGCAAAACAATCAGTACTTACTGATATTTTTAGCAGACACGTATTACACTAGGTCAGTGCATTTCTCAATGCTGGGAGTCACAGAGAAGACTGTTGCTCAGGTTGCAACGTCCCTCCCCACTTTGTTTATTGATATCCCTTTCTTGCAGAATACCAAAATTTTGTTGTTTAAAAAACTTATTTATAAACAACCAAACATCTGCCAATTACCCCGCTTGTTAAACCTTGCTAAAATCCCTGAGTTACGTGTATATTTCCCGCTCATAGGGCCATCCCCAAAACAAGCCTATTCCCGCTGACTACTATTTAAAATAAGTATAAACTCCCCAAAATTGGTTTATCAATTATGTATGGTCTAGATATAGTTACACATGTCATTTCAATAGTCAACTGGAAAGAAACACATTTAAAATAATACACAAAATATTCACAGAGTCTTACCACCTGATGATGATCTGCAGAGACGGCAAGGGAACGTGCAAAATATGATTGTGTTTAAATTACCTATTTTAAAAGGCTCCTGTGTCCTTTTAAACACAATCTGCCAGTAGATAAATCTCTGGACTTTTATACAAAAAACCAACTAATCTTTAGGCTAGCTCAATGAAGTTAGTTGAGAGAAACTCTTTAAAAACATTAGGCTTTAACTATTATCAATTAATGAAATTTAATTAAACTTGCTTACTGATTTAATAATCATTTTCATATTAGTTGGAAAAAGCTAAACAGTTTTTATTGATTATTCGACACAGGATGAAATGCAAATACTGTTGATTTTTATAACATATTTAATTTTATTTATTTAAATAAAAAAGAAAATTTATCCTTTCAAATAAAACACAATTATATTGATAAAACAATTCACTAAATACCTTGTTGTTTTCCATATTTTAAAATCTTATAATTTCCATATATATCAATTACATTTACCTAAACATACAATTATTTCTCAAATTAGACATAATAAAAATTTATCTTCTATATTAAATTGGTAAATTCATATTTATGACACATAATTTTTAAATTTATAATATTCTAAAAATTCTTATTTTCTTGAAAATAAATGGCTCATGGCCAAAAACCCTTTGTAAGTTTAATATTTATCATTTGAAATATTCTGATCACATAAATTCATTTTATTAAGCATAAAATTTATTTAATTTTTATAAAGAGTGAAGTCATTGTTTAAGCTTGAATATTTGTTTGAATTTAATAAAATTAACTGACTAAATTTGACGTAATTGGTATCGAATAGAGAAAATGACTTGCCAAAGATGTTCCTGCCGGTTCTAGAGTCCCTCGTCTGGATTCCCTGGTCCTTGGACATCGGAAGTCGCCATCCTTGGTTCGTCGGTGGTGGTTTTCCTCCATTCCCGCGTCCTGGAGGCTGAGTCTGGAGCCTTCATCCCTTGGTAGTCCTAGACGTCGGAAGCGTTGAGGTTTGGTCCATCTGGCCTGATGGCGGTCTTACTCGCGGTCCAGCATAGCGTTCCGCGGCACCTCGTATTAAAATTTTATTTCAGACTGTCTCTAAGGTCTTAGAGACCTAGTATATATAGCGGTGAATTTAACCTACCTCACCCCGCCTGCAATACTTGCTATCTTTGGATTTATTCCTTGTACAGGCAAGTCGGGCAACAAATCTGTTTTAGCTTGCAGAGTTTGATTATCATTTTTGGAACACTGGAGAATGTCTATTTTATTAAAACTGCTGTAACTTTTTTGCTTTTTAAGTTTTTCAAATTTTGTTTTCACTAATGTTTATTCTGGCTTATTCTGGTTCTTTTAAAATGTCGATGAAAGTTCTACGTGGTTTGGTTCTTAAGATAGCTTTTTTAAGCACTGAGAAAATTTTCGCCTCAATCCTGATGGTCAAATTTAGCTAGTTATTACAAATTTATTTTCTAATACCTTTTAATTTAGCTTAATTATTCTATTTATGGTTTTATTTACTTCTTCACTCTTTATTATTCTTATAACTCCAAATTTGATTAATTTAAAAATCAACTTTATTACTTAAAAACAAGAAATTATTTATTTCCTATTTGTCACGGTGTGTCAGACCGTTACAAGGTGTGTTGTGTTTCTGTGAGTCTGTAGTGTATTGGTGTATTATTGCGCATAAAGTAGTTGTTAATTATATGTTCAAATTTAGTATTTAATTGTGAGTGTGTTTTGTCGTTTAGAATGTGTTGTGGATAGTTTTTGTATTGTTTGTATATCTCGTAGTTTTCTGTTGTGTTTAGTTTTTTATGTGTTCTTTGTATCTTGTGGTAAAGTGTTTTCCTTGTTTGTCCAATATAAAAACTGGTTGCATGTAATCTTGTATACTCCTGTATTTTCGTGTTTATTCTGGTGTGTTTTTTGTACTGTGTAGGTTTTTTTCAGTTGTGTTGGATGTTTTAAATGCTACTTTGTATTTAAGTTTGCGGAACGAGGAAGCTATTCTTTGTGATGTGTTGTCGTGATATGTCAGTGTTATGTATTGGTGTGTTATTGTTGTTTTTTGCTTTTTATGTTGTCTATCAAAGAGTGTTTGTATCAGTTTTTATAAGCTATGTATTTTATTGTGTTGAGTTTTTTTATTTGGTCTTCATTGTTCACTTTTATGTTGATTAGTCTGTGTATCATGGATGTTTGTGTTGTGTGAGATGATTGGAAGCGTTGTGTATAACTCTGTCACTGGTGGTGGACTTCCTGTATATTTTGAATGTGTTTGTGTTTTGTTATCCTGAGATCAGGAAGTTGATTTTGTTCTGTTTCCTGTGTGAAGTTTATGTTATTGTGTAATTTGTGTACACTAACAAAATAGTAACAGAAAACAATCCCTTTTCAGAATGACTTCACGTACAACAAATACTACATACAAAACAAAGGCTTAACCATGAGATCCGCCATCTCAAGCATATTAACAGAAATATTCATAAACAATCTAGATAAAAAATATATCATATACAACAAATTCCCCAACAAAATAATAAATTGGTACACATACATAGATGACATCCTAATCTTATACAACGCAACATATGAAAGATAAACACCTTCCACAATTACATAAACAAATTACACAATAACATAAACTTCACACTGGAAACAGAACAAAATCAACTATCACCACAGAACACCGATACACCACAGACTCACACCAACACAACAAACCTGAGCAACAGTCTTGGCCGTGACTCACAAAATTGAACAATGCACTGACCTAGTGTGAAACACGTCTGCTGAAAAATATCAGTAATTAGTAGTTAGTGTTTTTTTTTTTTGCTCAGTTGGTACCAAAAGTGTAATTTATAAGAAAAACCTCAAGATGTACAACACAAAAACTGCAAGTTTTGATCACTAAGTTTTATTAATTTTCCTATGTAGCTGGGGGACTTCGTATAACACCAAGTAGTTTTTGTGTGTGATGTCAGTGACATCTGGGTAACTGATCAAAACCAATTTTTATTCTAATGATGTAATAATTTCAGTATTATTCAAATTAAAACTAAAACTATAAAATTTTAAGTTATAAATATAAAAAGATGGGAAATGATTTTTTAAAGAATCATTGAAAAAAGTTGTTTTAGGTAAAACATTGACTGCTGAATAAAATGGCTCCTGAAGAAGACGATCTGCAGTTATTTCAACTTACAAGAGTAGCTACGTCTCCAGAATTTAATTTTTCTACTTTTAGTTCAATCCCAGGACGCCACCTAATTGCATTATTTCTTCAGTAAGTACTATTTTTCACAACATTTCTATTGTTATAATTGTTGTCGTTAGAATGAAACAAGTTTTTATATTTTATAGTTGAAGTAATTTTATAGTAAAAGTAATTCTAGTTGTTATGAATGACCCCTTTAAGTTATTAAGGAATAATGTCCATATTCTGTATAAAAGTTTGTTATACTCCTGTAAATGGTTTACAATTAAAATATAAAATTGTATAAAAAATATACTGATGAAACCAATAAGAATGGCAATGAAATCAAATCTAATCTTGAAGAAAATGATAAAGTTTTTTATGCAATTCAAAGTTGCATGGCAAGAAATTTTAAACCTTCTGAAAGTGAAATGGGTAAAGATTTTCTTTCTCAAGTATTTGACATACTCTAGTCTGCGGTGAATCTTCGTGATTTGTCTAGTACTTACCTCTGAGCAACCTTGAGCTGGGTGTTTTAAATCCTCCTCGTCTGGGGCAAAACTTCCTACTTTCCTTTAAAATGAATAAGGACATGAAGGGAAAAACTGTTAAACTTGAACAATGAAAAACTGAAACAAAGTTTTTCCAATTTGGAATTCTTCTGTTAGGAAATATTTTTAAATTTTGTAGTCCATTACGTTTGGTGAATCTTAATTAATCACTTTAACATTAGTTTACGACTATCCGAACTATAAATTTTGTAAATTTGTGAAAAATTACTGAGGCAGAACGTTTTAGATCGCTATGTGGCGATCTTCATCGGTGTCCTCATATCAGAAAATATGAAGATAGCCATATAGCGATCGAAAACATTCTGTATCAGTAACTTTTCACAAATTTACAAATTTTAAAGTTCGGTTAGTCATAAACTAATGTTAAAGTGATTAATTAAGGAAATATTTCTTATATTTTTTTTATAGCCAGTGTCCCTTACAGTTTTCAATAATAAAAATTCTCATCACTGTCCTCATTTGAAAACTGAAACTGCATTTTGAGAACACACTTTTTTCAATTATCTTACACACAGTCTAAAAGTGCTAAATTTTGAAAGTGTTAAAAATGATTCAGATTTTTATCAAAAATATTTTGATTCTTAATATTGTCAACTTATGAAATCTTTGTACTCAAAGATTTGTATTCCTCAAATATTATTTTCATTTTTTGAACAAAAATATTAAGAGGTGATTTCCAAAATGTGGAAATTGAGATAAAAAAAGGAATTTTAAATCAAAATTTTTTTATCTACATTTGGGGACTATGTAACATTTTGAAAATAGCAAGTAAGAAAGGCACTATATATAATATAATATAAATATGTAAGTAAATTTAAACCATAAAATAACCAATTATGAAAAAAAGAGAAAAATGTAAACATAACCTTAATTGGCAAAATCGTAATATTTAATCAAGTTTAGAACAATAACCACTGTAAAACAAACAATATAATAGAAACAATTTAATGTGTAACAGTTTAAAAAGAACACTAAAACAATGTAAATAAAAATAAAAGCCTTTAAGTGTTAAGAAAAGTGAAACCATGTTAAGATTCACAGAAGTTGACCAAACCTGGATGAACTAGCGTATAAAGTAAGATGCCCACCCATTGTGAATAGAACAGCTGACAATTTAAACGGTGATATAATATTTAAATGCAGTCACCTGCGAAGAAATTAAAATCTAGTTATTAAGAGCATGAAATGTACAAAAGGCAGTGAATACAGCATCCGTAAAGCCGGTAACAACAATTAAGAAAAGGAAATAGTTTGTTTTAGCCATTTTTGAAATGCTTAGCGTGGCTTCAGTCCTACACACCTATTCAAGCAAGACGGACGTGTTTCAGAGTTGGCCAGCAAAATTTAACGAATTCAAACTTGGTGCGGGAGTGTTGGTCTGGAATTGAATTAACACTACGGAATACTTACAAGAAAATAAATTAAAACTATTTATTTCAAAAAAAGATATTATTAAATATTTGATAAAAGGTAGAAAAGTGGAATCTGCAATCTAAAACACTTAAGTATCTAGGCTGGATTCATTAATACATTTTGAAATTTTGCAATCAAACATTTATAAAAGAAAAGAAATTAGAGGAATTTATTATAAAATTAAACTATAAAAGAAAACATTTAGAGAAAATATTAAGGAACATTTTTACTTAGAAATAGATTGATTTGTAACATAGTGTATAACATTTATAGAATAGATTATTTTTGTTCTTGTACTTTAGAGTGCCAAATAAGATTTCAGTATTCAAAATCTAAAACCGACCAGATAACCCGAGATTAAGAGAGCTTGTGCTAAATCAAAATTAAAATCAATTTAGGCTAAATTAAATAAAAACTGTTGCTGCCCAAAAGAGAAATCCAATTTAGAATAATAAGACTTGTAATAAGAGAGGAAACTTATAATAAATTTGTAAAACTTTAAAAAAAGAAAAAAATTTGTAATTTATTAATAAAACTTATAATTGTTAAGAAAGTGTTTTTTTTTTAATGATACATTAAACTTGTTATAAAAAAAGGAAAGCTCTAGAAAATTTATTTATCTTAAAATAAATTAGAAAAGTTACTAACCTACCTTGATTGAAATATTATTAGAAAAATTACATTTTAAAAACTTCATTCATAATATCATACTAAAAGAACAAAAACTTACAATATATATATATTGTTAAGTAAGTTAATATATTACTATTGTAAGTAATTTTATCCACCATTAAGTGCAATAATTTTACCTTTACAATAGTAATTATTAGAGTAATATTAAATATAATAGAATTACTTACAATAGTAATATAATAACTTCATAAAGTCAGTGCAACGGAAAAACAATGGATAACGTAAAATATCAAGAATACACACATATATATATATATATATATATATATATATATATATATATAATTTATGTACATGATACATATTAGCGCCTAGTCTGAATTTCCTCTAATCCGAACAAGGTTCAGCCCAATTAGTTCAGAATAGTGTGACTCTACTGTATATATATTTAGCTAGTTTATTAAAAAAATTAAAACTAAATAAATAAAACCCACTAACCACAATACAAAAATCTTTATTACAATTACTTTATGTACATTTCAATTACATGGAAATCATCTTCAGAAGTACTTCTATAGATGATTACCATGTAATTGAAATATACATAAAGTAATTGTAATAGAGATTTTTGTATTGTTATTAGTGGGTTTTATTTATTTAGTTAGAAAAATTAATCCACAGTGCTCAACAAATTTATTAATTTAAAAATTTAAGAAGTTATTAAAAATAATAAAATTTTAGGTGTGGTGATGTGTTATTGTATACACCGCCTACTTCGGGAGGACAGAGTGCAGTACGTTATATTCCTTGGTTTGAAGGATCTAAGAAGAAAATCCAGGCTGCTACTTTTGACCCTACCTATGGAACATGGCTTCTTGTAGCATGTAAGGATCGATAGCATAGTTTTATGTTTTGTTTAGAGTTAAAATATAACCTGATTAAAACTGTCCCTATTAAATCAGACATTCCTTTAAACTGATTTTGTTTTGAAGATAAATCAGTCCCGAACAATCACACACTCCATATCCGCTCTAGGGTAATGCTTAGACATCTGCTTATACATTCTGTCAACTAACACTCACTTTCAAATATTACAATAGAACTGTAAATAGTATAGAAATATTACTATTAATTATAATACTATTTATCAAGTGATTATAAATGTTTTGTTGAACAAAAACCTTGCAGGATGCGCTTTCCAACCAGCTGTACACAAAAGGTCACTGGCCTAAATTGTCATATAAGTTTGACAAAACTACCTTAAGAGATGTAAAAGAATTGTAAATATTGCAGAAAAATCAGTATAATGTTTATAATAGTAACTGATCAAGTATTGATAATTGATTTGTAAACAAATATGCCCCCTACATGATGACCTACAAACTAACCTAAAATGTGACTTTTGTTCCAAGGAACTTAAAACTCAAATTGCTTTCAAAGTAAAATATTTTCAGCAATGTCATTGAATTTTAGGAACCACTAGCAGCAGTGAATGTGCTAACTGGTTTTTAATGACTGAATAAAATTTAAACATTTTAAATAAGTTTATTTCTCTTTTTTAACGTTTACTAGGTTTTTATCCATTTTATTGTACCTGCCTATCAAGAACCTCTTCTATTATAATACTTAAATTAAAACGGACATCTTAGAATCCCAATTATTATAATAAGGTTCTACTGTATTTATATTTTAATTTTAATGTTTCATTAAGTACTTGAAGTTGTAGTAATTAACCAAATTTTAACAACTATAGTAAATAATTTTTGTTGGATTTAAAATTAGAAAACATAAAAAAAATATAGTTAGGACCTAGTTGTAAAAGTTCAATCACAATATAAAGTGTTTTCACTTTACACATGTCTGACTTCTTTATATTAACTGACAAAATGCTGAAGTTTCAATGTTAGAAATAGGAGAACGTCATTATATTTAATATAATTTATGAAATTGATTAATCATGTTTACACTCGCTTAGGGATGGTTGATCCAGGGACTTCAACGGATCAGTGATTTTAGTAACAGTGCCAGGCTTGGATCAGTGACTTTTATCGGTGATTTTAGTACCGGTGACAAGGGATACTGAGACAGCTCTGTATGTACTAATAACAGGCAGGCATACCACACTGGTGAAATGATTCCACATCTCGTTTTTCTTTTTTGGAAGGGTCATTTTATTTAAAAATAAACTCCTAAAAAATTAAGAATAAAATGCAAAGTGCGAAATTGTGTGTACTGTACACAACACTTTCACTGTCGTGAAGCCTGACACAAATAATCCGTTCACACACGACGTAAATGAGTAGAACCAGTGACAGCGACAAATCAACCAATGATAGGTAAAATATCAGTAACGTTTTTATCAGCGACGGCGACATGTTGCCCAATTACATCAAAAACGACCCCATATCCCTTTCAGTCAACAACACTGCATGTTGATTGGCACTGTGAGCCGAACCAGTGACAGCGACAAATCAACCAATGATAGGTAAAATATCAGTAACGTTTTTATCAGCGATGGCGACATTTTGCCCAATTACATCAAAAACGACCCCATATCCCTTTCAGTCAACAACACTGCATGTTGATTGGCACTGTGAGCTGAACCAGTGACAGCGACAAATCAACCAATGACACTTGAGGTTTACTGATATTATAATATCAGTAATGTTTTATCCAGTGACTGAATTTTTGCTTAATCACAACAGAAACCATTTCCAATCGATTCGTTGTCACTGGAACTGGCACTTTCTATATTTTTTACTGGTATCACGAGCGACAAACGAAATCAGTGACAAGACACCGTGACAGAAAATATCGACAATCGTTACACTCTCAGAGATTATTTATTGTTAAATAAAAGCGGTTGACTTGCGAGCCAGGTACAATTTTATATTTATGCAGGTAGCGTTTCAATAAACAGATACGCTATCGTCTTTAGGCCTACAATACATAAGTACACAATTAAAATAACCAACAATAATAACAATAGTTCACAAATAAACACAGCTACAATGAAATTTCTTATAATTAAACACTACATAAACCTCTAAAACAGGTAACCTCAAAAAGAGAATTTTTTAATGTTAATATTTTAAAAAATTGTCTCTTTGACGTTATCCATTTTATAGGTTTATGTAGTGTTTTATAATTATAAGAAATTTCATTGTAGTTATGTTTATTTGTGGACTATTGTTGTTATTGGTGGTAATTTTAATTGTGTACTTATGTATTGTAGGCCTAAAGACGATAGCATATCCGTTATTGAAACATTGCCCGTATAAATTAAAAATTGCACCTGACTCGCAAGTAAACAGTTTTTATTTATGAAATTGATGTTCTTGCAATGACTGCAATTTTGTTTATTTAACTACAGGTAAAGATTTTAAACTTTTTCTGGCTTGGGACTGATGCACTGTTAATACTAAGATTCAAAATATATCTTTACTTACTTACCCCAACTAATTGCACTACTCTACCTAGTTAGAAAATTGTTTTCTTACTTACCTTAAACTATGACAAGAGACGGCATTGCAATTTAATCGAATGTTCGCATTATGCTTATGTCTGGTCGGCGCACTGGCGGCGAAACGCTGTTGCTCATTTAGCATTACCTAGGGAACACGTGTGGTGCGAGGACCACGGAATTCAATTGAATGTAATTTAAATCAAAACTTTAACACAGTGAAAATTGTCTCTTTGACGTTATCCATTTTATAGGTTTATGTAGTGTTTTATAATTATAAGAAATTTCATTGTAGTTATGTTTATTTGTGGACTATTGTTGTTATTTTTGGTAATTTTAATTGTGTACTTATGTATTGTAGGCCTAAAGACAATAGCATATCCGTTATTGAAACATTGCCCGTATAAATTAAAAATTGCACCTGACTCGCAAGTAAACAGTTTTTATCTATGAAATTGATGTTCTTGCAATGACTGCAATTTTGTTTACTTAACTACAGGTAAAGATTTTAAACTTTTTCTGGCTTGGGACTGATGCACTGTTAATACTAAGATTCAAAATATATCTTTACTTACTTACCCCAACTAATTGCACTACTCTACCTAGTTAGAAAATTGTTTTCTTACTTACTTTAAACTATGACAAGAGACTGCATTGCAATTTAATCGAATGTTCGCATTATGCTTATGTCTGGTCGGCGCACTGGCGGCGAAACGCTGTTGCTCATTTAGCATTACCTAGGGAACATGTGTGATGCGAGGACCACGGAATTCAATTGAATGTAATTTAAATCAAAACTTTAACACGGTGAAATTCGCACTGTATTCAATTTATGTTATAAACAAATGGTACTGAATACAGTTTGCATTAATTCTTTAAATCAATAAAACAGTTACAAGTAGGAATTTATTTTTAAAACTATAATAATTTAGTTGCACCATTTATAATATTATATGAAATGTAACTTTGGTTGGAATTATAAGTTACTGATTTAATCTATTTTTTTTTTTTTTTTTTTTTTTGTAGATTTATACAACTTTTAGTCAGTATTAAAAAACCTAATTTTTTGGTGC